>HG992014.1:20866012-22066012 GCA_905220435.1 Amphipyra tragopoginis
AATGTCTCCCTAGTCATGTTGAACAAAGTAATGATACCAACACGTAAATGTTACGTCCATCATTATTTTATTTCTAACATATTATATCCAAATCAAAATACATACTGTATTCTGTTGACATGGTAATGATGTCAGTTATTATGTAGATAATTATTTTGTATTTAATATCTGTTCGAAATGAATAAATTATTCTGTAATAAATAATAATTACACCCGGTACGATGGTAAAACCGATAGGTGAGATTTAAAAAAGTTAAAAATTGACTTATACAGGTCGTCCCAAAAAGGGAATATTCGGGTCTGTCCCCCCCGATCTGTCCCCTTCGGTTGGCCAATCAGGAATAAAAAAAATCGATCTGTTCCCCTGTCACCATGATGAACAGACAGATTGAACGAATTATTTCTGGTCTGTCCCCTGCTGTTTTTAGGAAAATGAGGGAGTTACTCGTATTTCAACTTTGAGCCACCTCATCTAATTCCTCATTTTATTATTTGTTTATGCGCGAGTGTGTATCTGACTGATGAGCGAGTAGGGATGCAAACGTTTGATGAGGAATGTTCGTTCGCGCATTTGGCACCTTTTCTCTCTCCCTCCCTCACCCAGAGACGCGGCATGCGGTAGCGCACAAGCTCACCAGTCTCTTTATAATAGATGAGTTACCCATTACTATATGACAGTGAAGTTAGTGGTAATAGATAGTGCAATTTCCTCGTATCTTGTTGACTCTGCTTGAATAAACTGCACGAACTCGCAACTAAACATGCGAGGTTTCAGTCTTAAACCTCGCATATAATAAAGTCTAATTTTGAGTAACAATAATGTGAGATTTAGGTTGCCGCTCTTATTTGTATGACCAATAGGCGTTCAAAGTGAAGTCAGAAGTAGTTGACAAATCACTCAGTGATGTTGTTTTTGTTTTGGAACTTTAATTAAATACTTGAAAGTAAATGTTTTTAAACTTTCGCGATTTGTAAAAAACGCTAAAAGGCACAAAACACCTTTTTATCCCGAGACGTTTCTGCCGAATTACACCGGCCGTGGTTACGCTCTACGCGTGACCGCTGACGTGACGTGACGCTCTGAAGTGGTGGTGCAGTTGTCATCTTTGTGCAACAAGGATATTTTCATCTACCCACACTCGATCTTAAATTTTTATTAAGTTATCGTCGCCGCGTCGGTGCTATTGCCCTATTTGGTAAGTTGACAATACTAAACTATTTTTCTATTGACTAGTTTTGAAATGCTGCGACATTTCCCGGGCACATTTTGGCGTTTACAAACTCTTGCGATGCCGTGTGCCGCGATCGCGACCAATAACAACGGTGGCGGTACAATATCAGCATTTAGGACACATGACAATCTATGCGACGTGTTGCGATACCGAGTGCCCTGGAATGAGGTATAAGCCTCTTCCAATAAGGTATTACTACTATTAAAAATGAACAACAATTTAGTATTAATACAAGGTGTAATACAAATAATGCACAACCTCTTAAGGGGTCACTATACTCATCATTATGAACAACTTTTATTATGACAAAAGCTGAAATCGCGAAAAAAAAATCAGCTGTTCCCTACATTTTGACGAATTATGCGAACATACGAGGTCTGTCCCAAAAGTATCCGACCTGCATTTATATCTTCGCGCCGCAACACTCAGGCGACCTCTGTAGGGTACAAACATCACCAGTAACTCCTCACGAACTCACCAGTTGCTCGCCGTTCTCAATAGGACGATTAATTCATGCTCAGCGTGTATTTATTTGCAGTGTCTTTTTCACGTTCGTCGAATTTGTTCATTGATAAAAATGACGGAAAGAACCGAACAGCGCATTTGCATAAAATTTTGTTTTAATCTTGGAAAAAGTTGTGATGTTGTTGAAGTGGGTGATGAATCCCCATGATTCATCACCCACTTCAACAACATCAACCGGATGACAAAGAACAAGTCAAGCACCGAAAAATCGATGCCGGTCGGATACTTTTGGAACAGACTATGTGAATGTAGGGAACAGCTGTTTGTGTTATTTATGTTACACCTTGTATAGAAACTATAGAAAAAACACGGTATGTGAAAAAATAAACAAAAAAGATGAACAAAATGGTGGAGATACACGCTTTCAAAGATTGTCGAGAAGGCATTTTCTGGGTGGTAAGTGTGAGTTTTTTCGACTCACGTTCGATTGCGAGTGCGTTAGAATTTTGTACCTATGGGAAATTAGGTTTCTCCTAGTGACCACCAGGCGGCGCTATAACTTTTTCCCGTATACAATTCTTGTCACGCAAAACAGATATTGTACAGAGTGATGTCAAGTCATTGTGAAGTTTTTAAAATATGACGTCATAATTATGGTAGTAGTATAATACGAAAATATGGTAGTAGTGTTGTCTCTGTCTAGTGAACAAGCTTAAATCGTTCATAACTTTGGCATTTTATTAAATATTTAATTGTTTTTTTCACTGTTGCTCATTATTTTTGTTATAGTTTCGAGATTACGGATAAAAAAGAGACAAATACTCTATTTGTGCCAAAACACTGTGTCCTCTGACAAATTTCCATGCACAGGATAATCTCACGACCCTTTCAGAGGTCGTCAAACTCGTGACCGCTCCAACAAAATTACAAATAAAATGATAAAAATATCACTCTTTTATCTCCTGTCGAGGTCCGATATAATGTTTACAAATGTCAACTCTAAATAAGTGACGTTATCTTTTGTTATTTAGCAAAAATAGTAATTATTTTTGCTGTTAATTTTCATGAAGAATTTGCTGTTCGAAAAAAAAATATACGTTGTTTCTAATGAATGCCCTATTCATATATTATAATGCACCTATTCATATATTATAAAATTTAAACTTTAAAAATCACTTCTGTTGCAGAACATTATACAATGTTATTTTTATTATCTACAAAAACCGAGACACCCCAACAAGATTTTCATCAGAACTGCCTGAATATGTGTTTTTTTTAATAAATCTCCAAGTTACACTGTAGTTTATGTCGCGTTAAGTTCCCTAGTAAAGTCTGAAAAGCCTGAGATGTGCTATTCAGGGGCTGTCTATACTATTGTCTATCGTGTATACGGAAACTGACCGAGCGGACCATCTCAAGCCTCAAGGTGTCTATTCCCGTCAACTGTTATGGGTAGAAACCTACTGAAACAATATTGAAATATATGAAAAAAAATGTGGTGTAAAAAATATGTCAATCGATTCTCCCAGTGATTCTGAACAAACTAGTTTCAGGTTTAGTACTCGTATATACTAAAACTAAGCTTGTTTAGTTTTACTCATCTTAAATCAATTTGCGCGTATTTAGACACGATTATCACTTGTTAAAACACTAACTGACAAAACACTGGGAAAGATTAAAAATTAGTTCCATTTCATGACTTTATATACAGATTGTAGATGGATCTACCGCATTCATAAGAAAGAAAAGAAAAAGTATTTATTTTCACGCCCTAGCGGACGCACATGCTTACTTAATTGCCTGATAACCCAAACAAAAAAAACTAAAAAAAAAACTCCTGACTGACTGACTGATTGATTGACTGACTCATCAACGCCCAGCCCAAACCCTTGGACCTATAGCTGAAATTTTGCACAGAGGTTCCCTTTATAATGTAGACAAGGAATAAGGATTTTTCGAAATTTAGCCCCTAAGGGAGTCAAATAGGGGATGAACGTATGGAAAATCGTCACTTAACGGGTTCAAAACTTCACGCAAACGAAGCTGCGGGCAGAAGCTAGAATAAAATAAAACTATGGTTCATATAATCTATGGCGCACTTTTTTGTGCACGGGTTACCTAGGTATCTTAAAAGAATACGAAAAGCGTTGTGTTGATCGAAACTGTAACTGCACTGCAACTGAACTTCTTTAGTTACGTGAATTAGATTACTGCATGGAATGCAACCGCTAGGCTATCACTAAGGGCTCTTCCACACCACGTTTTTTTCAGGTGCTGTCGACGCGCGTCGCATGCAACTATAACGCGCTGCAAACGCGATGTTATCGCAACCAATTTACCTATTTACACGTTCATAAAATTGTGGTATGCAGACGACGACTTTTTCGCGAGCTATCGACGCGCTCGTAACGCAGAGTTACATAAATACAGACGCGCTGGCACAGCGCGTCTCTTTAGCTGCAAACACATACGTGTAGCGCGTTTTATTTTGCAAGGAGAGTTGCTCACGCGCGTCTGTAGCGCGTTTCTCGTGGGTTTGCAGCGATGCAATCGCAAGTAATCTGCCTATTTCAAGTTTAGCAGCGCCGGCAACACGAGATAGCGAAACGCGCGTCGACGGCGCCTGAAAAAAACGTGATGTTGTAAGAGCTCTAACACATCTGTATGGTGCAAAAACGAAACACTTCTAGCTAGTTTAAACCCAAGCCAAAATGAACGAGACGTTTCCAGAATTTTTATACTGTAAGAAAAAATAATAAACGAAATGATGCCTTAATCCAGCCTCCTAATCTTGGCCACTTTTTTTCTGCAGTACTTAGTACCCCAACAAGATTTAGAAGTTTCTTCGGGGATTGCGTGCCACGACTTTCAAATAGCAATATTCCTTGATTACCTTCATATTATATTCAAAACAATCTATATTTTCATGCCTGTAATTTCGGATTTACTCATAAATCATAGATCAATTATTCATTCAATACATTTTGGTTATAACAGGATCATACTTTTTTTAAACATAACATAACACGGCTGTATCCCTGAGGGGTTGAGCCGAGGTTTATAGTACACCCTCATTTCGCAGTTCATGCTTAAGTCCCTAGTAATAGGGGGCGTCCACGAGTGACGATACTTCAGTGCGTCCGGCGCACCCTGGACAGTCAGCCCCGCTACTAACCTTGCTGACTGGCTAATCTTTTCACCACAGCATGAGCTATTTTTGGATAGCTCGTGCTGACACGAGAGAAGAAGAAGAATTGCCATTAACCAGGGACAAATCCAGACTCTGGGCTGCTACTGAGAGATTCTACACGGAGAAACCCAATGACACTTCGCTCGACTTGGAAATCGACCCAGGATGTGAGGTCAGCAGTCGCGCTTACGACCTCTAGATCAACGAATCAATTAAGCAATTTTTTTAAAGTTTAACCTAAACCTGCATGAAAGGGGCGATTGATACTACTTATTACAGTTAAACTGGTAAGCTTGAGGTCCTGAGTTCGATCTTCATGTTGGACAACGTGTTATTGGAATTTTCCGTGTACTCGTCGCCCGACCAGTAACAGGCCCGAGAAGGCGGCGCGCAGTGTTCCGTGCGCGCCTCTCAGGAGGACGTGGGGCAAGGCCCCACAGTAGGAGAGGTCCGCCAGGGGCTGGCGGACCGAGGCTTACCGGTCGCGGTGCATACAGCTGCGAATCCCGCGACCCCGGCCAAGGGTCAGGAGAAGGAATACCGTGTGTTTTTAACCGGTAAGAGTCTGGCATAAGGAATTTCCAAGGAAAAAAAAAAAGAAAGGGTTTTTCCCTGTGGAATTTCTCAGTAGCAGCCCGGAGTCGGGATTTATGCCCGGTTGATAGCAACAGGCTCAGCCAATATTGCATGTAACTGAACCATGATGGCAAAATGAGGGGCGTACCCATACACCTCTGCCCAACCATTCATGGAATACAGGCGTGATTTAATGTTGTTTTATGCTATTTTCAGTATTAGAATTGAAATTGCGTAGGTATTATATAGGTATATTTGTTTTTTATTTCTTGGCATTTTTATCGGCTTTGCATTGAGATTTTCAAAAGTAAATTCAGAAGGCAGTTGTTCCGCGTAGTATCGATTTTTAGCAGCATCTTGTAATACTGGCAGTCGCTCTCAATGTACTAGATTGAAGTCTAGACAGATAAAACCGAAGTTACTTACAATTTAGGCTCAATAAGTTAGGTTTAGGTTACGTAATGACTGTTCTAAACTAAATGTATTGTCTTTTAGGCCCCGTTTACAGAAACGCGGAGAGTAGCGCGGAGCGTGAAGATGACTAATCAACATTGAGCTATTCTGAGCTGTGCTGTGCTTAGCTAACTTTCTAGAGCTATGTTTTTTCTACAAACAACCTTGAGCTGCGCGAGTATCTGATAGAAGGAAGACCGAGCGGGTGAGCAGTGCGTTGAAGAGTGAGTCAGCACGTGTCCCGTGATCCCTGCTATATTTTAAACAAATTCAAACGACATTTTCTGCGTGTATTGGTTGAGTTATAATGTAATATCATTCGCCCAAAATACAGGGTGTAAAAAGACCCATCACATAGCCGAAATCTACGCACTCTGTACATCAAACTAAATTACATTGACCAAAAATAATTGCTGGGAAACGACTTTTATTTTTTGGCAAAAAAAACGCTTTTTTTTGTAGCGCGCAATGTGTGGTTGTGGCGATGCCGCGCGTTTGCATGCGTTCAGCGGCCACAAAGCTGAGCCAAGGCGGTTGTGTGCGTTTGATATTCATTGCGTTTTTGTAACTTCAAATGCGTAATTTGTTAGGAAAAATTTAAAATTTTGATAATGTTTGTTTGGAAGAAGGTTTAGTATAATTATCACTTAGAATTCGTTTCCGGAAAAAACTTAAAAAAAAATCTATACTTTGACCTTCAATATCTCCGGAATCAATGATTTCCCAGGTATGGTCTGGTAGAAAAAATGATCCCAATGATGGGTAGAGTAATGGTTTTCGTTATCGTTAAGGGTCTTTTTACACTCGATATAAGTGTTGGGCACTTGTCGATAGATCAACCTCCATCTTTCTCTATCCAAAGCCAATTCCTTCACTTCTCTTCATGTTAGCACTTCTGTCTTTTCCTTCAATTGGTCTGTGTATCTTCTTGGTCTACCTCACTTTCTCTTTGCCTCTAATTTACCTTCTACGATGTTGGTTATAAAGCTGTCGTGTCGCAGTAAGTAACGAATCATTTTTGTATGTAATGTCCTCATCATCATTCAGCCGAAAGACGTCCACTGCTGGACATAGGCCGCCCCCAAGCATCGCCATATCGACCGGTCCTGTGCTTCTCGCATCCAGCGGATTCCCGCGACCTTCACCAAATCATCGGTCCAACTTGTGGGAGGCCTACCCACGCTGCGCCTTCCGGTACGCAGTCGCCACTCCAGAACCTTTTGGCCCCAGCGACCATCGGTTCTGCGAGCAATGTGCCCCACCCACTGCCACTTAAGTTTGGTAATTCTTCGAGCTATGTCGGTTATCAAGATCTCTTCGTTTCTGGGGATCTACTCCATAAGCACGAAATCCGTGGTTTCGGCCTTAGTTACGAGCGTTTCCTACTCCCTATCACCTACGGACATACGATTATTTCGGGGCCCGCACTAAGAATGAATGACAACACGATTTGACGGTTGTCCCTACTACCGATGTGTTTTTGCCCGTCCGAAAAGTTGAACTTGACACTTGTTTTGTTCACTCCTACGTTTCGGGCTACTTTCGGACGGGCGACTAACTTCGTTGACGGACTTAGGGAGTAGGCTCCCTGATACGATCACATCATGTATGTAATGTACGCGAAGAAAAATGAGCTGAAGATCGCGGTGAAATCCGCGTCTCTATAAACGAGGCCTTAGACTGTTCTAGTTTCCCTGTCAGCTCAGTCTAAGCTTTACGTCTTCATTACAACAGTGTAGTGAGGTGTGGTTTCGCCGAACTATCGATAATCGATATATCGCTAACGATAGCGGCCTGTAATGGGGTAGGAGACTGAGGAACTAATGGCGCGAGCATCGCTGATACCAAATCAATTTCATTGGTTAAAGTTTATTTGACATTATTGCTACTGACAATTTAACTCATTCTGATTGGTTGTAATTGGTACCAGCAGACGTGCTGCTATCTACTTTCGTTTTGCGTGCGCCTTTTAATTGAAATGTTCGAAATATAGGCCGCTGTTAATAATTTCAAACTATCGTTAGTATCGAATAGTAATAATTATTATAAACAACGATAGTATCGGTTGTGTCGATATTATGGGTAGCGAAGCAGTTATTGAATCGTCAATTCCATCGATAGTATTGCAGTCATATATCATCGATAAACAATCGATGATCTATCGATAAACGATCCTTGTTCGGCAAACACTAGTAAAATGCTTCTCAGAATGAGAAAAGTTTAGGCCATGCTGGCCTGGTGCGGGTTGGCGGACGACATACACCATCGAGAACTTTAAGCAGTCTACACAACAAACCCGCCGACCCGCTGACATGATTCGTCGCCTTTTTTGTCGGTGGGTTAGTCAGCGACTTCACATCTCGTTCAAGTAGTAAAACTTTGTCGGCGGCACGAAATCAGTAACTTTTTTGGCAGTTAGAAAAAACTAACACGTCACTAGCAGGCAAATGAGCACGTACAAGCAAGTCGCAGACACGCCGCCGACATGTTGCCACAAGTCGCCGGGCGACACGCGCGGGTACAAGTCGCCGACATGATTCTTTTAAAATAAAGCCTTAGACATCAAGTCGCGGCTGTATCAGCGGGTTTGGTAGTAGACTCTTTATGGAACCCTCTCAGGTGTGCAGGTTTCCTCACGATATTTTCCTTCACCGTTAACACAAGTGATGATCAAATTCGAATCCACACATGAATTTAAAAAGTCGGAGGTGCGGGCCAGATTCGAACGAGGACCCTCCTGCATGTAAGGCATCCGTTCCACCGCTAGGCTAATAATAGTGCTTCTTTTCACAGTCGCATTTTAATGTGACGAAATAATTAAAAAGATGGGACTCCCAAACTGAGTCCGAGAACTGACGTCCTACGTCATGATTTTACTTCGACGCTATGTAGAGTGCGCGCAAGATAACTCTGCGCGCGACTGAGGGCGCGCTAAACGTTACCGTGATCGCAAAAGTTCAAATTACCGCTTTTTAAGCTTAACTTTTTTATCGCTTAACATAATTTTCCCGTTAAATATTCCTACAATCAGGTAGTTCTACTATCAAAATTGATAAAACGGCACACACTTTGGTGGACCATGATTAGTTCCGATTTCGGCCGCGCGCAGACTTATCTTGCGCGCACTCTAACTCCGACATTACGCTACTCCGACAATTATGGAAATTCGACACTGGGGTTTAAAGTAACCTAACACGAAGGGGATGACGGGGGCTTCGTTCGCTCGCTTTGCTCGCTCACTCTAGCCCCCGTTATCCCCTTCGAACCTAACCTATCCGTGTCGGGGTGCCCCAAATTAGGTGTCGAATTTCCATAATTGTCGGAGTAGCGTAATGTCAGAGTTTCATAGTGTCGAAGTTAAATCTTGTCGCAGAACGATTTGTCGAAATTCAGTTTGAGAGTGTCAGCAGGACTAGTTACGGTGCGTCTGATTAAAACGTCGATATCTCTTAAGTTACGCGAGGCAGCTCTCTACAAGTTACGTCGTTAGAATTGTTCTTAAATTACCTAACCGACGATATATAGATTAGTATAGTTAGCCTTTTAATCTATTAGTAATTGTAACGCGCGTTCAGTGTTAGGGAATTTTTCCCAGTTTCTTGTGTAAAGGTCATAAAATTATCTGTCCAATTAAAAACTTCAAGAACAGAGCTGTTTTTCACAGAAGTTTTCTTTACAATTTTAAATCTAGTAAAAAATCTCGTTTTTAAAAGATGGTAAACGACTTTTGTATTCTATTAAAAAAACTCCTTAACTTAGTTACAGAAAATCTTGTTAAGTTTTAATGGTTTAAATAACAACTTCAGTTTCAGCTCTTTTGTTAATGTTACAATATAGTTTTTAATAATAATAATAACTTTATTTCCAAAAAATGTTTCACAATATTCACACAAATGGGCTAGTAATTTTATGGCAAATAATTTGAAAAATAGCATCCACTGCCGAACTAGGTTAAAAACCTGTATTTCAGCACTTGGCGCCACTCCCCTTAGGAATATTAAGTCATACTAGCCTTCCTAATACAAGTTAGGCAAGTAACTACAAAATGAACAAGGAAATTTTTAAGTTAAAAAAAATAAACAAATGAAAAAACTATAATAATACAGTGCTAGGGTGAGTATAGTGAAACCTCTCTTTGTGTTTAGTGCTTGTGTGTGTGTGCGTGTGAGAGGATGTGAGTATGAGTGAAATGAGTTAAAGACAAATACAATTTTATGAATACTTTAGTACTCAGACGCAATAACCAGAAAATAATAACAATAACCAAGAAATTAAAAAATAATTTGCTTTGGAATACCTTTGGAATATGTAGTTTGATTGAAAATAATTAGTTGAGAATAAATTTAAATGTAGAACAATTTTAATTTAACTTATCACCAAGCGTCAACGTAACACCGCTAGAAGTTCCTCCGTTTCGTCGTATCCTAGTGTTTTCAACCAGGTTACTACTGCCGTTTTACACTGATTTCTATTGAGGCTATAAATCGGAATGACTTTGTTTACTTTATTAAAAAGATAGGGACCCAGAAAACAAAAAAACCTTCGGACAAACGACGAATGAAACCGTTTCATTGCATCGCAGACCCTGCCCTTTCGTCGAGGTATATTTTTATTGGGGTCGAATACGATGTTACTGTGCTGCTTGAGGATTATGCTCAAAACAAAGATTTGTCTAACTGTAAGGACTTCACATTCCTGGTAAAGGAGCTTAGTAGGATACAAAAACGGTCTAAAACTGCTCACTTTAAGAATAGCACGTTGGGCAATTTCTATGCATTTGATTGTGGTAGCTGGAGCTCCCCCCCAAGAAGTTATGCAGTACGAAATCAAGCTCTGGCATAAAGCATAATAAACTTGTTTTATTAGTCGGGGTTCAGCGACATATCTGAGCGTTTTGAAGACAATTATGAGTTTACGAATCCTACCACTCAGCAGAGCAAAATGTTCTGAAAAGTTTAAGTGTGCATCTAGAATCACTCCAAGATATTTAATGCGATTAGTTCGCTCCAGCCTACCACAGGTACACTCATCAGTATCATAAACTCCACAGTTGTGAGCCACCAAGTGAAAGTCATCCGTGGGTCCACCCGAATCGCGGATCGAAAAGGTTAAGTACTTCGTTTTGTCTGTATTTAGAGTCAAAACATTATCAGTTAACCATTCGGAGACAGTATTGAATGCATTTTGGGCAGTATCGAAGACCTCAGGCCACGAACTGGCTGAGAGCAAAATGACAGTATCGTCTGCATAAGCGACTAGAGTACCATTTGACGGCTTGTACAAACACAAGTCATTCAAGTATATCAGGAATAATGTTGGCCCAAGAACGCTACCCTGCGGAACTCCGAAAGTCACCGGCAGATCAGCACTCAAGTAGCCTTCAATAGCCGTCGCCTGACAACGATCAGATAGGTAGCTCTCAAACAAATTCAGTTGGGCACCCCTTATACCTATCGCCTCCAGCTTACGCAGCAGTATGGCAACAGAGACCGTATCAAACGCTTTCGCTAGGTCCAGAAAGATAGCCAAACATTTCCTCCGCTCATCTAGGTTTCTTGCAATAAAGTCAGTTACAGCATGGACTGCATCTGAGGTCGACCGAGCACGACGGAAACCAAATTGACTATCAGAGAGTAATTTCTGCTTTTCTAAATAATTTATCCGTCTAGTATTAATCAATTTCTCAAGAATTTTAGAGACAGCTGGTAATAAGGAAATAGGCCTGTAATTAGAGATACGGTCCCTGTCGCCACCCTTATGAACTGGTATAACTATTGACTTCTTCAAGGCAGTTGGAAAAATTCCGGTATGAAAACAATTATTAAACAGATAGGTCAATGGAGGCACCAAGAAGTCCTTGAACTCCTTAAGGAACTTGTTTGACAGCTTGTCCCAGCCAACTGCGCAATCGTTTTTTAGGGTCATTATTATACGGCACACTTCAATAGGGTCGGTATCAAATAATACAAAAGAATTCAGTGACTGAGAACAGTGATTATTGGAGGTACTATCTGTGCCCAAGTCTTTATCATTTTTCAGAATATTTTCTGCCAAGGTCTTGCCAACATTTACAAAATAATTATTAATCTCGTTAACCGATGCATCCGGAGTAGAAGCCAATTTCAATAAACCCTCAGAAGATTGTTTTGATTTTGCAGTGTTAGTGATATTTTTGATTGCCTGCCATATCTTTCTACTATCATTACCTGCATTCGCTATTTGTTCCTTTTCAAAAGCTCTTTTTACTTTTCTTAAAAGCGCATTGCAAAAGTTTCTGTAACGAGTGTATGTGATCTTAAGCACTTCATTATTGGGAGACTTTCGCAGTTTGTTATGCAGTTTGTCTCTATTTCTCATGCAGCGTAGGAGACCCTGGGTAATCCATGGCTTAATAATTTTTTTACGTCTCGCCAAGGGTAAAATTTGGGTATTTTTATTTATAACTAGTGTCAAAGATTCTATAAAGTAATTAATCGAGAAATTTGGATCTAAGGATTCGTATATTGGAGTAAAGTCAACGTTAACTATATCTTTTTGAAGCTGATCGAAATTTGTTTTGTTTACAGTACTAATAGAGTAATTACGGATTTGTTTCTTATGTAAGCACAGGAAAACCGGTTTGTGATCTGTGAGACTAGCCTGAATTACAATTGTGGTTGCAGAGTGTTGCGTTTTTAATAAGACATGGTCAATACAAGTCCCACTAGCATCACGAGTGACATAAGAGTGAGACGGTAATAGTGAATGACAAGCTGCAAGATTTAAGTATTGATCCAAGTTTCTATGTGGTTTGTCTTCATTGATAGCAATATTAATATCCCCCATTATTGCAACATTTTTAAATTGTCTAAGGTTTTGTAAAGTGGTATCTAAAGATTTTAGGAATTGATCCAGGTTTGTATAAGACGGGGAACGGTAAATGGCCAGAATAGCAGTATCTAATCCAATTTTAAGAAGTAGAGAGTTTGCTTCCATCAATGGTGGCTCCTCAACCGTAAAAATAATCTCATCCTTAATATAAATAGCAACTCCGTCGTTTTGCAATGGGTTGACACGTGTTGTAGACACTTGGTAACCCTGCAAAGAAGGAATAACCGCCGCATATGACAACCAGCATTCGGTCAGTATAATTACATCTACGTTAAGCTTAAGTCTTTTAAGTAAAACTTCAAGTCCCGTGAAATTACAGTTAATGCTGCGGATGTTTTGTGTTAAAATTGAGAGGCATGATGAAACACTAGGTACTAGTCGCCGGCAGTTGTTAAAGAAATGTTTTTTTTATTAGTTTAGTTCAATATACCAATATATCTTGCCTTCATTGACTATTCGAAAGCCTTCGATAGTCTGACACATAACGCTATTTTTGACGCTCTAACTAACCAAGAAATTGATCCCACCTACATACATTTACTTCGTAAAGTCTATCTTAACAGCACAGCTTCAATCAAATTTCAAACAGCTGGACCATCATTTTTCATAGAAAAAGGCGTAAAGCAAGGAGACCCGCTTTCACCCAAGCTTTTTAACAGCGCTCTTGAGGAAGTGTTTAAAAAGCTAACGGCTAGTTGGGAGAGAAGCGGCATTGAAATCGGTGGGGTGCGGTTAACAAACCTTCGCTTCGCTGACGACATTGTCGTATTTTCTTCCACTGCGGCAGAGCTAGAGCTAATGTTAAATCAACTCAGCAATACAAGCCTTGAGGTTGGACTGGCGATGAACATGTCGAAGACCAAACTGATGACAAACACCACTAAGCATAGGATCAAAGTGAATGGTGAAGAATTGCAATATGTCCATGAATACATCTACCTGGGTCAGTTAGTCTCTTTCCAGTCCAGACAAGACAAGGAAGTCACAAGACGAACCGAAAACGCCTGGAAGAGCTACTGGTCCACGAAGGAGCTCATGAAAGGAAATCTTCCTTTGTCGCTTAAGCGCAAAATCATGGACATGTGCATTCTCCCCATTTTGACCTATGGATCCCAGACTTGGTCTTTGACAAACATTCAAAAGTCCAAACTCAAGGTCTGCCAACGTGCTATGGAGCGCAGCATTCTAGGCGTCAAGCTAACGGACCATATACGCAACACCGCACTGCGCTCCAAAACACAAATTGCTGACGTTGCTCAAAAAGCCGCTAAGCTGAAGTGGGCCTGGGCCGGCCACGTGTGCCGCATGCCCAATGAGCTGTGGGCCAAAATAACCACTTTATGGAGCCCTGACACAGCCAGAAGGCGTCGCGGCAGACCTCGAAGAAGATGGCGGGACGAGCTAGACAAAACCAATGACCAGTGGTCCACTTTGGCTCTGGATCGAAAAACTTGGAAGTCATGGGGAGAGGCCTTTGCCCAGCAGTGGGATGACGCAGGCTAGAAATGAAATGAATTAGTTTAGTATCGTGGGTGCGTTTACAGAATCCAAACCCGAATCGTTATTCAGAAGTAAAATGTTTTGTGTAATAATTGAAACATATTAAAATGAAGAAAACAAACGTTATTTCAAACTATGAATAGGGCCGTTTTCGGTCAACGCCTTAGTACCTTGCCACTGGTTTCTTTCAAAAGAATAAGAATAATTTATTTGCAAGAATATGAGCACAGTTAGGCCGTTTTTCCACCGCCACCGTAACCGAGAACGAGATGACGTTGTCGAAGTAGCGATACATACATTACTATGGCTGCGTGTCCACCACATGTCCGTCATCCGAGCGCCGTCATCTCGGCCGCCGAGATTGTGAGTAGTTCGGCGCTACCACTAGAACTCGGTCAAGATCGTGATGGACCGAAATGCCGGCAATACAAAACACGTTTGCACTTGTCCACTACATCCGAGATTGCCGGCGCCGGTGCACGAGCTTTTATCTTGTTTTGCTACTACCGAGATCGGTTGCGGTGGACATACGATCGCCGTCACGTGTCGTTCCGAACTCGGTCAGAAATAATCTCGTTTCTCGGTGACGGCGGCGGTGGACAAACGCTCTTATTCGATAAAGATAACCAGGTGATCAATTCTACTATCAAAAATTTTGTTCGCACAGTTCTAATCTGTCATTATGTTTTGTCACGGGGATAGGCAGTGGTTTACCAAAAAAAAGACCTTAGGGTGCTACCACACTAATCGATCGATGGGTCGGTCTGAAAAAGCCACCAAACCAATCAATCGACGTTGATCGATGACATCGATCGACAATCGGTCGATGATGGATCGATGGTAGATCGATGATAGGTCGGTCTGAAAAAGCCACCACACTAATCAATCGACGTTGATCGATTCACAATCGATCGGTAGTGGATCGATGGTCGATCGATGATAGGTCGGTCTGAAAAAGCCACCACACTAATCAATCGACGTTGATCGATTCACAATCGATCGGTAGTGGATCGATGGTCGATCGATGATAGGTCGGTCTGAAAAAGCCACCACACCAATCAGTCGACGTCGATCGATGGCATCGATCGACCGTCAATCGACAATCGATCGATGATGGATAGATGATAGGTCGGTCTGATTAAGCCACCACACTAATCAATCGACGTTGATCGATGGCATCGATTGACAAACGATCGATTGGTATGGTAGCACCCTTACAAATACTTGTTCCGTCCGGAAATGGAACACGCGTTCCGTTGCGCAACAGCCAAGCGCTGAGCCACTCCGCCAATCGTGTCTTGAGAATCGTATCAACTGAGTTTGTTTTTCAACTTTGTTCCAATTCACGTTTCGGTTCTATAGAAAACTGGTTTTAAAGTTCGACTTTAGTTACAATTAGCTCAGTTTGAAAGGTTTAATTGCCATTTTGTTTAACTTAGTTCAAAGGTGCACCTAAAATGCTTGTTTGAAGATTATGTAAATGACCTTTGGAAAATGGCTATTGCATTTATAGGAAGGAGTACGCCGCGTTGACACAATTGGAGTACTTATTTCAAAAAATCAGTTCAAATTAAGCTTCTAATCCGTAACCCCAAATAAGACCTAAAATGTAAACACAGCTGATCATAGCCGAGGATAGATATATTTTGGCATATTTTCTATTAAATCTTTGAACAGCAATTTCTTTTCAACTATAGACTTTTGGGCAAAGATGTAGAACAAAAGTTATTCATTACTATGGGTACTTTATCACCATTTTGAATTAGTATCACCTTTCCGCCTAACCTTGTATGTATTTGATTTCAATCCGTTCGCAGAAAACAAGCTTAAATCTCACCAAGAGTTTATTGAATTTCTTCTCAATTTCCTGTCCCATAAAGTTGAAAGCCCGTCTTTTATATTACACGTAAGATACATAGGCACACAAAACACAAAAAGTGGTTTCGGACTCCACAAAGGCTTAAAAAAGACTTTTATTTAACTTCCATACTGAACAAAGGACGATGTGAAAGTCGTTTCCGGGTATCATATTATATGCATACCTATGACAGTCGATACGGGTAGTCAGAAGCCCGAAAAAACGAACGAAACGGATAAACATAATTTTCACTGTTCTTTGTAGCCTCGGTTCCTGTAACTGGTCGGCTCGAGCTCCTAGGCATGGAGTTGACATCTAGTCTCAACTTCGGCGCCACCACCGAGTACAAAGCCCAAACTGCGGCCAAGAATCTGAACATCCTAAATAAGGTGAAGCGATACTTTACGCCTGGACAGCTTTTGACCCTTTATAAAACGCAGGTCCGATCCTGCATGGAGTATTGTAGCTACCTTTGGGATGGCTCAGCTAAATACCAACTTGCCGCGCTTGACCTCATTGGTGACGTAAAACTGGTGGATGTCAAGCTTCACAGCTTGGCCCATCGCCGCAAGGTTGCCTGCTTGTCGGTCTTCTACAGATTGTACTTTGGTGAGTGTGCCCAAGAACTCCACGACCTCATTCCACCGGCCCCCTTCTATTATCGGTCATCTAGGCGCACTGCAGGTTACCATCCCTTCCTGGTTGCTATTCCACCAACTCGCACTAAGCGTATGGAATGGATGCATTTTTATAAGTAAAAAGTAGATAAGTAATTAGAGTTAATGTAGAACTAATTGCCTATCTAGATTTTGTTTTTTTAAAGTGCGTAATTTAAAAGTACATCGCTGGCTAACTGTTATAGAAGAAGTCATTTTTTATAAAAACTAAAACGGAACAAATTGCGTATTATGCATATTTCGA
This sequence comes from Amphipyra tragopoginis, assembly GCA_905220435.1. Classification (NCBI taxonomy): domain Eukaryota; kingdom Metazoa; phylum Arthropoda; class Insecta; order Lepidoptera; family Noctuidae; genus Amphipyra; species Amphipyra tragopoginis. The sequence continues at coordinate 20,883,078 of HG992014.1, forward strand.
TAGAACAAATATAGAACTAATTATTTAATGTATTCGTTAAGACGCAGGGCATGGTCAATCGCTAGGTACAGATAGATACACAGCGCACTGGTGTAGACATAGTTTTATCTTTTCATATTGATGATCCACGATCGAGATTTACCAGCAATATGACGGAATAATAAGCATCCCAACCCATTATCTTTAATACCCAGATCATTGAATTATGTACGTTTACAAAGACTGTTTACGTTTACATGTTTGAAATGTTAATGTAAACATTTTGACATAATTTGTGGAAGAATTAAATTCTGATTTCGTAGCGTAGATATTTTTAGGTTACGTCTGGCTCTGAGTATGTTTACGAAAATTGTTGGAGGTGTTGATAGAAATATGGGCAAGCGTTGTTTTTGGGAGTTTGAAGGATTTTTCATCAAAAATTGTGTACATTAATAAGTATTACAGGTAGGTTTTTTTACAAAGTTTTTTATTTTTATTTAAGCGCTAAGTTAGAACATATGTATAAGCATAAATCCTAACTAATATTAGAAATGCGGAAGTAAGTTTGTTTGTTTGTTACGTTTTCACGCCTAAACCACTGAACCGATCATCCTGAAATTTTCCATATACGTTGTCAGGTGTACAGAAACGGATATAGGGTATCTTTCATCCCGAAAAAAAGTATTATTCCCGAGGAAAACAACAATAACGTCCATAGATGGCGCCACGTGTCTTTCGAATCACGATTGAATTATATTATTATAGAAACTTTAGAAGAGTTTTTTGATCTTAATTAACGCGAGCGAAGCCGCGGGCAAGAGCTAGGCACTAAATAAATAAATGAGGGAACAAAGATTAATTATATAATTATGTGACCAAAGAGTATTTTTTACACTGTGTTAACCTACTCTTAGGTGAACAAAACAGGTGGACCACGGGCAATATCCCATGAAAATACGTTCTAAGTACGTAATGTTTGTATATTAATACCCTTCCAAAAAGGGTTGTAAGAGCAAAATAAATTCAAATACATTTTCTCGATAACAGGTAACGAATAAATTACGTAGGCTACAGAAGAAGGATCGAAAAAAAAACGAAATTGTTTTAACTCATTTAAAAAAAAACTATTACAATTTATTAATAATTAAGCTAAGCTCCTATTCGAAGTGAGAATATGAAGTGACATAAAATTAAATAAAACCTAATTAAATCGCGAAAACAACAGGCGTCACAAAGTGCAACATCAGGGGCCTAATTCTCCTAAAACAAATCTTAATAAATCACAACCGAACCAAGGCCGAACCGTTCATTCAGACAGTTCTCAATTTCAAAAGCTATCAAATTGTTTGACACAAAAAATAAAATCAATCATTTTGAAAGTTTTCGAAAACAAAAACTGACTGACGGTTGTGGTTCGATTGCGTTTGGCAACAATTTATTTTAGAAGAATTGGGCCCCAGCTTGCCATTTCCGCTGGTCGACCGGTATCATTTTAATATTGCTTAATATTTCCACAATATAGTGATAGAGCTGAGTCGACGATTCCCTTCAGGTAACAACGCGTAACAAATAGTTCGCGATTATCACCAGAATAAAATATAAGTGGTACACACGCGCATTGAACACAAGTCTATAATTTTATACAATGGGTTTGCCTATCCTTATCGCCACTAATGTCAAATTAAGTTCCTGCCTAAATGATCTCAATACGCACGCATTTCACGTAATAAATACGCACGATATTTCTAAATAGCACCCTTTATAATGTCACCGCTTAATTCTACCTTTGCGTGTTAGTAACAGTAATAAACAATAGGAAGCGGTGAAGGGCGGGTGTTTTTGTGTGCTGTCTTTTGTAAAATTGACGTTTAAAAATAACTAAGTAATTCTAGTATGTTTTGAATAAATGGGTTTTGAAGTATTGAAAATAGGGTATTTGACTGAAAATATCTAATTAGTCCGTCAGTTACATTATCAAAAAATATTTGACCCGTGTTTTTACTTTTGGTACGTAAACTAAAATTGACGAAGATACGACACTTTTAAAATTGGCAAAATGTCACAAGCAAGTACAATTTTTACTTGCTTTTAACGTCACAAGCCGGGACTCTCAAGTTTTGATGCTTTTTATCTTTCCAAATATTAATAGATTTAAGAAAAGAAAAAACACGTGTCCATTATTTTTCAAAACTCTAACTGGCGGGCTAATTAGATTTGCAATTTACTGATGCTGTCAACGTGTCTATTGTCAAGCAACTTAGTACAGGTTGGTCAATACGTGTGGGCCTGAGGTACCCGAAAGATTTTAACCTTCGATTCCGATGCCTAATTGGAGAAGAAAAGCTAGGTATAGTTTTTTGAATAAAGCTTAATTTTCGAAATATTAATTATTTACGGAAATTTACAAATCGAAAAATATATCTACGGTAACAAGTCCTATGAATGTGGCGTTGCGACTTTTGTCATACCATACCCCGCTCGCCGTATGTCTTATTTGTCGGGGAGGGTTGTGAAGTGAGAAGTTTCTTATCCACTCACACGATAATTTATAAATGTTGCCAGTTCAACCTAAGGTATTGTTTACAAGGAAGTACTAAAGCGAATTGATTTGTTAAGTACCGAAAAACAAAAAAAAAAACTGCCTTGGACTTTCGTTGATATAACATTGACTCATAATACCATTGGAAAAGCGTGATTAAAATCTGATGATAAATAATATTTATTTCTGTAAATAAATTTTTTACAGACACTTCTACAAGTCAATGTTTTTTTTTACGACTTGTTACTGCCGGCATTTCCTATCTGACTAGCTCTAAGAAGAAAAGCCGTAACAAACTCAGAGGTCAAGGTCTCTTTTATAGTCCAGACATGTGTGTGGTATAAAACTATGCGAGTGTAATAATGTAGGGCAACGTCTAGAATGGCCATTTGAGGAAAAAGCCACAGCAGGTTTGAGTTGAACTGTTCCAATTGGGAAAACGTATATAGTTTTTGGACAGCGAGTAGCGCCACCGTCAAATGCACTGCCAAGATAAGTATAACAGAGTGCTTTTGCTAATGTCAACAAAATGTTTTAGTGCATTAAAATTTTGTTCCCCATTTCCCAGCCTTTTAATATGTACTGAATACTTGCAATAAGGGTGACTAATCAACATTGAGCTATGCTGCACTTAACTAAGCTAACTTTCCAGTGCAATGTTTTTTCTACAAACAATTTGAGTTGCGCAGTGTTATTTAATCACCCTAAAGCCTGGCTTCGACTATAGCTGAAACGCGTTGAATCGAGTCACAGTAGACATATAAGCTAAAGCAGTACCTCAACATACTATAATCTCAAGTGTTGAAACACTCACACAGACACGCTCTGTATACTGAGTAGTTTTTTGTTTTTGTGTGGAACTGCATCCCGAAAATACCTTATTTGTCTTGTTGCAGTGCGTGTCTGTGTGAGTGTGTCAAATCGGACGATTGTAGGTAATTGAAGTACTGCTTTAGCTTATATGTCTACTGTGATCGAGTCGAGTTGCATTTGTTCCGTGTGAAGACGAATCGAGGCGAAACGATCAGTAATCGGAAGTCATTAAAACAGAAATTCGCGTGACAAGCGATGCGCGCGAGTGATGCGAGTCGGCGCGTCTCGGCTCGTCGCTGATCAACGCAGTTACATAGTAAATGCATAGGAAGCGAATTATTGAGATTCCTTTCGACTCGACTCGGTGAGCCTAGTGGACGCTAGCCTTAATACTTACATAACATAACTTCACGCCTTATTCCCCGAAGGGTTGGCAGAGGTGTATAGTACACCCACGTTTCGCCGTTATGTTTAAGTCCCATGTAATAGGGGGCGAGCCTATTGCCATCAACCGGGCACAAATCCTGACTCCAAGCTGCTACTGAGAAATTCCAGACGGAAAAACCCAATAACACTTTGCCCGACCTGGGGATCGAATCCAGGACCTCACGCTCAGCAGTCGCGCTTGCGACCGCTAGACCAACGAGGCAGTCAATACTTACATATATTATAAAAACGCAGGTGTTTTCAACCCTATAATTATACCATAAATCAGTTTTGAGTTCCGATTAACAAAGTTTCTAACTTGTTTTTAAAAAATATTAGAAGTAAATTTGTTTGTACCTACTAAATGATTGATTATCTTCTTTATGTAATCACATTTAAGATTAAAGAATTAGGGAACTTTTTATAAAAATACTTGGACTTGTTTATGGAAGCTCACCTGCTTACTCCGCCCTGTTTTCCACCGCGTACTGATCGATACATACCTACTTTTTATACAAGGTTAGTCGGAAAAGGGGTACTAATCCGAAACGGTGCTAAAGGGCCCATTATAATGAATAACTTTCCCCAAAAGTCAATAGTTTAAGAGAAATAGCTGTTCAAAGATACTATAAAAAATCTATCTATCCTCAGCTATGGTCAGCTGTGTTCACATTTAATTTAGGTCATATTTTGAGTCACGGATTAGAAACTCCATTTTCTGAATTCATAACTAACGCAGGCATGAAGAGCTTTTCAAACAAAAATCATTTTGCATGGATATATACAATTTGTAACAAAAACTCTGTCCGATCCAATAAAGACGTATTCCTGATTCAACATACGTACTAGAAAAAAATGTTATGAAAATGTAACTCATAAACACCAAAATTTACTGATTTTTTATTTTTATAATCCATGCAAAATATAACACTGAATATGGCAAATTTTCACTCATTGTTAATGACACCACCAAATGATACCACCAGGGGTGTGGTTGCCAAAAAGGATTTGTTAAAGACACCACCGTAATGTTGGGATGCAACAATAATTAGTAATAATATAATATGAGAGTTAGTTTACACATACTCGTTGTTTGCCCTGAAGGGCAATGACACTATTCATTAGTGGTGTCTTTAACAAATCTTTTTTGGCAACCACGCCCCTGGGGGTATTATTTGGTGGTGTCATTAACAATGAACGCAAATATTCATAAGTTGACAATACTCCCTGGGGACAAATAATAATCTCAAATCCATTAAATGGTTACGTATATGTGTACGCAATACGATGCCGAATAATACTCTTAAGGATCGGACAGGGTTTTTGTTACATGCTGTATATTATCGAATTTGAACAGTTGCTTTATAACAGTCATCAGTGGTACTTTAAGTGGCCTGCGGATTAGTACCCCCTTTCCGACTAACTTTGTAGACATACTATAAGTAATAGGGTATTTTACTCTATATGAGAAAAACTCTAAAAATATATTATTGAGATTCAAAAAGCAGTCAGAAAACGTCAGTTTTAGTTCATAAAATAGCAAACTAAATTTTAAAATTCAATTCAAAAGTTTTTTAATCTGTTTCATAATACCATTAAATAGTAGTCGCCATGTTATTACGTCATACGGCTATGTAAACTTAAAAGTGTCACCTGTCAACTAAACAATTAACGTATCATATAAAATATCACTGCATTTGTTTACACAGCCAACTGACGTCATGACCATAGAGCAATATGGCGTCCACTCTTAGAATAAGTATAGTACTTATTCTAAGCGTCCACTGCGTCCAGCGTTGTCGTCAAATTACGCGCGAAATTTGAAAATGCATTTAATATGCATTTTTATGGCACTTAACGATTGTATAAAAAAATTGACAATTTTAAGGGGTTCATTAGCATTATAGAAACTAATTGAGACACTTTTCAAAAATGGGCATAATACCCTACTAACTAAATTAATTATAATTAACTAAAATTTTATAAACGCTCAAATACATCCTCATATTTGAGCGTTTAAATTATCCGCTCCACGCTAAGTTCCGAATCTCGCCTTAGTTTTCAGTAATTTTCGAATCACCTCTAGCGTAAACTTGTGTCAGCATGTTAGTTGAAGCCTAGTTTTAATGATCAACTTTTACTTCAAAAGTTGGCACTGTTCCATGGGCAATTGTGATGGCGTTTAATTAATTGTCCTATTAAAGTTGTAGTTTTGCAGTTCCGGCACAGAATATAGTTTGGGATGGTGCATCTGTGTGCGAGATGGATAAGTTGGAGATGACCGTATTAAGCGCAGTTCAGACTACGCTATACTATTTCGTTATATCATAAGCTATAACTATATAGCATGAAGTTCACACTACACGCTATATAGCAAGCCTGTCTTTTTTTTATTTATTACTTGTCCTGCGTTTGGCCGCCATCTCGCCTGATGTTAAGCGATGATGCTGTCTACGATGGAGCACGCTTGCCCAGGAGAAACCAATTCACTCGTGACTTGAAGACACCCTGATTGTAGCTGTCGGGGAACACCCACTCGTGCAGCGCATTCCACTGTTTGGCGGTTTTCACAATGAAAGTGGAATCAAAGCGCTTCGTTCGGGTTTTTGGTATATCAACCATGAACCGATGGTGCTTTTTCGTGCTTCTGGCCGTCCGATAGAAAAAAGGGCATCGGGGTATTAGATCATGCATGTCTACTATGTGTAGCAAGTTATTTGACGGCAATCTGGCGTAAAACCTTAACAGTTTTTTTTTCTATTGGACTGCTGTAGGTGGTCCTAGGGGACCCTTCCTACGTAACCGGGCAGTTATTGGCGTGACCTGAAGGGGTCTCTAGGGAAGGGGGGGGGGGGGGAAGTAAAATACTTAACCTACTCGGCTTACCTGCAACAACAGCACTAAGGGCGACCCCTAGTGGGACTCGGACCTCGGCTTAGGGCGTTGCTGGCGGGGGCTTGGGGGAGGGAGACAGCTTGATGAGGGCTGAATTATCGGTGTGACTGCGGAGTCTGAAGAGACGACCGGCTCTACGACGGGAGAGCTCGGTGGATCGTGACCGGACAAAAAAATAATAATCACAAAATAACATTATTATTAGTAAAGCAATTAACTTTACTCATCTTTCATCCATCTACTCACAAAATCTCAAACATTCACGACACACTATCCATCTGGAGGCAAACAAATCACATTCTGGTGCTGATGTTAGAAGAGTATTTAGCATTGTAAGAGCACGAACGAGAGGAGAATTGGCATGCGACACTGTGCCAGATGATTTGATATCTTAAATCCCAATATCTTTCATAATCCTTTTCTTCAAACCTTATCAATATTAGTAGCACGGAATTTCCCAGTTCAATATTTTTTGTATTCTTTTTTATTACACATTTTCCTGACTACCAATTTAGGCTGACCTCTCGTTGTACAGAAACCCAATACAATGCCAGCTCAGCTCATATTGGTTATGTATACCTTGATACGTACCTACCTACATACCCAAAAACGTTATTCCCACCCAAATCTTTAACGGCAATCTTTATTACTTTACATGCATAATATAAAGGAACAACATACCTATTTACCCAACATCGTTTAACATAAAGAGAATCACACGCGAAAATGCACCTTCACCGAAAGACTCAAAGTTGAATTTACATCGTTCTACTTCTATCAAATCTTTATCTAAAATTTTATCGCGTTCCTTTAGTGAACTTTTATCTTGTTATCAAGAGATCTGTAGTCAGCGTATTCTGTAGGTCTTCATTGAGTTGAAAATGTCACGCTTAGTGGGTGGAATGAGCAGATATCGTTATAAAGGAAAATAAAAATAACTAGCTTTTGCCCGGGGCAACTCTTAAACACACTACTAAAGTTTCTATAATAATATAATTCAATCATGATTCAAAAGACACATGGCGCCATCTATGAACGTTATTGTTGTTTTCCTCGGGAACAGTATTTTTTTCGGGATGAAAGGTACCCTATGTCCGTTTCTGTACACTTGACAACGTTTATGCAAAATTTCAGGATGATCGGTTCAGTGGTTTAGGCGTGAAAAGGTAACAAACAAACAAACTTACTTTCGCATTTATAATATTAGTTAGGAATTAGGCTGTATCAGTGCCAAAGAAATGAATTACTAAAGTCGAGATTACTATAGTACATACCTAATACGTAATGAGATGAGGTTTTTAGCTTAGAACTATTGTTCAATTTCTCGGATTACTAATAAATAAACAAAAAATCTCTCTAAAAAAAGTCTCGTGTAGACTTACGGCCGTTTTCAATAACCTATCTATCGGCGGTTTCGCCTACTAGAGATAGAAATTTGACATAAGCTCCATAGAAGTAATTTCAAATTTCTATCTGTAGTAAGGAAAACCGCCGATAGATAGGATATTGAAAACGATGGTTAAAGAATAGCACTACCCCATCTCTTTCCGTGGGTGTCGTAAAAGGCGACTAAGGGATTCACTAGAGGATGGGCAGCAGCGTTCTCTGAGTACTTTAACAACCATACTGCGATCGCCAACCCGCCTGCCAAGCGTGGCGATTACGGCAAACCCCCCCCCCCCTCTTTTGGGGGAGGCCTATGTCTAGCAGTGGACGTCTTTCGGCTGATTGAGGATGATGATGAAACAAAAAATACGTTTGTTCAAATGTTCTCACTTATTTTCACTGAAATAACAAGTTACATACACAGCAAATAAAACTCTATCAAAGACACACACAGAATCTATCATAGCCAGGATGAGACAAAAATCAAAAAGCAAGGGTATAATTTTAGGGCCATCGCAAACTGGGTGACTTGTCGCCGCATCTAGTCGCAGTGTTGTCGTTTGCATCTGGCGTCTTGTCGCCGCGACTAGACGCGGAGCTGTCGCTTGCGTCGGCAACTAGTCGTTACGTCAGACGTCGTGCAGGAAGCGATCATTAGTAGTAGAGTATTCGAGAGAGACGGCCGTGTTGTTTCACAGCGAGACTGATGCTGCGCTGTCGCGCGTTTGTCGTCGTGTGTACGCGTGCATAGCGCGACTAGACGCGGCGACCAGTGGCGAGCGCGCGCGACTAGCTTGCCCTAGCTTGTCGTCGCGATTCCGCGACTCTGACGCCAAGTGTGCGGAGCTTTGAACAGAATATATGAAAATTGTCGGCCGCAGCCTATCGTCGCGTCTAGTCACCGAGCTGTCGCTGTCGCGTGTCGCCTCGTATGCGCCTAGGCTTATAGAGCCTTCATTTCAATACGTCGTGCATGTAACAGTTTTTTTATTATTTGGTGGTTTTCTTAACCAGAAACTCCTACGCTTACTCATACTCTTGGCGTTCGATGCAGTCACGAAAACTGTATAAATCCTTCGATCAATCCGGCCATTAGCAAATTGGGAACTGGGAAAACACCAAAACTAAATAAATCACACGCCAAGTCTAACGAAATATCAAAGCATTTCCAGGCCGTACAAAAACTAAGTAAGAACAATAAATAGTACTATGTACAGAAACCTAACATTAGAAGAATGTACTCCGCGTATATGAAATTAAGCTTTAGTGTCTAGCGAGTGAGTTCCCATTCCGCTGTTCAATCACGCTCTGAAGCACGATTGACACTAAACGTTACGCTCAGTCACAGTCAGCCGTGAGTTCTAATTATTCGAAGAGGAGTCAGCCGCTCACCGTACGCATACAGTGGGAACTCAAAATAACTATTCGGCTGCTGACTACAGGGTGTCTCTGGAAGTATGGATCAAATCGAATAGGGGCGTGGGCAATGTCATTTCCAAACTTTTTAACCCTGAGAATGTCGTTACAATTTTTTACGGTTCAAAAGTTATGACCCATTATTTGTTTTTTTTTTTTCAATCATTACGCATAGAAAAAAAACTATCAGAGCTATCTTTTTTTAAGGACTTTGGCAAACTGTAGGCCTTTCTTGTGGTAATACTTTTACTTAGCTAGAAAACATGTGTTCAATAATAAAAAACATTTACTGCAAAGGCTTTTTTGGTCTGGCAAAAATTTTACTCAAGTTTTTACTACTACAAGTTTTGAAATGACCTTGCCCCCCCTATTCGATTTGATCCATACTTCCAGGGACACCCTGTATAGGTATGTTTGGTGGGAACCTGCCCTATATTACATTTTGTTTCAGCCACTAGCTATCACGGGAGGTTTTCTACCTAAACCACGAAGTGAGGGCCTGTTCACATCTTCACGTCGTCAACGTGGAACGGTGCGGCAACACGGCACGGTGCGTTGACATAACGTGCAAAACGTTACCGTATCGTAAAAATGCACGTCAGGATCATTGTTAGATTTATCGTTGACCATGTAGATCCTGAATTTTAATAAGAGAAACACTAAGGTATGGTTAATAAAGCATCGGAGCACATAGACGGCGACTAAAGCTGCGCGTCCACCGCATCGGAATCGGAGCGTACGGTGCGGACGGAGCGTCTTCATTTACAAAATGCCGATGGGGTGCGTCCACTGCATTCGGATTCAGCATCGGCAATATCGGTATTTTTAAAGCAATCTTCATCGCCTGCTTACGTGCATTAGCATTATGGAGGATAGTGACGAGGACATTGTTGTAATTAGCTGTATTTTGTCAGAAGAGGAGGAAAGAAAAAAAAAAGGAAACGAAATATATGGGTTCATAATATCTCTTATCTCAGTTGGTTATGATAATGTCGATGTTTTAGATTGTAAAGTTCTTCATATCTTTCTACTAAACTAATTAAAACATCGTCGTTCATCGTGAATATTTATGTACAGCTTAGCGTCGCAAACATGAAACACGTCAGAACTTGAAGCGGTCGGAATCCAAATGGCACGTTCACTGCGGATGACGTTACCGGCAAAAATACCGGTCTCCGGCGCAGAAATGCCAATGCAGTGCACGCAGTGCCATAGAAATCCACACAAATCAACAAATCCGTCCGCACCGTACGTTCCGATTCCGATGCGGTGGACGCGCAGCTTTACTCGCGGGCGTGGAGAGCGCGGGCGGAGCGCATATACGTGTGCGCTTGCGGCTAGAGGCGGAACGTGTTACGATACGGTAACGTAAATTTGCACGTTATTTCAGCGCACTGTGCCACGTTACCGCACCGTTCCACGTTGACGACGTCGTGACGTGAAGATGTGGACAGGCCCTGACACAGGCCCGACATTAACTATTTTGCTTTGCATACAAAATATTATGCAAAGCAACCAGCTGGAAACTTATCTAAGTAATAAATAGATAAATGTTACCTACTATAAAGATAAAAATTAATATCTATTTATACCATGCTGTCTTTATTGTTGTAAATATTATTACAGACTAAACAACACAATAAAACGATGAGTCAATTTATAATTATGAATGAATGATCGTAGAAAAATTATAAGGAACTTGCTACTATTATAATATTAGAAGAGGACGTGAAGACTAATATTACAATAAAAAGTTAGACTGAAATGGTAACTAAAGTACCTTCTAATCCTGCCTTTGTAAAGAATTCTCAAAATGGAGCTTTTAATCCGTGACCCCAAATATGACGTAAAATGTAAACACAGCTGACCATAGCTGAGGATAGATAGATTTTATCGATTTTTATATGAAATCTTTGAACAGCTATTTCTCTTAAACTACTGACTTTTGGGGAAAGTTGTGGAACAAATGTTATTCATTATTATTGGTACTTTAACACCCTTTTGGATTAGTACCCCTTTTTGATTAGTACCCCTTTTTGACTAACCTTGTATAAGAAGTTTTTTTTTTTTTATAGAAATATATCATCATCATCTGCCTAGCCTTTTCCCAACTATGTTGGGGTCGGCTTCCAGTCGAACCGGATGCAGCTGAATATCAGTATTTTAGATGGAGCGACTGCCTATCAGACCTCCACAACCCAGTAACTGGGTAATACGATACTCTTGGTAAGACTGGTTGTCAGACTTTCTGGCTTCTGACCAGCAGTAACGACTGTCAAAGATCTACAAATGACAGCCGGGACCAATGGCTTTACGTGCTTTCCGAGGCACGGAGGAAACTCGTTATGGTAAATGGTCACCCATCCACAGACCAACCTCGGCAAGCGTGGCTTAACCCGGAAGATCGGTCTATGCGGCTGTAATTATTTAGCCACGAGCTCCTCTTTTCCATTTTTATAGTAATAATTATGCACAATACACATAAAACAAAGCTAAGACACAGGACACACTAACAACACAAAATAAAAATAAATTATGGATTTTTTCAGTTCAAAACTTTCATCACTGTGTTTGATGGAGTGGACGTCCACTGCTGGCCACATGACCTTCCAATGACCGCTCGTACCTACTACATGTGCTAGTAGTTCACACCGATAATTCAGCCCTCATCAAGCTGTCTCCCTCCAAATCCCCACCAGCAACGCTCTATGACGAGGTCCGAGTCCCAAACAGCGTTGCTTTGTTCCGGTTTTACATTTAATTACAGGCACATGAGACTTTTCAAGTTTGTCCCTAAGGTTGGCAATGCATCAGTAATCCTCTTGGTGTTGTAGGTGTGTACAAGTGGCTGTAACCATTTACCATCAGGTGAACTGTCGGCCTTAATTGGAATGTTTGCTAACCGATGCCAAAAAAATATAAATTTCGACGACACGTTTGGTGCAGTGGCTAAGCGATTGGCTTCTGCGCTACGGGTCGTGGGTTCGATTCCCATACGGAACAAAAATTTGTACCTATGACCTACAAATGGTTGTTTCAGGTCTGGGCGTTTGTGTATGTGAGATTTGTGTCTGTAAACGCACCCACGATACAAGAGAAATCTTAGTGTGGGGCAACGTTTTTATTTTAAAAAAGAAAAGAATATACAACGTTATTTTTAGTATATACAAAAACCGAGACACCCCAACAAGATTTTCATCAGAACTGCCTGAATATGTGTTTTTTTTAATAAATCTCGAAGTTACACCGTAGTTTATGTCGAATTAAGTTCCCTAGTAAAGTGTGAAATGCCTTTTTTTTTTTTTTTTTTTTTTTTTTTTTTTTTTTTTTTTTTTTTTTTCGTGGGAAAATCCTCATGGATACCCATGCCTTCCCCAGGCGAAGGGTTATGCCGGACTCTTACCGGCTAAAAACCCACGGTGTTCCTACTCCTGACCCTTGGCCGGGGTCACGGGATTCGCAGCTGCATGCACCGCAACCCCGGCAGAAGTGTGAAATGCCTGAGATGTGCTATGCAGGGGATGTCTAATACACGGAAACTGACCGAGCGGACCGTCTCAAGCCTCAAGGTATCTATTCCCGTCAACTGTTATGGGTAGAAACCTACAAAATTGAAATTTATGAAGAAAAACAAATTAAAAAAAAATGTGGTGTAAAAAATATGTCAATCTATTCTCCTAGTGATTCTGAACAAACTAGTTTTAGGTTTAAATATACTAAAACTAAGCTTGTATAAAATAAATTCAATTTCCGTTCAAAGTAGCGATCTTTACTTGTTAATTACGAGTAATAATATTGAACAAAAGTTAATAACTTTTGATCAAAATTGTTAGTAAACAACAAAAATAAACTTCTACAAAATCAAGACTTGCTTTTATTGTTATTGAACAAAGAATATTTCTTTGCAAAAGGTAGGATTTATAGAGAACAATATCTATTCAGAATTATCGCTACTATTCAGCAAATCAGCTAACTCGACAAGATTTCTAGCAGTTCTGTCTACCCTTTTTCCAACAATGTTTGAGTCAGCAATGGCTGAATACCATTACTTTACACGGAGCGACTGCTATCAGACCCCCGCAACCCAGTTACTGGGAAATGGCTGTCAGACTTTCGGACTTATGACTACTCGTAACGACTGTTATAGGTATACGTATGACCGGGACGAAGATTGAACGTATCACCTAGAAACGAAATTATTTCGGACCGAGTTCAGAACGACGCGACGCGGTGACATGACGGCGATCGTGGTTCCACCGCGACCGATCTCGGTGGTTCCCAACACAAGACAAAAATCCTTGCACGCCGGCGCCGGTAATCTCAGATGTAGTGGACAAGTGCAGACGTGTTTTGTATTGCCGGCATTTCAGCCCGTCACGATCTCAGCCGAGTTCTAGCGGAAGCGCCGAACTACTCACAATCTCGGCGGCTGAGATGACGGCGCTCGGATGACGGACGTGCGGTGGACACGCAGCCATAGTAATGTATGTATCGCTCTTTCGGCAACGTCAACTCGTTCTCGGTGACTGCTGCGGTGGACAAACGCCCTTACGATGATCGGTTCGGCAAAATGATGCATTTAAATATGGACTGTGAGTCCATTTTGATGTGTGTTTACATGAATGCTACGAAACCGTTAAGCCTGGCGTCGACGACAGCCGAAACACGTCAAATCGAGTCGAGTCGCATTTGCTCCTTGTGAGGCCAAACGGTCAGTAATCGCAAGTCGTTAAAACAGAAATTCGCGTGACAAGCGATGCGTGCGAGTTAAGCGACTCAGCGCGTCTCGGCTTGTCGCTGATCGACGCAGTTTTATAGTAAATGTATAGGAGGCGAATTATTGCGGTTCTATTCGACTCGACTCGGCGAACCTAGTGGACGCCAGCTTTTAAAATTAAGAAAAGTCCAAAAAGGACAATCCTCTACACATCCTTCTCTGTTACCTCTCGACAGCTGACACTAAAAGTGTCGACGAGGTGGCATGTGTCTGTCAGACCCAAATCCGGAGTTTAACTAACGTTATTAAAACTAAGCTCCGACAGAGGTCACAGGAATACCTACGTAATGTTTATTTTGCATGGCTCATTGTACATTCAACAAAGGAATTAAGTATACAAACAAACAACGAATTTAATGCACGCAGGCAACTGTTTTGGCGCAAACAGATTAAGGTTACGTGACGCGACGCCACGGTTTATCATGTTACGTTAGATACACACACATGTTTGACAACACGATTGGCGCAGTGGCTTAGCACTTGGCTGCTGCGCAACGTATCGCGAGTACGATTTCCGTATGAAATAAGTATTTGTATCATCATCATATCAGCCTATTGCCGTCCACTGCTGAATGTAGGCCTCCCCCAAAAATCGCCAACCATCCCGGTCTTGGGCAGCCCGCATCCATCCGCTGCCAGCCACCTTTTTCAAATCGTCGGTCCATCGTGCCGCAGGGCGTCCCACACTACGTTTGCCCAAACGCGGTCTCCACTCTAACACGTGTCTGCTCCATCTACTATCTGTTCGTCTGCAGACATGGCCGGCCCACTTCCACTTCAGCGTGCTAATTCTACGCGCAATGTCGGTGACTTTAGTTCTCTGGCGAATGACTTCATTGCGAATTCTATCCATCAGAGAAACCCCGAGCATCGCTCTCTCCATAGCACGCTGAGCCACCTTAAATTTGTGGACCAGGCCCACGGTGAGTGTCCACGTTTCGGCTCCGTAAGTCATTACGGGTAGGACGCACTGGTTAAAGACCCTGGTCTTAAGGGATTGTGGGATCGACGATTTAAAGATATCACGTAGCTTCCCGAATGCCGCCCAGCCCAAGCGTATTCTTCTGCTCGCCTCCTTCTCGAAGTTGTGCCGCCCTAGTTGTATAGTTTGGCCAAGGTATATGCAACCTCGAGAATAGCGCCATTTACGACTACGGGTCTCGGGACGACATGACCATTGTACATGAGTATTTGTATGCCCTACAGATAAATTGTTCCGGGTCTGGGTGTTTGTGAGTGTGAAGATTTGTGTTTGTGCACCCATGGAGTACTCAAAGAGTGTGGTAACGTTTCTTTTCGAAGAGACCTGAAGGGTCTCCAGCCAATGGGGGGGAAGTAAATTACTTAACCTAAGCTAACTACTTGTACTACACTAACATCATGACTACCTGCAACAACAGCACTAAGGGCGACCCCTAGTGGGACTCGGACCTAGGCTTAGGGAGTTGCTGGCGGGGGCTTGGGGGGGGGAGACAGCTTGATGAGAGCTAAATTATCAGTGTGACTGCGGAGTCTGAAGAAACGACCGGCTCTACGACAGGAAAGCTAGGTGGATCGTGAGAAAAGGTAAAGAAAGAGCGGTAAACACCGCAACAACTCTTTTCCAGCTCAAATAATCAGCCTTGTCAGTAACAGAGACAAACAGCATCGGATCGCGTAAATACACTCAATGTACACGAGCTAACACACACGCATTTCACGCGTAATGTGAATTGAAAGTGTCAGCGAAGTCACATACGACAAGTCTGTTTCTAAATTGCGCTGTTTCGTATATTATACATAAAAGCTGATGAAGATAGCGTGACGTACACACATCAAAATAGTTTGTGATCACTAGCATAATTATGTATGTGAAGATTCCGAATTCAAAGTCCAACTGAATTCTGATATTTATCTAGATAACTATCAATCTATATTTATCATGATAATTATCGCTTTGAATCCCGATTAGAAAATTCGGCTTCAAAAAGGCTACATAATTTTTCAAAGTGATCGCATACTTTTTTTGATGTGTGTACGTCGCGTCACAGAAACCCAGTCTATTTGTGCTTTTGTTGTTACAATGTGTGCTATAACATGAGCATAAGGCAGATGTCAGTGGAAACTTTAGTGGAGGACGCCCTAGAAGGACATTCATCAATGTTATTGGTAAAGTTCTTAAATAAGGACAGGTGCGGAGTACTCTCAACCGGCGTGCATGTCTGGCAAGTTTTATGAACGTGGACAAAGAGAAAGTAGTATAAGGATCGTAGCATGTGGCGTTGTTTAGTTTCTAACTACCCCTTTCGGGAAAAAGCGTGAGTTTACTTAGGGTAAACTTGCCTAATTCGTACTTACGCCAAATTCGTACTCCACTTAAAACTCGGCTTCGATAACAGCTATCAGCGCCTCTAGTGTCAAAAAATTGAAATAACAGTCGGCCATTTCACCACCTGACAGATAACACCTGTGAAGCTGCTCTCGACAAAAATATTGAAAAAGTAAGTTTTTTTCAACTATTGTTGTAATATTTTTACACATTTCGTAAGAGTTTTATTCAAATAATGTCGTGTATAACCTATTTTACGATTTGACACGTATTTATGTGTATCTTTGCGATTTCATTTGACGTGTTATCATACTCGTAACTGTTGTCAATTTTTTTGGCGGTAAATTTAAAATTTGTTTGGCTCTTGCTCCTATTTCGTACTTGAGTTAAATTCTTAAAACGTACTGGTACGATTTAGGAAAACTATTTATGAATCTGAATCACAATCCGTCGAATTTGTTAAGAATTACTACTTGTTTTAATAATATATTGTTGATTATGATGCTGATTCTCAATACTGTGTACCAATGAATAGATCTCAAAGTACGAATTAAGAATATAGCAGTACGATTTGGGATGAATGGTCTTAAATCGTACTTTTTTAGTTTTTTTTTAAATTGTTTATTTTTGAGAAGTTTATAAGGTTTATGTTAAATTTGATTATAGAACCAATAAAGCATTTAGCAAACAAAATTTACTTTTAATTAAAACTAATTTATCTTTCCTAATTTTCTAAATATGATGGTTTTCCCTTAAGGGGTACGAATTAGGCAAGTTTACTGTATGTGTGTAATAAGTTTTTATATACAAGAATACAAGACGCGTTTCAGACACACGAGGGCAAAGACGTTGCCACTCAAAAACTACCATCTGTTACCATTACCATCCGTTCTGTGCCCGGTACAGTACCCACTGGACCTTCAAGATTAGACCCAATTGTAAAAAGTACCTACTGGACCCCATTCAGAGGCCCCATTCGACCTTCTTAAAAATATTATATTTAAATGAATATTGGACCTCTTTTTTTGGAACTGTCTTGTACCCATTGGACCTTCAAGACGACACCCATTTACAAAATACCCACTGGACCTAATTTAAACGCCCCATTCGACCTTCTTAATAATATTTTGATCAAGGTTGTAAACGGGGCCCTATTACTAAGCATATGGCGTCTGTCCTTCCATGTGTCTATTATAGCGCTGATCTTTTTACCGTAATAGGTAGTCAGTTGAAATTTTAGCAAAATGCGTCTTACTATAGCTTCTATCATGGCAAATATTTAAAACAATAAAAAGTCTACAAATCAAAAGAACTCGAAATAAAACGCATATTTTTTTTTTTTGTTTCTGCTCTATCTTAATAACGCTAATACATACAAGCGTAAAATTTGGTATGATTGTAGCGCATACTTTATAGTTAAATAAAAAATAACAAAAACAGTTATTTCGTCGACATGTGTGGTGGTACAGATCCGTTAGTGCGCGACCCCGACTCACATTTATGGTGTTTTAATTTCTATCATTTAATTAACTTTGAGCCACCCTATTATTTTTCCTGTATTATGAGTGTGTTGATGGACACAAATCTCACTTACACAAACATCCAGACACTTTTCTTACGCCATTTATAGCCAGAAAATGCCTGGAAGGTAATCAGTTCTGTTTTTCCTTTTATTCCAAGAAACGTTTAGATAATTTCCCAAAATAGATCTAATAAATTGCAACAAGATTTAGAACGAACCGAGTCATAATATTTACAATTCTTATCTCATAATGTATAAGAAGTAGGGCAAAAGTATTTTGACGATATTCTTAGGAGGAGAAAATTATTTGGGAATAGTACTGTTGAACCATGTTTGCTAAAAGTGTAGTGGATCTTCTCTTGTGCTTCTGGGTTCAAAACCCAACGCGTATTTTTTTTGTTTTTTTTTTACAGTAACTTAATTTTTTACTACAAAAATTGCCTTTCTAAAGACTGCTACCATGAACTGTAAAGTTTGAAGTCTGAAAATTAAATGGTAAATGTGGCAAAATGCTGCCAGCCTTCTGGGCACGTTACCAGTCGACAGCGATGCGGAGGAATATTTTGATGCCCTATTTTAGTTTATAGTTTTATTAGGATATGTTTTCTTTATTTTTATATACTTTTATTTGCAATTATGTACATATTGTAAGATTAATAGTTCTGATTAATAAAAAATAAAAAGCAAGGAAAAAAAAATTCAAGCGTATTTTTTTTTTATCAAATTGTCCTAAGTTTATAGTACAACACAATTAATGAGTTACATCGATGTACCGGATCGAACAGCAAATGGCAGTCGATAATTTTCGCATCACTAACACTTATTGCGTCAGCGTAAAGATCATTTTACTTGTCTTGAACTTGTCTTGAAGTCGCATTTAGTTCGAAAGTGATCGGTTTTACGAAGTTTGCCGATGTCGACTGTACAAGAATGGGTTAAAAAACGGCGGTGCTGCTATTGTTGTTGCTATTTACCTCTCGCTCACGCACGTTCTCTGTGAGTGAACGCCAAATAATGAATCCGCTATTTCTAATCCCATTCTTAAAGTGATCAGGTTATACTTTACACAATAGCTGAAAAAAAATGGTATGTACACAGTAGATAAAAGTTCAAAGTCACTGTTATGGTGAAATCAATCGGATGGAAATAACATGATTGTTTTCAGAGATGGTAAAATGTAGGAAAACTCCTTTTATTTCTTGTTAAGTCATTCATTTTAGTATTATTGATTTCTGCTACTTTTACTATGGTTTTTATCTTCGTAAAATTGTGTTTAGAACTTGATTAACGTTTTTTTACTTTAATAAAAAACAGTTTAACAGTTTCAGTTGCGGTTCACACTTCCGGTTTCTTGATTTTTCATACATTTTCAACTTGCGTACTTGCGTTCACACTAAACTCAAAATACGTTATTAAGTTATGAAAATCGGCGGCCAATTATTGCATAACGCCAACACGCGACTCGGATGTTGATTGGCTACGCGGCTGAAATGGCAAGTTAAATCACCGAATTTTCTCGTTCACATTAGTAGCGCATTATGCGCTGCAGCGTAGTGTTAGCATGGAAAATGTAGACCGACTTTACATTCATACGAGAGGCTCACAGTGAGCCTGCTCACAATCAGCGGCAGACTATACGTTTAAGCTGACAATAAGATAATTTTTATTTCTGAAATAGGTTTATTACAGTGTCACTATAGCTAGGCATACAAGAATTTGAGTATAACGTAGTAATGTAACGGTGTGTACCGCTAAAGTAACTATTCTATACTATAACATCAAGAGTAAATACGTACTTTGAAACGTGCGAGCGTATCTTTTATCCTGAGAACTTCAGATAAGCAGCACTTGTGATGTTTATCATGAACAGTAACGTACAATAGATGTATGAAGTGTCAAGAATTTTGATAGTAATACGTCGTTCTAATTATCGAGATTACTGGAGTTGTATTATTCTCTACTAATGCCCGGTTCTTTGACCAGTGCATCTTGCCAGTGATTACATACGGCACTGAAACGTGGTCGCTCACAACCTCATAAGAAGGCTCAAGGTCACCTAAAGAGCAATGGAGAGGGCCACGCTCGGAGTTTCTTTGCGAGACCATATCAAAAATGATGAGATCCGCAGGAGAACCAGGGTAACAGACATAACTCGAAGAATTGCCAAACTTAAGTGGCAGTGGGCGGCACATTGCTCGCAGAATGAATGGCCGATGGGGTCGAAAGGTTTTGGAGTGGCGACCGAATACCGGAAGGCACAGCGTGGATATTCCTCCCACAAAATGGACCGATGATCTGGTGAAGGTCGAGGGAATCCGGTGGATGCGAGAAGCACAGGATTGTTCGATATGGCGATGCTTTGGGGAGGCCTAATATCCAGCAGTGGATGTCTTTCGGCTGAATGATGATGAATGACCGGTTCATATGGCCCAAAACGAATCGTTTTGCTTGCCAATGGTAGAATTTTGTACTATCTAGCTGGGGATATAAATAGAGTCGATAGCTAAATTTATAGCTACCGTACTAACGTATGGGAAGGTCTACTATGCAAAGCTATGGAGTCTTTGTTTCATTATTGGAAAAAGAGGTCCAATAGTCATTTTAATATAATATTTTTAAGAACGTCGAATGGGGCCTCTGAATGGGATCCAGTAGGTACTTTTTACAATTGGGTCTAATCTTGAAGGTCCAGTGGGTACTGTACCAAAAATACAGGCTACCAATTCGCTAACATTTTAATTATAATTGTAGGTGCTATTCCTTTAGAAATGATAACTCATCGTAAAAAAAGATTCAGTTCATACGTGTGGTGGGGTGCATGAAAAGAGCCTCCACGAGTGACGGTACGAGTCCGGCGCACCCTGGGCAGTCAGCCCCGCTAATAACCTTGCTGACTGGCTAATCTCTTCACCACAGCATGAACTATTTTCGTATAGTTCGTGCTGACACGAGGGAAGAGGAAGTTCGTACGTACTATCCTTTTTTACTAATAAATAACACCCCAAATAGCTAAAAATCTATGAGTACAGTATTAATTCAGCGTATTTCAATTTATCAGTACTAATTTATCGTTTCATTAATTAATTTTATTGAAAACCCACAGTGAAATGTGGTTTTCACTCGTTTACACAAGTTAATGATTTTATGAATTTGACGTGCATGTATTTACTAGCAGAATGTTATTTATTAAAATACTAGCTGTGTTTTGCGGTGCCTCCCGCATGGACAAAAGTACTTACTATAGGCACTTGTCCCACCGCCGACGATGAGCGAGAAGCGAGTAGAGCTAGAAACTAGAAACGAGTTGGCGAGCAGCGAGTGTGTAGTTCCGATAGTTTTGTCGCTGGGCTGTAAGCGAGTGTGCGAGCGCTGCGGGCGATTACTCGCACCACTCGCAAATGACCGCTGGTTGGTCTCTCGGCTTGAGTTTTGATCGCCAAGCGAGCATCGCTGAGCAAGTATCGCTGAGCGAGTATTATCTTTGATGGCTCTTGTTGCTCAGCGACAAACTAGTGGAGCGAGTCCTCGCCGGCAGTGTGAACAGTCAGCGATCAACTATTAATATATGCATCTCTTTTGTTTACACGGAATGTATATCTATTGTACGTTTCTTGAGCGAGAAAATAGCCGATGGTTAGTCGCTTCCTTGCCGACGGTGGAGTAAGATTACGATATTAGTCGTAGTTATTATAATCTTAGTGTTGTGTCGTTTGGACCCATTGTAGCTGTATTTAGTTAATCTCACCCTCGTGTTAAGCCTGTACCTACGAATTAGCTGAGCTGTTCATAAAAAGGGATTAAACTAACTGGTTCTAAGTGTCATAGTAAGCTCCTACTGTCTAGCCAACAGCTCTTATTATAAGTACGTAGTAGTAATATACTTTATAACAAGACCAAGAATAATTTACTGATAAAATCCTAACTTAATATTATAAATGCGAAAGTAAGTTTGTTTGTTTGTTGTATTGGCTGGAGACCCTTCAGGGGGCTTACCATGACCTCTTAAAGCAGGGCAGAAGTTGCCTGGAAGTTGAACTGTCCTGCTTTTTTGTACTATGACGTCGTTAGAGCAGGCCTGCGGCAGGCCTGCTACGTTGACGTTTACGAAATCCGTTCACCTGTTTTTTTTGTATAGACTTTTCGTACCATGAACAAGCTTATCCGTTCAACTTGGTTGAATAGTCGTTCACCTTTTGTACTGTCATGGTACGATTTTTAGCGATTCAGAAGCAGGTCTGCTTTTGAACGGATATTGACTGGCTGGCATTTGAACGTTTTCTTAAGACGACATGGTAAGCCCCCAGGTCTCGCCAATAACTGCCCGGTTACGTAGAAACTGTCCCCTAGGACGACCTACAGAAGTCAAATAGAAAAAAAATAAAAAGTTTATTTGTTATCTTTTCACGCCTAAACCACTGAACCGATAATCCTGAACTTTTGCATAATTATACAAATTTAGTTTTATTAAACACTAAACCCGAAACCAGTTTGTTCAGAATCACTAGAAGAATCGTTTGACATAGTTTTTAAACCACGTTAAATCTTGCATTTTTTGTTTTCATAAATTTCAATTTTGTTTCAATAGGTTTCTATGCATAACAGTGGACGGGAATAGACACCTTGAGGCTTAAGACGGTCCGCTCGGTCAGTTTCCGTGTATTAGACAACCCCTGCATAGCACATCTCACACATTTTGCACTCTACTGGGGAACTTAACGCAAACTAAACTAAGGTGTAACTTGGAGATTTATTAAAATAAAATACATACTCCGGTAATTCTGATTAAAATCTTTTTGGGGTGTCTCGGTTTTTGTGTATACTAAAAATTGTGTTGTATACGTTGTCAGTTGTACAAAAACGGACATAGGACCTTTCATCCCGAAAAAAAGTACTGTTCCCGAAGAAAATAACAATAACGTTCTTATGATAATAGATGGCGCCACGTGTCTTTCGAATCATGATTGAATTATATTATTATAGAAACTTTAGTAGTGTGTTAAGAGTTGATTGTCAAATTCTAAATTACCGCGAGCGAAGCCGCCGGCAAAAACTAGTCTCTTATAACAGGGATTACGTTGTATACCTTTTTATGTATATGTTATTTAGTTTAATTCCGCCAAACTATGTATAAAACTAAATATTCTGATTGCATATTCGTATGTCATGGATTTCCGCAAAGTAAGTCTGCGTTCACATTTGCGCGATTTTTTACGGCGCGAAAGCGCGCGTTTCGGTTACGAGTTACTCCTTCCTCCGAAACTTTGGAATTTAATAGTTAGTCCCTTGTCTTAACGTACATATTTTATCAATGGAAAGTACACGCGCACGCTCAGCGCCCGAACAGATATCGCGTAGTACACGCGTCGCAATCGCGCAGCGCCCGTACCGCCTCCACCCTCCCAGCTAGAATGGCAAATGCAATTTGAGATCTATTGATGTATCATAAGACTCAAATTATATACAACAAATTTCAAAGCGAGTTAGACGCGAGTGCTGACGCGCGTGGCGTCTGAACGCGCCCTAACGCCTTATTCCATTATGTATGTGTGTGAAAATATCTGCGCGGAAGTAATAAGCGACAAGCCCTCTTAGGGAATGATAAGTAGCTGTACGCCTTTATAATAAACAATCGAATTCTAAACGAACCTCTATCTAGTTCGTCACCCAAGATGGGTTGATGACCGATCTATTATACGGGTGGCCTATTGTCATAACTGAATATTTAAATAACACATTCATACCAGGAATATTATGAATATGAAATTTCGGATCTGGATATGGATATATGAATAACTAGCTTTTGCCCGCGGCTTTGCTCGCGTTAATAAGGCTCAAAAACACTTAACACACTACTAAAGTTTCTATAATAATATAATTCAATCATGATTCGAAAGACACGTGGCGCCATCTATGAACGTTATTGTTGTTTTCTCGGGAACAGTACTTTTTTTCGGGATGAAAGGTACCCTGTGTCCGTTTCTGTACACCTGACAACGTTTGTGCAAAATTTCAGGATGATCGGTTCAGTGGTTTAGGCGTGAAAAGGTAACAAACAAAGAAACTTACTTTCGCATTTATAATATTAGTTAGGATTAGGATTAAGTAGAGTTATTTCTTATTACTAATCAACAATTTGAATTAAATGATTTTTTAGTGGTAAAAATAATCAGATTCTTTTAAGAAACGATATACTTAACACAATTTTCAACCTTTCATCTTTTAGATTTGTATTGACAATTGAACATATTTATTGTTTTTTTTTTGGTTTTAGAGGCATAAAAACTCAGATTATATAAAAAAAAAACTGAAACGTAAAGTATTTTCCATACAAATGCTATAGAAAAGTCACGCACGAGTTCCATGGAAACGTTTTTAAATCACTTATTAATGAGGCTGTGCTGGGGTCTTAAAAATAACCAGAACGTTGTCTGAGCTCATATATTTTTATTTTCAATCCCGCAAACGTGCGGGATCCCGCATGAGTAATCCCGCATTTCAGATCCCGCAAAAAAGGTGCGGGATCCCGCATCTGCGGGATTTGCGGGACTGCGCGTTTGCGGGATTGGATTCCCTAGTCTCTCATTTAGACTCCACCCCTATCCGAAATCATTAGAAACCTTTAAATCGGATTCGGTTACGGTTTCGAATAGATTATTATTTCGGATATCCGATAGTTTCGGTTACAGTTACGGAGCTCCATAACATCCCTGATTCATACTAACATGGATATAGGTTGACAAATACTAAGAGGTATGTGTGTATTTTTGAGTTAATTAACCGCGAAAATAAGTTTGTATTTCATAATTTAAGTATTTCACAATATTATGAAAAACAATAATTTTTGCGATCGTGGATAAATTAAGTGAATTACTAGGTTCTTTGGCATGTGTGGTGTTACGTGAATGGATAGAATTAGAAATAAGTATGTAAGATAAAGTCTGAAAATGGCGCCGGTGACTGAGAAATTGTGTGGAAACCGGTTATCATACTATAAGCGTGTGATGCGGAGGAATGAGGAAAATGTCGTGAGGAAAGTTTTGAGTATGAATTTGGATGGTTATAAGAGTAGAGGAAGACCAAAGAAACGATGGATGGATAATGTAAAAGATGATATGACTAGAAAGAGAAACTTATACGGAGAAATCATCATGAAATCCTTTTGATGATCAAACGCGTCATGAATATTGAGTTAATATTATCGGAAAATAATATATTATTTATATTCATTTCAACCACTCATGCGTCAAACAAAGACTGGACGCGTTAAAATTTCCATTTGTATGCAAAGCGTCCTGTTTACGTGCGTTGGACCAGTAATATCGTGTGGGTGGTATTTGCTATCCTTTTTTGGTGGACGCCTATGTCCAGCTAGCAAGTGAGGGGTTCAAGCCCTCTTTATAAATTAGAACTCGAACACAAAATCAATGTTGTTCATTACATTAAGCGAATACAATTTAGCGATAGCACTGAGATGAGAGTCAAAGAACGTAAGAACAACAAGATGCGAAAGACAAAGTGAAGTACAAATATAGCAAGAGAGATAGAATGGAAGCGACATAAAATTAAATGCGTAATCAATAATTAGTCAGAGCTAACGAGCGCGAGAAATAGCGACGTGCGGTTAGGCTGATAGCGTAGAATGGATGTTTAGTTTCAATTAAATGTTAGTTTTTGTGGGTTAAATTTAGTGACGCTACACAAGTGATGACGACATGACAGTTTGAAGATGACTAGAATTATAAAACTTCCTCACTGAACGCTGGGAATAGACTCGTGTCGTAAGATTCAACAAAACCCAGCACGCTTGGTGGTAGGATCTATACGGTCCGCTTGGCTAGCTACCACCCTCACATTAAAGTCCGGCGCCGAGCAGTTTACTGTGTTCCGTCGTGTGTATGTGAGAGCCAGAGAGGTACAGAGGAATTTCTCTATAACTTTGATACTTGTGTGGCGGCATCTATCACGCCAAATGCGAACTATTCGATCCTACATACTCTATCATGATTTAACACGCAGATAGTATACAGGGTGTAAAAAGATCCATCACATAGCCGAAACCTACGCACTCTGTACATCAAATTAAATTACATTGACCAAAAATAATTGCTGGGAAACCATTTTTATTTTTGGTATAAAATTTCCGCTTTTTTTTGTAGCGCGCAATGTGTGGTTGTGGCGATGCTGCGCGTTTGCATGCGTGCAGCGGCCACACAGTTGAGCCAAGGCGGTCATGTGCGTTTGATATTCGTTGCGTTTTTGTAACTTTAAATTCAAATGCGTAATTTGTTGTTTGGAAGAAAGTTTATTATTAAGTATGACTAGAAATTCGTTTTTGGAAAAAACTAAAAAAAAATGTATACTTTGACCTTCAATATCTCCAAAACCAATGATTTCCCAGGTATGGTCTAGTAGAAAAAAATTATCCCAATGATGGGTAAAATATGTGGTTTTCGTTATCGTTAAGGGTCTTTCTACAACCGCCCAACATTAACCGTGGGGCAGCAGCCCGCCAGGCATAAGACTCCGTCTGGTTGGAGGATCCTCCCTTTGGTTGGAGGAACACCACACCTCGTTCCTCCACACTTGTATTCCTATACTCCATCTTAGGGCAGTGTCTGCGCTTACTATCATCTGCGACTAGGTTCAAACGCGAAAAAGAAAAAAAAAAAGTTTTCTAAGAAAAAAATATTCACCTTTACTTATATATAAATAAATTAGCATGTAACTTGTCCAAATGCAGGGATAATAAAGCCTTTTCTCATGTAAATAAGAAGTTAGCATCGATCAACAGGCTAGCGATTTTCGATTTCAGACCATTAAGTTCAGGTTCAGTCAGTGGAAACGCCAGTAGAGGACGCCCTAGAAGGACATACATTGATGTTATTGGTGATGTTCTTCAAAAAGGACAGGTGCGTAGTACTTTCAACCGGCGTGCATGTATGACAAGATGTATAACCGTGGACGAAGCGAAAGGAAAATGTAAGGATCGTAGCATGTGGCGTTCTACAGTTTCTGCCTACCCCCATGGGAAAAAGGCGTGAGTTTATGTGTGTATGTATGTAAGTTCTGGTTTCCTCACGATGTTTTCCTTCACAGTATGTCAGTGGCGTCTTAAAGTGTGTATGGACAGCGCGTATATTGGTATGCGTAGTCGGTTATGCGTGTCCTGGAACACCATGTCCATACTTGCAGCTACGCGTACATTCTCAGGGAACGCGTGCCACGCGAGCTAGCTCGCAGCGCGAGCGTCGCAAGCCGCCGTCAGTAGGCAAGTACAAACAGTACTGTGTTGTCTGTTTCCGTACAGGAGCTGTACGCGTATCCAATGTATGCGTGGACAGCGTATTCTGAGTACGCGTAACACAGGAACGCGCAGTCCATACACACCTTTAGATTAACCGAAGTACTTTTCAAAACATGATTATTCCTTATCTACTATTTCTCCGTAAATTGAGAATGTATGTTTGATACTCTATATTCGATAAAAGAATAGTCGTGTTTTGTTGAAATCAAGGTATTTTGCAAGAATATTTTGCTAGAAATTACATGTTTCGAAAGAATCCGATAAAAGTACGTATAGGAAATTAATAAAGACCAAAAATGGAATAAACGTCTTGAAAAGTACCTCCTTACTAAGGAAGTACATATGACATTAAAAAAAACACATTGGTTCAAGATTGGGTTTGAACCCACAACCCAGTTCTTAACAAGCGAGTCTGTAACCTCCGCTTTTAGTGTATTTTTTTTTTTGATAAACTGCAGTATCATTTCTCTTGTATCGTGGGTGCATTTATAGGCACAAATGTTACATTTACAGATTCGGAACAATTATTTGCAGGCCATTAAAATACTTCCTTGCAGGAATCGAACTATCTACACGTGACATAAAAAGTCAACCGCTGTAGTGACTATGCCAACAGTGTCTTGATTTATTACTTTACTCGACGACGTCTGTGGTCTAGTGGTTCGAGTGTCGGACTGCTGATCACGAGGTCGTGGGTTCGATTCCCACAGGACACAAATATTTATGTGATGATATAAGTGTTTGTGTTCGTCTGGGTGTTTCTTATGTATTATAAGTACGTATTTA
This sequence comes from Amphipyra tragopoginis, assembly GCA_905220435.1. Taxonomy (NCBI): domain Eukaryota; kingdom Metazoa; phylum Arthropoda; class Insecta; order Lepidoptera; family Noctuidae; genus Amphipyra; species Amphipyra tragopoginis. The sequence goes on from HG992014.1 coordinate 20,911,229, forward strand.
CAAAAAAAAAGTATATAAGTATTATATCCATTGTCTAGTACCCATAGTACAAGCTCTGCTTAGTTTGGGACTAGATGGTGCTGTGTAGAAAAATGTCCCAAAAATATTATTATTATTATTACTATAAATTTGAAATTGGAGTAACCTTAAATAAATAATATCTACTTAGATTTGAACTCATCAATCTGGTATGTGTTTCCTTTTATATTTCATACCGGATGCAAGAATATAAAATAATAGCAATACCACAAGGTGTAACATAAACAAGTGTACAACTTCTTAAGAGGTCACTGTACTCATCATTATGAACAACTTTTACTATGGGACCAAAAGTGAAATCGCGAAAAAAAAACAGCTGTTCCCTACATTTATGTTCGCATAACTCGTCAAAATGTACGGAACAGCTAAATTTTTTTCGCGATTTCTGGTTTGGTCCCATAGTAAAAGTTGTTCGTATTGATGAGTACAATCACCCCTTAAGAGGTTGTACACTTATTTGTGTTACACCTTGTATAATCTAATTCTAGTTTTATTAAATGTAGCTATCAATAATTAATTTTAGATCAATGTAGCTACAGCCTAAGCCTACAGGGAATAAAAACAATTCATATTAAAGTTTTGTTTTTATTAATTCCTCCCGCTTGAAGATTAAAAGTTCAACTTCACTCGGTAAGCTTCCGGTTGCTTCTTTGTGTTAGCTCCTGGCGCCCGAAAATATTTATACAAGGTGTGTCGTAAATAGTGGCCCAACGTTAAGGGGTCGACACACCATGTATTCAGTAGTCATGTATCACAAACTACAATTTGAACCATTTTTTATCGTAGGTCTGTTTTTTTTATTAAAATTAATTCTTCTTTTTACTAATTTAGCTGTAATTTCAACCCAATACATTATTTTCCTATTTTTTTCTTTGTTTTTTTTTTATAACTGCTGGATACACGTGCTATCATATGCAAGTAATTTTTAGTTATTTTTTTAGATAAAAAAAAACCTAATTAAAAAAATCACTAATTGTGGTATGTGATAGCTGAATATATCGCGTATCGACCCTGACGTTGGACCACTATTTACGACAGACCCTGTATATTTATTTTATATTTTGAAGCACACATCTTTCTATTTTGCCCTATTCCAAATGTCAATAACCTCAAACACTATTTATTATTTTTTTATCATTACATTTGGCTTGGATATAAGTGATATCTACAAACTCTTAGAGAAAAATTAACGATTGCCGAAATCCCACGAAGGGCGGGCGTTGTTGAGGGCTGTCTTTTCTAAAATTGACGTTCAAAAAGAACTAATTCTAGTCTACCTATACAAGGTTACTCAAAAAGGGGGAACTAATCTGAAAAGGTGTTAAAGAACCCATAATAATGAATAACTTTTGTTCTAAAACTTTCCCCAAAAGTCAATAGTTAAAGAGAAATAGCTGTTCAAAAATTTAAAAAAAAAACGCTAAAATCTATCTATCTTCAGCTATGATCTTGTGTGTGAGTGTTTACATTTTAGATCATATTTGGGGCCACGAATTAGAAGCTCCATTTTCTGAATTTGTTACTAAAGGGGAGATGAAGAATTTTTGAAAAAACACAACTAATAATAATTTACACGGAAATAAAAATTATCGAATTTTGATATTTTAACGTTGCTCTAAAACTGTCATTAGTGATACTTTAAGTGGCATGCGGATTAGTACCCCCCTTCTGACTACCTTGTATACACCGTGTCCCAGAAAGTAGTGTCAAGCGGAAGTCCAGAGGTAGAGCATCCTTAGAGGTACCCGAATCACCCCCAATTCCGCGATTTTTATAGTTTTCGAGTTATGATTTCTTTTCATGTTTTAACCAAACTCAGTCAGAGTTTGATCATAGATCCTATCATGACATTTTTGATCTTAGCGACGTAATTTTTTTTTTTTTAAATTAGGTGAATAGAACACTCATTTGTATCTACTATTCATGACACTATGATCAAAAATGTCATTAAAAGTCAGAGTTTGGTTAAAACATGAAATTAAATCATAACTCAAAAACTTCAAAAAATCGCGGAACATACATGGGGGTTATTCGGGAACCTCTACGAGTAAGAGTGCTCTACCTCTGGACTTCCGCTTGACACTACTTTATAGGACACCCTGTATAAATAAAAAATAAACGCTGTTCGTTTGTAAGCGTATCACTTGAAAACGGCTGGACCGATTTAGCTATTGTTTTTAAATGTTCCTAATAATCCGAATTAAGATTTCGTGGAAAGAAAAATTAGAAAAGTTACCCGAAAAATTCGCCGTATCCCAGTAGTTCCATTCTTTAGTACCATTATGGGACTACTGGTTTTTTTTTCTCCCAGTAGTTTCATGGAACTAGAATACTTTTTTATCTAATCCCATTAGTTCCATTAAGTACAGTTGAATGGTAATTAAATATAGTAAGTGCAATAATCTTACCTTACTACGTGCAATATCGTCGTTGCGACTTCAAAACCTCTTATGTGTAAAAATCACTTTTATGAGAAAAACGATAAAAATCGTCGACTGAAAAAAATTTAATGAAGCCAAAAAAATAAAGGTATCAGCCACATGATTTCCTGCTATTTACTTTGCTATTGTTGGTTGAAATGAAAAATAATGTCATAGTAAAACAATTTAAAATGTGATTTTGCCAAAATTGACACATATAGAGGTCTTAAAGTAAGTGTTGAACTACCTGCCTAGTGATGTATTGTATTGTTTGCTATTTTTACTTATCTGTATAGTTTTTTCTACAAAATATGTTTCTTTGGTTTTTTTTAAATTTAATTTGAATTCAAATTGTCATTTTTAATAATATACTAGTTTATTATGTAACTTTAATAATATTATATAATTTTAACTCTGAGTGCTAGTTCCATTTAAAATTATGTAATTTAGGCATCTCATACTGTTTGTTTGTTTTTTTTTTATTGCATGATGTGGTCTCCTATTATTGAAGGAGCACATGGATTTTTGTTTTTGTCCTTTATAATATAGCATGTAAGGTGTATTCTTTGTTGGAGATCCTAATAAAACAAAACAAAACAAAGTCGCAACGACGGGGAAAAACTGAACGTTCTTTTTTTATGAGATTTTTGTATAACAGGACAACATCTGTCGGGTCAGCTAATTTTGAATTAATGACTTATGAAGTTGATTAAAATTTGAGGCTTCATCAACAACAGCATGAGCCTACATTATTGGTCCAGAGATTGAAATATTTACTGCCCAAAAAGAAGGCGCTATTTTTAATTACGACGTTGACTTTAACTTTCATAAATTGATGGAAAACTGTCTTTAATGAACTCAATTCAGTAAGTATAATCAAAAATAATATTCCGTAATTTGTGTCAAAAAATTTGAATCAACAGAAAGAAGAAAGGGCAAAAAAACCCGGAACCAACAGAAACGACTAGTATTAGTATTTGTCATACATAATGTCCTAAACAATCCTGCATATATTATTTTTTTCCCTAAGAAAGGCTAGTCCAATAAAATGAGAACAAAGTTTGTAAAATAGTCTGTTAGTGTAGTGGGTGTAGTACAGAATTAAATGAATATTTATTCTAATAATTCTACCGCTGTGTACTTCTGGGTATAGGCACCTCTTATAAATTGTCACCACACCAGGTTGCGCAGAAAATGGAGCATCAAAATCAAAATGGATTTTATCAAAGTTATAAAAGTTGTAATAATTTCTTAAGTCACAAAATCTTCAATTTAAATTGCCAAAAAAAATGTAATCATTCAAAATAAATACTTATTTTAATGTCAAATGAGCAATAATAAAATTGCAGTTCCTAAATTCACACAAAATTCAGTTCAAATTGTCAACAACAACTTAATCAATTAAAACTAAAAATATAAAATGAAAAGTGTACTCACAATATCATCATAAAAAGGCATGAGGATAGTTAGTATGCGCTTGATATGATAATAACATAACGTCCAGTTCACTTCCAATCCACCACACAGAGGCTTTTCAGGTCCATGACCATGTTTATCACCTATTTTGACCAATTAACATGTCACCACAACCATAAAAAAAACACTGCACTCAACTTTGCAACACCAAAAAAAGTTCCAAACAAAAACTAAAATAAAAAAATACAAAAAAGTTAGAATTCTATTTTTAAATTTTAGTTCGTTGTTTTTTATTTGTTTTATGTATAACACGTTAAAGCTGTGTCCTATTTAGCACTTTGAAATGTGAAAAGGTTGTATTAAATTCTGACTGAAAGTTTCGTAAGGTTGGCGCGCTGAAAAGACGTGAGTTCGCTACGGCTCCTGAAACCAAACTGAATACGCCGTGCGGACCTGAAAATTATCTGTGACAGAGTGAAATACGTTCACAATATTTAGAAGTAATTCGACGGCTCAGAATTTTTTGTTCTTTTATTTATTGATATTTTGATTGATGAAACGAATGAACTCTTTTTTTTTCATTGATTTTTATGATTGATATTGCGTTTTGGGTTCATTGATTTTGACTTGCGAGAAAATATTGTTACGTTTACGTTTTTTGCAGTTGAGTTGTTTTAAAATATTTGATTAATTAACTAAGTAAGTATGCTTGTCTTTTCAGAATATTTTACTTTTTTGCGATAATTTTTTTTAATGAGTGGTTTTGTTGTAGTTTTCAATTACTATTGTTTTATTTTAAACTTTAATTGTTCATTTCATTTCTGTAATTCGTCATGCTTTCAGATCAGTATTTATTTTATAGCTATAACATCTAAATAAATAAAAATTAAATGTTGTTCGTTGGTAAACGCACCACTTGAGAACCGATATGGCTTTTTCTTTAATGTTTGTGTTAGTTGAATTTTGTTTTTATGGAAAGAAAAATTGGATAAGTTGCCCGGAAAATTAGTATATTCAGGATAGACTGAAGGTTAGAGAAGCTATATGGGATTAAAAATATATTATTTGGACAAGACAATGTAGTCAACTAGTTTACTTTCAAATACCTTTACAATTATTTGATTTATTCACCTGGGAATTGCAGATAAGAATTGGATTATCGCTTACGTTCACAGTGAAAGAAAACATTATGAGGAAACCTGCACACCTGAGAGGGTGCCAGAAAGGGGGGGGGGGCAAGCCGGAGTCCCTGCCCCGGGCGGCAAATGCAAACTTGGCAGACGAATACACAACTCATCATTAACGCAACTTTGATCACTGAGACGCGCAATACTTTAAGCACATAAATTATAATCCGCGGGGCGCATAGGCATAAACAATCGCGTTTAATCCCACGTGTAAGTTCACTCTATGCTGTCCTTTAATTAAAATATCCGACTCGTCTATGTATGTATATGTTTGGAAAAATAGTCTTAACCTGTGTAGTACTGTAATTATAGACACAATAGATAAACAATGGCGACCGTACCGTTTTCGGTACACTTGGGCGGTTGAGATTAACGGAGAAAGACCAGCGCTAGACCCCGGCGTTAAGGCGTTATTTTTTTTTGTTTATAAAAAAAAAACGTTGTCCCACACTACGATTTCTCCTGTATCGTGGGTGCGTTTACAGACACAAATCTCACATACACAAACGCCCAGATTCGAAACAACTATCTGTAGGCCATACAAATTTTTGTGCCGTGTGGGAATCGAACCCACGACCCGCAGTGCAGAAGCCAATCGCTAGCCACTGCACCAAACGTGTCGTCATCTTTGAGGGAGACTTATGTCCATCAGTATGATGTCTGATGGCTGAAATGATGATGATGATAAAGGTAAAAATATAGGCGGACGGGAGGTATTTTTGAGTTTTTCGCCTCGAAAATTTCAAGATGCGGGGCTGTCTGCCAACCCGCACCAAGCTAGCGTGCTGGACTAAACCCTTCTTATTTTGAGAAGAGGCTCATGCCCAGCAGTAGGAAATTGACCCTTTCACCGCCACGGACGTCTATGGACGTCAAATTCAAACGTGCATGGCACGTCAAAAACACCACTTTTAACAGTTCAAAAGTTTGACGTCCATAGACGTCCGTGGCAGTCAAAGGGTTAATGGGTAGATTAGGCTTATGCTACCTGGGAATTATTATTTAAACACGCCAATAATCTTGACTATTTTTAACTTAATTAAAAGGCTATTTTCGTAAGAATCGTTTGAAATTCCTTTGAGAATTGAATAGGTTAACAGCATAAACGAATAGACCTACATCCAGCGATCAATACAGGGTTATTGGAAAAACACTAACAACCTCTTAAGGGTCATTGTACTCAAAACCAGCGTTGCGACATTTTGTTTTTTTTTTTAAATGTCGCAGCATTATGCTGAGATAGGAGCCTTTTTTGGCCTCGTGCAGGTAGTTTTAAATTTTTATCCTTTTTCTTTTTGTATATTGTTTTTGTTCTGTAACTGCCTGTGTGAGTCCATAATAAATATTTTTTCTTTCTTTCTTTCTTTCATAATTATGGACAACTTTTACTATGGGACTAAACGGGAAATCGCGAGAATAAAATCAGCTGTTCCCTACATTTATGTTTGCACTAGCTTTTTCCCGCTGCTTCGCTTGCGTGAAATTTTGAACCCGTTAAGTGACGATTTTTCATACAAACTTTCATCCCCTATTTAACTCTCTTAGGGGTTGAATTTCGAAAAATTCTTCCGTGTTCCTTGTCTACATTATAAAGAGAACCTCTGTGCAAAATGTAAGCTTTTTAGGTTCAAGGGTTTGGGCTGGGCGTTGATGAGTCAGTCAGTCAGTCAGGACCTTTCTTTTTATTTATACGTAATAGATAACTCGTCAAAATGTAGGGAACAGCTGATATTTTTTCGCAATTTCAGGTTTGATCTCATAGTAAAAGTTGTTCATAATGATGAGTACAGTGACGCCTTAAGAAGTTTTTAGTGTTTTCCAATAATCCTGTAGTATACAAATAATAGTAATGTTCTGCCAAGCTTGATCCCAACAATGTTTGAGTTAGCTACCAGTCTAACCAGATGCGGCTGAATACCAGTATTTTACACGGAGCGACTGCCATCAGACCTCCAACCCAGTTACTGGGCAATGCCGATATCCTAAGGTTAGATCGGTTGTCAGACTTTTGGGCGTCACCCGTAACAACTGTCATAGGTAGGGTTGCCATCTCTAAAAGGCAACCAGGACAAGACGTGTGAAAACCCCGGATTTTAGAGCCCAGAACCCGGACATGTCAGACAGTTGTTTAGCGAGTCGGTTCGTCGGACGATCGCGGTGTGCGGGCACAGTGTGAGTGTCGCGGGCGGCTCAAAACTTTAAATTCTTAAACCCGGACTACAAATGAAGCCCCGCATGGACGCTCCCCGGACGCCCTCTAAACTAGGACAAATCCGGGGAAACCCGGACGGACCCTAGTCATATATTCGTATGACACCAGGGACCGATGGTTTAACATGCTCTCCGAGGCACGGAGGGGTCTCGATGTGTAACGAATGATCACCCATCCAAGGACTGACCGCGGCAAGCGCAGCTTAACCTTGCAAATCATATGATCCGCACGGTTGATTATCAATGATGCATTTAAATTTCAAGTAGGTGTAAGAATGGCCCATTACTCACAAACAATCCTAATAGCCTCCGCACACAATGGGCGAAGTTGGTAACACTTCACCATCCATTAATGGATTACTAACTACTTTGATGTGCTACAACTGTACAAATGGCGCGATGAATGTTGAATAGCGGTACAGCTATTGTGTTTTGTGTATTGAGTCATTATGACGTGCGGTGGATAGCTGGTGAGTAAGTAGGTACTGTTCTTGCATAAGTAAACACTTAATTAGTATTAAATATGAATGTCGATTGATATACAAGTAGAAGTAGGCCGAAGAAAAGTTGGAGGAATTGTGTGAAGAATGATATGGGCAAGAAAGGAGTGAGTACTGAGCTGACAGCTAATAGAGGGGAGAATGGAAGAGTAATAAATTAAGGCTTTTTTCCTTTTTTTTCTTCTCTTTATTGATGGTCCTTGCGGACCTACGTAACCGGGCGGGTTAGATTACCTGAAGGGTCTCCAGCTAATGTGGGGGAAGTAAAATCTTAATCTAAGCTAACTACTTATAGTTCACTAACATCATTACTACTAGCAACAACAGCACTAAGTGCGACCCCTAGTGGAACTCGGACCTCGGCTTAGGGCGCTGCTGGCGGGGGTTTGGGGGGAGACAGCTTGACGAGGGCTGAATTATAGGTACGAGAATACATGTTGTGCCGAATAGTTGATGCAGATGAATATGTCGCGTACACTCCGAAATTAGGTAAGCAGAGTTCTTAGTAAACACTTCTTGAAAGTATAAAGCATCAACCTATTCCTGTCCCACCGCTGGGCACAGACTTCTAGTTATTTTTAACCGACTTCAAAAAGGAGGAGGTTCTCAATTCGTCTGTATTTTTTTAAAATTTTTTTTTTTATGTTTGTTACCTCATATCTCCGTCATTTATGAACCGATTTGAAAAATTATTTTTTTGTTCGAAAGGGTATACTTTCCGATTGGTCCCATATAAATTTTGTTATGATTAGACCATGAACTTCAGAGATATGGAACGGAACTCCTCATCAAATCAAAGTAAAATTCTCAAATTACTAATATTGCTTTGTTTATATTTGTTGTTGGGAACTGACTACTGGAAAAGAGGAGGGGGTGCGTGTCCCCCCCTCCCCCCCTTTGGAATGTTTTCATTATATCGTGTAAGGTATCATTTGAAAGGACTTTTTATGCCCGACTACGTCAAAGCCAAAAAGAAGGGTTATGAAGGAGGGGGGTTAAAATTATGACACTAAAACGTATTTAATAAAAAATAAACTTTAAAAAAAAGTAAAAACCGACTTCAAAGAAATACTAAAAGGAGTAAAATAATTACCATAATATAAAATTAACAGTTTCAGAAGTCGGTGCAACTCTACACTGAAGCAAATAGAAGCCACCGACTTCTGAAACTGTTAATTTTATATTATGGTAATTATTTTACTCCTTTTAGTATTTCTTTGAAGTCGGTTTTTACTTTTTTTTTAAAGTTTATTTTATCCTTAGTGTGTCAGAAGAAATTTGAAAGTAGCGCCAGTGGCCAAAAAGTTGACGCGTAATAGGTTAGCGTGGTAGGACATGTTATGCGGAGGGAAGAAAGTCATGTTACTAAAAGAGTGTTAAATATGAATGTGGATGGATATACAAGTAGAGGTAGACCAAAGAATAGATGGATGGATTATGTTAAGGATGATTTTGGTAAGAAAGAAGTGAGTACTGCGATGACGGCTGACAGCGGAGAGTGGAAGAGGAATGCATTGTACCTATGTGTTTTTTTGTCTATTTTACTACTTGTAGATGGTCCTAGTAGTCCGTATTCTACGTAACCTGGCAGTTATTAGCGAGACCTAAAGGGTCTCCAGCCAATGCGGGTAAGTTAACCGCTAGCGGCCCGACCGACGATCCGGTTCGTCAGTGCCATTGTTTATCTATTGTGTCTATAATTACATCGATTGAAAGGTTAAATACATACTAAGCTAACTACTTATAATATACTATAATCATGACTACTAGCACCAACAATAGGTACTAAAGGCGATCCTAGTGAGACTCGGACCTTGGCTTAGGGCGTTGCTGGCGGTGGTTTGGGGGTGGGGGAGCTTGATGAGGAGGGAGATGATGATGATAAATATGTAGCGTACTATCCGTAACTGGGTAAGCAGACTTCTTAGTAGGGAAACGTTTCTTGAAAGTATAAAGCATCAGCCTATTACTGTTCTACTGCTCGGCACAGACCTCTAGTTTCTCAGAACTTAGTCCATCAGGCTGGGCGGTGCGGGTTGGTGGACTGCACTCACTATAGAAAACCTTTTTTTTTAGCTGTGCAGATTGTCACGATCGTTTCCTTCACCGTTAACTTCTTTAGGTTTAGGTTCTTACTGACGAGCGGCACTTTGCCAACGGGCGGCAGATACCACTGCAGCCGACGCGTCGCCTCCCGTCGACGGCTGCCGCCGACGCGTTGACACCTGTCATCGACGTTTTGCCGGATGCCGCCGATGCGTTAACGCTTGCTGCCAACAGGCGATGACGTTTGGGTTCTTACAGACGAGCGGCACTTTGCCAACGGCAGATACCATTGCAGCCATACTACCTGCCGGCGGAAGCCGTAACTATCGTACGATGAGTTTCATCGTGCGATCGTGCCATCAAAGCTACCTCTTTTGAGTGTCCTAATAGGCCACGCGTCATCGTGCAATTGTTGAAATAACGCGCGAAGTCCATAGCGCGATCTATTACGACACTCGTTAAGCCATCGTACGATCATTTTCATCGCGCGTCGAAATCGCATCGTATACTCGTACGGTCATAGCTACTTAGGACGACGGACGCCTTATATTCCACTAAGAAGTTAATAAATTCATTTAAAAAAAAAAACAAGCGAAGGGTATAAAGTAGAGGATTTTACCACAGTAAAAAAGGTAGGTATTCTATTGCAAACAGGGTTATTATTTGACGCATTTGGAAAATAATATGATTGTATCTATTCATAGTACAATAATATGTATTACATAATTTGTTATTAAATTATTAATTTGCTGTACAAACTGCGCTTGATAAGAAACAGCTGGTACAATAACATGTTTTGTTTATGTCTGGTAGCTCATTGCCAGACATAACAACCATACATAGGCTGACCAAACACCACCACTAAGTGGCTGTCACAATACGGACGCTCGAACGATCAAGACGGTCAGTGTAAATAAATACTGTAGTATCACCTTATTCATCGTCATTTCAGCTTCTTGCTATTATATATTCGACGGCTCCTACGTATACTAGGACAAGTGCAAAAACACAACTGCATAGGAGAGCGGATTAAAGGTGCTAAACCTTTTAACTTTGACATAAATCAATAGAAATATCTGAAATTTAGAAAAGGTAATAATTATGGTATGGTCCATTTCAGAATTTCAAATATTTCTATTTATGTCAAAGTTAAAAGGTTTAGCACCTTTAATCCGCTCTCCTATGCACTTGTGTTTTTGCACTTGTCCTAGTATACGTAGGAGCCGTCGTATTATACTTTTTATAACACAGGCCGACTATGTTTTGATGACACATTGGAATTTGGATTTTTGACTTGATTTGGGATTGTTTAAGACGATGGAGTGATTTTTGATATAATTATTTTCTGTACCTGATAAATATTATAAATTTAAAACTACTAGTGGCTGTTTAATTATGTGGCGAAATGAGAGTGTACTATACACCTCTGCCCAACCCTTCGGGGAATACAGGCGTGATGGTCTGTTATTTGTTTTCTTTTAGTTCGTTCTTTCATTCCAAGATACACATTACTTTTAATGTAAAAACAACCTAGAAATCTATGACGACATAGAGCAAATCGATCATAAAATTGCCCTACTTTTTTCAAAAAGATATCGAGTCTGAGCATCAGATCTCAATAATACCCTACCAGTAACAGGATATTAAATCTAGATAAAAAAAGATCATATCCTAGGTCAACGCCTTTAGCCTAGATTTCAGCCTGTAATATTCTGCCTAAGTGTGCGTCCTGAGTGACGGCGCTCGGGCGTATTGCGGATTACGGAGCGGCTTTACCGTGGCTTTACCGTCAATACCTGTCCTTAGTGCACGCGGGAAAGTTGACGCGTATGCGCGTCTTAATAATCCTTGGTTAATCAACTTTGGTTTTAATAATTTAGATATCAAAATTAAAACGTTTCGAACATTTGTTTAATGCGCCGTTCATTCCGCCTGCGTGGTGCGTCGTCACTCAGGACGCACACTTACAGCGGTTACGCACTGCATCCGATCCGAATCCATGAAAATACGTTCCGAAGTAGCCATAGAACTATTTGTATAGTAGTTTACGCACTACATCCGGCATCCGTCATCCGATTTCTATTCGTCATCCGTGAGTCTCCAATTCGGAAGAAATATTGACGGACCGAAGTAGCCGTAGTAATGTCTGTATGAACGCTTTCGCACTACCTCGGATTAAAATCGGACGTCAAATTTAATGGTTATGCCAAAATGGCCCCTGAATTGTTTGAATTTGGATCAGAGATCGGAATAGTGCGTAAGCAACCTCCTAATTCGGTCCGAGATTTTTACTCTAGATCGGTATTTTCACGGATTCGGATTGGATGCAGTGCATAAAGCAATATCCGACTTCGGTCCGCGTTTTTTATATCCGTATTTTCACGGATTCGGATCGGATGCAGTGCGTAATCACTCTTAGTGCTGAAAATAATAAAAAACGAACAGTGAGGGTGATTTACCACGGCACACGACACAACACGACAAAATAATGTTCACAACTCTCAGAGCTACTACACGAAACTACTAGTACCTAGTAGTAAAAGGGTGTCACACACATTTCATCTGCAAATATGTTAATATAATTATGTTTATGATGAAAACCGATACATTCAGTTAACATACAACGTCAAAATATAGGACGGTCTAAAAAAAATCGTTTTTATAGACGTTTAGGTACTTTTTTAAATGCAATTTTAAGCAAGTGGTCATGTAATCATGTTAAAACAAAAACAAATAATGATTGTAAGTAGAAATCACCCAAACAAAATATTACCGTCACGTAAAAATAAGGAAAAATTTACGGAAAATCTGATTTTTTCACAATGTTTTTCTCGATAATTTTAAACCAATTTTTTTTCTTTTTCCTTTAAATTTGATAATGTCCTATTTATGGAGACTCAGACTGTATTATCTACGCCTTATGTGTTAGACCACTGATTTTTATGAAGAGTGATATCGTAAGAAGTCTAACAGATATTTTAAAGTATCTGCACCGTGTCAGACTTTAATAAAAAATAATAGTGCGGTCGGTGACGACACGTTTGGTGCAGTGGCTAAACGATTGGCTTCTGCGCTACGGGTCGTGGGTTCGATATCCACACGGAACAAAAATTTGTATGCCCTGCAGATAGTTGTTTCGGGTCTGGGCGTTTGTGGATGTGAGATTTGTGTCTGTAAACACACCCACGATACAAGAGAAATCTTAGTGTGAGGCAAAGAATGTTTAAAGAAAACCGTGGACCCTGTAAATATTATAGCATCGTGTCGTTTCTCGTGGAAAAACGAATTTTTCGTTATTCAAAAAACGGCCTAAGGATTTTTTTTAAGTAGGTACCTACTCTGCTAATTGTTCGACACAAAAAGATTGTGGGGTTTCCTTTTTTTAATCACAGAAAAGACAAAGATGAAAAAGGTTGAGAAGTGACGGAAACGAAATCATTTTGAAAATCGAACCACATCTAATCACACACGCGTTGTAATGATTAAGCGGTCATTCGGAAAAGGGTGTGATAAGGGTTTTCCTGTTTTATTCATTTCGTCCACTGCTGAGCATGGGGTTCCCTTGACCGCGATCGTGACCGGTCAAAAGGGATTACACAATAATCACGTTAGCCTGACTGATTGGTAAAATCGCATTACGTTGTTATTATCAAAAATGCCGGACGCTGCATGTATCTTTATTATTTAGATACGATTATGATTAATCTCAATTCATACAGAATTGATTTATACGTAATTCTTTTTTAATTATTACTTTTCCTTTATTTGCATAATTTCGTTTATTCATTGTAAACATACATATAAATTATATTTTTAAATACATATCTTTAAAAAACAATATACATTTAAAAATATAAAAAATGTACTTTTATGTGCATAATTTTATTATTATAAAATATATTATGATTTTCTTTGTATAGACTCAATTAATTTATTCATCTGACAGGCAGAACTGTGTTGCTGGGGAGTTTGTTGCGCCGTTTCTTCTTCACAGCATAAGCACTAGGAAGCGGTGAAGGGCGGGCTTATTTGTGGGCTGTCTATTATTGTAACATTCACGTTCAAAAAGAACTAAGTAATTCTAGTCTATTTTGAATAAATGAGTTTTGAGTTTTTTTTTTTAGATTTGCTGCTCACCCTCATGACGTAATCCCATAGTCGCCTTTAATGACATTGTTTTACTAACGTTCAGTTCCCTAGTAAAGTGTGAAATGCCTGAGATGTGCTATGCAGGGGCTGTATAATACACGGAAACTGACCGAGCGGACCGTCTCAAGCCTCAAGGTGTCTATTCCCATCAACTGTTATGGGTAGAAACCTATTGAAACAAAATTGAAATTTATGAAAAAAATAAAAAGGAAAAAAATGTGGTGTAAAAATATGTCAATCGATTCTCCTAGTGATTCTGAACAAATTAGTTTCAGGTTTAGTGTACGTATACTAAAACTACACTTGTATATGTATGTCTTCAGAATTTCCAGGAACAACATTTTCCACGTTTTTGCTCATAACTCAAAATTAGGTGTGCTCACTTAACGGCTTTTTAAAAGTTGGATGGTAGCCCAGGTCAGTCGCCACCCTAATAATACATTATTACACTGTTGCTTAAAAGATAATGAAAGAAAAATGAAAATGTAGGAAAAAGTGCATCATCTGTTGTTCTAATTCAGGAAAAATGCTTCTTTTATAACGGTCATGTTAGGGTTACCACTCCGCTGTGTAAGCGGAGTTAAAAGCGTCCTTTTGTTCATCGTTAAAATATATTAAGTACGTTGGAAAATTCTGTTTCATGATGCCTTTGTGACATTTAAGTGTCCGCTTGGTTTAAATGAAGTGGACGAGGAATTTCAGCTGGAGGACGGACAGAATAATAGAACTACATAATAGAAACTTCGCGTTCCTTATGAATTATGTGTGGTGTAACTTTGAAGATTGAGAAATAATGTGATAAGACAAAGATGCTGTTTAAAAGAATATATATACACTGTGGGCCTGAGGTACCTGAAAGATTTTAACCTTCGATTCCGATGCCTAATTGGAGAAGAAAAGCTAGGATATAAATAAAATAAATAAATATTAGCCTGTAACTGTCCCACTGCTGGGCAAAGGCCTCTTCACATACAGAGAAGGAACGAGCATTGATCACCACGCTTGCTCACTGCGGGTTGGCGATTTCAGACCATAAGTCCAGGTTTCCTCACGATGTTTTCCTTCACCGTTTGTCAGTGGTGTCTTAGATTACCTAAGAAAGTACATATGAAATTGAAAACGTCACATTGGTACTTGCCTGGATTTGAACCAGCAACCCGGTGCTTAACAAGCGGGGCTGTAACCTCCGGGCCACCACGACATAGTTAGGATATAGTTTGTTGAATAATGCTCAATTTTCGAAATATTCATTATTTACGGAAATTCACAAATCGAAAAATATCTATCGTAACAAGTCCTATGAACTCGGCGTTGCGACTTTTGTCAGACCATATCCTCTTTCTGTATGTCTTATTTGTCGGGGAGGGTTGTGAAGGGAGAAGTTTCTCATCCACTCACACGATAATTTATAAATGTTGCCAGTTCAACCTAAGGTATTGTTTACAAGGAAGCACTAAAGTTAATTAATTTGTTAAAATCCTACCGAAAAAAAACAAAAAATAAAATGACTGAATTGGACTTTCGTTGATATAACATTTGACTCATATTACCATCAGGAAGGCGTGGTTAAATGTACGGTGCATACGTAAAAATATACGGCACTCACCAATCTAACAACGATGGTTCTCATTGTTGCAGTTTTAGAGGGCCCCGTACATCAGGTGTAAACGTTTATTCAATAACGAATAGTTGGATATTGCTACTTTATAGAATCTACAATTTTATAATTGCAAAAATGTATGCCCTATTAAATCCCACCTTTATTATAGTCCCTTCATTAAAACATTCAGTGCTCTTTAAGAACCCACAAACACATTTTCATTAAATAACTAAAATATTTGAAGAATTAAAATATTAAATCAGATTTTCTAAAAATGCGTAAAATGGGGTTTTTGAAAACTACGGGGCTGTTGGAATTCAACTTGAAACATGTGCTTCTTAAACCACTGTGGCTAAAGTTGCTATGTTACGATTTCAATGTTATATTTCAATATGTGAAATTGAAGATAGCTTAAAAAATATGTCCAAAAACCTCCTTTACCACGTTCTTGCCAATTAGCCCCGTGGTTTTCAAATAGCCCCATTTTACCGTATGTTTCTTGAAATCTTAAAGAAAACAATAATAGGTTTGTTTGGGGTGCATAAAAAGAGCCTCCACGAGTGACGATACTTCAGTACATCCAGCGCACCCTGGGCAGTCACTCGCTACCATCCTTGCTGATTAGCGAATCTTTTCACCACGGTAAGAGCTATTCTTGTATACTCGTGCTGACACGATAGAAGAAGAATAGGTTTGCTTACCTTTTATACAAAATTTAAAAGGCTGAGCTATACTTAAAAACGTAAACAATATCACCGTACAAAATGGTTGAGCGTAACCTAAAAAACGTGAAAAATATTATCTACCAAAAAAGTATGACAATTTAATCTAGGACGGAATGTTTTGAATTCAAATTTCGAGCTCTTTTAAAAGTGAAATTCTTTGAATGTTTGTAACGGGCAAGCTGAATGCGGGCTGGCAATCACCGCAGCTCGGGGTTAAATAAAAAATATGTAGCTCATGAGCTACTTCGTAGTTGGGTCCTTTTTGCATTGAAGATAGTAATGAAACATATAAGTGAAATAAGTAAAAGACAAAACACAGTCTATCCGTGTCCACGGCCGCGGCCGGTATGATTCGTTTCAAACTTTGGAATGAAAAAAGGTACTATTGTGTCTATAAATATTCTACGTGAACAGACTAGAGTCAGTATTTTACAATAGTGAGTGGATTTAGAGATAAAAAGCACAATGAATATATTTTATCATGCTGCACACATCATAGAAATTTTGAGCGCAAAATCCACTATAGCACGTTAAATTTAGAGCGCTGAAACCACTATAGCACGTTAAATTTAGAGCGCTGAAACCACTATAGCACGTTAAATTTAGAGCACTACATCCTTTATAGCACGTTAAATTTAGAACGCTAAATCCAGTATGGCACGTTACATTTAGAACGATTAATCTATTATAGCACGTTAAATTTAGAAAGCTAAATCAAGTATGGCACGTTACATTTAGAGCGTTTAATCTATTTTAGCACATTAAATTTAGAACGCTAAATCCAGTATGGCACGTTACAATTAGAATGCTTAATCTATTATAGCACATTAAATTTAGAACGCTTAATCCTGTATGGCAAGTTACATTTAGAACGTTTAATGTATTTTAGCACATTAAATTTAGAACGCTTAATCTATTATAGCACATTTAGAACGCTAAATCCAGTATGGCACGTTACATTTAGAACGCTTAATCTATTATAGCACATTAAATTTAGAACGCTAAATCCATTGTAGCACGTTAAATTGCGAATGTTATCAAAACAAGTGCTTGCTTACCTGTTTACATTTAAAACAAGATTTGTCAAAACCTAACACGAGCACCTTGCGGCAAGTCGGTAAAACTTCTGTTTATTATTATTTTGTTCAATAAAACGCAGAAAAAAATGTGTTTAGCATAACACAAAAGCCTTGTTTACAAAGCAAAGAGAGTCTTGTTCTTGACAAAACTTTGATATCAAAAAGCCAAGAAATAAAAAAGAAAATTGTAGTACCAGAATTCATTTGATATGGGATATTATCTAAGGCTTGATAAAATGCCGCGGGGCTGAGTCTTTCTTTGTCCTGGTTTATTCAGTTTGTCGCATACTACTTACATCTCAGTATACAGGCTGTAAACGAATTCCTTCAAACTGCGTGATATAGGTAAAGGGGATACAGACTCACACAGCATGGGGACGATTCAGAATAAAAAATCATCATCTGCCTAGCCTTTTCCCAACTATGTTGGGGTCGGCTTCCAGTCGAACCGGATGCAGCTGAATATCAATATTTTACATGGAGCGACTGCCTATCAGACCTCCACAACCTAGTAACTGGGTAATACGATACTCTTGGTAAGACTGGTTGTCAGACTTTCTGGCTTCTGACCAACAGTAATGACTGTCAAAGATCTACAAATGACAGCCGGGACCAACGGCTTTACGTGCTTTCCGAGGCACGGAGGAAACTCGCTATGGTAAATGGTCACCCATCCACAGACCAACCTCGGCAAGCGTGGCTTAACCCGGAAGATCGGTCTATACGGCTGTAATTATTTAGCCACGAGCTCCTCGACACGATTCAGAATAAAAAAATAGTTAAAAAAAGACAGTTTTCTGAATCTGAGTACCTAATTTTAACGTCCTGAGTTAACTGACTGTGCGGAGCGATATCGCGCTAATCGTGCCCACCAGCTGTGTTGCCGTGCTTTCATTTATTTATGCAGGACATCGAAACGTTAGACGAAATAAAATAAAAAAAAGGAAAAACAACTTTTGCTTACCGCAAGAAAAAAAGATTTCTATTTTTTTATTTTTAATCCTGCTTAATCCCATGTGGGGTTAATCTATACCATTAGATCATGTGGTTTGAAGGAATAAAACGAATTCGTTTCTATACTGTATAATGGAGCGTCCATACTAAACCAACGTATGCCAACGAACGTTCGTCATTTGTTGGCTTGATTAAACTTTGTATGGAATGAATCCGGTTTCATTCGGTTTTTAGCTGTATCGAACTTCATCGGCTTTCGTTGAGTTGGCTGATATTCTACAATTGGGCATTTGACTATTATTTTTAGGGTTCAGACGAAGACGCAAGATGAACATGAAAGCGCACTGGTGCAGATATAGCTATACACCTTCATATTTTGGAAACTAAGACATAAAATCACGCCAGTATTTCCCAAGGGGAAGGCAGATGTGTATAGTGCACCTTCATCTCGCCTATGTTTCAGTCCCATGTAATAGGGGGCGAGCCTATTGCCATGAACCGGGCACAAATCCAGACTCCGGGCTACTACTGAGAAATTCCACACGGAAAAAACCAATAACACTTTGCTCGACCAGGGGATCGAACACAGGACCTCACGCTTAGCAGTCGAACTTGCGACCGCTAGACCAACGAGGCATTCAAAAGTCAAGTGGAAACTAAGAATGACAGCTTATTGAAATAAAAAGTATTTTTTAGACTATTTAAGAAGTTTTTGTTTCCTATTAAATAGTCTATATACAGGGTGTCCCTGGAAGTATGGATCAAATCAAATAAGGGCGTAGGCAAGGTCATTTCAAAACTTGTAGTAGTAAAAACTTAAGTAAAATATTTGCCAGACCAAAAAAGCCTTTCCAGTAAATGTTTTTTCTTATTGAACACATGTTTTCTAGCTGCGTAAAAGTATTACCACAAGAAAGGCACTGTTAGAAAGTTGAAAGGCCTACTGTTCGACAAAGTCCTGAAAAAATTTGATAGCTCTGATAGTTTTTTATTTTTTTTCTATGCGAAGTGGTTGAAAAAAAAAAACAATAATTGGTCATACCTTTTGAACCGTAAAAAATTGCACCGATATTCTCAGGGTTCAAAAGTTTGGAAATGACAATGCCCACGACATTCGATTTGATCCATACTTCCAGGGACACCCTGTATATAAAAATGAATACCTATTTCCCTTGGACACGGCATTACGCGTGAGCGACTGGACCAATTTCGCTTATTTTTTGTGTTCGTAATTGTCAGGAGAAGGTTCTTATGAAATACAATTTTGGTATTTAAAAAAAAAACTAAATTAGCTCAGTATGTCCATATTCTTCATTTGTTAACCGCATGCATGAAAATGGTTTTAACTTTTTGTTACTATTTTTATTTTGTTTCTGAAAGTAGAATATAAGAAGGTAGTAAGTAGGAAAGTAGTAGGAAGATAGTAAGTATGAAAAAGTGCATTACAACGCATTCCGGGTACAGCTAGTAGTTTCTAAAATACTTTTTATTTTAATAAACTATCATTCATACCTCCAGTTTCTGAGTTGAGTATTCGGTTGTCAAAAAAATGCTTTATAATACCTCATTTTTTTGACAACTCTGTACTCAAAAGTTACTTAGGTAAGTACTGCCTATCCTAGAATTCTTAAATCAGAAACCGGAGGTTAGTTTTCGAAATATTAAGTTTTATGTTAGTGAACCGAATTCATTTCTCCCGAGTGTATATTAAGCAAAGCTCCAGAATATCTACTTGGTTCTCGCTTTAATTTTGAATCAATATATCTGCTAAGCCAAGACTTTAATCTATTTGTACTACAAAGCCAGGATCTATCATTTCGGAATTTTCTTCAGATATCATAATTAAAATCATCTTGAAAATGTTGCTACACCAAAATGTTCTTTAATAATGTCGTGTGCGTTACCCCAGCAAGAAAGTATCTCCTAGAGTTATATGAGTAGAACGTATAGTTGGTGCCTTATCTGCTGTAAATGTGCCCCCACATAAAAAATGTGTGCCCCCTGTCGTTTCGAAAAAAAATCGAAAAAACGATTCTTGCTGGGGTAACGTTTTTCTAGCAGGGAAATTCTAAACGAATGATCGGACAGAGAAAAACTGTGCATGGCCAGAGAGCGTACATGTGTGCCAAAATGTGCCCCCAAAAATAAAATCTGTGCCCCTTCAGATTTTCGAGATATTGCATTTCCTGCTGGAGTAACGTTTTGATGAATCGTATATCTCTAAAACCATTGCATGTGCCCCTGTAGAATAAACATACACGAGTAGCTCTTAATGTGTGCCCCTTTGTGCCCCAATTAGATTTTAGAAAATATTTATAGTTTTCAAGTTATCGCGGTTTTATGAAAACCCGAAAAAACATCGCAGCGCCTAAATGAGACAAGGCATAACTTCGCTGAAAACTGTATTCGGTTCTTCTTGACGCTAATAATAACCATACAAAGTTTCAAAACTGTTCATGCATGCGTTTTTGAATAATCATGCTAAAAGTAAAAACGATGGTGTCATAACTTTGACGGCAAAATACAAGGAACTGGCACAATCCCAGATGTGTAGGTGTAAACCAAAATCTTGTGCCTTTAGTCAAAAATATATGGTGAAAATATTGAGCTTCAAATGTTACGCATTAAGTAAATATAAACAAAAAACCAAAATATGTAAACAACGGCTGGTTATCCGACCAAATCTGAATGACTACTAAAAAGCGACGGATTCATACATATCGATGAACTTCTTTACTTTACTCACTAACCGGTTCACACGTGTTGTGCCTAAGTACACTGAAGTAGAAAAGTAATAACTAATAAAATTAAGTTGTTATTGGATTATATTTTAATAGCTGTTTCTATGACCTTACACATGATTAAGTACATTTATAAGAGCCATTTTCAAATAAAATGTACATGTGACTAACATGCTCAAAATCGTGACCAAACTGTTTTGTGACATACCTGTATTTTTATACTAATGTAAGTCACATTTATTGTAAAGCAGACTTTACATGTAACTATGTCCTACTGCTCAAATTGAGCAGGGTCCGGCAGGGAGCTAAAATGCAGGTTTAATGATCAAATTCAGCATTTATTCGAAACCTCCAAATTATTATTTTAAAAAATTACACTAAAACTCTTTTATATCTATTTTCCGTAAATGTCAGATTTATTTATTAGTGAAACGTTTTGTATGGAGATAACACCGGACGCCGCCGGCATATAATTTGTTAAAATTTTCAGCCGCAGTGTAAACATGTTTTAACTTTACACGTAGATGTGAGTTACGTCATATGAGTGACGAAATGTGACTCATATGTGTAGCATTTTCGTGAGAAACAACCTCAATTAGCCACAATATCAGAATAACTTGTAATATAAAATAAAAACGATACATTACATGAATTGTATTAATAGGCTAATGCTATGAAAATAATACTCGCTTCTTTATTTGGAAACGCACTGTTATTCACACGTATTTTTTTTGTACAAATTGCAGCGACGTTTCGTGACAACAAATAAACTGACACTAAATATGTTCGTACTAAATAAAGGCGTAGGAAAAAAGAAAAAAACAGAAAAACTCATTCCTACATCTTTATGAACTTAGAGCATTGTATTGATGATATTGATGATTATAATTTTGTAAAAAACGTAAGAAAATTTGAATTACGCGGGTTGGTTGGAGCATTCACCTTAACCAAATAAATGTTGGTACCTACAGTTTTGAGAGTTGTAATTAGTGTATACCTATAGTCAACCGCACAATGATCTGTGATGCAACAACGTGTTTCCATTTTGTATGTCGTATTACGTACCTTTGAGGGATTTATAATTATTAACCAACGATTATATTAATGCTGATTATGTAGTGTCACATAATTTTGATTTGATGGCGTTTTAGATATCTAAGTGTCATTCCACAGTCATGTGACAATGTTGTTACGTTTATGGGATAAATATGTTTATTTATAGCCAAATACCATCACTTAATTTGTGCACAT
This sequence comes from Amphipyra tragopoginis, assembly GCA_905220435.1. Taxonomy (NCBI): domain Eukaryota; kingdom Metazoa; phylum Arthropoda; class Insecta; order Lepidoptera; family Noctuidae; genus Amphipyra; species Amphipyra tragopoginis. Next base: position 20,933,547 of record HG992014.1, read on the forward strand.
TCGATGTTTACAGTTATATCTTTATGCGGTTTACTATACTAACACACTTTATCTGAATCTATGTAAGTATATGCAAATTACTCGTAAGAATATTATTTATCTGTAATTTCAAATTTAATATTTTTTTACACAATATTATTCTTATACTTAATATTGATCTGTGATTTTTTGTGATGCAAATTTACTAATTATAATTATGTTAGGCTATGAAAAACTGATCTGTGATTTAAATAATAACGACTACACAACGTGCAAATAATTTCTAATATTTATAGGTAGGAAATTTGATCTGTGATTTGATGCAATAATTACTTTAAGAATTAAAATTAAGGGAATAAAAATAATAATTTCCACATCAACAAGCTGTTTCATTTATAATTATAGTCACAAGGTGCATTTAATATATTTTTTAATTAGCCCTCAAAACTTTTGAACGCGACTGTACGGACAACAGGGTCCTTAGACAAAGTAACATCGCTTCGTAGCGAAACGATATCTACATTCGTCATCGTCTCTATTGTCGCGATCGTTGTGTCGAATTGCTAATTCGTTAAGAAACGAAAATTTTGCTGTCAGTATCAGTCAAGAAGTGTCAAATCGGATCAAACCCGCGAATTTTTAAGTTGTTGTTTTAGTTATAATTGTGATAAAACATGGAATCAAGAGTGCGAGCAAGTCCCGAACAATTGTCAACGCTGCTTGAGTATATGGAAACGTAAGTAAATCCAAGTTTTATTCATGAGTGTGTAATGTAAACAATGACGCGATCTTATCAATGAAATACTTTTGAATCTTTGTTTGTTTATGTTACAGCCATGGTGACCTGGCGAGGCCTCTTGCTGGATCACAAGGTCTGGTAAGGTTAGACCGACTATGGACTGAACTTACCAACATTTTGAATTCTGTTATTGGTGGTGTCAGCAAGACTACAGACATGTGGAAAAAAATAAGGACTTAATGATCATTTTTGGAAAGACTGGTATAATGGAAGAGAGGCTAGCAATCCTAGCTATGTTTTCAAGGGTTTTGTGTTTGATTCCCAGCTGAGAAATCATTCATCTGATTAATGTTTGTTCATGTGTGTTGGTTTTGTCTGGACAAGTAAAGACACCCTTGCGGTTATTAAGGTTGGCTTGTACTCGCTTCTCTGTTATTACTACACTGGGGATTTTCGATATGATGATGATGATCAGTATCTGACACCCATAGTACAAGCTATACTTTGGGGTCCGATGGCCACATGGGAAGATGCCCCGAATGTTTGGTTATTTTTCAATTTATTTCAAAAGTACTTACTAAATTTTTGGCGTTTTAATCTCATTTACACTTATAACATACTTATGACTATGACTGATCTTTATTCAATAAACGTGGGGGCAGATTGGAAGTCCAAAATACTCCAACACAAAAAAAAGGCCTTTGGCGCCTCTCCCAGGTGTTCTCATTGTGTGCACCCCACAATAATCGTAAAGAATGCATTTTATAATTTATTCGATCTGCAATAATGCCTCTAGCACAGAATAAATACAATTTTTTTTTTTCGTTGAAAAATCCTCATGGATACCCTCGCCTGGGGAAGGCCTAAGAGTATGTAATCACTCAGTGTCAAAAATCCGCTGTTGAATGAAATCCGACCATATACTATCAATAACTACAACGTTTTCACATTCGTTTCGTTATCTTTTTTGGCGATCACGATCGAAGCGAAGGCGAACACTAAAAGCGCTGCTTGTCTACGCATTTGTATGACGATAAACAAATCGTTTCTTTATCGTTTCGTTTCGAAGTATAACATTGTCTACCAACTTGCGATAACGATGACGATTGACCACGTGACTTAACGAGGCTTATGTCAATCCCATACATTTTAGTCTTTTCGAACTTCGTTATCGTTTTTAAATTATTACTTTGTCTAAGCCCCCAGCTTAGGTATAATACGTCCAATAAAGAAGGTCATCGATATGTATGAATCCGTCGCTTTTTAGTAGTCATTCAGATTTGGTCGGATAACCAGCCGTTGTTTACATATTTTGGTTTTTTGTTTATATTTACTTAATGCGTAACATTTGAAGCTCAATATTTTCACCATATATTTTTGACTAAAGGCACAAGATTTTGGTTTACACCTACACATCTGGGATTGTGCCAGTTCCTTGTATTTTGCCGTCAAAGTTATGACACCATCGTTTTTACTTTTAGCATGATTATTCAAAAACGCATGCATGAACAGTTTTGAAACTTTGTATGGTTATTATTAGCGTCAAGAAGAACCGAATACAGTTTTCAGCGAAGTTATGCCTTGTCTCATTTAGGCGCTGCGATGTTTTTTCGGGTTTTCATAAAACCGCGATAACTTGAAAACTATAAATATTTTCTAAAATCTAATTGGGGCACAAAGGGGCACACATTAAGAGCTACTCGTGTATGTTTATTCTACAGGGGCACATGCAATGGTTTTAGAGATATACGATTCATCAAAACGTTACTCCAGCAGGAAATGCAATATCTCGAAAATCTGAAGGGGCACAGATTTTATTTTTGGGGGCACATTTTGGCACACATGTACGCTCTCTGGCCATGCACAGTTTTTCTCTCTCCGATCATTCGTTTAGAATTTACCTGCTAGAAAAACGTTACCCCAGCAAGAATCGTTTTTTCGATTTTTTTTCGAAACGACAGGGGGCACACATTTTTTATGTGGGGGCACATTTACAGCAGGTAAGGCACCAACTATACGTTCTACTCATATAACTCTAGGAGATACTTTCTTGCTGGGGTAACGCACACAATAATGTCTACGACGGTGATTTACGAGGTCTGGAGAGGTATCGGAGTATTCTCACCAAACAGATAAGTACAGAAGGACTAAGAGCGATATCGTATGTACTAATATGTGCAGTATAGCACACTGACTGTTACTGGATTGCGTGGTGACTGTAGAGTGAAACGCCGGGTACTTCTTGAGTTTTCTTTATTGTTGCTTCTATTACAATATCTGCCTGTAGACTGTTTCGAGCGCGCTTTTTTTTTTTTTTTTTTTTTTTTTTTCTATTGGACTGCTGTAGGTCGTCCTAGGGGACGGTTTCTACGTAACCGGGCAGTTATTGGCGAGACCTGAAGGGTCTCCAGCCAATGGGGGGGAAGTAAAATACTTAACCTAAGCTAACTACTTGTACTACACTAACATCATGACTACCTGCAACAACAGCACTAAGGGCGACCCCTAGTGGGACTCGGACCTCGGCTTAGGGCGTTGCTGGCGTGGACATAGGGGGGGGAGACAGCTTGATGAGGGCTGAATTATCGGTGTGACTGCGGAGTCTGAAGAGACGACCGGCTCTACGACGGGAGAGCTCGGTGGATCGTGACCGGCGGCGGTGGGACGTCGCGACGGGCCTCGTCGGCGAGGACGGTATGCCGGACGGCGGCGGACGTTGTGTAGTGTGCTGGTCGATTTACTCGCCTCCTGGAGGAGGGTTATTTCGTCGTCGGGTTCTAAAAGTGTGTGCCTGGGACGGCGAACTTTACTTATGAGAGAGGGACTGTAGTCGGCCGCTGCGGCGACTAGGGGGTTCGGATGGCGGGGGGCAGAGTCGAAGTAACGCTTGGAAATGCGTTTGAGGTATTGCCTGATGGTTGGCATTTTTAGATCGAGATGGAGTTGGACGTTACGCATGAACCACGGGGCAGCCGCGGCTCTGCGCAACACTCGATTCTGGAGGGTTTGGAAGGATTTAAAGCGACAAGGCTTAACGTGTGCGAACACGACGCTAGCGTAAGTCAAGATGGGGCGGATGCACGTCACGTAGATTCTCAGCTTATTTCTAAGTGACAATTTACTGCGCGTTCTAAGGATGGGGTGGAGGCGACCGACAGCGAAAGCGGCGCGAGCGCGCACCGCTTTGATGTGGTCTCGGAAACTCAGATGGTGGTCGAGGATAACCCCCAGGTATTTGGCTTTCATCTCCCAAGGGATCTGTTTGCCGAACATGAGGACAGGACGGATGTGGGTGTGGGAATCACCGTGTCTCTCGAAAAGAACGGCTGCGCTCTTTTCGGGATTCACCTCTATTCTCCATTTCCGGAACCAGACCCCGAGGGTGTTGGCTGCGGTTTGAAGGGTTCGAGAGATGCTATCGAGACTCCTACCGGAATAGTAGATAGCCGTGTCGTCGGCGAAGAGAGCCAACTTGGCCAAGCCACGTTTGGGAATGTCGCTGGTGTACAGCGTGAACAGAAGGGGCGATAGCACGGAGCCCTGAGGGACGCCGGCGCGAATGGGGTGAGGGGACGAGAGGGTGCCTTCTAGGCGATAGCGGAAGGAGCGATCCGACAGAAAGTCTCGAATGATGAGCACGAGACGGTCCGGCACGTTGAATTGGTACAGTTTGTATAATAAACCGTTGTGCCAGACCTTGTCGAAGGCTTTCGCTACGTCGAAGAAGAGCATGCCCGTTTTGTACGAGCGCATAAAACGGGAGCTAATGTGTTCGACTATGCGGTGCAATTGTCGAATGCAACAGTGCTGGGTTCGAAAACCGAACTGTTCGTCGGGGATGAGTTTACGGGAGTCAGCGAAATCTTTTAAACGGATATAAATGAGACGCTCATAGATTTTCCCAAATACATTGAGAAGGCTGATGGGGCGGTAACTAGTGGGCTCACTCTTGGGTTTGCCGGGTTTGGGGATACCGATAACGGTGGCTTGTTTCCAAGCTTGCGGAAAGATGTTATTACTCAGAGCGCCATTGAAGATGGCGGTCATGAGGACTATGAGCGGGGCGGAAAAGTGTTTGATCACCTTATTGGTGATACCGTCTGAGCCGGGGGCTTTCCTAGGTTTGAGATTCCTCACTATCGTGTGGACCTCGTCTACGGTGATGGGGGGTAAGGGATCGTCGGGGTCTTCATCGGGAGGGAGGGAGGCCCTACGTTCGACCTCGCGATCCACCTTGGAAAGATGGACCGGGTCTGCGGGTTGGGTGCTGGGAGTACATTGAGCTTCTAGACTGTCGGCTAGACATTCGGACTTTTCGTCATCTTCAAAGGCCGGCCTTTGGTTCGGACGATTGAGAGGGGGAGTTGAAGCTACACAATCGGATTTTAGATTTCGTTGTAATTGCCAGAAGGCCAGATGGGATGGCTCTAAGTCGCTCAACATCTTGTCCCAGCGGGCTTCCCGAACCTCCCGTACACGTTTCTTTACAGCACGCTGTAGAGAACGCATATGGGCGCGGTTAGCTTCGCAGGGAAAAGTGTCATAGGCACGGATGGATGCGTTCTTCTCCGTCAGCAGTTCACGCACATCGTCCGGCAGCTTCCAGCGGTGTTCGTCCACCGCTGGAACCTGCCGTGAACACTCGTTCACCACGGACTGTACGTGACTGGTAAGGGAGTCGATCGCGCCCAGCGTGTCGGCAATCGTAACGATATCGTCGGGGATGGAATCTAAGTGAACGGACGAGGAAGACTTGAGGCGCTCCTCTAGTTTACCCCAGTCCGTGACAGTTTTGGTCGGGGCGGGTTGTCCAGGATCCGGGGGACCACCCCGGGGACCTAGGTGAAGGACTACGGGGCGGTGATCGGAGTCTAGCTCTTCATGCGTCTCTATAGAGCGTAGACCGAGGTTTACGTTCTTTAGAAGCGCTATGTCAAGGACATCGGGCTGATGGTCAGGGTTATGGGGGTAGTGAGTGGGACACATCGGGGCGATAACGTCGAATTCGAGCTCCGGGCTCAACTCTTCGAGGTTACGACCCGCGTGGTTGTTGGAGTTGCAGCTCCACGAGAGATGTTTGGCATTGAGGTCGCCCGCTATGATAACGGAACCTCCGCCGAGGTCAAAGAGGGCTTTAAGATCGCTCCGGAGTTGGATCTTATTACTGGAGGGAGGATTATACACCGAGACGATTGTGATCGGCTGGTGTCCTGTCATGCCTAGTCTGCATATGGAAGTTTCCAGGAATTGGAGTCCAGGGGGAGGGTCTAAGGGAGTGCAGTACAGGGAACGTTTGTAGTAGATGAGAGTACCACCGCCCCTACTACGGGTCCTGTCGTTGCGAACTAATTTATAGTTTGCAATTCCAGGGTTCCTGTTGTGGGGCTTGAGAAACGTTTCCTGCACTAGGAAGATGTCAATTTGATGATCACGCAAAAAGATTGCGATCTCATCTCGTTGACCGTTAACGCTGTTAGCGTTGAAGAAGCCTAATTTAAGGGATCGGGGCTTAATTCTACAGCTTTCTGTATCCATTGGAATTTATTGGATGAGGAAAATGACTATGTCATCTAGTTCGCAGAGGACATTGATGCGAGCGATTGGATCGCCTTGAGAGGCGTTCCAAGCGGAGACTATGTTGATCGCCCACTGCGTATTGCAGGAGGAGAGGGTTTGGATAAGGCTGGGGATCGTGTCCCTAAGGAGCACTTTAGTGGACGAGAGGGAAGTGGAGGGAGCAACCGCTGTCGGCGCTGGCCTGGGAGCGAGTGCGGGGGCGGGTGCGGGGGTGTGTGCGGGGGCAGCCTGTGATGTTGGGGGACTACGTGCAGCCTGTGAAGCAGCTGGCACTATAGTGGGAGCGGGGATAGTGGAGTTCATCAGGGCGGGGATAGCCGGGATTGGGGGTCTTGTGGTTTGTTGCTGTTGCTGGGGCAACTGGGTAGTGGGCCTTAAGGCGGGGAACGCCTGCTGATGGTTCAGCGCGTTCCATGGGGACGGCCTTTGGGGACTGAGGCGGGCGGGGAGTTGGGAAGAAAGAGGGGGAGCCGTGGAGGGACTCTCTCTTTGGTGACGGTCGGCTGAGCGTTTAGCCAGCTTAGGGTTGCGCTGTTTTGGCGCTTTAGCGCACCCGCGATAATTCGCAGGGTGACCAGACTCGCCGTATAAGACGCAGCTGGGAGGCTCGAGACATAGGGACCTATCTTTAGGACGTTCACAGTCGCTAGTGCCGTGGTCGCCCAGGCACTTGACGCACCTGGGTTTCGCGTAACAATTACGCTGTGAATGGCCATAAAGCTGGCAACGGTGACATTGACCAGGCGGACCGGACTTATTGGGGCGCTCGACGCTTATGCCAGACAGGTGGCACAAGGTCTTAATATTATAGACGGTCTTAGACTCGTCTGAAGGCTCGCATACTGCGAGGACCATGTCGTAGGGGGTGCCACCGCGGCCGCGGTGCATGCGGTGGACTTCCAAGGCGGGGATGTTTTGCGACTTAAGGTCGCTGAGGATAGCGTCGGAGTCAATCTCCTTGGGGATGCCGCGGATAACGACTCTGATAAGTCGCTCATCGGGAAGGGCAAAGGTGTGGAATGACACGCTTTTTTCCCTTAACATACGCGTGAGATCGCGGAAGTCTTTTGACGTGGGGACCATGACTTTAATGCCCTGTTGGGTGGTGCGGGCACTAAGATAGTTGATCTTGCGATCAACACACATCTTGGACACATCGGTCCACTTCGCCTTGTCCTGAATGTACAGAGGCGGAGGAGAGGGCTCTTTCCTCGGAGTCGAGGTTTTCGAGCCGGTGACGGGGCGGGGGGAGGAAGGACGACTGGCCTGCGGGGAGGTAGCCGGGACGGGACTAAGGGAAGCAGCCGACGCGGGGGTTGCAACGTTTGTCTTGGGGGTTTTAGCCGGGACTTGGCTGGAGGAGGTCGCCTTATTTTTGCGGGCACGCTTTTTCCCCTTACCGACTACGGTAGTGTAGCCTTCTGAGGAAGAGGAAGCCGACGAATAGGATTCGGACTCAATATCGGAATCGGGGACTAAGGGATCTGACGTGTCCATTGATGACGTCATCTCTGGAGCATGTCGGAGGGACGGGGAAGGGGTGTTTAAATTAGCGGAAGGCGCGGCTGCGGAGTGCAGGTGCGAAATTTCCATTGTTTCCGGAGACAATGGACCGGGAGAGAAAGGCGGAAGCGATAAAAGGCTTGGAATGCCATTGTTCTCGTCGAACAATGGCTCTCCTTCGCCGAAATAATCAAAGTCGGTATCGCAGGTGGGCGATAACGGATTAGTAGTGTGCCTTATGGGCCCACTACTAGGAATACGAGCGCCATATTTAGCGAGAAATTCGGGGTCCTTTGAAAGTTCCCGGAAGAACGCTAATAACACAGCGTCAGACATCTCGGAAAAGATGCCTGAGCCGTGTGTAAAAAATGGGAATTAGGCTTAATAAAAACGCGGCGCGCACAAGTACGCGACTATTTTTAGTAACGGCCTATAAGTCCTAACAATTTAATTTTTTTTAAAACGCGATTCCCCGGGTGGATGAGCCCGGGGGTGTGTGAAAACCCTCCCTGTCGGGTATAGACAGGGAGGTTGAGTGCCTATTGGTGAGCCCTAAGCTTGTAATCCCGGCGCCAGTCTTATTGTGCGAACGGGTTCCTAAGTCTCTAGTGAGGTGCAATACTAGAGAGTGCTAGATGGGAGAGAACGGGGTTAGAGCTAGCGTCGACTAGGAGACCCCCCAAGGCCGGTGGTACTAGCTCCTTCCAATTTTCGCCTTGCCCTGAAGGGGCGCAGCTGGTGTATTGGGTCAACACCCGCTCGGTTTCGTTAACACTGCAAAGTATCAGCCGAGGACCACGAAACTGTGGATTTTCCCTGAAGGGGCACACGCGTTTAACAAAGAAATAGGCGTTCAGCCACCGCCTTGAAAAAGGCAGCTTTTGAACTTATAGTCGTGAAGTGGAGAACACTACGGCGGGGCGTAGCGATATTCGTGAGCGAGCACGTCGAGAAAGTACGCAGCGCGAGTTGCGGCACGTCCGTCCTCAGCGAGCGTCGGAGCGCGAATCCTTCGAGCGCGCAATTTTGCGCCTAATTTATACAATTTTAACAACAAAAAATCTAAATTCGCTATTGGACGACCAATCACAGCTAAGTATTTTAGTCCAATAAGATTCAAGTACGTTTTTGGTAAGATTTCGGCGCAGACGCTTACCTACGACGACACCTTACCGTAACGTAAGCCGCGACACATTTTATGCATTTTAAAGCAATTAAACTGAGTAAATCCTATGCAAACTTTACATTTTTATGTTCCTAAACCTATTCCTCATATAAGAAAAATGTAAACAATAACAAAACTTAACAAAACATTATCAGTCGTACTTACGTATACTAAGGTAAAGTTACACAAACTACGCTAACAAACTATGCTTACAAACTATAACACTAATCAAGACACTATATACATGTTGAATAGTTAGTCGTCCCGCACATTTACAAACTATAACACTAATCAAAACACTATATACATGTTGAATAATTAGTTGTCCCGCACATCTCTCCCGCCGTGTGACTACGTCGCATCAGTCTTCGGTGCGGGCACGTCGTCTGTGGGCAGGGGCAGGATCACCAGCTTCCTCACCGGCCTCCGCAGCACGCCTCCCTTGGTCTTGATGTCCACTGTTCTCACGATGTTGTCTGGGCCTGGGTACGTCGCGATGACTCTTCCACGAATCCACACGTTGCGGGGTAGGTTGCCGTCGACTATCTGGACAAGGTCGTTGACCTTTACAGCCGGCCCTTGTCCGTGTGGCTCCCGCCGGTGTTGGAGGTCAGGAAGGTACTCCCTCACCCATCGCGTCCAGAAGACATCTGCCAGTCGCTGCGCGCAACGCCAACTGGATCTCGAGGCTGCGTCTTGCTCGGTGAACGTGCCTGGCTGCGGCACTAGTCCTGGCCCTCCCAGCAGGAAGTGGTTGGGAGTCAGGACTTCCGGGTCGTCCGCGCTGACAGAGACATGTGTCAGCGGACGGCTGTTGACTGTGTACTCCACTTCGGCGAGCAGAGTGGCGAGGACTTCTTCTGTCGGGTGGCGCTCGTGCAGTGTCGCTGCGAGCGCTGTCTTGACTGACCGGACCATGCGTTCCCATGCTCCTCCCATGAATGGCGCTCCGGGCGGTATGTAACGCCAGGAGATGGTCTTCTTTGCAGCTTCTTCGGTCGTCGCGTCGTCGATGGCCTGTCGGAGCTCTTTGTCGGCCGCCTTCAAGTTAGTCCCGTTGTCGGACCATATCTCGGTGGGGCATCCTCGTCGGGCGATCATCCTCCGCAGTGCGAGTACGGCTGAGTCGGCGCTGAGCGAGCCTGCTATTTCCAGGTGTATGGCTCGCGTGGTGAGACACGTGAAGATTGCCACGTATCTTTTCTGTCGCGTGCGTCCGACTGTCACGGAGAGGGGTCCGAAGTAATCTACCCCGGTAAATGTGAAGGGTCGCTTGTGATGGGCTAGGCGACACGCTGGTAGGTCTCCTGTTCTCGGGTGGGGCGGCGCTTGCGTCTTCATTCTGCAGAACAGACATCTTCTCAGGATGACGCGTGTGATGGGACGGACGCGCAGCACCCAATACTGTTGCCTACATTCATTTACTGTTGCCTCCACTCCGGCGTGATGCAGTCGGCGATGTATCGACTGCACCCAGAGTCTCACCGTTGGATGATCCCCGTCGAGCACCATCGGACTCTTGAAGTCTTCTGTTACGTTCTGCACGGCTTGAATTCGACTTCTGAGCCTAACGGCTCTGTTGGCGTACTCGACGCTCAGCTGCTGTAATCGGCTCTCCTTTTCTATTGGTTTTCTGTTCTTCAGGTTCTCGATATCTTCCGTGAAGGAGTCTTCTTGTGAGGAACGCATGAGGAGCTCCTCGGCTTTCTTGAGGTTTTCTGCGGAGACCGGGAGGAAGTTTCTGCCTTGTACTGTTTCCTTCGTCAACGTCTTCTGTTGCTTTGTTGCGGGTTTGCCGATCTTCCTCCAGCTAGGGTCCTTTTCCTTATTCTTCGCTGTTCTTCTGTGGTTTACGCTTTGCTTAGGACTCCTACAGAGCTGGATAAACTGTAGCACCCTCGCGGTCGTGTAGCGAAGTCTGTCCCAGTTGGAGAAGTGGGACACTTCAGGCAGGCCTTCTGATAATTTCGGTCTCGCGTCTTCCTTCACGTGATGTATTCTTTCTTCACCGGTGGGTTCTTCTGCCGCTGGCGTCGCCGATTCTGTTGGCCACGACTCCTCCGAGTGATAGAGGAAGTCGGGCCCCTTGTACCAGCGGTGGTTTCTGTTGAAGTCCACCGGGACGTCGCGTGTGGCGTCGTCCGCTACGTTCATCTTCGTCGGTACCCAGCGCCACTCGTTGACTTTCGTTGTTTCTTCTATGGCCGCTAGACGGTGAGCCACGTACGGTTTGTATGAGCGTGACCCCGTCCGTATCCAGGTGAGCACTGTCTTGCTGTCTGTCCAGAACACCTTTCGTTCCGGTTTCTTCTCGTGCTCTTCTATTACTGCGTCAGCCAGTCTTGTCCCCATCACCGCCGCTTGTAGCTCCAGCCTCGGTATCGACGTAAGCTTCAGTGGCGCCACCTTCGCTTTGGCCATGATCAGTGATAGGCCGACTTCACCGTTCGGTGCCACCGTCCTCCAGAACAGGACTGTGGAGTAGGCGGACTCGCTCGCGTCGGTGAAGATGTGCAGCTGTAGTGAAGTGGCGTCGCTGTACTGTAGATATCGCCTCGGGATCGTGACGTTGGAGAGATTCTTGAGGTGCGTCATCCAGCTTTCCCACTGTTCCGTCAGGTCCTCATCGATCTTGTCATCCCACGCTGTTCCTCTGCGCCATACTTCTTGCAGAAGCTGCTTCGCCCTTATGGTTACAGGTGAGGCGAAACCAAGCGGGTCGAAGAGCGACATTACTATTCTTAGCGCTTCTCGCTTCGTAGGTCTTCTTCCTTCTAGCAGTGTCGGTGGGATGCGTGCGAGGTTGAGGTTGAACGTGAGTTCGTCTGTGCTGAGCTTCCAGATGACGCCCAGTACTCGCTCCATCTTCTCTTCTGTCTTGTAGAGTTCTATCTCTTCTGTGGGTTCGTCTTCCCCGAGTGCTTCTAGTAGCGACGGTGAGTTGGATTTCCATTGTTTCAACTCGAAGCTGGCGTCTGCGTGTACTTCTCGCACGCCCTTGGTTATTCGCACGGCGTCTTCAAGGCTTCTGAAGCTGTCCAAGTAGTCGTCGACGTAATGTTTCTCCACGATCGCAGCTGCGGCTTCAGGGTGAGTGTCTTCGTGCTGCTTGGCGTTCAAGTTCTTTATGTATATCGCTGTTGAAGGGGAACTTGAGGCGCCGAAGATCAGCGACGTCATCCTGTACTCTTCTGGAGCCTGGTCGTCTCGTCGGTCCCCGCGCCATAGGTATCGCAGGGAATCTCTATCTTGTGCGCGCAGCTTCACCTGCATGAACATTTCTTTGATGTCTGCCGTCACTGCGATCGCGTGCTGTCGGAACCTCATCACTACGCCTGGCAGCGATTGGAGAAGATCAGGTCCCTTGAGTAGCATGTCGTTGAGAGCTACTCCCTTCGTCTTGGCTGCTGCGTCGTGGACAACTCGTAGCTTCTCTGGCTTCATGGGGTTTATCACTCCAAAGTGTGGCAAGTACCAAGTTTTGCCCGGTGTCTTCTGTTTTGGAGCGAGTTCCGCGTATCCTTTCACGACGAGCGCTTCCATCTGTTCTGTATACTTCTGTTTCAGCTTCGGGTCGCGGTCGATCTTCTTTTCGATATTGAAGAGTCGCTTCAGCGAATTATCGTAGTTGTCAGGAAGGGTGATGTCTTCCTTACGCCAGAGAAGACCGGTTTCATATCTTCTGTCTTCTATTTTAGTCGTGGTCTTCTCTAGCACGCGCAGCGCTTGCTCTTCTGGGTCTGTTTTCGGCTTCTTGGGGTTGATGCAGAGCGCGTCCACTTCAAAGTATTGCTTCATGAGGTCTTCTAGGCTATCTTCTGCTTCTTCTGTTACGTGTGACACGAAGTCGATGTTGCGTCCCATGGTCCGCGTCTGGCTACCATGGAGCACCCAACCTAGCGGCGTGAGAGATGCCACAGGTTGGTTGTTGTCACCTCTTCTTACTTCTGATGTCAGCAGAAGATGCCAGTTATCTTGTCCTATCAATACTTGAGGCTTCACGTTTGAGTACGTAAGGTGTTCGCGGATATCTGACAGGTGCTTGCATCCTTCAACTAATTCTCTTGAGACCCGTTGAGACGAAACTTGTAAATTCTTCACTGTGCGCGCCTGTACTTGTTCTTCACGGTTGTTGGGCCCCTTCAGCTGTATGGTGACCCTTCTTGATGCTGACTCTGATGTCTTCATGTCGTTGATGGTTTCTATCTTCAGTGGGTCGATGGGTCCTGTTGCTCCAATTGTAGTGACCACGCTATCGTCGACTAGCGTGACCGTCGATCCATCGTCCATCAACGCGAATGTGTTCCCTGTTCCTCGTGGCCCCTTCACCTGTACTGGTATGATCTTCAGATAGGACTGCTTTCTCTTGGTGGTCCAAGCGGAGTTGATGACTTCTGTCTTCTCTTTGTCTTCTTTCGGTTGCGGCTTGTCTGTAGTCTTCGTATAGTGCAACATCTTGTGGTGAAAGTACTTGCAGTTGTTGACGCCGCACGGTTTCGTTTTGCAGTTGTGCATGTTGTTTCTGTAGCGAAGGCATCGAAAGCAGAGGCGCTTGGACTTGGCCATGTCCCATCTTGCGTTTTCATCCAGCTTCTTGAATCGTTCACAGTCTATTGATGCGTGACCGGTTTCTTCACACACCGGACACTTCGGCGTGTATGTCTTCTCGGTGACGTTGTGAACCTTCTGTGGTCTTCTCTGTGAGGTGGCCGTGGTTTGTGGTACCACTTGTTCGGGGAGTGCGTATGGTCCGCACAGCTCCGCTTCTCTCTTGAGGAACTTCTCTATTTTCATCAGGTCAGGATCTTCTTTCGGTTGCGTCGTAGCGAAGTCGTAATATCTGTAGCGCAGCGTCGGAGTAAACTTGTCTACGAGCGTCTTCGATACTTCTGGGTTGAACATGTAGTTCATGCAACTCAATGTTTTCAGAGTCGCCACGATGTTGGAGATTTTCGTAGCGAAGATACATATGTCGCGCGGTGATTCTGTTAACCGTGGTAGTCCGCGCAGCGTCTCCATTTCCATCATGGCGATTGATTCCGGTCTTCCAAATCTTGATTCCAACGTCTTCATAATTTCTGTAGGGTGCGCGCTGGTGATCAGAAGACCTTCGACTGCTTCTTTAGCCTTTCCCTTTAGGTTTCTTCTTAGGCGGTTCGTGTTCTCGACCATAGAGAACATTTCTTCTGTTTCGAAATAGGCGGCGCGGAAGGGTAGCCACTCTTGATGTGACCCGTTGAAGGTGGGTAGCTCTATGAACTTCGGTCGTTGAGCTGCCTTTACAGCGCGCGTAATAGCTTCCGCTAGCACCGTGAAGTCAGGTTGTACTCCCGCCGGTGTTTCCTGTGCGCGCTGTGACTGTTGATGACGTCCTTCTGTTGATCTGACTGGATTCTGTTCCGTGCTGATGACTACCGGCGCTTCTGTTGGGCGGTGCGGTGCGTCGGCGATCGCTAGCACGGGTCGCGTCACTTGGTTTTCCAGCCAGTCGTCGACACGTTCGTTAGCTGCTAACTTGGTGTATTCGGAGCCGTCATCTTCTTCATCTTCTGTGTCTTCTGTCTCGAGCGTAGCTAGGCGTGCCGTAGCTAGTTCGACCTGTAGACGCAGCAACTCTTCCTTTGCCTTGGCTATCTTGTACTGTTTATTTCGGCTGTGAGTGGATCCCCCCCCTCCCCCCTTCTTGCTAGGGGGACGGGGTGGCGATGGTCTGCCCGGCTCTGGCAGATTGGCGATGATCCTCTTCACTCTTCTCACTGTGGATGTTTCCGCATCCTTATCTCTTCTTGTATCGGTGACAGCTACAGGTGGATTCATCGGTTGCTTCTGTTCCGCGCCGATCGGCAGTGTCGGTGCGGCGGAGGGCGTTGCAGAAGGAGCGGTGGCGGCTGCGGTCGCGGGGGACGGTTGCGCCGTCACGGAGGGGGCTGTTTGAGTACGTTCTGTGTCCTCCGTGGCGGTAGTACCGGTGACTGTAGAACCCGTGGCCGTTTCCGCGCTGGTGTCGGTCGCCGAGGTAGCGGCAGTGTCCTCGGACGATGACGGTGTCTGTTCCGCGTGTGGCTTGCGCCCTCTTCCTTCTGAGCGCGTAACTGGCATTTTGCAACAAAATTCTTCGTATAACTCGTTCACGTAAAATTGGACGCTTCACGTTATTCTCTCTTCGCGTAACACGTTCACTTCAAACGGGGCGCGTTATTCTTTCTTCGGTAGCACGTTCACGTAGAATGGGGCACGTTATTCTTTCTTCTGTAGCACGTTCACGTAGAATGGGGCACTTTACGTTATTCTTTCTTCAGTAGCACGTTCACGTAGAATGGGGCACTTTACGTTATTCTTTCTTCAGTAGCACGTTCACGTAGAATGGGGCACTTTACGTTATTCTTTCTTCACGTAACGTTTTTCTATCTTCACGTAATTATTTACGTAACGTTTCGAGGTGCTTCCCGTTCTTCTGTCTTCACGTAATTATTTACGTAACGTTTTGAGGTGCTTCCCGTTCTTCTATCTTCACGTAATTATTTACGTAACGTTTTGAGGTGCTTCCCGTTCTTCTATCTTCACGTAATTATTTACGTAACGTTTTGAGGTGCTTCCCGTTCTTCTTTCTTCACGTAATTGCTTACGTAACGTTTTGAGGTGCTTCCCGTTCTTCTTTCTTCACGTAATTGCTTACGTAACGTTTTGAGGTGCTTCCCGTTCTTCTTTCTTCCTGTAGATACGTAATTTACGCGAAGAGGCTGCTTGCGATTCTTGACCACGTAGATCCGGCTCGAAGGACCATTAAATGTGCAGTATAGCACACTGACTGTTACTGGATTGCGTGGTGACTGTAGAGTGAAACGCCGGGTACTTCTTGAGTTTTCTTTATTGTTGCTTCTATTACAATATCTGCCTGTAGACTGTTTCGAGCGCGCAATTTTGCGCCTAATTTATACAATTTTAACAACAAAAAATCTAAATTCGCTATTGGACGACCAATCACAGCTAAGTATTTTAGTCCAATAAGATTCAAGTACGTTTTTGGTAAGATTTCGGCGCAGACGCTTACCTACGACGAAACCTTACCGTAACGTAAGCCGCGACACATTTTATGCATTTTAAAGCAATTAAACTGAGTAAATCCTATGCAAACTATACATTTTTATGTTCCTAAACCTATTCCTCATATAAGAAAAATGTAAACAATAACAAAACTTAACAAAACATTATCAGTCGTACTTACGTATACTAAGGTAAAGTTACACAAACTACGCTAACAAACTATGCTTACAAACTATAACACTAATCAAAACACTATATACATGTTGAATAATTAGTTGTCCCGCACATAATATTTGAACGCGATTAGGCCGAGCATCCACCAGAGCTGTGCTAATACCAGTCAGTCAATAGATGGTGTTTGGAAGAGGTAGATGATCATTTGTACACATTAAGCATTACACATTCCTCGCACAGCTCTGGTGGAAAGGGTACACCGTTTCACATCCTCGCTACACATTTTCACACCGCACCTTCTCCTCGCACAGCTCTGGCGAATGTCCAACCTTATCAACGACGCACTACAGTGGAAAACTGAAAGACAAGGCAGCTGAGTGACAGAGGCTAATTTAAGAAAGATTTATTTTCAGAGATGATGTTATGACAAGAATTGAAAAGAGTATTCTTAGGTGGTTTGGTCATGTTGAAAGTATGAGTGAAGGGCGATTAAAACAAAACAATTTATAAGGCGGATGCCAATGGAATCGCCAGCAGAGGACGCACTAGAAGAACATACATCGATGTTATTGGTGATGTGCTTAAAAAGGACATGCACGTAGTATTCTCAGCCGGCGTGCTTGTATGATAAGATGTATGAACGTGGACGAAGCGAAAGAAGTATGTAAGGATCGTAGCATGTGGCGTTCTGCTATTTCTGCCTACCCCCATGGGTAAAAGGCGTGAGTTTATGTTTGTACTCATTTCCAGAACTACAGTACGACTGAAATTTGCCTTGAACATGCCCTGCACGAGTTCAGTTTCGCAATTCGATCAGCGTTTTTGGAGGCTGTCGTTTGTAACATTGACGTTCAAAAAGAACCAAGTAATTCTAATCTATTTCGAACTTTAAGCAACACGGTCGACGTCTCAATCGGGACTAACAATAGCGTTCTCAATACAAAAAAGTCTGTCATTTTTTGAGGGGCGGGGGTGGGGTCTCACTTATATGCTTTCTACACTGTAGCTATGACATTCACATATTAAAAATAAAACAAAATTAGGCCCCATTTGACACGAACTGTCAAATAGGGCCTAAGCGAGTTGACACAGGGGAAATGTTCCGTACCGCGTTATTCTAAGATTTTGAATAATGAGTTTTGAAGTTGAAGTTGATTTGATGTTACTGTTCTGTGATATTTTGATTTCGTTCGGCGTGTATGCTGCGTGTCATTTTTTTCACGAATTTTTTGAGTTGACTTTCTGTTCTTTTTTGTATCTCGTCTTCATTATTAAATTCAACTGTATTGTTTGGTTTAAAATACTAAGCAGTGACAAAAGTGTAACTTCCAGATTTATTGTTTTATTGATTTAAATGAAAGTTGGCCTTTGTGAACATTGGTCTGAAATAAGGACTTGAGGACTGATTGTTTTGGTCTTGTTTTTAAAGTTTGAAAATACTGTGAAAAAAAAAGAAAGTATAAGAGTTTATTTGCTACTTATATGACGCACACAACAAAAAATAGGAATTAATTAAAAAACCAAATACGTGACATAATGAAATAAGCAGCTATATTGAGTTTTTCTTTAAAAAAAATCTTAGTCGTAGTCCAAAAACTGACCATGGATTCACCATCTCTTAAACCGCGGCCACATATTGGACTCAACTTTAGTCCAAGCTTGGCCCCAAGATTAAATGGGAATACTACTGCTCATATCATTGTCCAAGTGTCGTTGGAGACTCATCCACCAATTGGTATATTGGCTCCAAGACATTGGTGCAAATATGGCCAATGAGGTCGCGATATTACATAGGATTTAACACCGTCATCGACGAAAAATTGGTGTACAGCAAAAGTACCTTATTTTTTATCGTGGGAAAATCCTCGTGGATACCCTTCGCCCGGGGATGGCGGAGGGTTATGCCGGACTCTTACCGGCTAAAAACCCACGGTGTTCCTTCTCCTGACCCTTGGCCGGGGTCACGGGATTCGCAGCTGCATGCGCCGCAACCCCGGCAGGCCTCGGTCCGCCAGCCCCTGGCGGACCTCTCCTTCTGTGGGGCCTTGCCCCACGTCCTCCTGAGAGGCGCGCACGGAACATTGCGCGCCACCTTCTCGGGCCTATTGCTGGTCGGGCGACGGGTCCCCTAACCCGTTGCCCGCAGGCCACACGCTAGGGTGGCCGGAGATCGTCGCGCGCCCTCCGGCGGCGCCCGGTGCGTCTGGCGCGGGAAGGGAGAGTGGCCGTCGCCTCTCTCTCCCTCTCCGCTCCCTCCTTGGTACAGCAAAAGTACCTACTTCTAGAAATAGTAGAGCTCCTTGTGAATGAGTTTTTATGGGCAAATACACCATACTTATTTCTACCTCCAAACAGTATTGCTTTGTTTCGGTTTCAATGGCATAGGTGTCGGTTAAATTACAGGCATATCAGACTTTCAACTTTGTCTCCGTGTTCCATCTACTTAGCTTTTTCAGAACTATTTTGGGATCAGCTTCAGCAGCATTAAGGATAGGTTGTCAGACTTTCAGGATAGACCGGTTGTCAAACTATCAGGCTTTTGAATACCCGTAACGGGTCGTAGGTATTCATATGACACCCGGGACCGACAGCTTAACGTGTTGTCCGAGGCACGGACGGGTCTCGATGTGCAAAGAATGGTCACCCATCCACGGACTGACAGCGGTAAGCGTAAGGTTGTTAATTAGCCACGAGTCCCTCATATAAACTAATACCTTTTCAACGAGAATGATATATTATAACACTATCCCATCGCTTTCGTTATAATATTATCTTAAACCACTGCTCGCCCTGTATGGGAAACAGAGCGTGAAGATAAGCAGGCACACAATGGGCTGACGGTGTCAAATTATGGTAGCCATTAACCCACAATGGGGTCTATAGAGATTATATTGACATGGTGAGGTAGGACGCCTAAGTCCGGCCACACATTATCAGAAAGGAAAATGGGGGAAGAAAAAACCCAGAACCAACAGAAACGACTTGTATTGGTATTTATCACACTTAATGTCCTAAACAATTCTGCATAACTTTTTTTTTTCTAGGTGCCTGGTTGACCTAATAAAATGAGGTCAAAGTTTGAAAAAATAGTCTGTTCGTGTAGTCGGTGTAGTACAGAATTAAATGAATATTTTTCATAAAAATAGGCATGTTGACAGCATCAATAAATTGCAAATCTAATTAGTCTGCCAGTTAGAGTTTTGAAAAATAATGGACACGTATTTTTTCTTTTGTTAAATCCATGAATATTTGGAAAGATAAAACGCATCAAAACTCGAGAGTGGGGGCTTGTGACGTCAGAAACAAGTAAAAACTGTAGTTGCTTGTGACGTTTTGCCAATTTTAAAAGTGTCGTATCGTCGTCAGTTTTGATTTACGTAACAAAAGAAAAAATACGGGTCAAATATTTTTTGATAATCTAACTGACGGACTAATTAGATTTTTTCAGTCAAATACCCTACAGATCACTGCAGGATATAGACTCCTCTTATAAATTGTCACCCATTACCAATTCGACTAACAAAATTGTGTCCAAACGCAAATGAACTACAATCGTTTTTGTTTGCGAAAACTGTCAATATGATACTATTTGACAGCTTTTGAAATTGAAAACTATCTAAATCACGGGTGAACAAACTATGGCCCGCGGGCCAACTTCGGCTCGCAAAGGATTTTAATCTGGCCCACCAACCCTCCCTTTTAGAGCAAGTGTATAGCCATAACAAATAGCCATAATTATTTAAGCCAAAAATCTTCATTTTGGCACAACAAAATGCATTTTTTTTATCCTGGACCCCTTCAATATGTCTTGCGTTTTTTTGGCCCGTGATGAAAAAAGTTTGACCACCCCTGGTCTAAATGAACGGTTCGGCCTTGGTTCGGTTCCGATTTATCAAGATTTATTTTAGGAGAATTGGGCCCTAGCCCAAGTCGTGGTGACCCGGAGGTTACAGACCCGCTTCTTAAGCACCGGGTTACGGGTTCAAACCCAGGCAAGTACCAATGTGACTTTTTCAATGTCATATGTACTTTCTTAGTTAATCTAAGACGCCACTGACGAAGGAAAAACATCGTGAGGAAACCTAGACTTAATGGTCTGAAATCGCCAACCCGTAGTGAGCAAGCGTGGTGATCAATGCTCGTTCCTTCTCTGTATGAGAAGAGGCCTTTACCCAGCAGTGGGACCGTTACAGGCTACTATTTATTTATTATTTTATGGGCCCTAGCGAGTAAAGAGTTCGGTTACAACTTCGCTTCGTTTGCGTTTCGAGTTACGCGGACTATATTATAGCAAGCGTCTCAACGTACCAAGCTCGCTCCGAATGTTACATTACGATGAGATGCACAAGTCTGTCACCACCCTTAGAATTCAGATCATTAGCCCCTCTATACATTACATTTTTATATGAAGATACCTTCCTACACAAACATAATGACCCAAATACTGTTCTGATCTGAAAATAGACGACTAAATATTGTAAATGGGAGCACAATGCAGACATTATCGTAACATTTTTAACTTTGACTTTAATTAGATAATTATATTAGTGACGATGATGTCAGGGCTCATTCATACGGGTTCCGTCGTTCAAGATTCGTCATAAAACACGATACGTCATGACGGATGGACGTTCACATTGCATACGGAATCGTGTTTTATCAGGATTCGGCAAAATATCCTAATTGATGTTCACATTGGTTTCGTGATTCTTAGTCTTGGATGAATATCGAACACGACGGATCCGTCACAAAAAAATCACGATTCGTGTTTTTTGACGCGCATGTTTCTTAAAAGACGATACTTAGATACGTCATTTTTCACGATTCGTGATTCGTGTGAACACGGGCATTTAAAAAGTACAGGCGCCGTCAAAAAAAAAAACGAATCGTGAAAAAGACGATTAGTCAAAAAAAACGAATCGTCTTCGTGTGAATGAGCCGTTAGGTTCCCATACTATGAGGGTGCCTGTCCACCAGAGATGTGCTATGTAGCTATGCTGCGAGAATGTAAAAGCTAAGCTACGAAACTACGTGACCGTTTCCACTGATGCTAAGCTACGTAGCGGAGCGAGTAACATGTGCTATGAAAACGCGCTGCCGCAAGGTAGCTGTGCGAGGAAGATGCGCAGTTCAAGCTGTGCGACGTATCTACAATAGGGAAGGCACGGGGAGCGTAGGTACACTGCTCTGCACATAGCTACACCACTCGCGACCATCCGTAGCACGCATCCATAGCCCGCATCCTTCCATATAAAAAAGGAGCTTAGTTGAATCAGTTTCCACCAGTGCTTTGCTATGTGGACCAACGAATATGTTTGGTGAATATCAAACGCATCCATAGCAACGTTGCATAGCGCTTTGCTGGCATATCATCCCTATCAAAATGTAAATTATTATTAGTATATTTCTTACACTAACCATTAATCTTACATAATTTTAATCATTGCATTGTAACAATATACGATTATACCTGAAATTTGTTTAAAAGAGTTTCCATGTAGTTTCTTGCCGGCTCTTCTACATAGGACCTAGTTTTTGGAACCGTGCAACTAAAGGATGATGGGCACAAATGTATGGAGTATGGTACTGGCTCCAATCGAAATTAATGATATACCGTTGGAAAGGTATTTTTGTGTAGATTAAGAATAACCATGGCGCTAGTCCCGATTCACTGTCCGATCATAGTAATACTGCTTGAAAGTTATTTATTTTTGGTACATCCTATTAAGTACACATATTTTTAGTGTGATTTTTCTCCATTTTGGCATGGTATTACAATAATAATTATTAATATTTTTCATTATCTAGGTAAATAAAACAAGTTCGAAGTAAGTTTTATCATTTATTGTATGTAAGTATACAGGGTACAAAAAGACCCAAATAGCCGAAATCTACGCACTCTGTACATCAAACTAAATTACAGTGACCAAAAATAATTGCTGGGAAACGACTTTTATTTTTAGGCATAAAAAAACGCGTCCGATTTGTTTAATAGATAGATCACCCCTAATTGAAAAAATACTAAACCGATTTTTTTGTGATTTTCATCCGATAACTGATTTTTATTTAGCTCAAAATCTGTGCAAATATCATCAAAATCGGTCAAGCGAAACCGGCGATATGATTTTTTTAAATTCTTTTTCGAACTGAATATCCAGTATCTTCTGAAGACTATATTTCAAAACGGACAATTGATACGGGTTTGTTGCCATAGTAGTTTTTTGTACTCTTGAAAAGAGCTATTCAACGATGGTAAATTCATTTTGATTGGACATGAGTACCAAAACGCCCATCCTCCTTTTCGAGACACTTCTTAAGCCGAAAGCGCAGTTCAGACTGCGCTAAACTATTTCGCTATATAGTAAAGCATATTGCCTTAGCCAGTCTACTATGTATAGCATGTTATTTGACGGCAATCAGCCGGGCGACGGACGGTGTAGAAGTGAGGCGGGACGGAGACCGGAGCATCGTACGATATAGCTCTGAGAATTGCTCAAGTTTATTGCGTACCTTGTGGTGCTGGACGTAAAGAATAGCAATACCCCATCTCTTCCCATGGGTATTGTAAAAGGCGACTAGGGGATTCACTAGACGATGGGCAGCAGCGTTCTCTGAGTACTTTAACAACCATACTACGATCCCCAACCCACCTGCCAAGCGTGGCGATTATGGTAAACCCCACGATATGGAGCACGAGACCGGTGGATGTGGCGATGCCTGGGGGAGGCCTGTGTCCAGCAGTGGACGTCTTTTGGCTGAATGATGATGATGATTACAGCGTACAGCAAGACAGTATTATATAGCATAGCGTTCTGTGAACGTGTCCATATAAAATGTATGCTGAGCGATATCGTTGTGCTATAGGCTGTACAATATCTGCTATATGCTATATATTATACACGACGACACGTTTCGAGCAGTGGCTAAGCGATTGGCTTCTGCGCTGCGGGTCGTGGGTTCGATTACCACACGGAACAAAAATTTGAATGGCCTACAGGTGGTTGTTTCGGGTCTGGGCGTTTGTTTGTGAGATTTGTGTCTGTAAACGCACCCACGATAAAAGAGGAATCTTAGTGTGGGGCAACGTTTTTTAAAAGAGAAAAAATTATAGCGTAGTCTGAACTGTGCTTAAGTCTACCAAGCTTGCCTGGTGCTGTTTGGCGAACTACACACACCATCGATAACTTTTTTGAAGTCTTTTCTGTTATGCAGGTTTCCTCACGATGTTTTACTTCACTGTTAACGCAAGTGTTAATCAAATTCTGGCCGTCTTTACTGTGCACTTAATATTTAAAAATGCCGCTCATTAATATTTCAACAAAGTAAAACTTAAAAATGCAATTAAAATATTTCACCCGTTGCCCAAAGTTGTGGTTTCGCTCGGAATATTTAATTTGGTTACATTTTACGAGTACTTTAAAGAATTTCATGTGTACATAATTAAATTTTAAATTGGTGACTTACGCTGGCAACCTTGGTACTGGTATTTTTTCGTTATTTGATTAAATAAGCGGCATGCTTTTATTAAACCTTCTTTTAAAGATTTAATTAACTTTGATGATAAAGGATTTCTTTCACCAAATCTGTCAAAATTCAAAATACAGAGTTACGTGATTCGCGTCGCAAGATTGATGAAAGTTATCAAAGTAAAAAAAACTTTAAATAGAAGTCTAAGTATATGTGATCAGTTACGGTTTACTCACGTGCATTTTTCGGGATTGCCAGACTAGTTTTGGACACAAACATGAGCTGAACACGGGGCGAGGTCGCTTGTCAAACTCATGACATCATGATCATCATGTTCAGTTCATGATTAAGGGCTCCGTTTGGGTCCTAAACTAGTCGGGCAATCCCGAAAATCCCGAAAATGCACGTGAGTAAACCGTAACTAATCATAAATACTTAGATTTCTACTTAAAATTTTCTTTATTTTGAAAATCATCAATCTTACGGCGTGAATCACATTATTCTCTATTTTGTAGTAAGTAACTAAGTAGTAAGTAGGAAAAAGTGTATTGCAACGCATGCCGGCACAGCTAGTCTTAAATAATCTTATTTGCAGTTCCCTTTGGAACTTTATTGAAGACCCGTATACCCAGTATGCTACAGTTTTTTTTTTTACACTAATTGCTTTTACCTTAAAGCATTCTGAGTCTCGTCGGGTCTCTACTGGCAAACAGCTTTTTTTTCTAAAGTTTCAAACAGTTCTGGATGTTCTTTAACAAGTAAACCAATTTGCACTATGTAGATAGAAGCCATCTCTAGCTAAAACCCGGGATTACTACAACGATCCACACACACAAACATCTATTTTAAAATACTTTTACAAAAATAAACTCTAAATTATTCACCTATCTTCCAATTTTACGTTCAACCCGTGTCTTGCAAAAGCACACTCAAAACTCGGAAACACATCGATGCCTAATAACCAAAAGGGAATAACCGCCAAATTACAAAGTTTTCCGGAGAGTGGTTTAAAGTTCGTTTACGACGAAGAAATGAGGCTACGGGCCTTAATTTATACACCGCCTAAGTGACAAAAAGTATGTCATAGAGTCATGCCTGAGACTTAGACTAATCGACGCAGAAAAAAAAGACGATTCCAATGATATATACAAGGTGTAACATAAATAACGCACAACCGACGTTTTGACGAGTTATGCGAATATAAATGTAGGGAAAAGCTGTTTTTTTTTCGCGATTTCAAGTTTGGTCCCATAGTAAAAGTTGTACATAATGATGAGTACGGTGACCCCTTAAGAGGTTGTGCGTTGTTTATGTTACACCTTGTATACAGTATGTGAAATAACAGAGGGCATCCCATTAAACTCGTACATGAAGAAAATTATAAAAAAAAAACGGAACGACCTGTTTAAAACCAAAATACTAACGTAGATAGGTTATATGCGATGTGCCCATATTTTGCACATTGATAGACAAGTGTAGTAAGCGTTGAACTCAAAACTCAAACTCAAAACTCATTTATTCAAAATAGACTAGAATTACTCAGTTCTTTTTGAATGTCAGATTAACAATAGACAGACCCAAAAAAGCCCTCCCTTCACCGCTTCCTAGTGTTTATGCTGTGAAGAAGAAACGGAGTAACAAATTCCCCAGCGACACAGATCTGTCTGTCAGGTGAATAAAATAATTGACTCTATACAAAGCTATCATAATATTTATACAATAATAAGATTATGCATATAAAGGAAAAGTAATAATGAAAAATGAAAAAAAGTATATAAATCAATTCTGTATGAATTGAGCTAAATCAAAGTCGTAAGTCGTTGCTGTTTTTAGTATGTCCGTACGCTATAGTATTGCTGGTTAACGGGTCGCCTTTCGTTAGCTAAAATGCTGTATAAGTCCATTTCGCAAAAAATGGCGCTTATCCCTTTTCGGCTATTAGGCATCAACATGTTTTTGTATATTTAGTAGCGTTCCCGGAAACAAGGGGAACCGAAGCAAAAACACGCGTGTTTGTAGTTTTAAAACCAATTGAACTTCAACTAATGACTGAGGGGATTGAAGTTTGTTTAGAATTTGATCTACCTCGGTTTGGGAGAAAAAGTTTTATTGACGCGAGAGAGATGTGTTGATACTGAAATCAGAATATGATGTCGGATTAGTTGTTAGTTGAAAATCTTTGAAATTGAAAATCGACTAACTTACAGTAAAAAAAATTAAGAACCCACCTTTACTTTTTAAGGTTCCATACCGAAAGGGTAAAACGGGACCCTATTAGCACAGTGTACCTACTTACTACACACAGTGGGTCAACGCCCATACATTTGACAGGTTCTATGAAATGTCAAAAATATGTAGGGGCGGAGGTTATGTCCCAAGTATGCAGTATGGCTACTCGGGACATAACCTCCGCTCCTTCACCCCGCAACCCCCCGCACGATTGCTCTGCGACAATGTTCTACGTTGACCGACTGTAAGGAGTAAGATATAGGTAGACTGTGCTATTACTAAGACTCCACTGTCCGTCCGTCCCTCTGTCACCAGGCTGTATCTCATTAACCGTGATAGTTATTCAGTTGGAATTTTCACAGATGATGTATTTCTTTTGCCGCTATAACAACAAATACTAAAAAACAGAATAAAATAAATATTTAAGGGGGCTCCCATAAAACAAACGTGATTTTTTTGCTCTTTTTTGCTCGATATTGTTAACGGCAATAAATAGACGCTTGAAATATTCACAGAATATTTAGTTATACATACAAGGTTAGTCGGAAAGGGGGTACTAATCCGCAGACCACTTAAAGTATCATTAAAGACGGTTTTAAAGCAAGTGTTAAAATTTCAAAATTCGATAATTTTTATTTCTATGTAAAATTATTTTTATTTTAGTTTTTTCAAAATTTCTTCATCCCTGCTGTAGTTACGAATTCAGAAAATCGAGGTTCTAATTCGTGACCTCAAATATGACCTAAAATATAAACACAGCTGATCATACCTGTGGATGGATAGATTTTAGCGTATTTTTTATGTAATTTTTGAACAGCTATTTCTCTTAAACTATCGACTTTTGGGGAAAGTGGTAGAACAAAAGTTATTCATTATTATGGGTTCTTTAACACCCTTTCGGATTAGTACCCCCTTTCTGACTAACCTTGTATATTCACTTTAAAAATAAATAATTAAATTAAAATAAAACAAATATTTAAGGGGGGGCTCCCATACAACAGACATGATTTTTTTGCCGTTTTTATAGAAAATGGTACGGAACCCTTCGTGCCCGAGTCCGACTCGCACTTGGCCGGTTTTTTTGTTTTTTATTATTTTGATCGAGGTTTTTGTGCACTCGGAATAAAAATTTCTTAGGTCCGAATTTTAGTAGTTTTTGTAGAGGTTTTTTCGAATCATACTAGCAGAGAGCTGTCCAACGAGGATGTTCGGCATTTGAGCAATTGAGGCCACCAGCCAAACAGCTGTTATTCCCTGTAGTCTCTTACGGGAAGAATATAGGTACATAACCAGTCATTATTGTCCCACTGTTGAGCACAGGCCTCTTATTAGAAATAAATGTTTTTTAGAATATTTGTCTGTTTGTTCGTTTGTATGTTTGAGCTTCACTCCAGTGCTACTGTATGGATCTAGTTGAAAGGACATTGGGACCTTCCTGATCCGCTAGCCGAATATTTGCAAACATTAATGAAACATATGCTAGTTCTTAGATATTATTACGTACATCCTGTTGGTGCCTGAGCTTGGGGATGCTTGTTTGAATGATACAAAGATTGTGGTAACTCAGAGTCTGTATTTCACTTTCTACAATTGTTCTTAACTGTTAAAATGTTATCCTAAATGAATGTTGAATGTTAATGAGTGCACCCGGTAACGGCAAAATATACACTAATGTTACTTATTACTAATATGATAAAAGTGCAATACCGCGGCGGTCAATGATCTAATTACCGCATCGCGCATGTTAGGAATTGCTTACATAGACAATAATATAAGTGTTCGTACCGAACATATTCCCGGGCGGGACATAAACTCCTAAAACTGATACAAACGAAGACGGTTAGTAATGAGACAAGGTGAATCAATTGTATAATAATATCTACTGAAAATGTTAGAACAATGTATGTTAATGGAATTAAAGTAAAATTTATTCGTAATTAAAAATGTTTCACTCTTCACTGAACACTAACTTTTTAGGAACCGTCACTGGCTTTAACACCTTTAACTCAGTTTCACTGTTACACTTACGCACTCGCGCACTATCACATTCCCTGATGTCATGAAGTTGCACCATGCTGATGGAGCGGGCGGGCCTCGGCGTCACTGGCTCGCCCTGCGCCGGCGCTTCTCCTCGGGGCGTAGGTGTCGGCGGCGCCAGCGACGTCGCCAGGCACCAACCGCGCCCTCGTTGCACTCGCTTACATACGAAGATACACATGAAGATTGCTGCTACTCCTATTATCCCATATAATAGGGTATATTGATGTATGTCATGATAAGATACTGAGTATAAGTCAGTTTCTGTTTGAGTTACATTTGATTGTTTTATGTTTTTTGTCCTTGTTTCTAAGTTTGTTGTATAATGCTTAGGTTCCGATTGTTCTGGGTAATATCCTGGTAGCCACGACGGGCCATGCCACCATAAGTCATTGTCCTTTAATTGTGTTGCATACAATCCTCTGCTGGCCAAATCTGCTGGGTTTTCGCTTGATTTTACGTAACGCCAGCAAGTTGTAGGTATTACTACGCCGATTTTTTCGACCCTGTTTGCCACAAACGGCTTCCATCGGCTAGATTCTCCTTGTATCCACCCTAATGCTGCCATAGAATCGATCCAACAATAGAGTTCAATCTGACGTTGATCTAAGGATGTTCTTATCTTATCTATCAATTTTGCTAATAATAGTGCTCCACTGAGTTCTAATTTTGGCAAGGATAATGTTTTTTTATGCGGCACGAGTTTTCCTTTAGCCGCAACTAAGATTGGTTTCGTTTTGTTTTTAATTCGCGCGTAGACTACGCAAGCGTAGGCTTTCTCCGACGCGTCACAAAATCCGTGCAGCTGAATGCTGTCATCCGCCTTACATACTAACCATCTCGGTATTTTGAATTCGCTAATTGTTGTATACTCATTCTTATTTTTTCCCACTCTTGGTAGATCTCATCTGTAACTAAGTCATCCCATTTCAGCTCCAGTTTCCATAACGTTTGAAACAAAAGTTTAAGTTTTGTTGATAGTGGAGCTAGCCAGCCAAGGGGGTCAAATAGCTTCGATATTTCTGACAGTAAATAACGCTTTGTTGGTCTCATATTCTGTTTTGACTCTTTGTATCGAAAAGTAAACATGTCTGTCGATGAGTTCCAACATAATCCTAATGTTTTTGATGTTTCTTCTGTTTTAAAGTTAAACACTTTGTTACTATTGTTCTGCTCATCCCGTTGTACATGGGACAGCAGATCCATATGGTTCGACGACCACTTCCTCAAGTTCATTCCTCCTCGTTTTAACAATGTTATAAGATCCAAAATTAGTTGTTTTCCCTCTTCCTTAGAGTGTGAGCCATGGACTAAATCGTCCATGTAAAATGATGATTCCAGTACTTTTGTGGCCTCAGCAAAATTCTCTCGTTCGTCTGCCGCCAGCCTTTTTAAGGTCATCAAGGCCAGGAATGGGGCGGCCTTGGTACCGTATGTCACTGTCAACAATCTATAGAACTTTAAGGGATGTTGAGGTGTTTCTCGCCATACTATTTTTTGAAGGTCTTGATCTTCCTTGTTAATCAATATCTGCCGATACATCTTCTCTATATCGGCAGTAAAGACAAATTCATATAGTCTCCATTTGATCAGCAAAGTTTGTAGGTCCTGTTGCAGATTCGGTCCTGAATACATCAAGTCATTAAGGCTCAATCCGGAGCTAGTCTTAGCTGATGCGTTAAAAACAACCCTATGTTTGGTGGTACTTGACTCGATTTTTTGAACTCCATGATGCGGCAAGTAACATTCCAGGGAGTTATGCTGGTTTTTATCAACCTCCATATGTTTCAGTGTTTCGTATTCCTTCATAAATACTTTGTACTCCTGTGCTAATTGTTGTTGTTTTTCAAATTTTGTCTCCAAGTTACGAAACTGAGCTATGCTCATTTGTTTGGTAGATCCTAGTTTTTGTTCAATGTCTGGTTTGAGGGGCAACCGAACCTCGTACCGACCGTCTTCCTTTCTAACTGTAGTTGAGGAATAAAATGTCATGCATTCCTGTTCTTGAACAGAAAGATTCGATGTTTCTGTAATCTCTTCAATATCCCAAAATCTCTCAATATCCTTTACGTTGTTAAGTATTACGTTACAGTGATATGTTTTTGTTTTAGCATGGCCGCAAAGCAACCACCCCAACTGAGTTTGTTGCGCTATTATTGGCAGTGTTTCATCCTGCTTTATAATCCCTTTCAAAATAATGTTAGTATAAATGTCGGCTCCAAACAATAAATCCACTGGCCGACTTTTATAGAATCCCGGGTCTGCCAACTCTAAATCCGATATGAAATTCCAGGATGGTTTGTTAAATGTGTTGTTCGGTAGATTTTTTATAAGATTATTCATAATCAGCACCTCCGCGCTGAAAGTAAAATCATTATACAGGGAGTTGCATTCAATGTTGATCATTCCTTTGCATGAGTTTTCTTTTTGTCCCACTCCAAATATGGTGCCCTTGCATCTTTGTCTTTTAATTCCTAATTTTTGCGCTGCATCCTCACTTATCAAGGAGATCTGGGATCCTTGATCGATTAAGGCCCTCATCTGAAGGTAGCTACCATCGGCTGCCTTAACCTGAAGCATGGCGGTCGTCAGTAAAATTTCCGAATAATCATTTTGAGACACGTGAGAGTTGTTTGTCACATTTTCGTGTTTTTGCGCAACGGTGGTTTTTATTTTTTCCGTAGGTATCGGCCGAATTGCATCATGCAATATCGTGTTATGCTGACCGTTGCATTTCCGGCATGTTTTAGTTGATATACATGACTTTTCATTGTGACTAAAAAGACAATTTATACAAATCTTCAATTTATTAACTATTCTTAATTTTTGATCATTTGGCATGTCCAAAAAGTTTTTACAATTATACATGCCATGATCCTGGTTACACAGTGGGCATTTGAAGCTAGATGAAACATGCAGAGATTTCACAGGCTGATGGGTTTTATGTTGGTTGTTATTATTTTGACAGTAATTGTTAGAATATGACCCCTTGAAATATAATCCTTGATTATGTCCATGCCCACGATCATTGTAGACAGCATTGTGTTGAAAATCTCTATTGCTTGTTGTCGGTTTATGTTGGACTTTTTCCTGTTTTCGCCGAGATGACTCCAAGGCAGTAAACTTTGCTTCTAGAAAACCTAAGAACTCCTGCAAATTTGGTAGATCGCGAGGATTTTTCAAGGTTTCGATGTAGTCAGTATGAGTCTCCGAATCCAACTTTTGACATAGAAGATGAACCAATATCGGATCCCATGTGGATATATCCACTTCCAGATTCTTGATTGCGTTTAGCGTTTCAACAATGACGTCATGCATTTTCTTGATTTGTCCTCCTGACTGCTGTTGCATGTTGGAAAATCCAAAAAGGGTGTTCATGTGCGTTGTGAAAATAAGTTTTTTATTGTTAAAACGGTTGTTCAGAATGTTCCAGCAGGACGAGTAGTTTTCCGTGCTAATTTGTAGATGTTGTATCAGTCTTTCAGCCTCCCCACGTACTTTGCTTTTCAAGAACTGCATTTTTTGGGCGCCAGACAGACAGTTGTTGTTATGTATGACCTCCGTAAACAAGTCCTTAAATGAGACCCATTGATTACAATTTCCACTGAATACTGGAACGTCCAGTTTTGGAGTTGATTTTTCTCGATGCGTTACTGACCACATTTTTTTATTGATTGATTTTTTCAAGCTGTTGTATTGTTCCTCACAAATGTCGAATTTGATCTGATACGAAACATTTTCTTCCTCTAAATCAGATATTATTTCCCAATGCAAGCTATCCACTGCAGACCAGCGAGCTTGCAATGACTTTAGTGCATCCTCGTACTCCCATTTCTCCGTCAAAGAATTGACGTCAATAAGGCGAATGGTTCGTTCAAATGCCATAAAATTGGCCTCCTGTTTTTGTAAGGAACGATTAGTCTCATTCCCAATAGAGACTGGCATGGACTTCTCTTCACTACGATTTTCTGATAGTTTCTCCTCTACTTGTTTAGTTTCTATCGGTAGTTTACTGGTACTGGGTTTAAATTCACTCTCACTCCTTGTTACCAGAAAATTATCTAAATACTTCTTAGTTTCCTTGTAAAACGTATTTGTTTGATCGTAATAATTTTCCGTAAAGTACTGATAGGCCAATTTATCATCCAACCCTTCCAATTTATTATGATTTTCCTGAAACTCTTTCCAATATCCTTCAAGAGTTTCTATCCTTCTTTTTAAGTACGCCGGACTCTTCCGTTCAGACGAGTCCTTTTTGAAGTTCGACAATAGCTTCTCCATAGCCTTCATGATGTCGCCCTGAGTTTCCATGATGAATTTGTAGTTTTCCATGATAGACGAAAGTAACACAAAAGAAACGATCTTACTTGTTAAATGTTGAAGTTACCCAGCTCACAAGCTAAGTATTTCCTTCTTGATGTTCCTGTCACGACTCCTGTCGCGATGAGTGTTGTTCTGGTGCAGTCAAGCTGGCTGCTCCCGTGTTGATAATAGCTCCCCACACACACACACAACTGTTCACTGTTCAGTTACCTCAAATCACGAACTTTTACGCGCACGAGTATCCGGCTCGAAGGACCAAAATGTTGGTGCCTGAGCTTGGGGATGCTTGTTTGAATGATACAAAGATTGTGGTAACTCAGAGTCTGTATTTCACTTTCTACAATTGTTCTTAACTGTTAAAATGTTATCCTAAATGAATGTTGAATGTTAATGAGTGCACCCGGTAACGGCAAAATATACACTAATGTTACTTATTACTAATATGATAAAAGTGCAATACCGCGGCGGTCAATGATCTAATTACCGCATCGCGCATGTTAGGAATTGCTTACATAGACAATAATATAAGTGTTCGTACCGAACACATCCTAAATGTGTTGTTTTTTTAAAAATATCTAATGGGAATGTTGAGAAATGAGTTTTGTTTCAAAAGTAAAGATAAATAACATTCAATACAGTTATGAACCCCTATTTTACGTTCTTATAACGTAATCTATTAAAAGTAAAAGTGAGAGAGAAAAAGTGTAAGTGCGAGAGGGAGAACATGTATTCATAGACGCCACACAATGGGGTGTTGCGCACACATTGCAAGTATAATATTTTACCTTGCATAAGCGAGACACGAAGATGTCAAAGTAAAATATTTTCCTGGATATCTCAGTATTCCCATCGCTCACAATAATGCACCTCACTCTGTGATATCTATATATCTCAGGCTTTAAAATAAGGTATAATTTGTTAATGTTCGCCGTGGGTATTTTTTTCATACTTAAGGTCCCAATGTCCTTTGGCAGCCATATCCCTTAAAGAGCGGATCAGGTTATAGGATAAATTATCACGCTATTGAGTGTGGGTGATGAGCAGTAACCTTATGTTTCTGCAGGCAAAGCGGGCAGCTAGTTTGGTATATGTAGAAGATTCTTCTCTTGACCTACAAATCCTTTCAGCAGTTTATAAAGGTCAGGAAGTCAACACACTCTAGGCATGCTTTTCATCCAAAGAAAACGTTTTAACATTGAATTGATATGAAAAAGATATAAAAACTAATTTTAGATATTTTTTTCTAAACAAATTTTACTACGATACGGTATTGAGAAATCTGTTTAAAAGTTGGACGATGACCTCAGAGATAACCGTTTTCAATGAAATAGTGTGTAAACTCATTTATTTGTATTTAAAAATAATATCGACTACCTACATATGTTTACAGTTGATTTCTGTTGAATTTTTGAACTATAAATAGCTATTATATATTTTTCCCGTGTGGGCTAAAATATAAAACTTCCTCATCGTATGCTGGGAATAGACAGACGCGTGTTGTCAGATTCAACAAAACCCAACACATTTGATGGTAGAATCTATACCGTCCACGTGGCATGCTACGACCCTCACATTAAAGTCCGGCAAGGAGTTTTCTGTGTTCCTTCATGTGTATTTGGAAGCCAGAGGAGTATAGGGGAATCTCTCTATATCTCTGTTGCTTAAATTAGTGTGCTCCATTTTTTGGAGCCTGTCTGCGCTAACCACCAGGTGCGACTAGGGTTAAACGCGACAGAGCAGGCCGCAACAGCGGCGCGGCGGCGGTAAGACCCGTAATGGAGGAGTGGCTGGAGAGGCGTTACCGCGTCCTCAGCTTCCGGCTGACGCAGGTACTCTCGGGACATGGTTGTTTCGGGAAGTACCTGTGTCGCATAGGCCGGGAGCAGACGTCCGGTTGTCACCACTGCGTCGACTGCCCCGAGGGCACGTCGCTGCATACGCTGCAGGCGTGTCCTGCGTGGGCGACGCAGCGCCGCTAACTAGTCGCGGCGGTCGGTGGTGACCTCTCGCTTCCGGCCGTCGTTCTGTCCATGGTCGGGGGCGAGAGTGCGTGGGAACCCGTCGCCTCTTTCTGCGAGGAGGTGATGGCGACCAAGGAGGGAGCAGAGAGGGAGAGAGGGGCAGCTGCCACTCTCCCTTCCCGCGCAAGACGCACCGGGCGTCAGAGGGCGCGCGACGATGTCCGGCCACCAAAGTGTGCGGCCTGCAAGCGGCGGGTTAGGGGACCTGTTGCCCGACCAGTAACAGGCCCAAGAAGGCGGCGCGCTGTGTTCCGTGCGCGCTTCTCAAGAGGACGTGGGGCAATGCCCCACAGAGGAAGAGGTCTGCCAGGAGCTGGCGGACCGAGGCCTACCGGGGTCGCGGTGCATGCAGCTGCAAATCCCGCGACGTCGGCCAATGGTCAGGAGAAGGAACACCGTGGATTTTTAGCCGGTAAGAGTCCGGCATACCCCTTCGCCTTCCCCGGGCGAAGGGCATCCATGAGGATTTTCGCAAGGAAAAAAAAAAGAAAAGGGTTAAACGCGACAAAGACAATTTTGAATTATTTTTTTTGCCCGTATTTTGCAAATTTAATCAGACTCGTCTCCTTTCGTGGGTGTCGTCAAGTGAGGAAGTTAAATTCTAGCTCATCCCTACTCTGGATAAGCTGATGACAATGACATTTGGCTAATCCGATCATCGCATA
Source organism: Amphipyra tragopoginis (assembly GCA_905220435.1). NCBI lineage: Eukaryota > Metazoa > Arthropoda > Insecta > Lepidoptera > Noctuidae > Amphipyra > Amphipyra tragopoginis. Next base: position 20,968,470 of record HG992014.1, read on the forward strand.
CATATCGCCGACGCGTATTATGATACGCAGTCATGATTCGTAGTCTTGACGCCGCTCTAATACAGCCAGTTCCATCTTGCGATACGATACGGGGATAAACAAGGCGTCTATAACTAGATACGAAGCTCGATATGATACGGCGATACGATACGCCACATTGATTATATGGTTTAAGAACTATATTTCTCAAAATATTCACTTACATGAGAAAAACGTATATCTAATTAAGTTAAATTACATAAGGTGACGCAGCGGCTACACAACAAGAATAGGTTAGATAGGTACAGCACCCGAAGACAATTTACAGTTTTGATTTCTTTAAAATAAGATTCTTTAGAGATTTTTTGAAAGTAATCATCAATTTTTGATAGGTATTTTACATTTCGAGGCAATTTGTTATAAAGCTGTGCTCCTTCATACAAAATAGCAAGCCGTAGTTTGTTCTAGGCGCCCGCAACACTATATTATTTGCTCGTCTAGTTCTGTATATTCATCATCATTCAATCGAAAGACGTCCACTGCTAGATACCTACACGCCTCCCCAAGCATCGCCACATCGACCGGTCCTGTGCTTCTCGCATCCAGCAGATTCCCGTGGCCTTCACCAGGTCATCGGTCCACCTTGTGGGAGGCCAACCCACGCTGCGCCTTCCGGTACGCGGTCTCCACTCCAGGGTGCCTACTCTCTTAGTCCGTTAACGAAGTTAGTCACCCGCCTGAAAGTAGCCCGAAACGTAGGAGTGAACAAAACAAGTGTCAAGTTCAACTTTTCGGACGGGCAAAAACATATCGGTAGTAGGGACAACTGTCAAATCGTTTTGTCATTAATTCTCAGTTTGGGCCCCGAAATAATCATATACCCGTAGAAGATAAGGAGTAGGAAACGCTCGTAACTAAAGCCGAAACCACAAACTTCGTGCTCAGGGAGTAGATCCCCAGAACTTTTCGAAGCCATCGGCCATCCGTTCTTCGAGCAATGTGCCCCGCTCACTGCCACCTAAGTTCGATAATTCTTCGGACTATGTCGGTTACCTTGGTTCTCCTGCGGATCTCATCATTTCAGATATGACCACATAGGGTAACTTCGAGCATAGCCCTCTCCATTGCCCTTTGGCTGAACTCTAATCTGCATTGTTCTTACATTACTACAATGAAAATTGTCAAACCATTTACTTTTTTAAAAGAGTGTCTATGGAGTTTCTTGCCGGTTCTTCTCCAAAGGACCTACTTCTTGGAACCGAGCACCTAGTGTTGACCTTTTGAAAGCACCAGGGATCTGGTCTACTTGAAATAAAAACTATTTGACTTTGACTTTGCTGATACGTAATGTGGACCAGCTTGTACAAAGTAACATTACAAAGTTGAGTGAGTAGATTCATAATTCTTTAAATATAGCCTTCAAACATACTCATAACATGTTAGACCTATATTTTACTTCAGTCTAAGATCAATGTGTTATCAGCCATCTTGTTTCAAATTGTGAAGAAAACGAAGCAGATGCGAGCGATGTATCGTACATAAACATGATGCAGCGTTTGATGTCTCACATCAAAGAATCAAGGTAGATATGCTAAAGGAGCTAATGACGCCCAAATCAATTATTTATTAATAGTCAAGAAGTAGTTGTAAATAGTCTAGAGTGGAGGTAGGCAAACTGTTTTCTCCAGGGGCCAGGGGTTTTCGCCAGGGGGAAAAATTCAAGAAATTTCGAAGGGGGCCAGAATTCCAAAAAAAGCATTTGTTTTAAATTAATTTACTGTGAATGCTTCTGTAAGAAACTTAATTATAGAATAAACAAATTTAACGGCTGATCGAAGGCCCAGCTGTATGGGACGTATGGAACTGCTTTTGATTGGCCATGATGTCGTCGTATACGTTCGAGCTGAGACGAAGAGACTTCCAACACTGAGACCAGTTGTCGATGGGGCTGCAAAAATATATTTCCGAGGGTCATATCCTGTTGCTCTAAAAGGGAGGATTAGCGGGCCAGATTAAAAACCTTGGCGGGCTGCACTTTTGCCAACACCTAACTAAGAGGTTAAACGCTTGCTTTCTTTCCAGGATGCTTCTAGATTCGCGGCTCACCTCAGTTTTCTCGGTTTCACTTGAGGGGGTTCCACAAAATTCGCGATGGTGTGTAGTCCGCAAACCCGAACCAGGCCAGCGTGGTAGACTAAGGCAAACTCTTCCTCATTCCAGAGGACTGTGCCTAACAGTGAGACAGTAATGGGCTGATTGTATACAAGGTTAGTCGGAAAGGGGGTACTAATCCGAAGCCCACTTATAGTATCGCTGATGACTGTTTGAAGCAAGAGTTAAAATTTCAAAATTCGAGTTTATTTTTTTCCAAATAGGTAGAATGATTTTTATTTTAGTTTTTTCAAAAATTCTTCATCCCTGCTTTAGTTACAAATTCTGAAAATGATGCTTCTAATTCATGACCTCAAATATGACCTAAAATGTAAACACAGCTGATCATAATTGGGGATAGATAGATTTTAGAGATTTTTTTTTGAGATTTTTGAACAACTGTTTCTCTTAAACTATTAAGTTTTGGGAAAAGTTGTAGAACAAAAGTTATTCATTATTATGTGTACTATAACACCCTTTCGGATTAGTACCCCCTTTCTGACTAACCTTGTATATAATAGCATATCGCTCTTGCTTCTGAGATCCGAGTTCTATATTTACGATAATCCACACAGCTGTTACAACATCACAAATTGTTAAAGATGAGCGCTGATTAGGTGATTTGTTAGTGAACTTGCTTGATGTTGGGTTTTTTAACAGAAGATAATTAATTTAATAATAATATAAACATGTTTGCGTAACCTTTCCTCACGATGTTTTCATTCACCGTTAACGCAAATGGTAAATAAAAAAGATAATTATATAGCAATATTTGAGCGTTAACAATGTTTTTAAATGGTTATATATATTTGATTAGCTTTAACTCCATAAATACTAATAATTGCTAGTAGCTGAAATATAAAAAATAGGTATAGGTACTTAAAATAACCTTTCTATTGATATATCACTCATTGCTAGAGAAGGAGTAGACCAAAATGGCTATTCTCCTTTCTGAACCACACGTGAATTCGAAAAATCAGAGCGGGCCTTAATCAATCTCACTCCCATGGAAGGTTCTACCGCAAATGATTTTTATTTCTGTAAATAAATCTGTTACAGACACTCTTACAAGTCAATTTTACATGTTTTTTTTTTAAACTAGATTGCAGGTACTACAGAATCGTACAATATAGCTTTGAGGATCGCTCTATTGCACATAACAAGCCATATAAAGCATAGCGTTGTATGTCCATATAAAATGTATGCTGAGTGATATTGCTGTGCTATACAATATTTGCTATAAACCATATTATTAAAGCGTAGTCTGAACTACGCTTCACAATAAAACACAATATCAATAAAATACTGTTTACAAATCAGGTCATCTATGTAGACATACCGTCTAGTCTACACACAATCTAAAGCCGCGACGTAATAGGTACTAAAGCCCTCAATGGAAATTATGCAAACTGTTGAAGCAAAAGGTCAAGAGTCTGTCGTGCCGCAGACGAGCTTGTCTTGGCACGATCCAATTCTCATCGGTTGTAGAATCTGATCGATAGCTATGTAATAGACGATAGCAGTCTAGAAAATTGTTGTAATAATAGGAAAATGTTGCCTTTAATAAATGCCGCTTTAAATTCTATGACTATCCTCCGGTTTCTGAATTGAGAATTCTAGGATGAGCAGTACTTAACATTTGAGTAGGGAGTTGTCAAAAAAATTACGGATTTTAAAGCATTTTTTTGACAGCTCCGTACTCAAATAATACTTAAGTATTGCTTATCTCGAATTCTCAAACCAGAAACCGGAGGTAAGTATTTAAAGGCACTTTAAAACTAATGAAAATAACTAAGGTACAATTCAAAAATAATGCTTTCCACTACAAAATTAATAGTTTGATTTTAATTCGTTTCTGAAAGCACCCATTAAATTGTGGAGGAACGAGGTGTGGTGTTCCTCCAACCAAAGGGAGGGAGAAAAAAAATCTGCTGTTCCCTACATTTTGACGAGTTATGCGAACATAAATGTAGAGAGGGAGGGAACAGCTGATTTTTTTTTCGCGATTTCATGTTTGGTCCCATAGTAAAAGTTGTTCATAATGATGAGTGCAGTGACCCCTTAAGAGGTTGTGCGTTATTTATGTTACACCTTGTACAACCGCCCAACATACACCGTCGGGCAGTAGCCCGCCAGGCATAAGACTCCGCCTGGTTGGAGGATCCTCCCTTTGGTTGGAGGAACACCACACCTCGTTCCTCCACAGTTTAATATTTTAGTTTTTGATGCTTTTTTTTGATGTTTTTTCTGCATGCAGATGCCGCGCATTACGGCGACCAAGACGAGTTGGAAACGCAACGCAGTCGCAGCCTGTACACTTTAGGGCCTACGCACACGACGTCCTTCCTACGCGGCGTCGACGCGCGTTTATAAAACCGTACATATATATGGAGTTAGGGAGAAGCTACACGGTGCGGTGCGCCGCCGCACGGCAACCATTTTGCCGCGTCAGCGTGCACAAGTAGTACGCGGCGTCGCAAGAGCCACACGGTGCGGTGCGGCGCCGCACCGTGTAAAACGGCTCTCCGTCAACACAATCATCTGCGGTCTACGACGCCGAAGCGCTGCCGCTCCGGCGCATATACCCTGCCCCCTCGTCTTGGTCCGGCGAGCGTGCGGCGCGACGCCGCACCGCACCGTGTGGTATACCATGAAAATTTGTATGTATTACGCCGCAGCGGCACCGCTCAGGCGCCGCGCTGGAGCCGCATCGTATTGTGTGGTTTCTCCTTTTGATAGAATCGCGCGTCGGCGGCGCGTAGAAAAGACATCGTGACATAATCTCTAAGGCTGAATATTACACAATTCCAATTTTGGCATTTCATTCGAAAATACATTTCGGTTTGAGTTTATCACTTCATTTTATTCGAAAATTGTCGAGTTAAATCGAAACACCAGCTCGAAAATAAGTGGACTGTGAGTAACTCAGTCATAGCCAATTTAGAGTTTAGATTCAATTTTCAATCTTTTCATTCCTTGAAGTAATGAAGAGTTTTCAATCAATTCGCAGGAAATTGAAACAATTTCCAGTATTGAATCGAACCTTTTCTAGAGAATACACTTTTTATTTCCGCTGTAGGAATTTAAAACTACACCGCATTTGTTAAAAGTTTAAGAGCATTCAGGGAAAATGTAGCTGCAATGCACCTGAAGTTAGGTTTTTAGGGTTCAGTACCCAAAGGGTAAAACGGTACCCTATTACTTAGACTCCGCTGTCCGTCCGTCCGTCTGTCTGTCACCAGGCTGTATCTCATGAACCGTGATAGTTAGACAGTTGAAATTTTCACAGATGATGTATTTCTGTTGCCGCTATAACAACAAATTAATACTAAAAAACAGAATAAAATAAATATTTAAGGGGGCTCCTATACAACAAACGTGATTTTTTTGCCGCTGTTCGTTCGTCCGTCTGTCACCAGGCTGTATCTCATGAACCGTGATAGTTAGACAGTTGAAATTTTCACAGATGATGTATTTCTGTTGCCGCTATAACAACAAATACTAAAAAACAACAAATAAATATTTAAAGGGGCTTCCATACACCACATTTGATTTTTTTGCCGCTGTCCGTCCGTCCGTCTGTCACCAGGCTGTATCTCATGAACCGTGATAGTTAGACAGTTGAAATTTTCACAGATGATGTATTTCTGTTGCCGCTATAACAATAAATACCTACTAAAAAATAGAATAAAATAAATATTTAAGGGGGCTCCCATACAACAAACGTGTTTTTTTTGCCGTTTTTATAGATAATGGTACGGAACCCTTCGTGCGCGATTGACCGCTTTTTTTTACTTATTGGTGTCGATTCTCTTGTTCACCAACTCAACAGAAATTTGAGAATTGCTATCTTTTACTAACAGACCACGCGAGAAAAGGACGGTGATAGATAAGAACTAAGTTAGAGATATCAAACTAGTTAACGCTTTGAACTTCACCGAGTTTTTAGTCGACACGTTCGAACGTGTCGTCTAAATACGTATGGTAATTTTAGTTCGACTAAAGGAGACTGGGCAAAGTATGGGAAGTGGTCAATGAACCAACACCGATGTTCGATTTCCACCAAACGGGCCGCGCCGGAGCGCATTTCACACTGTGCTAAAGGAAATTCAGGCTTCTATACAATAGATAAGTTTCATGTTTGCATGGAAATTACACTGCTTGGAACTCGGTTAGATCTGCGCGTATGCCGCGGCAGCCGGTCGGCTGCGGTCTGATGCCGCGACAGCCGGTCGGCTGCTCGAGTAGGTCGACGGCGGCGCTCGGCTGTCGTCACGTCCGAACTAGAACTTTTCTCCGCTTTATGTCTGCTTGACGCGCTGTCAGCTCTCGCACAATTTTTTCTTTTATAATCCGCTACTGAGTCTCGGAATTATCAGGGATTCAGGTATTACCGCTCGCGAGTGCAAACTACATCGGGAGGCGCGCCTTTCCCATCGCGTAAATCGCGCTGTGCTCGTGAAAGAACTTTGTGTAAAGACTCTCGCCATCAAGAACGTCTGCAGCTCTGTAGCATATAAAGGCGTTGCGAGTTGGCTGGTTTGCTGGTAAGTGCAAGTGCTTGCTATTTATAAGGCATCTATAGCATTTACTTCTCCTTCGCATCCGCTCCGCATCCATATATTTTCCGTCCGCTTGCTCCACCATAAGTTCGTCGTTAGTTCTACACCGCAGCGCAGGTAGAAACTGACTGCAATAGCCCGGGTTCCAGCTGATTGTAGCCTGCATGCGGACGCGGTCGGCTACGTGCGCATGCTCGCGCATCCGCTGCGACGCGCTGCGCTGCGCTCCTGCGTGGCCCGGTTGGTGGCAATTTGTTCATTACGGTTTTGGTATTTGTATAGGGATACCTCAACTATACCCTTGTCCAAAGGGGTATTAAAATCTGACCCGGCAATTTTGAGAAACAGATACTTTTAGAGGTGGTCATTTGAGATGGGGTAGTAAGGGCAGCTACCTTAACCGTTGTAGATACAAGAAAACGTTCTTAAGAAACTGTCCACATTTTTGGAAAATATTTTACTCTGCATTTACAAATTTAAAAAAAAATACGGTTGGCGAGAAAAAGGGCGGTTTTCACAAAATATTTTTATTGTGCCAATCAATCCTATAATACTGTATGGATCAAAAGACTCTTGTGGATCAACTGAGGTTGGAGTATTAGAAACGTCAGATATCGCTGAGGTGTCGAAAGCTATACAAAAAAAGAGTACAAATTAATATATATATTTTTTTAAAACACGCGTTTATTTAAATGCTCTAAAAAAAGAAAATAAACTTTAAATTAAATCAAACCGATCAATTTATTAAATTATACATTTTGTATGATAAAAAAGCTTGTCGCGAGATTTACCTGTGTAAATATATTTTATGAAATAGGTAGGTACATACTTTTTTCTAAGCATTACTAGTGCCAAGATCAAGTTACATATTGTATTCTTGTTTATTTACGCAGGTAAACCTCGCGACAAGCTTTCAAACTCAAACTCAAAACTCGTTTATTCAAAGTAGACTAGTATTACTTAGTTCTTTTTGAATGTCAAATTTAGGTAGGTACAAAAGACTGCCCCCAAATCCGCCCACCCTTCACCGCTTCCTAGTGTTTATGCTTTTATGTCATTTATAGTGTATAATAACTAGCTGTACCCGTCATGCGTTGCAATGCAGTTTTTCCTACTTACGACCTACCTACTACCTACCTTCAGAAACAGAATCAAAATACATAGTAACAAAAAGTTAAAACCATTTTCATGCATGCGGTAAACAAATAAAGAATACATACTGAGATAATTTCGTTTTTTTTTAAATATCAAAATTTTCTTTCATAAGAACCTTCTCTTAATAATTAAGAAAACAACAAAAAAAAAATTGCGAAATCGGTCCAGCCGCTCACGCGTGATGCCGTGACCAAGGGAAATAGGGATTCATTTTTATATATAGTTAAAGATTATAGATGTAACAGTTTTAAAATTCAGTTGCAAGACTTGCGCTAAACAAACAAACATACAATCATTACAAGTTAAATTAAAGCTTGTAAAAATGGGGGCGCCACAAGTCATTATAAAATTTTAACTTTAAATAAGCTCTTTCATAAAAAAATCGAATTACAACTTCTACCCCACGCAGTACGAGTATACGCACCGTTTTTGTTTTTCATTTCCACAATCAGTTTCATCATAAATGACTGACATATAAATATAAAAATTTCTAAATTTACATAGACATGCGATACGTAGCCATAACTTTTAATTCGTTCTGAAACCCGCACGGAATTTACAGACAAACAAAATAAACAAATGATTTACTATGAACACAAAACGTGGGCTTCAATACCATTAGGATTCTCACGAGATTGACGTACATCAGTTAGTGGGAAATAAATCGAATGATTAGGTAGGTACATACCATCGGCGATCAGTAAGAACCTCGTAAATTAGTAACTTTGATCAAACACGTTTTATGTCATATTTAGCAAGATTTTAGACCTGCCCGAGATCAATTTGAATTCAAATAGAGAAGGTGATTATAGACGTTCAAATTGCTTGAACAAGATTTCGTGTGAGCTTAATATTGACCTATTCTGCACTAATGCAAGCACAGCAAGAAGGCAAAACAATTTTTTGGTGAAGAAGTATCCAATAACGGTGCTTAACTTTAAAAAAACATTCAATCGAATTGAGAACCTCCTCCTTTTTGAAGTCGGTTGACAAATCTAAATAATTATGTCAAGGTTAGTCGGAAAGGGGGTACTAATCCGAAGCCCACTTATGGTATTGCTGATGACTGTTTGAAAGCAAGGGTTAAAAGTTCAAAATTCTATAAAAAAAATCCAAATAAAATGATTTTTATTTGTTTTTTCAAAAATTCTTCATCCCTGCTTTAGTTACAAATTCATGACCCCAAATATGACCTAAAATGTAAACACAGCTGATCATAACTGGGGATAGATAGATTTTAGAGTTTTTTTTTTGAGATTTTTGAACAATTCTTAAACTATTGAGTATTGGGAAAAGTTGTAGAACAAAAGTTATTCATTATTATGTGTACTCTAACACCTTTTCAGATTAGTACCTCCTTTCTGACTAACCTTGTAGATTAATCTTATTGTATTTTAGATATATGTATGAATTATTTTAAAATCGTTTTTTTTTTTCAAGAAAACCTCTTTATTCGCATTTGACAAAAGAATTCATGTTCAAATATTAATGATATATGAGTTCATTAAAATTAAATTAAAAAAAAAAACAGGAGACGGTTTTTTCGTCTTCTGTATTTTTTTTTTTTGGCAGTAGCCTTGTTTTCGCTGGTGGCGGATGTTACATACAGTCGCGGACTTGAAATGTTTACCACCCTAATGTCTATAATTGCTTGCTCATTATTTTTACATAAGGTCGCTCGGTCATTTGCAAAGAATTGACAGAGCAAAGATATTTTTTCTTAATTATTATTGACATAAAAAGGTTAATTTAAAAAGGCTATCTATAAGTAGCATAGAAAAAGAAATCAACCTATTTAGTAAATTCAATCAAATTCGCTTTATACAACTTTTGACTAGACACCCACCCATACCTAAAAAGGAGTTCATAACATCAAAAAGTGGTTCATAGCCGTTTTGCTAGAATCGACGCTTCACTATTTTAAAAAAAAACATACGTAGGTATTGTTGATATGACATCTTGAACCTTATTGCACACAGTTTGTCATGGAATCGAATTTGAAATCTGATAAACATTTCGAGTCTGCGGCTGTACATACAAGGTTAGTCAGAAAGGGGGTACTAATCCGAAAGGGTGTTAAAGTACCCATAATAATGAATAACTTTTGTTCTACCACTTTCCCCAAAACTCAATAGATTAAGCGAAATAGCTGTTCAAAAATGACATAAAAAATATGCTAAAATCTATCTATCCTCAGCTGTGTTCGCATTTTAGGTCATATTTGGGGTCACGAATTAGAAACTCCATATTCTGAATTCGTAAATAAAGTATGGACGAAGATTTTTGAAAAAAAAACAACTTTATCATACATGAAAATAAAATAAACGAATTTAGAAATTTTAACACTATTTAAAACCGTCATCTGAGATACCCTTAGTGGCATGCGGATTAGTACCCCCTTTCTGACTAACCTCGTATAGAGTACTAGCTTTTGCCCACGGATTCGCTCGCGTTAATTTTTAATAAAAAAACTCTGAACACTACTAAAGTTTCTATATAAATATAATTCAATCATGATTCGAAAGACACATGGCGCCATCTATTATCGTTACTGTTGTTTTCCTCGGGAACAGTACTTTTTTTCGGGATGAAAGGTACCCTATGTCCGTTTCTGTACAACTGACAACGTATATGAAAAATTTCAGCATGATCGGTTCAGTGGTTTAGGCGTGAAAAGGTAACAAACAAACAAACTTACTTTCGGATTTATAATATTAGTTAGGATATCCGAGTTCGTGTAATTCCTTCAAATCTGTAGTCTACTATTGACAGATTGACTCTGCAAGGAGTTAAGATTTTTTCAAAGAGATAATTTTATTTTCTTAACATGAGGCATTTTAGCGCTCCGAGTTTACCGACTACGCAGAGCAATACGACGCTAGTTGTGCTGGGCTGCCATTCATTTTGTGTTCACGACTCATAAAACTTTAACATTTACGTGAAGTAATAAGCAGTTGACATTATACACATATTATTCCAGAATAGCGTTGTAGGAATGGTTAAGAACGAAATCAACATAACAACTAAACTCTAGACGTGAACTTATTACTTTTTATTATAACTTTAGCTTTAGAACGTGAGTACTAAGCAGTGTTGCCAGTTGTCCTGGTTTTGGTGGGACGTCCCGTTTTTCAGCGTCCTGTCAGCACTCAGAACGGGACGCCTAAAATCCCGCTATTTCAGCTACGTTGGTAATATTGGCGCCGTAATTTAGTGGCGCGATATCAAAATTTAACACGCAGATAGTATATTTTATATACAACCGCCCAAAATCAACCGTTCGGTCACACCGATAATTCAGCCCTCATCAAGCTGTCCCCCCTCAAGCCCCCGCTAGCAAGGCCCTAAGCCGAGGTCCGAGTCCCACTAGGGGTCGCCCTGAGTGCTGTTGTTGCAGGAAGTCATGATTTTAGTGTAGTACAAGTAGTTGGCTTAGGTTAAGTATTTTCAGCCGGGGGTTGCGGAAGTGTCGTAAGTTCCCGCGACCCTCGGCGCAGGTGTGAGATGGAACATCGGGGTGGTTTTAGTCAGTAAGAGTCTGACAGACCCCTCCGCCCACCCCAGGGCGGAGGACATCCATGAGGATTTCCACACCGAGAAAAAAAAAAAAAAAAAAAGGTTACTTAAGTATTTTACTTCCCCCCCATTGGCTGGAGACTCTTCAGGTCTCGCCAATAACAGCATTTTTTGGGATTGCTCGGCTAGTTTGGGACCCAAACGGAGCCCTTAATCGTGAGCTGAACACGCGGTGAGGTCGCGAGTCGAACTAATCATGAACCGAAACTAATCATAAATATTTACTTTAACCATTGTTATTCTCTTCTTCTACGTCCCGATTTTTTCATCCCAGTCCTTTTTTTCGAGTAAGTCCCGGTATTTAGAAAAACGTACCTGGCAATACTAGCACTAAGGCACTCGTACATATAATCAGTTTTTACAACAACGCAACGTATCCAATTGTTTTTGTCACCGTTCTGCGTTAAATAAAGTTAATATTTGATACTTTTGTCTGTTTGTACAGTCTTATCTGGAGATTAAACGAATTTTTGCTCTTTGAGATCAGTACAGTAGTTGTTACTAACCGAGTAGATGATTACAATCTCATAAATTAAAAGAGATTCCATGATACATACTTAAATATATCGTCACCCTCCGCGCTAACTGTCGTAACTAGCAATTGATAACTTTTCTGAGAAATTCTCACAGAGTGACGTATCTGCTCCAAAAGAATAGACATAAATAAATAGATAACTTAGGGCTTTAGGGCAACTACTAACCAAGCCAAGAGTAAGCCAAGAGCAATATAAAAAGTTATTAATTCATTAATAAAGCCACAGCTAACGCAACTACTGAAAAATTATCAATTGCTAGATACGACAGCGCGGAGGGTGACGATATTTGGAGCACCATTTTTAACGTGGGCTTATCCTTCTAGATACTCTTTACATTAGGAAAGGCAGAGAATCGGATTCTTACCAACTAAAACCACTACGATATTCCTCCGAGAACCTATGACCGGGACCGTGCGGCGCACCCTGGGCAGTCTGCCCCGCTAACATCCTTGCTAACAGGCAAATCTTTGCACAACGGCAAAAGCTATTCTCATATAAATTGTGGCGACACGATATAAGTCCATGTTTCCATGGGTTACCATCCCTAGGCAGCTATCCACAGCTAGGCACAGGCGACTTGTCAGAATGAGAAGGGTTTTGGCCTTAGTCCACCACGCTATCCTGATGCGGGTTTGCGGACTACATATGGCATCGAGAACTGTTTGGAGCCTTCTCAGTTTAGCAGGTTTGCTCACAATGTTTGCCTTCACCATTAACGCAAATGGTAATCAAATTCTCAACCGCACATGATTTCGAAAAGTTAGGCTTTTCGAAATCATGTGCTGGCTACAGGCAAAACCACTAGGCTGTCATAGATTATAATAGCCTGGCTGAGGATGTACTTCAACTTTATCAATTGAAAGAGACTCCACGATACAAACTTTACTTTATACATCCTTTTTTCAACGTGGAGATATCCTCATGTATGGTGCATTAGAAGTTAATTCTCTAATCGTAATCTGACTCAATCCCAATGGGCCTCATAATAAGACTCAAAGTCACCCAAAGGGAGAAGGCTATGCTCGGAGTTACCCTGCGTGATAATATCAGAAATGAGAAGATCCGCCGGAGAGCCAAGGTAACCGACATAGCTCGAAGAATTGCCAAACTTAAATGGCAGTGGGCGGCATATTGCTCGCAGAACGGATGGCCGATGGGGCCGCAAGGTTCTGGAGTGGCAACCGCATACCGGAAGACGCAGCGTAGGTAGGCCTCCCACAAGGTGGACCGATGATCTGGTGAAGGTCGCGTGAATCCACTGGATGCGAGAAGCACAGGACCGGTCGATGTGGCGATGCTTGGGGGAGGCCTGTGTCCAGCAGTGGACGTCTTTCGGCTGAATGATGATGATGATGATGAATCTGACCCATCCACGAGGAAATATAGTACCAAAAACCATATGGACTTCTTTCGTATCGGCTATATCAACTTGGCAAATCTTTTTACCACGACATGAGCTATTCTTGTATAGCTCGTGCTGACACGCGAGAAGAAGTTATATGATCTGCCTAGGTTTTAATTATTGACAAGTAGACCCACAATCTGCCCTAGTCTTCAAAAGTCGTGTTAATGGACTGAACGATAAAACGGGTTTAACTGTGCAATAAAAACAATTGTATCACACGTGGGAGCTGATGTTTAATCAGTCTGTTTATTTTTGTAGTCTCGAAGCTAATGGCTACCGTGCAGATTGCGGCTACATTGTTTATGTGCGAGGTTAATCGAGGGATGGGTAGCCGTTTATACAAGGAGACCGCTCCATGCGTCGTTATTTGTCATTTATGTTATCAATGGCGGGTAACATAGGGCAATGTTCCTTTCCTTTCCTATCGACGCGTCGATATGGATCAACGCACCCGATGTTATAAAAGGCGGTGGTCAGCTTTATTTTCTTTTTTTTTCTATTTGACTGCTGTAGGTGGTTCTAGGGGACCATTTCTACGTAACCGGGCAGTTACTGGCGAGACCTGAAGGGTCTCCAGCCAATGGGGGGGGGGGGGGAGTAAAATACTTAACCTAAGCTAACTAATTGTACTACACTAACATCATGACTACCTGCAACAACAGCACTAAGGGCGACCCCTAGTGGGACTCGGACCTCGGCTTAGGGCGTTGCTGGTGGGGACTTAGGGGGGGGGAGACAGCTTGATGAGGGCTGAATTATCGGTGTGAGCGGTGGTCAGCTGAAGAAGTCTGACCTTTTATATCTGACTAGCTTGTTCTGTATACTATCTGCGTGTTAAATCTTGATATCGCGATGTAGGATCGAATAGTTCGCATGTGGCGTGATAGATGCCGCCACACTTTTCTTCTCACCCTATCGCACGGCAGAGCCCTAAATAAAGGAAAGACTTATAAACCTACTTTTGAGTTAATTAACCGCAAAAACAACTTTTTATTTCATAACATCATTGTGAAATATTATGAAATACGAACACATTTTTGCGATCGTGAATAAATGATGTAAACTCATTGATATATGTAAACTAGGTTCTTCACGAAATAAAAATGGAGTACTTATATGTATTTTTATTTTGCTCCAAAGTCCATGCTACGGAACCCCACACTGTGCGTGGCCCGATACGAACCTGGCCGGTTTTCTTAAAGTTAACCAAAGCCTGGACTATTAAAAATAAATACCCTTAACTTTGACTTGCAATCCATTGTATTTTAAGACATACTCTATGAATAAAATAGAATAGCTAGGAAATATAATAGGTAGCGATCCGTTTCCTTTATCTACATAAACTGCAATTTATTTCACATTGTCTCCAGAATACCGTGGACCATCTCGGGAATAAATGCTCAACAATATGTCTTATTCTGGAAGCTTCTGTGTTCCTGGTTATACAACCATTTGCATTTCTAAGGAAATAAAACTGAATTTTATTCATGTCCATATCAAACAGAGAAATGGCATTGTTTTATTTAGCTCGAGCACTCTTTCGACTTCAGTTGGACTTTTATTTCGATGCACTAACTTGATAGTTGGAGGGATATTCCAAAAAAGGTAGTGAGGTGAAAAAACTAATCAACGAAACTATCAAAACATACAAGGTTAATCAGAAAGGGGGTACTAATCCGAAAGGGTGTTAAAGAACCCACAACAACGAATAACTTTTGTTCTACAACTTTCCTCAAAAGTCTATAGTTTAAGAGAAATTGCTACTCAAAGATTTCATAAAAAAAGCTAAGATCTATCTATCCTCAACTACGATCAGCTGTGTTTACATTTTAGGTCATATTTGGGGTCACGGATTAGAAGTTTCATTTTCTGATCTAGTAACTAAAGCAAAGGTGAAGAATTCTTGAAGAAACTAAAATATTAATCATTTTCCATTGAAATAAAAATTATCCAATTTTGAAACTTTAACATTTGCCTTAAAATAGTCATCAGTGATACTTTAAATGGCCCGCGAATTAGTACCCCCTTTCCGACTAACCTTTTATTTTTATTTAATCGTCATGTACCCTGGTGGTACACACGGCTACTCTTCAAGCTAGATTTTTCCAGTTTACACTGAACTCTCACTGTAAAGAAATCCTATACAATGCGAGATCAGCTTATACTGGAAAGTATAGCTTGATCTGTAGCCGTGCGTAAACAAATGCCATAGGCATTCTCTACCATCATCAACCTTTGGGTCAAAAATTAAACACTTCGAAAGTGGTACAAAAAAAGAATTTAAAACAATTAAGTATTGGAAAGATAAATAAAAATTATTCAGAATAATCTACAACTACTAACAAAATAATAGTTATGGTTTATCCTAACTTTTACTTATAAATGCGAAAGAAAGTTTTTTTGTTTGTTTGTTACCTTTTCACGCCTAAACCACTGAACCGATCATCCTGAGGTTGTCAGGTGTACAGAAACGGAAATAGGGTACCATTCATACAGAAAAAAAGTACTGTTCCTAAGGAAAACAACAATAATTTTCATAGATGGCGCCACGTGTCTTTCGAATTATGATTGAACTATAGAAACTTTAGTGGTGTGTTAAGAGTTTTTTTTTTATCTAAATTAACGCGAGCGCAGCCGCGGGCAAAAGCTACTACAAAAATATATGTAAATAGATCTAGCTCACCCAACAGTGTTTTCCTTAAAAACACACACATGGTACAATATCGTAAATAAAACCCAGTAATACCATCTAAGTGATAACAGGCGCTGTGATTAAATGATTTTACGACGGTCTGACTTAGACCTCTTTTATTGAACTACAGAATAAATACATACAGAAGGTTCAGTCCATACAATGCTTATGCTTCTTTCCCACAGTGCGTGATATCGCGCACCGCGACGCACGAGCTCGCACCGACGCACCATGGGAAGAGACTCGTCTGTCGTAACGCGGACGCGTGCGGAGCGGTGCGCCGTATCCAAATCACGCGTCCTCATAATGTGGTTTCCCATGGTGCGTGATTTTACGGATGATACGGCACGCCGGTGCGCGCTAGCATGCACCGTGGGAAGCCAGCTTTAGAAAGATCACACTTATATTATTATATCTCTACATAGTATCTTTATTACTACTGTATCCTGTATCCGTGTTGTTACGGCAAAGAACCACACTAACATTTTGTTTTATAGTTACCCACCTTTCAGTTAATAATATTTGTAGATTATGTTTAATCATTTAAATGTATTGCTCAGTATGTTTACTATAATTTAATGTTTATGTACATTTCTCAATAAGTGAATTTTTGTAAATTCTCGTGAGAAATAAAGTCCTTCTTTAACCATTAGTATGAAACAAAGTCGCTTCCCGCCGTCTGTACGCTTGGATCTTTTAAACTACGCAACGGATTTTGATGCGGTTTTCATCAGTAGACAGAATGATTCAAGAGGAAGGTTTATAAGTATAATACATGCATATCATAGAAGAGAAAAACGCGAAATACGCGATAAACGACATCTACGCGGGCGAAGCCGCTGAGAACCTCTAATAAAGTTATAAAAATTACGCAAATACTCGTGCGAATCACAGGGGGGTTACCAGGATCTGTTATAGCAGGAATGTTTTAATATTGTTACGAGAGTGGGAAAGTGACAGCGCTAGACAGCTATCTAGCGCCATTTCTCACCCACTCTCGTAACAATTCCTGCTATAACAGATCATGGTAACCCCCCAGTAGCGGTTTAGTTATATCTAATTCAGGGTGTCTCAGAACGAGTGGTCCAAAGTTAAATTGGGAATAGGAGATCACATTACCTCTTCAATAATAGGTATATTATTGATTAGGCTATCCTCAGTACTATAGAAATTATCACCATTTTTGGATTCGTTATGAAAGTACAAGTATCATTTTTTTTTATCTTTGTCCTCCTCTATGATTTCTCCTGTATCGTGGGTGCATTTACAGACACAAATCTCACATACACAAACGCCCAGACCCGAAACAACTATCTGTAGGCCATACATGTTTGTTCCCACGGAAGTCGAACCCAAGACTCGTAGCGCAGAAGCCAATCGCTCAACCACTGAACCAATCGTGTCATCAAATTTGAATTTAAAAAGAATGTTCTGGTGAATTTGTGCATATTTATGTAAAAATAGATTGACTGGAAAAATCTGAGTTCTGGCTTTATGGAACCATTTTGAAATTAAGACTTCGTATCAAAATTGAAAATAAAAAAAAAACAAAATGCCTTTGTCTACTCGTGGACTGCACTAAACTGTTTAAACTCTCAATCACCGTAGTTATAGACACAATAGATAGGACAATTAAGTGTCGTCCTAGGACGACGGGCGGTACGTAACCGGTTAGGTACAAGTCCTAGACGGGCTGTAAACTGCAGACTGCAACCGCAGACCGCAAGTCGCCATCGGAATAGCGCCTTTAAGGTGTGCACTTTAAAGGTGCTATTCCGACAGCGACTGCAAAACTGCAACCGCAGACCGCAGCCGCAGATCGCACCGCAAGCGATACTACAGAAAATTGCTTGAATAAAAAAACTTTAAACGTGGAACTTCTGAATCTCTCTACTCCGTGATTGAAGTCCCTACAGAGGTTTAATTAAAAAGTATTTTTTACAACTCCCAGCCGACCGCCGCCGCCGTCCACCATTTTGGGCAAAATTTGATTTATTTTTCACTTACTTTTCCCGTGGCTTTGTTTACACAGATTTTCCTAGAAAGTTCTTTTCGGATGAAGGACCCTCTTGAAATTCTATCCATAAAATAGTGTTTATTTTAGTAAGAGGCATAAAAATACAGGATGTTAACGAATTCGTGCATTTCCTTCAAACCTCGTGATCTACTGAGCACTAGTTTTTTTCAGATAAAGTTTTTTTTTAATTACTATCTAATATTCTTTTTCTGAGTCTTTTTAGCGCCCCAAGTTACCTAACTGCACGGAGTGATGTTGCCGTGTTGGCAGAGTAATGTTTTTTTTTTCTTCATTTTTTTTTAGCTTTTTTTTTTGAAACCTTCTTGGTTGGTTTAGAAACGATCATTTAACCCACTGCAAGAAAAATATATATTTTAATTATTCATTTTTAACCCTTTTACAGTTAGCGGGAACATTTTTCCCATCAACTTTTTTGGAAGATGTCGCAAAAATCTCCTTGTATTTTCATTTTTATTTTTAAACCTGATAATATCATTTTTTTCACTATATTCTTTAATAGAAAATAAAAAAGGAAACATTTTTTTTTATTTTTTTCATTATTTATAAAAAATTGCCAAATTATTTGTTATTTACTTTTTCTTAAAACGTTATAACCGATTAAGGGATACTTAAGCTAAATCCCGTGCCGGGTTAATCCATACCAGTAATAGATCATGTGGTTTTAAGGAAACACGAATTCGTTTACACCCTGTAGGTATGTATACATGCTTAAAAAGTTCCCGGAACACTAGAGGTAGGAATTCGTTGTATTTCTTCTTGATAGAATAAACAATGGTTTTCGTGGAAGCTCTTAGCGGTGTACTTCATAATAATATAATATTGGTGTTATAATACTTCAAACGGTCGTTGACCTTTGAGACTTGATAGGGAAGTAATTTAATTGATTACTTATAAGTGCCTGTATTTCAGAATGTAGAACAAACTTAATCTTCTTCTCATGAAAATGTTTGATTAACGGCCAAATTTACCGAGCAGTATGGTATACAGTCATCTGCCAAGCCTTTTCCCAACTATGTTGGGGTCGGCTTCCAGTCGAACCGGACGCAGCTGAATATCACTATTTCACATGGAGCGACTGCCTATCAGACCTCCACAACCCAGTAACTGGGTAATACGATACTCTTGGTAAGACTGGTTGTCAGACTTTCTGGCTTCTAATCAACAGTAAAGACTGTCAAAGATCTACAAATGACAGCCGGGACCAACGGCTTTACGTGCCTTCCGAGGCACGGAGGAAACTCGCCATGGTAAATGGTCACCCATCCACAGACCAACCTCGGCAAGCGTGGCTTAACCCGGAAGATCGGTCTATGCGGCTGTAATTATTTAGCCACGAGCTCCTCGGAGTAGCACGAGCTCCTAGTGTGGCATACAGTGTGGTAACAAATTCGTGTAATTCCTTCAAACCGCGTGATCTACTCGTGACACTAATTGACCCTGCATAGGTTTTGTTCACATCAACAAAAAAAAGTTTTCAAAAAACTTACCATGGTATCCTGTATCTGAGTAATTTTAGCGTCCCAAGTTAACTGACTGCGTGGAGCGGTCGTGCCCGTCAGCTGTGTCGCAGTGCTTTCATTCATTTCTGTATGGCATCGAAATTTTCTATCACATAAAAAAATACTTGGGAAAAAAAAAGTTTATTTTTGTTTTTAATCAATGTAAATCTCGTACGGGGTTAATCTATACCATTAATAGATCATGTGGTTTGAAGAAATTAATCGGATTCGTTAACACCCTGTATATGGTATAACTAGCTTTCGCCCGCAGCTTCGCTTGCGTGAAATTTTGAACCCGTTAAGTGACGATTTTCCATACAAACTTTCATCCCCTATTGAACTCCCTTAGGGGTTGAATTTCGAAAAATCCCTTCTTATTGGATGCCTACGTTACAAAAGGAACCTACTGTCAAAATTTCAACGTTCTAACCCCAGCGGTTTAGGCTGTGCGTTGATAGATCAGTCAGTCAGTCAGTCAGCTTCTCCTTTTATATGTATAGATATGGTACGGAACCCTTCGTGCGCGAGTCCGACTCGCACTTGGCCGGTTTTTATTTGGTATTTGTTGTTGTAGCGGCAATAGAAATACATCATCTGTGAAAATTTCAACTGTCTAACTATCACGGTTCATGAGATACAGCCTGGTGACAGACGGACAGCGGAGTCTTAGTAATAGGGTCCCGTTTTACCCTTTGGGTACGGAACCCTAAGAACTGTAGACCGATCCATTTGCTTATGCTGAAACGTTTTTATTTCATTTTCGTCTGATCATAAAATTTTATGGTCGCGTCCGCAGCCTCACGCCTCTTAATATAAGAGGGCTGGCAGTCATAAAACATGGCTGTCCGTCTGACCTTTCGTAATTGAGTCGTATTTATTAGTTCCTATGTATGGAAATGGAAATATCTGACCGTCCGGCTTACCGCCCTCGCCAACGAGGCCCGTCGCGACGTCCCACCGCCGCCGGTCACGATCCACCGAGCTCTCCCATCGTAAAGCCGGTCGTCTCTTCAGGCTCCGCCCGCAGTCACACTGATAATTCAGCCCTCATCAAGCTGTCTCCCCCCTCCCAAACCCCTGCTAGCAACGCCCTAAGCCAAGGTCTGAGTCCCGGTAGGGGTCGCCCTTAGTGATGTTGTTGTAAGTAGTCATGATGTTAGTGTAGTACAAGTAGTTAGCTTAGGTTAAGTATTTTACTTCCCCCACCATTGGCTGGAGACCCTTCAGGTCTCGCCAATAACTGCCCGGTTACGTAGAAGGGATCCAGGGAACATTTAAAGAAGTCAAAAAAAAAAAAACAGTATCTGACTGTCCCACTGCAGGGAAAATGCCTCTTCTCATTCAGAGAAGGAACCAGCATTGATCACCACGCTTGATTACTGAGGGCTAACGGTTTCAGCCCATTAAGTCCAGGTTTCCTCGCGTTTTTTCCTTCACCGTATGTCAGTGGTGTCTTAGATTAACCAAGAAAGAAAATATGACTTTCAAAAACTCACATTGGTACTTGCCCGGGTTTGAACCCGCAATACGAATCGAGTAGAGATCACGCACCGAAAACCTCAGGGTAGCCCACGAATCAATTACAAACAGGAGTTTGCTTAAGCAGCT
Source organism: Amphipyra tragopoginis (assembly GCA_905220435.1). NCBI lineage: Eukaryota > Metazoa > Arthropoda > Insecta > Lepidoptera > Noctuidae > Amphipyra > Amphipyra tragopoginis. The sequence continues at coordinate 20,989,671 of HG992014.1, forward strand.
GTGCACTGTGACACCAGCTAGGTCCTGACGTCATCACGGCGGGCGTGGCCTTTGTCAGTCTGTCGGCACTCGTCCCGTGCACAGTACGTTCACGCTCTCACCCCATTTATTATTTTCCTTGCTAATTGAAGGAAAAAGATTAAGTACTGTGTGCTATCTTGCAAAAGCTACTCGGATAAACGTTTTGATGCCATGGATGGCATCGAATTTTACTTTCAAGTAATTTTTTTCGTAATTTATTACATCTGTGACACTAGAGACATGTAGTAATATGGTTAAACCACGTGCTAGTTATCACTCCCAAACTGAATTTCGACAAATCTTTCTACGACAAGATTTTACTTCGACAATATGGAACTCCGACATTACGCTAATCCGACAATTATGGAACTTCGATACCCTAATTTGGGGCACTGCGACACGGATAGGTTAGGTTCGAAGGGAAGGTGTAAGAGAGATCACCTCCACTCACCCGGCACGCAGCAGACGCACCGGGCGTCGGCGGAGGGCGGACAACGCCCTCTTCCAGCCCCCCTAAATGGGTCCAGGGGCGACGGACTTGGGGAAGTCTGTCGCCCCCCACACATCAGGACCCGAAGCGGCGGCGCGAAGTGTTCCAAGAGCGCCCCTCTTAGACGGCGCGGGGGGAGTCTAACATCTCACTCCCCCGCTAACCCGGGGATGCCCGCGGTGGCGGGCCGACACCAGCCGGTGGTTGCGGAAGTATCGTAAGTTCCCGCGACCCCCGGCGCAGGTGTGAGATGGAACACCGGTGTGGTTTTAGTCAGTAAGAGTCTGACAGACCCCTCCCCCACCCCAGGGCGGAGGACATCCATGAGGATATACAAACCGAAAAAAAAAACAAGGTTCGAAGGGAATAATGGAGGCTAGAGTGAGCGAGCAAATTGAGCGAACGAAGCCCCCGTCATACCCTTCGTGTTAGGTTACTTTAAACCCCAGTGTCGAAGTTCCATAATTGTCGGAGTAGCGTAATGTTGGAGTTCCATAGTCATCATCTGCCTAGCCTTTTCCCAACAATGTTGGGGTCAGCTTCCAGTCGAACCGGATGCAGCTGAATATCAGTATTTTACATGGAGCGACTGCCTATCAGGCCTCCACAACCCAGTAACTGGGTAATACGATACTCTTGGTAAGACTGGTTGTCAGACTTTCTGGCTTCTGACCAACAATAACGACTGTCAAAGATCTACAAATGACAGCCGGGACCAACGGCTTTACGTGCTTTCCAAGGCACGGAGGAAACTCGCTATGGTAAATGGTCACCCATCCACAGACCAACCTCGGCAAGCGTGGCTTAACCCGGAAGATCGGTCTATGCGGCTGTAATTATTTAGCCACGAGCTCCTCGTTTGGTAGTCGCTAGTTATCTATAAATCCTAGATGAAATCGCATTACAGCGTCTCTTTGCATTTACTCCGTGGGTTACTTCGGCTACCCCACAGTGCAAATATATTTGGATTTCCATGCATGTAGCCCACTCCAACGTGACAGGTATCAAAGTGTTCGCTTTAGAAAACCTAGACATGTTCTGAATTTATTATAAGCGCATTTCAGCGGCGTTTTTCTTTAGCGATCACACCAAACGCGACACGCGAGTAGGCCCGCTGTCGACACGACCTGAGATTTAGACTCAAACCGATAATTCAGCCCTCATCAAGCTATCTGTCCACCCAAACCCCCACCAGTAACGCCCTAATCCGAGGTCCGAGTCTCATTAGTGGTCGCCGTTGGTGCTGTTGGTGCTAGTAATCATGATGTTAGTGTAGTATAAGTAGTTAGCTTATGTTACGTATTTTACTTCCCCACCATTGGTTGGAGACCTTTCAGGTCTCAATGACTGCCCGGTTACGTAGAAATGGTCCGCAAGGATTACCAACAGCAGTCCAAAAGAAAAAACAAGCTTCGATTTAGTGTGAGATACTTTATAGCACGTATGGGGAACGTACGGCCCGTGGGCCGCATCCGGCCCGCCTCGGCACTTGAACCGGCCCGCGACATTTTTTTTCGTGCGAAAAAAGGGTACGCTCTGTAACTACCTATATAGCTAAAGTTCTAAAGTTCAGATTAACTGACAAATTTCACATTAACTGTTACAATAAATTGACTTCATTACTAACCTAATAAATAGATAAATAAATTAAGCTTTTTTATTTCCTGCTATGGCCCGCGACTGCATTTGTACAGGGTGTTAACGAATTCGTGTAATTCCTTCAAACCGCGTGATCTACTGGTGACACTGATTGACTCAGCATAGGTTTTTTGCAGAATAAACAAAAAAAAGTTTTCCAAAAATTAACCATAGTATTCTGTATCTGAGTAATTTTAGCGTCCCAAGTTAACTGACTGCGTGGAGCGGTATCGTGCTACTCGTGCCTGTCAGCTGTGTCGCCGTGCCTTCATTCATATATGCATGGTATCGAAATTTTCTATCAAATAAAAAAATAATCAGTGAAAAAAATAAATATATTTTTAATCAATCTATATCCCGTGCGGGGTTAATTTATACCATTAATAAATCATGTGGTTTGAAGGAATAACACGAATTCGTTTACAGCCTGTAGAGCTTAAGTTCACATTAACTGTTACAATAAATTAACTTCATTAGAAACCTAATAAATAGATAAATAAATTAAGCTTTTTTATTTCCTACTATGGCCCGCGATTGCATTTATATAGTAAAGTTTGACACGCAACTTGCCAAAGGTTGCCCGTGCCTGTTTTATAGTAATCCCTTGAATACAAAACACGCGGGCCTGCCGACGGCACGCCCCGCTCGCGTTCGGCGTTAGGTGTGGCGAACACTTTTATTAGAAACGGACAGAATGGGGTTCGTTTTCAAGCTAGGAATAGTCCGGTTTTAAATAATTGAATTGTCAGCTAGATCCAGCACGAAAATACTTTGGTGGTGCCGGTTTTAAAAACGAATGGGGGATTTACACGGCTCGATTTTAGCCGTGCGGCAAGTCACCAGTCGCATCGCTTGTAAAAATCGAATCGCCACCCCATTTACACCGGTCGACAAAAAATTCATGCGACTTGTTCATTTCTAGCGGAACAACACAGCGCAAAACACACCTCATGCAGCGGGCAATCGCTTGTAACTTACCATTTTTACATGGACGATTTTAGTCACCCGCCGCATGCGGCTTGTCGCCGCACGGCAAAAGTCGGATGGCACCCAACTTTGGGGCTTGCTATTTTAGTCACTTGCGGCCTAGTCGAATTGTCATTTAGACGGTCGATTTTCGCCGTGCGGTCTAGCCGTGCGGCGAAAATCAACCCGTGTAAATTCCCTACAATATGCACGGATTAAAAAAATGGAAATGTTAGTGGTGATCATTGCTAAATAGTTTCTATGCAATTGCAAAAATATTGAGCATGTTTTTTTCTAATTCTGTTTCTTCTTTTTTCTTGTTTTTTCTAGGCCTGGCCTGGCTCATTGATTTAATGTTCGCAGGCGCAACTGCTAAGCGTGAGATCCTGCGTTCGACCCCAGGTCGGGCAGTGTTTTTGGGTTTTTCTGTGTGGAATTTCTCAGTAGCAGCCTGGAGTCTGGATTTGTGCCCGGTTGATGGCAATTAGGGTTTCTGCTCGAGAATTCTCGACTCGAGAAATGTCGAGAAATCATGCCAACTTCGAGACGAGAAAAAATACCTCGAGAATTCGAGAACTCGAGAAATCAAAGATTTTCTTTTATTACTGTAAAATTGGCTTAAAAGTTACGTAATGTTTGCATTCTGGCTTCTGATAGCTCTCCTTACGAGGCACGAGTAAGCGAGGCACGCGAACAGACACATAATAAACCTATAACTCCAAGTACTCTTAATATAATGTGATATAAAACGTCAAATAAAAATTAACTATAAGATAAACTCCGTTCATCTATTGTTGGGTTTCTTTCTGAATACAAAATCGACGACTAGATAACTATCCTAACAATATGCTTGAAAATTGACCACTTTTATAGATGGGGTCTCTTTTTAAAGCCCAGCTAAATATACTTTTCTCGCCTTAAACTTTACATCTTTTTGCAGTTAGGCCCCAGGTAAAATATAAAATTTAAATCACAGTAAGTATTTCTCTTTGTTATTTTTAATCATAGCAACAACACAATGAAACTATTAAAACAAAATAAGTAGGATTTGAATTTTTATTGTAATTTATAATATTGGGCTTTAAAGTTTATTTATATCTGAAAAAAATACATTTCTAGGCTAACGTACTTATGGTATTTTACGTACCTATATTACGTAAAATACCATAAAATATATATTACGTATTTGTGGTGTAAATGAATGGGTTCTAGGGCAGGATTGGATATTTCACAAAGGTATACCTTGTTAAAATGATATCTCTTGTTAAACTCTTCATCCGTGAATATTTCGGATGGATTTCTTCGATGCCTTTTTATTGGTATACCTACTGATATAATTGAAATAGCCTCCAGCACTTCCAAATCAGACTCCGATGAACTACTCGAGTCCATTTCGCTAGGAGTCCAAAACTCACTATACAAAATAAAATAATAAAACTCCAAATACTCTTGTTATAATATGATATAAAACGACAAATATAGTTCTGGAACCGATTAACGCCCCAAATTGGTCAGTCAAGTTAACTGAAGTTTGAACTAAGAAAGAAAGAAAGAAAGAAAGATTTATTTGCAAGAAACAAGGTTAGTACAGGTTCTTAGAATAAAAAATGAGATCATCTCGTTTCGCCAGCACAGTGGCATGCAAATTATGGTTTAGTATTTGTACAATTTTATTATAATATGAATAAAATAAACGAAAGTATGTACCTACTATCTACGTATATTCATTTTTCATTTATACTTTTACATTTTAATGTTGCGTGTATTTAAGAAATCATTTACAGAGTAATAGCATTTTTCTACCAGCCATGAATACAGTTTACGTTTTAAGAATCTTAAAGGTAGGGTTCTGATATTTTCTGGTAATTTGTTATATATTCTAATGATCATCGGATAGCAATTATTGTGATAGTAACGTGTTTTAATGTTAGGTAATAGAAGCCTAGTAGGATATCTAGTATTAAACTTGCAATGCGCTCCATATGTTTTAAATAGATTTTCATGTTTTTTGGCAAAGATGCAGCATTCTAATATGTATAATGACGGCAGAGTTAAGAGTTTTAATTTAGGTAGTAATGTTTTACAAGACGTTAATGGTGGAGCGTTGCAAAGGGCACGAATACATTGTTTTTGGGATACGAAAGCTTTATTAATGTGTACTGAATTTCCCCAAAGGAGTAAAGCATATCGCAACTGAGACGCAACATATCCATGATAAGCTTGGAGTGCGACCTTTTGGTTGCAAATTTTGGTGAGCCGCCAAAGTGCATAGGCGAATTTGTTTATTTTCGTGCTTATTTTATCCACATGAAGCTCCCATGAGCACTGGGAATCTAGATTTACACCCAAGAATCTTATTACATTAGTTTCATTTAAGGCTTTACCACTATGTACTATTTTTAAATTACTTTTGAATTTATATCTATTGTAGAACTGTATGTAATTAGTTTTCTCAATATTAGCTTTTAAGTTATTATTTTCCATCCATTGTACTGTACTATCTACAGTTTTATTAATTTCATTATTAAAATTAGTGTTATAGTCTTGTGTAACTATTACAGAAATATCATCAGCGAACAGTGTGCATGGGTGATTTATATTGTCAGGTAAATCATTTATGTAGATTAAGAACAGCAGAGGTCCTAAAATACTTCCTTGAGGTACACCTATTGCGTTTTTTACATACGATGATTTAATACTAATTTGTTCATCTCTATTATTCAAATCTTTAATTTCGACATACAGTAAAATCATCTTCTGACTGGGGTGTCCAGAAACGCAATGTGTCAGTTTATCGAACTAATAGCGGTAGAATAGATGAACTACGCTTAGGAGTACCTCAGAAACCGAAAAAATAAGTTTTCTGAAGTTTGAAGTAGGATTATCTTCTGAATGGGATGTCCAGATATGCAGTGAGTCATTTTATCGAAATAATAGCGCTATCGAACAGATAAACTACGTTCAAGAGTACCCCAGAAAACGGGCGTATGCTGATTTTTTAAGGTTTTTAAAAATTTCTCGAAAGACCCGAGAAACCCGAGAAATCGGGCTCGAGAATTCTCGAGACCCGAGAAAAAAAATATGTCGAGAAAACAGAAACCCTAATGGCAATAGACTCGTCTCCTATAATATGGGACTTAAACATAACAGCGAAATGAGGGTGCACTATAATTATGTACCTCTGACCCGACCTTTCGGAGAATTCAGGCGTGATGTATAGGCGTGTTATGTGTGTGTTTTTACAATTTTGTACATTTTCTATCCATCATCTGCCTAGCCTTTTCCCAACTATGTTGGGGTCGGCTTCCAGTCGAACCGGATGCAGCTGAATATCAGTATTTTACATGGAGCGACTGCCTATCAGACCTCCACAACCCAGTAACTGGGTAATACGATACTCTTGGTAAGACTGGTTGTCAGACTTTCTGGCTTCTGACCAACAGCAACGACTGCCAAAGATCTACAAATGACAGGCGGGACCAACGGCTTAACGTGCTTTCCGAGGCACGGAGGAAACTCGCTATGGTAAATGGTCACCCATCCACAGACCAACCTCGGCAAGCGTGGCTTAACCCGGAAGATCGGTCTATGCGGCTGTAATTATTTAGCCACGAGCTCCTCGCTAATTTTGTACATTTTCTATGAACTTGCGAATTCAATTCAAAAGCAGTTACGTTGCTCAGCTAATTAATGAATGGATAAGGCAATAATAAAAAACTAGTACGTATGGATAATTTCTTTATTTATTTCTTCATTTTAAATAATCAACATCTTTCACGCTTGAACACGTGCCAATCTGAAAAATAAAAAACATTTTGTAACCATGTGTGTTTGTAAATATAATGTATTTTGTTTTTATAGAGTGATGAGACTGTAGATTTTAACATTTGGCATTCATTTCAACTCGATACCTGTACTTGTTCATGAAAAGAAGAATCTTGAAGAGACAGACTGACAGAGGAATAATAAAGTGATCCCATACGGGCTAAAACACACTTAGCGTATCTTGCGCCGCGTACTGCGTAAGATACACGTCGCAAAATACGCTTTAGAGTGGCCGTAGCCGCTGAAAACACGCCAAATAAAGTTAACTTAATACCGATCAAACGCAAGATGCGTGTGAAACTTCTAGGCTCTATTACGCTCGGCATAACAACGTATAATACGCGTAGTGATGCCGCGCAGGAGTATTTGTATGTAGCGCGAGGCATACGCGTAATGCGACGTAACATGAGCCGCGAGCCTATGGGCTGTAGACACACTGAGCGTATCTCATATCGTATCGTATCGTTCCAAGGTAGGCAACCCAAATTATATTGTTACTTTGTTGATGATAAAATCAACTAATGTATAAAACAGATCGTGAATAATTAATAGCTTTCTGCGTACATCTGTTCACAACCCTAGCTTTTAATATTCAAGGTTCCGATATGGGTATAAATAAATAATAAACACCAGGGTTTCGAATGGCTATCAAATATTCATAGCCCCATATTCGGTTCTAGCTTAGAGCAACGCGGTCGACGTCTCCATTGGAAGTGGCCATGGTGTTCTCTTTCAATACAAAAAAGTCTGTAATTTTTTGCGAGGGGAGGATCTCACACATAATTGTGCATATTATGCATTCTACACTGTAGCTACGACATTCACACATTAAAAATAAAACAAAATTAGGCTCCATTTGACACGAACTGTCAAATGGGGCCTAAGCGAGTAGACAGAGGGGAAATGTTCCGTATAGCTGCTACCGACTATGTCAATCGCGTTGCTGTAATGCTATGTCTACACCTGTGCGCTTTCATGTTGGTGAAGCGCCATAGCGCATGCAATAGCGCATGCCTTAATACTAGTTTGACAAAAGCGCATGCCCCTAGCGCACGCTAATCCGTCTATTGTGTGTCGAATGACGACTGATCGAGGCGCGCCGGTGTAGATGATAAGCAGCATGCGTCTCATGGCAATCAATATTGCATGCGCTTGACGCAAGAGGAATTAAAAGTTGAAAGCGCAAGATGACCATGAAAGCGCACTGGTGTAAACATACCATATGGGTTCTAGCTTCAGATCTCTGGCTGTAGGGATATTAAATTTATTAAAAATACCAGTTTTTAACTATTCCATTGCAGAGCAAAAGCCTCTTCTCATACAGAAAAAGATTGAGTAAATAAATAGAAGGTCTAACTACCTAGCCTTTTCCTATGTTGGGGTCAGCTTCCAGTCTAACTAGATGCGGCTGAATACCAGTATTTTACACGGAGCGACTGCCATCAGACCTCCGCAACCCAGTTACTGGGCAATGCCGATATCCCAAGACTAAACCAGTTGTCATAGTTTTGGGCTTCTGACTACCCGTAACGACTATCATAGGTATTCGTATGACTCCCAAATAGGAGTTTAATTAGAACTATTTATCCAATAAAATAATTCTGGATACTATTACGCAAAAAATTTTTTTTTGTCTTCGTCACTTTTGGCCCTAGTCGCACTTGATGATAAACGCAGACAGGGTTTAACGCGGCATCCTACGTGAGTGATCTAGAAGCGACTCGAAGTGGCGCGGCGCGACGCGAAAACAACAAACAGTCGATACCTATTGAAGTGGCCCACGTGACCAAACACACGTGGAGTGCGGTGCGGCGCGGCGCGAAGCGAAGCGAACGCAATCAGTTGGCTTGATATTTTCGCGCGAACTGGATGCCGTGCCGTACAGTGCTACTGAACGATGACGGCGCGCGGCGGGCGGCTCGTGAGCTCGCAGGACAAAGCCGCGGCATCGCATTGAATTCGCGTGTCACCGCATCGGATCGCTTCGCAATTCGCGTCGCTTTGAACCGCCTACGTAAGACGCCGCGTAAGATGGAGCACACGAATCCAAGTAACAGAGATGTAGAGGGACTCCCCTATATCGCTCTGACTTTCACATACTGCTTCGCCGGACTCTAATGTGAGGGTGGTAGCTAACCAGGCGTACCGTATAGATCCTACCACCAAGTGTGCTGGGTTTTGTTGAATCTTACAACACGCGTCTATTCCCAGAGTGCCGGATTTTATTCATTAATTATGAAAATAAAAATGATTAACAATCCTTTGATCTGCGTAGTCAATTAAAATTTATCCATTATTAGCTTTCGCCCGCAGCTTCGCTTGTGTGAAATTTTGAACCCGTTAAGTGAGGATTTTCCATACAAACTTTCATCCCCTATTTAACTCCCTTAGGGGTTGAATTTCGAAAAATCCCTTCTTAGTGGATGCCTACGTTACAAAAGGAACCTACTGTCAAAATTTCAACTTTCTAACCCCAGCGGTTTAGGCTGTGCGTTGATAGATCAGTCAGTCAGTCAGTCAGCTTCTCCTTTTATATGTATAGATTAATTTATATCCACACAATTTGTAACTTGTATATTAGAAATACATGAACACCGTAAAATTGAGAAGTACTCTAAATTATTTATAGATAGATTGCTCCCTTTTAGAACCCAACAATCTAAAATAATTTAGCGCTGGTTTTGATAAAGTTCTGAGGGTCAATTATTCTAGCAGAAACTTTAATCAATCGCAACCGAACTGAAGTAGAACCGTTCGTTCCGACAGTTTTCATTTACAAAAACTATCAAAATGTTTTACAACAAAAAAAAAACAAAAAAATTTCGTAAAAGAAAACTGTCTGACGGTTGTGATTCGTTTGCGTTTTGGCACCAATTTTGTTAGTAGAATAGGCCCTGGGGCGAAATTCTCCTGAAAGAACCAAGGTCGAACCGTTTATTCAGACAGTTTTGAATTTCAAAAGCTGTCAAATTGTTTGACAACAAAAACATAACCAAACATTTTGACAGTTGTCGTAAACGAAAACTGACTGTGGCTCATTTGCGTTTTGACAACAATTTTGTTAGTAGAATTAGTATTGGCCTCCTGTTTATTTAGAAGTAGTTCCACGCCATATGAAAGTTTAGATTTTCTGGGTAGGTAATAGAATTCATTTTTCCACCCGTACGTGGGAGTCGTGCGAATAAGGAATTATATTTCAAGAGGGAAAAGCAATCTGCGGATAATTTTCGGGACGGATTAAAATAGGGATGGTATTCAAAAGCACTTTAAAAATAATGAAAATAACAACAATGAATGTTTGAGGCAATAATGATTTCCACTACAGAAATGATGGTTTGCACTATAATTCATCAAAAACCATTTATTCCTGAATCACTTTCCACCATTCGCATAACGGGTGCACCCATTATGCGAATGGTGGAAAGTGATCGAAGTAAGCGAAGCGAATCTTTTCTGACACTCGTCGACCGCTGCCGTGGTTTCGCTCGCAACGCTCGCTCGGCCCGTGTGTTGAATGGTGAGGTACAGCTGTCTGTCTGTGTGGCTGTCAATCGCTCAGCCATTGCACCAAACATGTCGTCAAGAAATAGTTTGCACTAACTACAAAATAGCTAAACCAAGACCCTATCTAATAACTCTACAAAATGAATACAAAATTGACTATAATTCATCTGAGTTACAAAAAATCCATTTTTATTTAACTTTGATTTTTTATTAAATACAGGCTCACTATTGACCACTATCTCACCAGATGGTAAGTGAAGATGCGGTCAACGATGGTGCATGCTTGCCTAGAAGTAAACTATTCACTCGAGATTTGAAAACTCCAAGGTTATTATAGCTTATCGGGAAACAGACTGGCAGTGAGTTCCACTCCTTAGCTGTACTCACAATGAACGTGTTGCCAAAACGTTTTGTGTGTATGGATTCAATTAGTGTTAGGTAACTCGTTTACTTGAAAAGAGTATGAGGGAGGATCTCATTGACATTGTGAGGTATTCATGAGGCACCCCTCAACCGAGGAGAGGATAGGAGAGAGAGACTGGTGAGCGACGCGACGGACTCGCTCGAAACTCGCTACCTGTGAGAAAGAGCACCGAGTGCGCGAAGAAACGAACACTCCTCATCACCTATTTGCATACCTATCACTTTGTGTAAGTGTACTCACTCGCTCATTAATTAGATACACACGCGCGCTTATCCTAACTATCCTAATCCTAACTAATTTTATAAATGCAGAACTAAAGGAGGTGGCCAACATCTGCCCCAGATAGTCGATAACACACTTTTATTTGAAACTGAACTTGTACAAAGTAAAGTAATCAATGATAAAACGTTCTTTACATATTATTGTAAGACCTATTTTTCATTTTTTCTGTACAGGTCCTGGAAATTATGATGAAGATAATAAGATAGTATATTGATATTTTCCGCCCGTCGGCCATTATGCATTATTGATGGATGACATTTGAATTTCTTTTAAACTCTAAGGGCTGTTCATTTTGTGATAATCGATTTAAGTAAAAATATCGTTATGCCTATAGTACAATTCACATGGATCGATAACATTCAAATAAACGTAAATAAGCCATTGAATATACCTATTATTATTAATATTTTCGTATTTTGTTATTAATTAAATTGACAAATAATAATTTAAGTACCTACCTAATAACTCAGGATTATTAAGTACATTTAATGTCATTTAATTTTTCACAGTTTAAGATTAGTTTATTTTTTTCTTTCAAAAATTACTTAGGATTAGGACGTTTCCCCTTTTTATTTAAATACGTTATTTATCGTGAGCTCGTTTACAAACACAAATAGTCATTTGCAAAAACACCAAACTCGGAAACCATTATGTGTCTGTAGACCATACAGATATTTGATCAGTCCGGGAATCAAATAATCAAACCCGCGACACGTAACTCCCCAAAAGACCGCTCAACCGCTGCGCCAACCACACTATTATTTTTTTCTCTCATAAATAGACTTTATCGAAAGGAACACAAACAACTATTCAAGATGCCACTACTTACCCAGGTTCTCAAGCTACAGTTTTGCTTAGTTTGGGAACTACTGACAAAACCTTTAAGGATAAAATAACTAGTGACGTGTATTAGAATATTAAAATAAGCTTATGAAAACTGCAACGGTACCTACTTTGTAACTTGTAATAGAAAAATTAAACAATTATCGTTATTATTAATTAATCAATTAACTACATAGAACAATCGATTTACACGTTTGCGACCGGGCGAGCCCAGCACTAATCATTACATTCTAACAGTGAAAATGTCATAAGAATAAAAAAGCTTTAAAAAAGAAAAAAAAATGTAAATGGCCAGCATGATTTCGGCGGGCTGACATAAAGGTTGGTTGTAATAACAGTTCAATAATACTTGTTATCTCTGTTATATAAAAAAACAGTACTAAATATCTGTCTAGCCTAGTATTTTTGTACTAGCTACCGATTAGTACCACTGACAAGGTGACAAGTTATCTGATCATTTTATAATATGGATGAATATTTTAAAACTTTTAATCATACAATATTCGTATTTTATTACAATTACGATATTCTATTAATTTGTGAACTACTGTGATGTATTTTTTCTTATTTACTGAATCTTTAAACGTTTATTTCGAAAAATGGTATCAATGTATCCGAATAAATAACCGTGACACAGATTACGTGACCAAATAAAGGAGACATACATTTTTATACAATATTGCTTCTTAATGAACCTTGGTAGGTTATACAGGGTGATAATTTGAGATGGGGCATGAAGGGCAGCTACCTTAACCATTGTAGCTATAGGAAAACGTTCTTAGGAGACCACCCTTAACTTTTAGAATAATTATTATCAGCATTCACAGATTTTGAAAAATATGTACAGTCAGCGAGAAAAGGGGCAGTTTTCAGAAAACATTTTTATGATGCCAATCGATCCTATCTCTCGCAAGGATCAAAAGACTCTTCCGGAGCAATTGAGGTTGGAGTACAAGAAATGTCAGAAATCGCAAAAAAAAAACTATTTGAGATAGGGTAGTTATAAGGGCCTTAATCGTTGTGGCTACAGGAAAATGTTGATAGGAGACTGTCCATAATTTTTGACATTATTTCGAACTGCATTCAAAGTTATTGAAAAAAAAAAATTGGTACAGTCAGCAAATAAATTGTCAGTTCTCACAAAATATTTTATGGTGCCAATCGATCAATTTTCTTAGAAAGATCAAAATACTCTTCCGTACTCACTGATATTAGAGTACTAGAACGTCAGAAATCATCATCATCAAAGTTACATTCATACCGAAATAAAACCCATATCTATGAATGCACTTCCAAATATTTCTGACGTTTCTAGTACTCCAACCTCAAATGGTCCGGAAGAGTGTTTTGATCCTTAAGGGAAATAGGATCGATTGGCATCATAAAAATGTTTTCTGAAAACTGCCCCTTTTCTCGCTGACTGTACATTTTTTTCAAAATCTGTGAATGCAAATAGAAATTATTCCAAAAGTTAGGGGTGGTCTCATAAGAACGTTTTCTTGTAGCTACAATGGTTAAGGTAGCTGCGCTTCATGCCCCATCTCAAATTACCACCCTGTATATATTTTTAGACTATTTAGGTACATCTTTTTAGCAAGGTTATATGTCGTCAGTAAGAATGAGACAAAAACATCGTTATTTAACAGGGCGTTGTGTCAACCGCGTCGTGAATGTTATACTTATACAGCGTGTCCCAGAAAGTAGTGTCAAGCGGAAGTCCAGAGGTAGAACATCCTTTGAGGTACCCAAATCACCCCCATGTATGTTCCGCGATTTTTTGTAGTTTTCGAGTTATGAACATTTTTCATGTTTTTTAATCGAACTCTGACTATAACGACATTTTTGGTCATAGTGACGTGAATAGTTGAGATACATGAGTAAATTTTTTTTCTAAATAAGCTCATTAGTGATCCTATCGAATGCAGAAACATTTGTAACCATAGATGTAACGAATGCGTTACAAAAAAATATTGAATTGTCATAAAGTTAAAATCCTGCACGTTTCCTAAATCTTTGCGGGTGATTTAAAAATAAATCTCTCTAAACTTTTTTTGTCAAATGTATTTTAAAAACTTATCCATTTTATCAGCTATTTACCCTGTAAATTTCATCGAGCTATCTCTACGACATCACAATAAAAATTTCATTCAAAGCATACAATATCGAAAATTCCAGTTGTAAAAAGGTGAATGAAACATTGATTAAAACTAACTAATAACGTCTTTTTTAGTAACCCTCGACGCAAAAAGAGGGGTGTTATAAGTTTAACGTGTGTGTCTGTGTGTCTGTCTGTGGCATCGTAGCTCCTAAACGGATTTTGATTTAGTTTTTTCTTTTGTTTGAAAGGTGACTTCATCGAGAGTATTCTTAGCTATGATTCAAGAAAATCTGTTCAGCCGTTTGAAGATCATCAGCTCTTTTCTGGTTGTCGAAGGGATATGAGCTACTTCTACTGATCTGATCGTTTCGAAATTTACTATCCTGTGACTTCAATGATATTGATGACATGTGACAAGAAGGAGGTCATTACAACTTATCATAAACTTAAAGAATCAATAGGCACACAATACCTCTACTGTTAGTTGGGTATCATGCTGTTTCAGATGATGCTTGAGTCAAGGTTACCATGTTATTGTAATATCATGGAAGTCACAGGATAGTAAATTTCGAATCGATCAGACCAGTAGAAGTTGCTCGTATCCCTTCAACAACCAGAAAAGAGCTGATGATCTTCAAACAGCTGAACAGATTTTCTTGAATCATAGCTAAGAACACTCTCGATAAAGTCACCTTTCAAACAAAAGAAAAAACTAAATCAAAATCCGTTTAGGAGCTACGATGCCACAGACAGACACACAGACACACACGTTAAACTTATAACACCCCTCTTTTTGCGTCGAGGGTTACTAAAAAAGACGTTATTAGTTAGTTTTAATCAATGTTTCATTCACCCTTTTACAACTGGAATTTTCGATATTGTATGCTTTGAATGAAATTTTTATTGTGATGTCGTAGAGATAGCTCGATGAAATTTACAGGGTAAATAGCTGATAAAATGGATAAGTTTTTAAAATACATCTGACAAAAAAAGTTTAGGGAGATTTATTTTTAAATCACCCGCAAAGATTTAGGAAACATGCAGGATTTTAACTTTATGACAATTCAATATTTTTTTTTACGCATTCGTTACATCTACCGTTACAAATGTTCCTGCATTCGATAGGATCACTAATGAGCTAATTTAGAAAAAAAAAATACTCGTGTATCTCAACTATTCACGTCACTATGACCAAAAATGTCGTTATAGTCAGAGTTTGATTAAAAAACATGAAAAATGTTCATAACTCGAAAACTACAAAAAATCGCGGAACATACATGGGGGTGATTTGGGTACCTCAAAGGATGTTCTACCTCTGGACTTCCGCTTGACACTACTTTCTGGGACACGCTGTATACTAACAGATAATAGTTACTGAAAGGAACAAAAAATGTTATCTGGTATTTTAAATACCTGTTATTTTTATATTTTTTATCTGTGTCATCTGTGTGTATCTATTCCTCATTTTCTGTAACGTTAGATATAATTTGAATTGAAAACTGATTTTCACAGCTTTTATTATGGACTAAATAATTTTGAATTGTGTCAATTGTGCTTTAGCTAGGTTCGATGAGAAATATGTTTTTTTCACAATCAATCAACAATTGAATACACTAATAGGTACAAAGATATGAGATACATTCAATGGACTTACAGACTAGTGTACCAATTTCTTACAGGTAAGCACAACATGCATTATTTATTTATCAAACGTGTTGAGTGCCTACTTAAAATTAAAATTAAATTAATAATAATTTAGCCGATTATTGCAAATTGTAATATCATGTAATTCTGAGCGTCGGGATAACATATTGTGAAATACAGGTGATATAAAAATCCTTTAATTTAATTTCAGCAGATATATGGTAGTAGTTGGTATTAAGTAGCAGTTTAGTATCAAAACGACTAAAAACTAATCGGGATAACTTGGAACATAGGTATAATACGTTTTCTGAAGGTTTTTAAACAATATTTATTTCAATGTTAACAATAAATAACACCTGACATTTAAGTTATAGTAAAGTAAGAAAAACTGCCCTTAAAAAAAAATACAGGACCTCTAGGCGCTTTTTGTTTCCATATTGTAAGTCTTGAGGTCAAACGCTTTGAAATGAAGTAATTATTTTTTGTGTACATGTATTTCGATGGTGGGGTAACGGTCCCTTAAAAAGTTGGCCACCTCCTTTGTTTGTTTGTTACATTTTCACGCCTAAACCACTGAACCGATCATTCTGAAATTTTGCATAAGCGTTGTCAGGTGTACAGAAACGGACATAGGGTACCTTTAATCCCGAAAAAAAGTACTGCTCCTGAGGAAAACGACAATAATGATAATAGATGGCGCCACATGTCTTTCGAATCATGATTGAATTATATTATTATACAACCTTATTTTTACTTTATACGAAAATCGACACACCCCAACAAGATTTTCATCAGAACTGCCTGAATGTGTTTTTTTTTAGTAAATTTAGTTTAAGTCGCGTTAAGTTCCCTAAAAAAGTGTGAAATGCCTGAGATGTGCTATGCAGGGGTTGTTTAATACAAGGAAACTGACCGAGAGGACCGTCTCAAGCCTCAAGGTGTCTATTCCCGTCAACTGTTATGGGTAGAAAACTACTGAAATAAAATTGAAATTTATGAAAAAAAAAGTGGTGTCAAAAATATGTCAATCGATTCTCCTAGTGATTCTGAACAAACTAGTTTCAGGTTTAGTATATACTAGAACTAAGCTTGTAGAAAATTTAGTAGTGTGTTAAGAGTTGAGTGTCAAATTCTAAATTAGCGCGAGCGAAGCCGCGGGCAAAAGCTAGTACAAATATAAATTGAGGAATTAGATGAGGTGGTTCAAATTTGAATTACAATACCTCCTTCATTTTGATAAACTCAAACGAGAAAACTCACGAGTGAGGAGCACATCACTAGATGGAATGTCGTGGGAGTATTCTCATCAAAAAATATTCTTTCCAAAGTCATACGTGTGGGCGTAGAGTAAGGTTAGTATTACTGTACGTAATGGGCAACTAACTAATATTGTGAGTGCCAAAGTTGGTTCTAACTTTGGAAGTTAAGCAATTGCTACCAAAGAAAGAGAAGTATAGGAAGACCCAGTGGACGGACGCATTAACTTATTTAAGTAAACGTGACTAAGTAGATTAATTAAATTACCACAAAATCGTGTTAAAGGATAAAACCCAACCAAAAAAATATCAATATGGAAAATGACACAACCGAACGGTAGTGCTACGAGCGATCTGAGTTTTTGCTGCCAATTTTTTTTTATCTATTTTGTTGTGCAAAAATATCATCTACCTATATGAAGAACTAATCTTAATATTAGATTGTCGCACAACGTAAACCACTGAAGGTAGAGACGCACAAAAAAATGTTTTTTTTATATAAATCAACCTCTCTTTTTGTAAAGTGTGGAATAATTTTTTTGACGTTTCTCAATGAATAACTTTTTTTGAAGAAGTGGGATCGATTGGGATTTTTGACTGTTCATTTGTAATGATGTATTTAAACAGCCTGATGCGAACTATTCGGAAGTTAAAAGTCATTTTTCTTAATGTTTTTAACCTTTAATCAGTTATAAGGTCCTAAGAAAAAGTAAATGACAAATAATTTGGCACTTATTATTAAAAAAAAAATTTTTTTCTTTTAAATTAAATAGTAAAAAAAAGATATTCCCTGGTTTAAAAATAAAAATACAACAAGGAGGTTTTCGCGACATCTACGAAAAAAGTTGGTGAGAAAAATATTCCCTCTAACTGTAAAAGGGTTAAACTTGGTAAAGTAATATCCCGACTGCGTTTGTACTTGAACGTATTCCAATTACTTTTAAGGAACTTGCTACTTTTCCCCCAAAAATAATGTAAATATTCTGGTTTCCTTTCGCATCGTTATAAAATCAATCCGAAAAGAAATACAAAGGGCCAATTTAAGAAAAACATGGCCGCTCCAGGCCACGGCCTGGTACAAGTCCATAATTAGTATGTACACCAGAACGCAATATAATTAATTGATATTGACAAACGCTTTCCTGTAATTTAAATTTAATTAGCATGGTATGTTCTAAATTTTAATTACAATTATTGATTGGAATTTTGTGACGGATGATTATAAGAGTAGAGGAAGACCAAAGAAACGATGGATGGGTAACGTAAAAGATGATATGACTAGAAAGCGATATATATTGAGATGACGGCTAATAGAGATATATGAAAGAAAAATACATGCTGCACCGATCACAAAGAAGTTGGTATAAAGGCAGGAGGATGATGATGATTGTAATTTACACCGATAATTCAGCCCTCATCAAGCTGTCTCCCCCCAGCCAGCCGCCAGCAACGCCCTAAGCCGAGGTCCGAGTCCCACTAGGGGTCGCCCTTAATGCTATTGTTGCAGGTAGTCATGATGTTAGTGTAGTACAAGTAGTTAGCTTAGGTTAAGTATTTTACTCCCCCCCCATTGGCTGGAGACCCTTCAGGTCTCGCCAATAAACTGCCCGGTAACGTAGAAATGGTCCCCTAGAACCAACTAAAGCAGAAAATTAAAAAAAAAACTAATTTTGGATTTAAATTATGTATGAAGTGGTTTTACATATTTTTTTTTAATTTAATCGACACAATTGGAGAGATGGGCTCGTTGTTAATTAATAACCGCGCGGATCGCAGGCTCTTCGAGGTTTAGCTGCACTTGCCACGGTTGGGCCGTGAATGAGTGACCCATTGAGACCCATCAGTACTTTGGAGAGCAAGTTTAATGTTATACAAACACATTTGATAATTGTTACGGGTAGTCAAAAGCTCAGAAGTCGGAACACCGGTCTTTTAGGATATCGGCATTGCCCAGTAACGAGGTTGCTGAGGTCTGATAGCAGTTGCTTCTTGTAAAATACTGGTATTCAGTCGCATTTGGTTAGATCGGACGCTGACCCCAACGTAGTTGGGAAAAAGGCTAGACAGAAGATGGCACCCAGTTGGAGTTTGATACTACATCGATCCCGTTTTAACAGTAGCTCCAACAGTCCAGTAGCCAACCAAAGGGAGGATCCTCCAGCCCGGCGGAGTCTTGTACCTGTCGGGCTACTGTCCACCGCCTGTTACTGGTCTGCCGACGGCTACTGGGCTATCACTGACTTTACTATAACTAAGCAATATGACGTCAATACTGCCGTGCAGGCCCTAAAGTGCAGTATGAGAGAAAAAGCGGTTTCGAGTAAATCGCGAAAAACTTTTTAACTCTGTTTTTTTTTTTACATTATTCATTTGTATGGTGGATATTTTTATTGCCACGAGGACTACCTGAGAACAAAGATTATTTCTACGAATAGAAATATGAATTTAGTCTATTAAGTTCTAAATAAAATGTTTTTTTCCAAAACCATGGCAGTTACTGCACGCAAAAAGGTACACGTATGCAGATTAAAATGCGGTAAAAATACTTGATACTGCAAAATCTTTGATTTATTTGCTACTTTGCAGAGTAATTTGCAGCATAATACCTTTTTTACTGCATTTTAATTTGTATCTTGAACTAATTGCACGTGTAGTATGTAACAAATTTTCCAACTTACGAATTATGTCCTAGGTAGAAATTTACAGAATAAAACAATTTTATGTATGTAATAAGAATAACGTTTATTTTTTAACAATTTCTGCTAATATTGTTACTTATCTTTAGGCATTTCGAGCACATGGGCTATAAATTTACTTAAGAAACAATATTAAATAGTAAGAAACTTTTTGCTTTCGCAAGAAACATGAGATCTTTTACTTAAATGGAACATGGTTTATACCTATCTAAAAATAAATCACAAAAATCTTAGGTATCAAAATAACATAAAATAAATACTCAATATTCGGTTCATGTTTACAAGGCATGCATAATCATAAAAATAATAAAATAGGGTATATGATACGCGTATCATTTACTCGGTATTATTAGGTAGGTAGGTACCAAAAACAAAAGATACAAGTAAATAACAAAACACGAATGTATCAAAAAAACATAAGTCCTCAACATTACCCGTTTTATAAGACGGGTATTTAGTCTGAACGGCCCAAAGCGAATGGACCGCGGGCCATTCGACCGTAACCAAAAATCGTCTACGTTCCAAAGGACCGGGTGATAAAATGATTTTGAATTTTCATTATCTTCATAACCGGTTGGCACGACTTAACAATGACCCTTTATTTTAACTTTTGCACCCGAATGTAGGTACTTGATGTACTTTTTATCACCCGGTCCTTTGAAACGCAGACGATTTTTGTTTACGGTCGAATGGCCCGCGGTCCATTCGCTTTGGGCCGTTCAGACTAAATACCCGTCTTATAAAACGGGTAATGTTGAGGACTTATGTTTTTTTGATACATTCGTGTTTTGTTATTTACTTGTATCTTTTGTTTTTGGTATCTACCTACCTAATAATACCGAGTAAATGATACGCGTATCATATACCCTATTTTATTATTTTTATGATTATGCATGCCTTGTAAACATGAACCGAATGTTGAGCATTTATTTTATGTTATTTTGATACCTAAGATTTTTGTGATTTATTTTTAGATAGGTATAAACCATGTTCCATTTAAGTAAAAGATCTCATGTTTCTTGCGAAAGCAAAAAGTTTCTTACTATTTAATATTGTTTCTTAAGTAAATTTATAGCCCATGTGCTCGAAACGCCTAAAGATAAGTAACAGTATTAGCAGAAATTGTTAAAAAATAAACGTTATTCTTATTACATACATAAAATTGTTTTATTCTGTAAATTCCTACCTAGGACATAATTCGTAAGTTGGAAAATTTGTTACATACTACACGTGCAATTAGTTCAAGATACAAATTAAAATGCAGTAAAAAAGGTATTATGCTGCAAATTACTCTGCAAAGTAGCAAATAAGTCAAAGATTTTGCAGTATCAAGTATTTTTACCGCATTTTAATCTGCAACGTGTACCTTTTTGCGTGCAGTAACTGCCATGATTTTGGAAAAAAACATTTTATTTAGAACTTAATAGACTAAATTCATATTTCTATTCGTAGATATAATCTTTGTTCTCAGGTAGTCCTCGTGGCAATAAAAATATCCACCATACAAATGAATAATATAAAAAAACAGCGTTAAAAAGTTTTTCGCGATTTACTCGAAACCGCTTTTTCTCTCATACTGCACTTTAGGGCCTGCACGGCAGTATTCACTACCTACACCACCGGCACGACGCGGACACAAACGTCTTTCTTCCGCGGCAGCGTTCGACACGACTGATTGACCGAGAGAGAGAGCGACAGATCCTAACTAGAACGCAGTAAAATATGGTCTCGATTGCAAAGGAATGAAGTAGCATTGTTCAAGTTACCAATTATAATGCAGTAACAGCTACTCATACTGCTATTTAATTAGCATTAAGTTATTTTCACCTTTAAAATAATACCGACTATACTGCAGTAAATAATGATCATACTGCAATTTAAACAGTAGCATTCATACTCGAATACAGATTTTTAGTGGTAATAAAGATATTTACTGCATTTAAATAGGTAAAGTGACGAGTCGTGGAAGACGTAACAGCTATTACTGTATTTTAGTTAGTCTTATGACATATTTAGACCTGCAAAAGTAAGTTACTGCTTTCACTAATTCGTCTTTTTAACCGTTTAGAACATCCCAACTAAAAACCGGCAATATCACTGTGTTCCTTATAGCGTGACCGTCAAGGTTCAATATTCAACTCAAAAACGTGAAAAAACCTGTTACTGCGTTTTAGGGCCTGCACGGCAGAATATTCATCCTCGTCTAGACTGAACCATTACATTTTATTGTTATTTTATTGAGATAACTCACTTGTCACGTCCAGACTTATGGTTCGTATTCGTTCGCGACCGGAATTCCTAAATTATGACGAATTATTCACTAGTAGTTCACGCGATGGTTCGTTTGTTGTGCCTCGCTTTTTCCCAAAATATCGGGGTCAGGTTCCAATCTAACTAAATGTGGCTGAGTACCAGTATTTTACACGGAGCAACTGCCATCAGTCATCCGCAACCTAATTACTGGGCAATACTGGTTGTCAGACTTTCGGGCTTTTGACTAACCGTAACGACTGTCACGTTGAATCCTCACAGCCCGGCGGCCGTGTCTCCAGCCTGGCCGCCGGCTTCGTGAGCGGCAGTCGCAACAAAGCCGGCGGCCATGTTGCCTCCGAGGCTGCCGGTAGCGGGGAGACAGTTCGTTCGCGACTTTCAATTAGTGCTAGTGCCGTTTTTGATAACTGCGTATATCGGCGGCACTTGACGTGGCGAGACTTCAACCGCTCGACCCTCAGATTGAGCTTGGTCTTGATACTGATGTACCTAATGCAACCGGGACACGTACAGTGGCGTCAATGGTACAGCAGGACGCAACACTAAGTTCGGCCGGCTCGGTGCAGTACCGCACTGTTTGCGACAAGAAGGCTTCCTCTTCTTCTTCTACACCTTGACAAAGCCATCTTTATCGCACGTGTCTTTATCTGGACAACGCTGTGCTTATGGCCAAGCCGCTGGCGGTGCCGCCGGCCTGTGTGGATTCACCATTATAGGTATTCGTATGTCACCCGAGACACGGATGGGTCTCGATGTGTAACGAGAAGTCACCCATCCATGGACTGACCGCGGCAAGCGTTGCTTAACGTTGGAAATCGTATGATCCACGCGGTTGGTAATTAGAATTTAGTAACGCCAAAAGAGAAATAACTTCAAAAAGGCTTGCCTCTACTTTGGTCAAAAGATTAGCATTTCCATACAACATGGCAATGCTGCCAGCCTTCTGGCCATGTTACCAGTCGACAGAGATGCAGAGGAATATTTCAATGCTCTATTCTGCCGTGCTAAACGCAAAAGCGGTATCTCAAGGAAAGCTAATTTTGAGAAAATGTATGTTTTGTCTTAGAGCATAAAGTTTTGGAAATATAGTTTCCCTATCTTCTTAGTAATTTGAAAACTTGTTTGTGTTGTGCGAGAATGTTTTAAATAAGATACCGCTATTTGGCTTAGCTCATTGAATGCGTATTTTTTTAAGCTATCCGATGCCATAATAATCAACTTTACGTTTTTTTTTTGAGACACCGCTTTTTAGCTTAGCACGGCAGTATTTAAGTTTGTAGTTTTAATACGATACCTACATTTTTCTTTATTACTTCAAAAATTGTAATTTGTAAAATCGTTACAAACAAACAATCACTTTCATATTTTATAATTATAAATATACGTTCGCGTCCGGAATTCGTAAATTATGAGGAGTTATATATCTTTGTCAAGAGTTTATTGTCTTAAGAAGTTCTAAGACAAGCTCAAATCTGCCCTGGCTAGTAGATTAAGATTTTGGAATTGTTATTGGAAATTGAATAATAATATTGATACTGAGTTGGGCCATTCTTGTGTAAATCGGAAATCGGTAAAGATAAATTAATAGATTGTAACTTGACAGACTGAACTGTGTCGCTGGGGAGTTTGTTGCGCCGTTTCTTCTTCACAGCATAAACACTAGGAAGTGGTGAAGGGTGGGCGGTTTTGGAGATAGTCTTATGTAAAATTGACGTTCAAAAAGAACTAAGTAATTCTAGTTTATTTTTAACCACTTCAAAAAGAAAGAGGTTCTCAATTCGGTTGTATGTTTTTTTCCGATTTGAGAAATTCTTTTTTTGTTCGAAAGTGTATAACTTTCCGATTGGTCCCATATAAATGTTGTTATGATTAGACCATGAACTTCAGAGATATGGAACGGAACTCCTCATCGGATCAAAGCAAAATTCTCAAATGACTAATATTGCTTTGTTTATATTTGTTGTTGGGAATTGACTACTGGAGAAGAGGAGGGGGTGCGTGTCCCTCCCCTCCTTTGGGATTTTTTCATTATATCGTGTAAGGTATCATTTGAAAGGGCTTTTTATACCCGACTACATCAAAGGCAAAAAGAAGGGTTATGAAAAGGAAGGGGTTAAATTTATGGCACTAAAACTAAATAAACTTTAAAAAAAAGTAAAGAAACAACTTCAAAGAAAAACTAAAAGGAGTAAAATAATTACCATAATATAAAATTAACAGTTTCAGAAGTCGGTGCAACTCTACACTGAAACAAATAGAAGCCACCGCCTTCTGAAACTGTTAATTTTATATTATGGTAATTATTTTACTCCATTTAGTTTTTCTTCGGAGTCGTTTTTTTTTTATGAGTGCGCGAGTTTTTAGTTTGAGCCGGACCACACGATGCGTTGCGGCAGCGGTACGGTGCCGCTGCGGTGTCCTACATAGAAATATCCAGATTCCGCAGCGGCAGCGATTGGCTGGAATCTAGATTCACTTATGTGGCACTCAAAGCGTTGAAATGATTGCGGTGCGATGCCGCAACGCATCGTGTAGCATCTCAACCGAACCGAAGCCGAAACGTTTTCGTTCATAAAAACTGTAAATTTTTATAACAACAAAATCCAGTTTTTTGTTGTTTGTGGTTTGGCACCGATATGACTTTTTCAATGTCATATAAAAACTTTCTTGGTTAATCTAAGCTACCACTGACACAGTGAAGGAAAACATGGAGGTTTCCTCATGAAAGTCCAGGTTCCTCAAGTCCATTTAATGGTTGGAAATCGCCAACCTCAATATTCGTTCCTTCTTTGTATGAGAAGAAGCCTTTGCCCTGCACTGGAATATATACAGGTTGGTAATATAACATAAAGGGTTGGATAGTTAGAAAGGGTACAACAATTGGTGCGGGGTGCGACGGGAATTTGCACTAGTGTCGTACATGGTGAGACTGCTCCGAGGCATAAAGCACAACCCGAGAGTGCTGCAGCGGTTGCACTTGTGCGTGCCCAACCGTTATGTGTGGAGGCGGCGGCCCCCGCCGCTGCTGGTCGGACCTTCAGCTAGGACCAACTTGCTGGCCAAAACTCCTCTGACTCGAGCAATTCGCTCCATCAATTACATTCAAATCGAGAGAGTCAAAATTGATATATTTACATGTCACTGGGGTGAATTCGCAAAAGTACTATTGTTTACACTGTGTTACTAACAATGATCTCGAGATTGTATTTGGTGCTTTAATTTTGTGTGTCTGACTTGGCTATTGCATTAGGTTACAGACCTGTAATAATAGTTAAAGGCATTTAAATAAATAAATAAATTCTTTAAAGTAGAGTGGACTGTCATGAATTACTGAAGTACTGTAATTAGGAATAACAGTTATATCTCGTTTACTTACTTACAATAAAATTCATAAAAAAATACAGTGTCCATCCTACAGGTCAGGGCCTCAGAGAAAGGAACTTACTAACAATACGCGCTGTGTCCAGGAGTGCTACTTTCTGTATCTACCTACCTAACGAGAGCCTCATTAGATGTTGGTCGAGGCTCTTGGCTATTAAGTCATTGGCCGTCGACTATCGGCACAACGACTGCTGAGTCAATCTCCTACATGTCGACAACCTCGTGTATCAAGACAGCGTACTTATTATTGATATTAAAAATAGAAAATGTAGGAAGAAAGTACACTGGATTCATTTCTCCATCAATTCCCCAAAAGTTTTGCTAAAAAAACCCCGTCACACCCGTTCCCATTAAGTGTCACAAAACAACACGATAACAACGAGAGCCCGTTTACACGCGACGACTGTAAACCCGTAACGTATACGTTCCCCATCGTGTAAATCCCACTTTAATGTTTGCTTCCTGTTTTCGGTAAAGTTATATTTATTTGAAGGGAATGCCATTGTTGTAAATGGAAAATTATTTTGTCTTTAATAATCACGGAAAATAGCGTGTCTTGCATGGAGTTTTCGTCATTAGAATGAATGATGATTTTGAAATTTTTATATTAGCTCTAATTATTTTACCGTCATTTAGTATTCTCGTTTAACCATTTAAGAAAATTATAAATTACTTTTTTAAATAAATTTTATAAAAAAAAACAACATACATTTAACCGGTGTCGTACCGGGTGGCACATCGATCTGCCGCTGCTATTGTTTATCTATTGTGTCTATGTTTACGGTGATTGAGTGAAATATTAAAAATAGTAGTCTACCGACATCGGGAACAGGGTCCAAGCTACTGGCGGTCAGGGCTCCAGAGAGAGGAACTTCCTAACAATACGCGCCCTGTCCAGAAGTACCGCTTTCTGAATCAAACCCTTGATCCAGCTGCCTAACGCGAGCCTCATCAGATGTTGGTTGAGGCTCTTGGCTATTAAGCCATTGGCTGTAACGACTATCGGCACAATGACTGCTGTAGTTGTTCGTAGGTGATTAGGCAGGTAATAAACAACCACTTTAAACAGTACGAGTAATGCGTTTATTACAGTCGGTAAATAAGCCAGAAGGAGAAAATATTAAGCTTAAGATTGAGCACAGTAAATGATACCGAGACAGGAACCGGAAATACAATAAGTTGCCTATAACTGCTGAGTCAATATCCCACATGTCGACAACCTCGTGTGCCAAATCAAGATATTTGAATTTTATCATTTTCGGCTTTCACAAGGTTCTCGTGATGCGAAACCGTGATATCAACAATCATTGTGAGACGCTCTGATCGATCTATCACCACGATATCAGGCTTATTGGCAACAATACTCCTGTCGGTGATGATAGATCGATTCCAGTACTCGTACAATGTGACATGACCATTCTCGAGAACTGGGTTGGGCACATACTTGTAGCACAGTGTACCTACTTACTATATACAGTGGGTCAACGCCCATACATTTGACAGGTCCTATGAAATGTCAAAATTATGTAGGGGCGGAGGTTATGTCCCAAGTATACAGTATGGCTACTCGGGACATAACCTCCGCCCCTTCACCCCGCAACCCCCTTGCACGATTGCTCTGCGACAATGTTCTACGTTGACCGACTGTAAGTAGTAGACTGTGCTTGTAGTATGGTACTTCTGCGTTCCCACGGTTGTATTTACCGTCATTTTATTATTATTCTTTATCTTGGTCGCGTTTGTTCGCGAGGGGCTCGTGGATAATTAACAACTGCGCGGATCATATGATTTGCAAGGTTAAGCTACGCTTGCTGCGGTCAGTCTGTGGATGGGTGACCGTTCGTTACACATCGAGACCCCTCCGTGTCTCGGAGAGCACGTTAATCCAGGCCCAGGTGTCATACAAATACCAATGACAGTCGTTACGGGTAGACAGAAGCCCGAAAGTCTGACTACCGGTCTAATCTTAGGATATCGGTATTGCCCAGTAACTGGGTTGCGGAGGTCTGATGGCAGTCGCTCCGTGTAAAATACTGATGTTCAGCCGCATTCTGGTTGGACAGAATGCTGACCCTACCCTGACTGCCGTCAGACCTCCGCAAGCCAGTTACTGGTATGCCGATATCCTAAGGTTAGATCGGTTGTCAGACTTTCGGGCTTCTGACTACCCGTAACGACTGTCATAGGTATTCGTATGACACCTGGGACCGATGGTTTAACGTGCTCTTCGAGGCACGGAGGGGTCTCGATGTGTAACGAACGGTCACCCATCCACGGACTGACCGCGGCAAGCGCAGCTTAACCTTGCAAATCATAATTATGATCCGTGCCGTTGTTAATTAGCCACGAGCTCCTCCCTCCCTACTCCTCCCTCCACTTCCCTCTTCCTCCCTCCTCTTCCCTCGTCCTCCCTCCTCCTCCTCCCCCTCTTTCGAAATGCTACTATAAAAGATTAATGATTTAACTTACTTTTCCAAGAATTGCAGTTCTCGTACTGCATCTCGCAGTAATTATTGAAGTTTAAAAAGTTCCCATCGTAACTACGAGCGCAGATTTGTTGTTGTCTGTTGAAGAAATATAGTGTTACTTAAAAAGGAAATTAGTATTCCATCTGTCACCGATTAAGAACACAATTCCCCTTCCTCGCGGGCAAGCGAGCGACGACGAGAGTAGCACCATAATTGTGACCGAAAAATAGTAATGGGCTCTCTACCTATTACTAGGCGAAATGGTCTTCCCTTTTTTTTTTAAATCTTCCTTCACCACTCGCTGGGAATAAACGCGTGTTGTAACATTCAACAAAAACCCAGCACGCTTAGTGGTAGAATCTATACGGTCCACTTAGCTAGCTACCACCCTCACATTAAAGTCCGGTGCCAAGCAGTTTACTGTGTTCCATCGTATGTGTATGATAACCAGAGGGGTATATGGGAATACCTATATATCTCTGTAACTTGGCTTCGTGTTGTCCATCTTAGACACAGTACTCGCAAAAACATACAAACTTCACAATTTAATGAAATAATAGATATTTTATAAATTTCAGGCATTTTATCAATATTATAATTTTTACCAATTTTATCAATATTATTAGTAGACATACGGGGGACACAGGTCCAAAGCGCAGAGGCCCCTTTGAGAACTTTAATGTAAAATGGCGTGGGGCACCAACCGGGAACTATCAATATTAATAATTTTTATCAATTTTGTGTTCATACAATGTTACCAATGCAATTGTATTAATAAATCAGCTCTTATTACTATAAGTATAATGTAAGTTTCTTCTGGATTCTTTAAATTATGAATGTGGTGTTTATCTATAAGTAATTGTTGCACTGTAAAATTATTCTAAGCATGTCATTTTTGTTACAATTATGTTTAAACAATTGTTGGTGAAACTAACAAAATATTTTTTTAAAAAGGTAAAAAAATACTAACTTATAAGCAGCAGGACATCGGTCTAAAAAGTTCTTGCATCCATACACGAAGAAGTCTGTAGCAAAGAATTGCGTGTCTCTGGGATACTTGATAATTTGCTTCCTATATTTGGATTTTGCCGCAACATAATATAATAGAGCAAAGACAGTGACAAAACCTGCAAAAAAAAACAAAACATTAGAAAACTGGGAGATTGATTTATGGATATTGGGAGAAGGGCTGATTGAGGGTCAAAATACACGTGCGATACTCGCTTCCGGGAGCCGACTATCTGATCGGATTCATGAAATACAAGTACGATTCTTGTGTCCGATTTTTTCTGGACGACGACGACGCCCGTACGATACTTACGATTCTGACATCCAATCCCATAAGCCGAGCAGAATGAAAGCTTCATACTAAACGCCGTGCGTGGGTACACTACTACACGCACAACTATGTGTGCGTGACTTGTCACTAACAAGGCGCGCGGGGAGTGCGCCGGCCCCCGCTCGGGTACAAACCGGTTTGAGCCGGCTCAGTAAGCGGACAAAGTTAAGGTGTGTCGCAGCGGCAGCGGTACGAGACGCGGACGTTTTATTTTAATTGTTTTTAATGATGCCAAACTGTTGTACTGTGTGTATGTGTACAAATAATGGTAGGAAAAACAAGGAGACTTCTTATTTTGTATATCCAAAGGATCTTGTCAGTTAATTATATCTACTTATACCTACACATGTTTAATGCTTATTACAGAATATTTAGTTACGAGTAGTTAATATCCAAAATAACTAAGATGACGATAAGGCTTTCCCATA
The DNA here is from genome assembly GCA_905220435.1 of Amphipyra tragopoginis. Taxonomy (NCBI): domain Eukaryota; kingdom Metazoa; phylum Arthropoda; class Insecta; order Lepidoptera; family Noctuidae; genus Amphipyra; species Amphipyra tragopoginis. Next base: position 21,019,245 of record HG992014.1, read on the forward strand.
AGAATTATTATTTGTAAGTAATTATATTGGCGTATTTTTGTTTTAGTAGGTTTGTAGAATAGTACCAAAGTTGTTTGTAGGCCGTCTTAGTAAGATTTCATTTGGCCTTTTCTATTAGATAGGTAGGTACTTAACTTACGGTCGTGAAATAGTAGACAGCCCTATGAAAGTAGGTAAGAATTTTCGTAGGTAGTAGGAAGCTTTCATTCTGTTCGGTTTATTTATCCATGTGCCGATAGTCTGATCGTACGTGTAATTCATGTTTAAACAAATGTATGATGCGGAGGCCTTCAGGCAGTCTGATCAGACTATCGGAACCGACTATCGGAGGCAAGTATCGGACGTGTATTTGGACTCTAACAACCACGCGGATCATATGATTTATGATCGTTACACATCGAGATACCTCCTTGTCTTGGAGTACACGAAAAACCATCGGTCCCGAGTGTCATACGAATACCTATTGAAGTCGTTACGGGTAGTCAGAAGCCAGGAAGTCTGACAACCGGTAAAATCTTAGGTGACAAAAATTGAAAGGGGTATGCTTCGGTGGTTTGGGCATGTTGAAAGATTGAGTGAACGGCGATTAACAAAAGGAATTTATAAGGCGAATGTCAGTGGAAACGCCAGTAGAGGACGCCCTAGAAGGACATACATTGATGTTATTGGTGATGTTCTTCAAAAAGGACAGGTGCGTAGTACTTTCAACCGGCGTGCGTGTATGACAAGATGTATGACCGTGGACGAAGCGAAAGGAGTATGTAAGGATCGTAGCATGTGGCGTTCTACAGTTTCTGCCTACCCCCATGGGAAAAAGGCGTGAGTGTATGTATGTGTATGTATCTTAGGATATCGACATCGCCCAGTAATTGGGTTGCGGAGGTCTGATGACAGTTGCTCCGTGTAAAATACCGGTTTTCAGCCACATCTGGGGGTCTACTCCCTAAGCACGAAGTCCGTGGTTTCGGCCTTAGTTACGAGCGTTTCCTAAAACAATGGATAAAAGTGGCCCACCAAGTCTATAATATCTTTTGAACACTTCAAGTTGTGTTTCAGCTCATCTTGATTGACCGTTGAAAGTTCATAAAATCATACAACGGGATTGAATCCCTGCTGAAATGGATTTCCTTGCTACAATGAATCATAATAATAGGTATGTTGACAGCATCAATGAATGCAAATCTAATTAGTCCGCCAGTTAGAGTTTTGAAAAATAATAATAGACACGTATTTTTTCTTTTGTTAAATCTATTTTGGAAAGATAAAACGCGTCAAAACTCGAGAGTGGGGGCTTGTTACGTGAGAAACAAGTAAAAATGTACTTGCTTGTGACATTTTGCCAATTTTAAAAGTGTCGTATCTTCGTCAATTTTGGTTTATGTAACAAAAGAAAAAATACGGGTTAAACATTTTTTGATAATCTAACTGACAGACGAATTAGATTTTTTCAGTCAAATACTCCATTGTACAGGTATTGATATATTACATTGCAGAAGAAAAAGTTTAAAATGCTACGAAAATGTTGACACTGATACTGCTCCCTGCTTCGCTACCAGCCACTGCCATGTCAGTGTGAATTGAGCCTTACATTTCGGCTGAACATCAATTAGCCGCATTAAAAAACACCGCAGTTTCGTTATTGCAGCTAGTCATTTTAAAATACACCGAATTATAAAATTCCTTTGCGACATATTCATCATCATCATCATCATTCAGCCGAAAGACGTCCACTGCTGGACATAGGCCTCCCCCAAGCATCGCCACATCGACCGGTCTTGTGCTTCTCGCATCCAGCAGATTCCTGCGACATATTCACTGGGACGTTATTCTCGATACATTTTCGCTCAAATATTTTTATTGGAAACTATAAAAAAATATCGGTATTGAAGCGATATCGATAGTTTCCGTAGTGTAGGTAACACTGCGATACTGAAATGGTTTTCCTATAAGCAAGATAAAATGACAAGATGGAATCAATACCGTGCGACATTAGATACAATATACAGCGTTATTTTTAGTATATACAAAAACCGAGACACCCCAACAAGATTTTCATCAGAACTGCCTGAATATGTGTTTTTTTTTTAATAAACCTCCATGTTACACCGTAGTTTATGTCGCGTTAAGTTCCCTAGTAAAGTGTGAAATGCCTGAGATGTGCTATGCAGGGATTGTCTAATACACGGAAACTGACCGTGCGGACCATCTCAAGCCTCAAGGTATCTATTCCCGTCAACTGTTATGGGTAGAAACCTACTGAAACAAAATTAAAATGTAAGAAAAAAAAATGTGGTGTATAAAATATGTCAATCGATTCTCCAAGTGATTCTGAACAAACTACACACATCAAAAGTGTCTAGGGAGCAACATATATTTTTGCAATAACTTTTCTCCTGATTGATATTAATTGAGTTTATAGACACGCGTTGCAGTACACTGACATCCGTCACCTCACACATCAGGTCCAGTTGAAAACCAGCGTCGGGCACTAGTTGTCGGGCATTTTTTGCTGAACTGGACCTTTTTGGCGCAGCCGTGAGGCACACTTCCTTGCTAATTTCTTTTTTTGTTTTTTCTTATGTTTTGTTTTGTACTGTGTGCCTTTTGGTCTGTGTTAAATAAATGTATTTTCTTTCTTTCTTTCTTTTCTTTCTTTCTTAAAATTTTCTTTAAGGATTCATCAAATAAAGTGTTTTCGTTTGTCACAGTAACGATAAACCAAGTCACCTTTGCATTAATAAAGAAATTTGCCATTTTCCTAATAAAGGGATTTTTGACATTTGAACCACTAACACAAAAGTTCGAAAAAAAGACTGAAATAACAGTTTTCTTTAAAATTTTATTGGGTAACTTAAACAATTAATAATCCGTGTTTCTACCGCGAACACTAACAACACAAGAACATCGGTTTGGCATACTCAAAATGAGTTCATCCAAATCACGCTGTGGAATGGCCGCCCATGTTCGTTGCAACAACAAAAAAAGGTCTTCTTGCGACTGGATACCCTCCATATTCGGCAGAGCTCTTCTCTGTAGCATATCCCATGCATGCTCAATCGGGTTCAAGTCTGGCGACTGAGCAGGCCAGGGCAGGACATTGATGTTAGCTGCGGCGAGAGTCTGTCTTACAACTCTTGCGGTGTGCGGTCGTGCATTATCATGCATTAACTGAAATAAGGGACCGATTTGCGCTTGTAGAGGAACGATGACGTCTGATACAATCGTCTCAGCATAAATTTGAGCGTTGAGGTTGCCTCTGATCCAAATCAACTCAGTTCTTCCGCCGATCCAAATACCCGCCCATACCATGATGGTTCCACCACTATAAGGATGGACTTCCTGGCAGGATTTTAATCGCTGTTGGCGTCCAGGGGTTCTCCAGTGTCGTATACGTCTTGTATCCGGTCTCATACGAAAACGAGACTCATCAGAAAAGCACACGAAACGCCATTGTTCTTCTGCCCAATTTCTGTGTCCAAGAGCCCATTGATATCGAATCCTACGATTGTGCATTGCTATAGGTGGTACCCGTAGCGGTCTTCGGGAATGAAGGTTCACTTCATGCAAGCGGTTTCTGACTGTTTGGTCGCTAATTAAGTTCCCTGAAGAGTGATGAAGCCTCACGGCTAACATCATGGCGGTTATTGTTGGAGCTCTTCGAGTTAAGATTTGAATGTATCGGTCTTGTCTCCGTGTGGTGCAGCGATACCGTCCTCCATGGCGCTCAGCCACGGTACCAGTGCTTCGGTAACGTGTCCAAAGTCGACTGATAACACTCTGACTTGTATTCAGAGCTAAAGCCACAGTACGTTGCCGGGAACCAGCTTCTATCATTCCCACGGCTCTGAGCATTTCTTCCCTGCTTAAATGACGTCGCCGCTCCAGAATAACGTTGGTTTTAATCAGTAGTAGGGAAACAGTAGCACTAATAATGTCTTCAATGCGTTGTATGTTTTTATAGGGAAAATATTGACAGCTGATTTTCATCTTTTACTCGAATTTGATTCACAGTTCCTGATTCAAATTATGAAATGCACCAAAAAGGATCCATATAAATTTATAAAATCATAAATTTATTACAAAGCCACATCTCAATCTCAAGAAATCCGCATAAAAATGCTTGATCCCTAGACACTTTTGATGTGTGTAGTTTCAGGTTTAGTATACAGGCTGTAAGGGTGAACACCGTTATCCTTGAAACCAGTGGTTTGGTTTCATTTATAGAACGTAAAATCAATGAAAAATAACAAACCTTTTTTTTTATAAAATTTTCATTTTTCCTCAAAAGCATATCACCACATGCGCGGGGGCAACAAGCTACGGGAGGGGGCGCGAGGAACTCGCCACGTGGCCCGACGCACGGCCCCGCACAGTTTGCTACCCCAGTCAGTCAGCTGTCTCGTTAGCGAGTGTGTGTACGGCGCGTCGAAGCGCCGCCGCGCCGCTCATTTCTCGCGCGTATATTTTTTTATTTATTTTTTACTCGGTCCTGTATTTTTATGTTTAAGTCAACTACCCACGGTTTCAAGGATAACGGTGTTTACCCTTACAGCCTGTATACTAAAAGAAGAAAGAAAGAAAGGAGGCACTCCCTTTTGTTTAATTTTTGCCTACAGTTGCAGAATGCACGCATCAGCGTTGAACGAATGACGCGTTATAAATATTCTTCCTCACACTTTTTTACTTAGTCTCAATGAAGGAGCGTGCCGTGTTATCATAGTTGATCTCCAATATTGGTGCCGATTCTGTTATGCACAAACTAAACTTAATTTGGTCTATTGCCATCTTTTTCACTTTGACAAAATAAGAAAGAGACGGACGTAAATAAGAGCTGTCTCTGGTTGAACTAAAATTTCCGTACAAATTGAGACGACACGTCGGAACGTGTCTTTTAAAAACACGTCGGGCCTTATTACAAAAGATGGTTTAAACCAAGACTAAGGTATACCCAAGTTTAAAATATACCCATCACTTTCATATGTCATATAACAATAAAAAAACTTTAAAAAAGTAAAAACCGACTTCAAAAAAAACTAAACGGAGTAAAATAATAATCATTTAATAAAACTACCAGTTTCAGAAGTCGGTGCATTCAATTTGTTTCAGCGTAGAACACCGACTTCTGAAACTGGTAGTTTTATTAAATGATAATTATTTTACTCCGTTTAGTTTTTTTTGAAGTCGGTTTTTACTTTTTAAAGTTTTTTTATTTCATACTTTTTAGTGCCACAAATTCTCGGAGCAGCACTACAACTAGAACGTCGTCTACATACGATTTGTGTATTTTTTTTTGTTTTTGTTGATTTTTTCAAAAAGTGCTGAATTAATTTCAATGAAATTTATATGGGACCACCTCTGAAGTATGGCCTACCAAACAAAAAAAGAATCATCAAAATCCATTCATAAATGGCGGAGATATCGCGTAACAAACACACAAAAAAAAAAAAAAGAACATTCAGACGAATTGAGAACCTCCTCCTTTTTGAAGTCGGTTAAAAAGAGACGGGGCTTTTTTAAAACCTAGGTTTTTCTTAGATCATCTTTTGTAATAGGGGGCCAAGTTCAAGGCGTAAACTAATTTGATATCTCTAACTTATCTTATTTATCACCGTCCTTTTTTCGCGCTGTCTGTTAGTAAAAGATAGCGATTATCTAATTTTATTTCAGTTTGTGAACCAACAATAAAAGCACCAATATCTAAAAATACATCACACGAATTTTCCACTAGTAACAAAACTAATTTATTATTTCCTTAATTTTTAAAAGTATGTGCTAATACATTACCCACCACACGCCAACACATCGCCTTAGGAACGGAGTAGCTAGTACACGGTTTCAAGGGATACATAAATTTCAATATGTTTGTTTTTAAATCAATGTATATAAAGGCTGGGGTGTAGTGATAAGCTGTGCGAGAGATTTATGTAGTATTTTATGGTGGTGGTATGGGGAATGAGGTACATGTCGCGTGAAACATTTTGAATATGAATGTGGGTGGTTGTAAGAGTAGAAGAAGACCAAAGAAACGATGGATAGATACTCTGAACCAGTGGCGAAGGCTCCATACAATTCGATTCCTATCGGCTTCCCTTTCGAAACGAGTAGTTACTGGAATTCACGCATCACACTTGAACAAGGTAAGCCACTTACTTATGAGGAAACGGAAGAACTCCTGAAAGTAACCACATAACCTATACACTCATACACAGGCACTCAAACACACAACACACACACACACACATACACACGCACGCACACACACACACCAATACACACAAACAGTACTTATGTCAATTTTGTCTGTGTTATATTATTGTCTACTTACCGATGTCTAAGTTATTATTTTGTTAAGGAAGAGCGGAGTCTTCTAATACAGGCATTGTTTGCTTAAAAGAAGGCTCCAATCACATACTAATTGTTGTAAACTTGTTAAAGAAAATAAACAATTTGAATTTGAAGCATTTTTTCGGTCCGGCTTCCCTTTTAAGAAAATTCACCATACGCCACTGCTCTGAACGATGATATGACTAGAAAGGTGACTTCTGAGGTGATGAAGAAGAAGACATGCTGCGCCGACCCCAAATAAGTTGAGATAAGGGCAAACGTATGGTGATATTTTTGGTAGTGGTAACGGTCTAAGCATAACTAGCCCATTACTGTCCCACTGTTCGGCACAGGCCTCTTCTCAGAATGAGAAGTTTAGACCTTAGTCCATCACGCTAGCCTAATGCCAATTAGTGGATTTGACAACTGGGGGACTTCAGAATTACACAGTAAGTAGAAAAACTGTAGTGATATAATTTTAAACTTTCGCGATTTGTACACATTATAATAATACTGACTAAATACTGAATACTGACACGTAGAAAAAAAAAACAACATATCATTTCAATTCTTAAAATACAACGTGTTACAAAAATACCCCTAAAGGGATTAAAAGGTCCCTTGCAAAGAGTCTATTGGCAATATTTTAAATTGAAAGTAAGACCCAAAAAAATACTTGGATAAATCATAAAATAAAATTATCACTGAAACGCAACCCTGAAAAATAAAAGTAAAGAGTAGACTACCCAGAAATTTATTTACATTCTTACCTAATTTCCTCTGATAGGTAAATAACAACAACCATAAAAGACTACTTGATTAACATTTTCTTTTTTAAGGGGAATTATGTAACACGTTGTATATCGCTATAATATATTTTCCAACTTAATGATATAATATTATCGCATCGCTGCGCTCAACTTTGTGTGCCACTGCCTAAATGATAAGCTATACATTTTATTATTTTAATAAAATAAACGTGGTTGTAGGTAGGTACTTCAAATTCCCCAGTTTATCGAAACAATATTTCATCATCTTGTTAGTTCTAGAATATTTTTACATGCTTCATATAAAATTATATTAGACGCGTAAGCGGCCATTGATATTCTATGGAAATATTCGGTATCGTTCCTTTGTATTTCATGAATGGAAATCTAGAATTCTAGACATAAAATACTCGGTAATATTACTATACGAGGTTAGTCAGAAAGGGGGTACTAATCAAAAAGTATGTTAAAGTACCTATAGTAATTAATAACTTTTGTTCTGCAACTGTCCCCAAAAGTCAATAGTTTAAGAGAAATAGCTGCTTAAATATTACATAAAAAATACGCTAAAATAATATCTATCTTCAGCTATTATCAGTTGTGTTTACATTTTAGGTCTTTTTTGGGGATAAGAAGCTCCATTTTCTAAGTTAGTAACTAAAGCTGGAAAGAAGAATTTAAAAAAAAAACTAAAATTAAAATAATTTTGCACGGAAATAAAAATTACCGTAAGGTTTTTTTTTATAATTATTCTTTGCCTCTCACTTGTATTTCTCCTGTATCGTGGGTGCGTTTACAAACACAAATATCACATACACAAATGCCCAGATCCGAAACAACTATATGTAGGCCATACAAATTTTTGTTCCGTGTGGGAATCGAACCCACGACCCGTAACGCAGAAGCCAATATCTCAGCCACTGCACCAAACGTGTCGTCAAAATTCGAATTAATAGTCATCGAATTTTGATATTGTAACACTTGGTTTAAAACAGTCATCAGTGATACTTAAAGTGGCCTGTGGATTAGTACCCCCTTTCCGACTAACCTTGTATAATCATCATGATTGTTTATACATGGTGGAAATTTGAGATGGGGCTGTAACAGCAGGTACCTCAACTAATTGCTGTAATCGTATATTTATGCCAATGAAAATAGAAAAATAAAATTACGTAAAAAAAACTGAAAAGAGTAATATAAACACAAACATAACAACCGCGTACTGGAGACACAGGTTAAACCTAAACGGGTGTGATTGAAAAAAAAAAAAAATGTAGAACAAAATCTTGGTTTTCTATTTCTGAGTTATTTTAGAGCCCCGAGTTAACTGATTGCAAAAAGCGATATCGGGTTAGTCGTGCCCGCCAGCCGTGACACCGTGCTTTCATTAATTTATGCGTGGTATCGAAATATTCACTCACATAAAATATATTTTTTTGCAAAAAATTATTTTGTTATTTTTTTCTGTATCCTTATTAGGTGGTTTAGATACGACCACTTACCAAAACGGCATGTTTTTTTTTTCTGGCTATTTCCTCTGCGGTGCCAATCTTTACCAGTCATTTGTGGTTTTAAGGAATTACACGAATTTGGTGAAATAATTACCATAATATTATAAAATTAACAGTTTCAGAAGACGGTGCCTTCAATTTGGTTCAGCTTGGATTTGTACCGACTTCTGAAACTGTTAATTTTATAATACTGTGTTAATGTAATTATTTTACTATTTTCATAAATTAGTTTCAAGTATGTTTTTATGTTACTATTTTTTTAACGAAAACACTTCCGTGCATTATAACGTGCACCATATTTTCTAAACTATTCCATTACAGACGTAGATAAGCGATTATCCACAAATTGCACTGTATTTACCCGTAGTTCCGGCTACAGGTACGTGAGCTCCAACAATTTAATGAAATCGAAGCCTTTGGAGACAGTAGAAAGCAAAGTGGGTGATTTTTTATGTTAATGGATTATGAATTGCGTTTCCATTAATTTGGTCTAAGATGTAGTACGAGGAGCTCGTGGCTAAATAATTACAGCCGCATAGACCGATCTTCCGGGTTAAGCCACGCTTGCCGAGGTTGGTCTGTGGATGGGTGACCATTTACCATAGCTAGTTTCCTCCGTGCCTCGGAAAGCACGTAAAGCCGTTGGTCCCGGCTGTCATTTGTAGATCTTTGACAGTCGTTACTGTTGGTCAGAAGCCAGAAAGTCTGACAACCAGTCTTACCAAGAGTATCGTATTACCCAGTTACTGGGTTGTGGAGGTCTGATAGGCAGTCGCTCCATGTAAAATACTGATATTCAGCTGCATCCGGTTCGACTGGAAGCCGACCCCAACATAGTTGGGAAAAGGCTAGGCAGATTGATTGATGTAGTACGACATAAATAAGAAGTCGTATCGGCAAACTTCGTCAACCCGAATGTTTATTTATGTGTCTAAACACACTATGCCGAAGATACGCGACCGAAGTTCCGCGACTGATTTTACGTTCCGACGTATTCGGCTGATATGACACACCATAAGTGCCAAACTTACGCGGCAGAAATTCAGTTGCGCAAACTTGTGAGCGGACACGCGGGGCGCGGGCATGCCTGCCTCCCGCTGCTCCCCGCCCCGGATCTTCGTCGGCAATCGAACTGAACTTCGGTCGCGTATAATCTGTGCTCTACAAAATACGTTGCCGCCGAATTGTCGCTGAACTTACGCCCGATCCAAATTCGGCTGTACGCTATAACGTAACGTAATTTCGGCATAATGTGTCGTCAGTAATTCAAATAGCAGGCGTAATCATGCCGAACTTCGGTCGCGTACCTTCGGCATAATGTGTTTAGACACTAAAATGATCTTTACGCAAACGCAATTAGTGCGAGCGGTGCGAAAATAAGTGACTGTTATTTATTTCCTTTATTCATTTTATAACATATTTGATACATTTTTAAATATTAAAATACAAATAAAAATATATAAAATAGTAGCCCACCGGCATCGCGAACAGGGTCCAAGCTACAAGGCGGTCAGGGCCTCAGAGAGAGGAACCTCCTAACAATACGCGCCGTGTCGAGAAGTACCGCTTTCTGTATCAGGCCTTTGATCCAACCGCCCAACGAGAGCCTCTTAAGGTGTTGGTCGAGGCTCTTGGCTATTAAGCCTTTCGCCGTAACTACTATCGGCACAATTACTGCTGAATCAACATCCCACATGGCGACAACCTCGTGTGCCAAGTCTTGATATTTAATTTCTTTATCTTTCTCAGCTTTCACGAGGTTCTCGTCATGCGGAACAAAGATATCAACAATCATTGTGAGACGCTCTGATAAATCTATCACCACTATATCAGGCTTATTGGCTAAAATAGTCCTGTCAGTGATGATAGATCGATCCCAGTACAATGTGACATGACCATTCTCGAGAACTGGGTCGGGCACATACTTGTAATGGTACTTCTGCGTACACAAGGTTGTATTTAAGAGCAAGTTGCTGATGGATAATCCTAGCTACGAGGTTGTTATTTATTTATTTATTAAGGATCTCCAACAAAGGAACACAGAAAATTACAAAAAAGTGTAAATAGAATGAGCTTTATATCAGAGTAATCCTTCAATTCCTTCTGTCCGTTGGTTGCTCGATTAGGTCCTTCGATGTAACTTTTTTGTTGTGTCGTAATATACCTATTGTGCTTTAAGTGGAGCGGTGTTTTTGCTTTAAAACCGCAACCGTAAGGCTAAATTTACTCACACCGATAATTCAGCCCTCATCAAGCTGTCTCCCCCCCCTATGTCCACGCCAGCAACGCCCTAAGCCGAGGTCCGAGTCCCACTAGGGGTCGCCCTTAGTGCTGTTGTTGCAGGTAGTCATGATGTTAGTGTAGTACAAGTAGTTAGCTTAGGTTAAGTATTTTACTTCCCCCCCATTGGCTGGAGACCCTTCAGGTCTCGCCAATAACTGCCCGGTTACGTAGAAATCGTCCCCTAGGACGACCTACAGCAGTCAAATAGAAAAAAAAAAAAGAAAAAAAAAGCTAAATTTACACCGCGATACGAGCCAAAAAAGGTCACGCGTCTTCCGGGGAATCCTCGCGACCTTTTTTGGCACGTATTTAGTTTGTACTTTATACAATTGACATGAAGTTCATTATGCTATATAAAATTTCATCGCTTCCATTCCATTCCACGGCGGTGTATATCGAGCCTTATGCACATAGAAATATGTGCCTTTTTTTTTTTTATCGTGGGAAAATCCTCATGGATACCCTTCGCCTGGGGAAGGCGAAGGGTTATGCCGGACTCTTACCGGCTAAAAACCCACGGTGTTCCTACTCCTGACCCTTGGCCGGGGTCACGGGATTCGCAGCTGCATGCACCGCAACCCCGGCAGGCCTCGGTCCGCCAGCCCCTGGCGGACCTCTCCTTCTGTGGGGCCTTGCCCCACGTCCTCCTGAGAGGCGCGCGCGGAACACATGCGCGCCGCCTTCTCGGGCCTGTTACTGGTCGGGCGACGGGTCCCCTAACCCGTCGCCCGCAGGCCACACACTAGGGTGGCCGGAGATCGTCGCGCGCCCTTCGGCGGCGCCCGGTGCGTCTGGCGCGGGAAGGGAGAGTGGCCGTCGCCTCTCTCTCCCTCTCCGCTCCCTCCTTGGTCGCCATCACCACCTCGCAAAAGGAGGCGACAGCTTCCCACGCACTCTCGCTCCTTACCATGGACAAAACCACGGTCGGAAGCGAGAGGTCACCACCGATCGCCGCGACTAGTTCGCGGCGCTGCGTCGCCCACGCACGGCACTCCTGCAACGTGTGCAGCGCCGTGTCTTCCGGGCAGTCGACGCAGTGGTGACATCCGGGCGTCTGCTCCCGGCCTATGCGACACAGGTACTTCCCGAAACATCCATGTCCCGAAAGCACCTGCGTCAGCCGGAAGCTGAGGACGCCATGCCGCCTCTCCAGCCACTCCTCCATAACGGGTCTTACCGCCGCTATTGCGGCGTGCCCTAGAAATATGTGCCTTACGGATCGTTGTGGTTTTGAGTACCGATATGAAATTTTTGAATTTCGAGTTTGATTCCGAAAGAGGAGAGATTAGATAGGTAATCGCGTCTTTATGCCACTCAAAATTGAAAAATAAAAGTATTTAAAAAACTGAAAAGAGTGAAATAATTAACATACCTAATCTATACACCGTGGGACCGAGGTACCCGAAAGATTTTAACCACGCCTTTCTGATGCTATTAAGAGCCAAATGTTATATCAAAAAAAGTTCCTCATGAATAAATTACCTTTAGTGTTTCCTTGTCAACAATACCTTAGGTTGAACTGGCAACATTTAGAAATTATCGTGTGAGTGGACATGAAACTTCTCACTTCACAACCCTCCCCGTCAAATAAGACATACGGCGAGAGGGGTATGGTATGACAAAAGTCGCAACGCCGCGTTCCAAGGACTTATTACCATAGATATTTTTCGATTTGTGAATTTCATTAAATAATTAATATTTCGAAAATTAAGCTTTTTTCAACAAACTATATAAAGCTTTTCTTCTTCAATTAGGCATCGGAATTGAAGGTTAAAGTCTTTCGGGTACCTACCTCGGGCCCACGGTGTATATATATATATATATATATTTTTAAAAAAACGTTGCCCCACACTAAGATTTCTCTTGTATCGTGGGTGCGCTTACAGACACAAATCTCACAAACAAACGCCCAGATCCGAAACAACCATCTGTAGGCCATACAAATTTTTGTTCCGTGTGGGAATCGAACCCAAGACCCGTGGCGCAGAAGCCAATCGCTTAGCCACTGCACCATACGTGTCGTCAAATATATATATATATATAAAAATGAATCCCTATTTCCCTTGGACACGACATCACGCGTGAGTGGCTGGACCGATTTCGCTAATTTTTTTTTGTTGTGTTCTTAATTGTTAGGAGAATATTCTTATGAAAGAAAATTATGATATAAAAACAAAAACGAAATTATCTCAGTATGTCCATATTCTTGGAATTCCAGATCCACGCATGAAAATGGTTTTAACTTTTTGTTACTATTTTGATTTTTTGTTTCTGAAGGTAGGTAAGTAGTAGGTAGGTAGTAAGTAGGAAAAACTGCATTGCAACGCATACACGGTACAGCTAGTAATATTATAAAATTAATAGTTTCAGAAGTCGGTGCCTTCTATTTGGCTCAGCGTGGCTTAGCACCGACTTCTGAAACTGTTCATTATATAATGTGGTAATTAATTACTCTTTTCACTTTAACCCTCCTCCAGGAGGCGAGTAAATCGACCAGCACACTACACAACGTCCGCCGCCGTCCGGCATACCGTCCTCGCCGACGAGGCCCGTCGCGACGTCCCACCGCCGCCGGTCACGATCCACCGAGCTCTCCCGTCGTAGAGCCGGTCGTCTCTTCAGACTCCGCAGTCACACCGATAATTCAGCCCTCATCAAGCTGTCTCCCCCCCCTATGTCCACGCCAGCAACGCCCTAAGCCGAGGTCCGAGTCCCACTAGGGGTCGCCCTTAGTGCTGTTGTTGCAGGTAGTCATGATGTTAGTGTAGTACAAGTAGTTAGCTTAGGTTAAGTATTTTACTTCCCCCCATTGGCTGGAGACCCTTCAGGTCTCGCCAATAACTGCCCGGTTACGTAGAAACCGTCCCCTAGGACGACCTACTGCAGTCCAATAGAAAAAAAAAAAAAAAACTCTTTTCACTTCTTTTTGAAGTCAGTTTTTTTTAAGGTAATGGTAGAAAAACATGTTACGGGCTACAAAAACATGGCCGCAGCAGACCTGGCTTTAGGGTGCTGTTCCACTAGAGATGTGCTACGCAACGTTGCTATAGATGTCCACATAGCATAGCACTGGTGGAAACTAATTCAACAAACCTACGTTTTTTATATATGTTTTGTGCTATGGATGCGTGCTATGCATGGTCGCGAGTGGTGTAGCTATGCCCGCCGCTTCCCGTGCCTTTCCTATTGTTGATACGTCGCATAGCTCGAGATGCGCATCTTTCACGCACAGCTAAATAGCTTAGCATCAGTGGAAACGGTCACATAGTTTCGTAGTTTAGCTTTTACATTCTCGCAGCATAGCTGCATAGCACATCTCTGGTGGAAAGGCATCATTAAATGGATCTACCTTTTATTCATTTGCTCTTCCATTATTGGTACATTTCCTACAGTATTTTTCTTCATCATAACTGTAGCCGCAAAGCAGTCGTTATCATTTTTACACCTTTGGTAAACAAATCAAAAATCCCATCTCATTTTTTGCAGTTAAATGTAAGTCTATATCATCCATAAACATCATACAATATTACTTTATTTCAGTTACCTCACGTAATTGCACATTCATCAAGAAAATATAACTACCTTCCTTTTGTAACCGGAATTCAACCCTGACAGAGTTCAGTAGATATAAACTGTAGGTATTATTATAGGCAACCACAGCTTACACATTTAAATTGTCTGGTAGTATGAGTCTGTCATGCTCACTTAAATGTCCTGCTGATGGTGGCGTTGTATATCCGGTCGTTGGGTTCCCTGCAATATGATTGAGCTAAGCGATGCGGATAAGCACGTCATGCTCGTGAACGGGTGCTGTCTGTCGGGACTGGTCAGCCCTTAACTGCTATGGCAATCCTAGAAGGCATATTTTTCTATTTGTTACTCTTATGTGAGTTTATTTCTTACATTAACCTGCCTTATTCTCATTCTATTTCTCACACTACTATAATGGAATTATCATGAACTACTATTTTGAAAAGAGTATTCATAGAGTTTCTTGCCGACTCTTCTCCATAGAACCTACCTTTTGGAACCGTGCACCTAGTTTTGACGTTTTAAAAGTGCCTGTAATCTGTTCTATTTGAAATAAAAAACTTTGACATCGAGCAAAAAACTCAATTATCTACCACAAGAGTGAAGTCACGGGTACAACTAGTATTTAATAATGCAAATAAGGTCATTAAGATAGGTACATAGTATCCTACTTTTAAGACAAGGTCACGCGACAATGTCGGTCATTTTTCACGCACAGTTTTCTGTTTAACTGTCAGTTATAAATGGAGAACGGTTAATGTTCTAATTGCGTTTTGCATGCCATCAAACGTCATGACTGATTGCTTGCCCTATGCCCTTATGAATCGAATCTTTACTAGTGGTAATGGTTTAAATATAAAATGGGTAACGGTGCCGATTCTGTTATGCACAAAATAAATTTAATTTAGAAGAGCTGTCAAAGGACAATGGGACAAAACGTCCCCAGTAGTGTAGCACTTTCTTACCTATTGTATATGAAAGACCTTATTAATCTCTTAATTTTATTGTATGACAGCTCATCTGTAAAATGTATAGTTTAATAGTTATTTAGCATGAAAGTAACATAAAAATTACCTTAAAAAATGCTTATATTACTACTTCAATATGAATATAATTATTTTAGTTAGTGATAAGGGGTTGTTTGAAGAGCTCCAAAGCTAGTGTAACAATAGTTCAATGTGGGAAAGAGATAACGAAAGGCGCACGCGTCCAGAGGCGAGACGCGCCGCGCAGACACACACTTTAGACGACATCTCAAAACGTGCCGACTAAAGGTCACAGCTCATTAGAGCCGGCACCCGACCCGCATCGCCTCGTCGCTCGGCATCCACTCGTTGTCAGCAGGTGGTTCACAGGTGGACGCCGCGTTATCACCAGTAAACGTCGCGTGGTCAACCAGAGGAGTCGTCGGAGGAATCCACTTGATGGCAGCGCGCGGTTCACTCGGAACTTGTGCACTGCCAATGCGCAGCAACGCAAGGCAAGCATGCGAGCAGCGAGTTGTCACCGAGTGGTCAACTCGTCGTCCGCGCGTGGACGGCATACGGATGGTGACGCTACGGAGTTGATGTAGTGAGCGCACATCCATGCAAGTTCACATAAAAACTACAAACTGCACGAGGCGAGGCGATGCGGGTCGGATGCCGGGTGGCTCTAATGAGCTGTGACCTTACAAACACGGTGAAGTTCAAGGCGTAAACTAGTTTGACATCTCTAACTTAGTTCTTATCTATCACTCCTTTTCTCGCGCTGTCTTTTAGTAAAAGATAGCAATTCTCTAATTTTAGTTTAGTTGGTGAACATGAGAATCATTACCAATGACAAACAAAGTGATGACCATCGCTTGATTATCTACAAGGTTAGTCGGAAAGGGGGTACTAATCTACGGACCACTCGAAGTATCACTGATGACCAGTGATCGGAAAAGGGTGAGCTAATTTACCTTAACTTCAAAGAACAGAGACAAAAACTGGAGACTTCCTTATGACAGCATTTTTTTTTCGGGAAAATTTTCTCGGAGATTGTCTTTCATTTGTTTTCAAAACATAAAAGACAATCTCCTTTTTTGAAAAAAATAAACAATCTCTTTTTTTAAAAACAATGAAAAACGTGTCATCTGGATTTGTGACAATTTTGGGAAATAAAAATAGGAAACGAATTTAATTGTTTTCTGTACTATTAACATTAATATTAAATGTACTTTAGTGATGTCCCGAAACCCGGAATAATTTTCACGAAAAAAAATGTTGTCGTAAGGAAGTCTCCAGTTTTTGTCTTTGTTCTTTGACGTTAAGGTAAATTAGCTCACCTTTTTCCGATCACTGCTGATGACTGTTTTAAAGCAAGTGTTACAGTTTCAAAATTCGATCATTTTTATTTCCATGAAAATTGATTCTCTTTAGAATCACGGCTCATCTTCCGTGCGGAAGATGTCCGCTCCTTTGGAAGGCATACGGGGGACACAGGTCCAACGCGCAGAGGCCCCTTTGAGAACTTTAATCTAAAATGGGGTGGGGCACCAACCGGGGACTATCCACGGCTGCACTATTGGAGTACAGTCATGGACCGTCACAGGTGTTGTTGTGGTACTGTTGTAATTGTATTGTAAAATTGATTATTATTTTAGTTTTTCAATAAATTCTTCATCATTGATTTAGTTACGAATTCAGAAAACGGAGCTTCTAATCCGTGACCTCAAATGTTACCTAAAATGTAAACATAGCTGATCATAGCTGAGGATAGTTAGATTTTAGCGTATTTTTTTAAATCTTTGAACAGCTATTTCTCTTAAAATATTAACTTTTGAGGAAATTACATAAGTTATTCATTATTATAGGCACCTTAACACCATTTTGGATTAGATCTTTGACAGTCGTTACTGTTGGTCAGAAGCCAGAAGGTCTGACAACCAGTCTTACCAAGAGTATCGTATTACCCAGTTACTGGGTTGTGGAGGTCTGATAGGCAGTCGCTCCATGTAAAATACTGATATTCAGCTGCATCCGGTTCGACTGGAAGCCGACCCCAACATACTTGGGAAAAGGCTAGGCAGATGATGACTTTAACACCCTTTTGGATTAGTACCCCCGTTCTGACTAACCTTGTAGGTATATATAAACTCCAAAATTAGGGTCATGCAACACCTCTAAGGTGTTGCATGACCCTAATTTTGGAGACACGACGACATAGATTTTGCGCTTCGGCAATCTCCGGGTTTCCGAATTTATACAAATTATGCTACGAATCAAGTGACCTATTCAGAAATGATTTAAAGAGGACGAGGCCAGTATTTTGCAGGGTTAAAAAAAACGTGGTCGGTAGAGGGGAAGTACCTTAAATATTGATGATAGCTTTACTCAAAGTAAACACTATTTTATATTTAAAAAAAAAGTATAACTGCATTCATTTTTTTTAATATGTTGTATTATTAATGATTATTAATAAAAATAGATAAATTCATAAAAAAGGCGATAGGTCTGACATATCCAATTACCGACCTATAAGCCTCATCTCCCATTTATATAAGTTATTTATTAAAGTGATAGAAAACCGTATCGCCCCGACACTAACCCTTCACCAACCTCCAGAACAAGCTGGCTTCCGCCCCCATTTTTCAACAACAGATCACCTTCATGCTATCAATCAAATAGTAGAAAAACACAGTGAATTTAATAAACCACTTTATCTGGCCTTTGTTGATTACGCTAAGGCTTTTGACAGCATAGACCACAACGCAGTTATGTATGCCCTAGAAAACCAAAACATTACTCACACTTATATTGACCTCATCCAAACTATCTATCAAAATAGCACCGCAAATATTAAACTTCATATTCCAGGACCAAATTTTAAAATAGAGCGAGGTGTGAAACAGGGCGATCCACTCTCACCTAAGCTATTCACAAGCGCATTGCAGGAGGTTTTCAATAAGTTGCCAAATTCGTGGGAATCACGAGGCATAGATATTGACGGCAAAAAGCTGACAAACCTCCGCTTTGCAGATGACATTGTGATATTCTCCACATCGTGTTCGGAACTTGAAAAAATGCTCCAAGACCTGAGCACAGCGAGTCTTGAGGTTGGACTTTCAATGAATAGATCGAAAACCCAAGTCATGACCAACAGCACGAAACGTAGGGTCGAGGTAGACGGGCAGGTATTACATTATGTCGATGAGTACACTTACTTGGGCCAGATAGTCTCTTTTAAAAACCGGCAAGAGAAAGAAGTCGAAAGACGGATTGAAAACGCCTGGAAGAGCTTCTGGTCCCTTAAAGAACACATGAAGGGAAACCTTCCGGTAACCCTGAAGCGTAAACTCATCGATATGTGCATCCTGCCCGTTCTAACCTACGGTGCTCAAACTTGGTCACTGACTGAAGAACAAAAGTCCAAACTCAAGATTTGCCAACGAGCAATGGAGCGTAGTATACTGGGTATTAAACTAACCGATCGTGTCAGAAACACCACCCTGCGCTCCATAACCCAAGTAACAGATGTTGGAGAAAAAACAGCCAAGCTAAAGTGGGAGTGGGCCGGTCATGTCGCTCGAATGCACCCGGACAGGTGGGCAAAGACCGTTACTTACTGGACGCCTGAAGGAGGACATCGCCGCCGAGGTCGACCTCGGCGTAGGTGGCGTGACGATCTAGACGTGTTTGCGGGGCGAGCATGGTCAGAAACGGCACAAAATAGAGATGTT
This sequence comes from Amphipyra tragopoginis, assembly GCA_905220435.1. Classification (NCBI taxonomy): domain Eukaryota; kingdom Metazoa; phylum Arthropoda; class Insecta; order Lepidoptera; family Noctuidae; genus Amphipyra; species Amphipyra tragopoginis. Next base: position 21,038,363 of record HG992014.1, read on the forward strand.
TGGAAGACAAAAGGGGAGGCCTTTGCTCAGCAGTGGGACAGTCAATAGGCAAGTAAAAAAAAAAAAAAAAAAAAATTAATAAAAAAATGTTCAAATTATCTTTCACAAAATGAATTAGCGAGGCTACTTTATTTCTTTTCACAAAAAAGATTAAGCATTAATTGTCGCTCTTAGACAATATACTTAAGAAGATAAATGTTGTAATAAAGTACTTATGTGTAAGACAATACACTTATTACAATATAATGTGAAGACGACAATTATTAATGTTGATATGAATCTTAATTCATAATTTTCATGTAACTCATGTTTATGTTGTAATTCACGTGAAATGTTTACAATCAAATGTCTTTGTTCTTGTTTTCTAAAAATAGAAAGTCTTACGATTATTAGTATACCTAAGTGTTGGTCTGTTTTTATCATCCATGGGTGTCCGATAGTTTGATATCACTTGCATTAACGATGAAAGAAAAACATTGTGAGGAATGCTGCACACCGGAGAGTTTTCCAACAGTGAGTATTTTTAGTCAGCTAAGTAATGGATAAAAATTAAGGATATTAGATTATGTCTTTTGAATTGAGTTGAGATCCGTGTGAATACGAGAGTCAAAGCGGTATATGGGAATCCCTCTATATCTCTGATACTTAGATACATGTGCTCCATCTTAGAGCGTGTTCGCGCTTACCAATACGTGCTGCTAGGGTTAAATGCGACAAAGTCAAACAAAAGAATAAAGCCACTGGCGAAGTGGCATGGCAAAGGATTTTTTTTAATTCAAATAAAGGGGTTCGAACATTTTTCTATGGAAACTGGCATAGGCCCCTGCCGCCATTTTCATTTTTTTTACAAGTTGCGGCGCACGATGAGACTAACATAATTATATGTGGATAGAGGACACTGAAACAAACAAAAAATATTCAGAGATATAGTGCCCTAAAGTGTCACGTTGCCAAGATATTTGGACTCAAAGATTTTTTTTCAAGATTATCTCGATACAATATATCGGTAACGTCAAGTAACGTGACACTTTAGGGCACCATATCTCTGAATAATTTTTATTTGTTTGAGTGTCTGCTACCCATATTTACCAGTTACAAAGTGCGCTGCAATAAAAAAACTTTAAGTCAAAATATCTCGGCAACGTGACACTTTAGGGCACCATATCTCTGAATATTTTTTGTTTGTTTGAGTGTTTTCTATCCATATTTACCAGTTACAAAGTGCGCTGCAATCTTGAAAAAAAATCTTTAAGTCCAAATATATCGGCAACGTGACACTTTAAGGCAACATATCCCCGATATTTTTTGTTTGTCTAAGTGTCCTCTACCCATATATGTTAGTGTAATCGTGCGCCGCAACTTGGAAAAAAAAACAAAATGGCAGCGGGGGGGCTATGCCACAAAGGTTCTATAACCTTTAATCCTTATTTTAATACCACTAGGACTTGTATTTGCTTAGCATACCGCGAGATGTTTTGTCGTGCTGCGGCATGCCGAAGCATCCCGCAGTATGGGAATTACGAGTCCTAAAGGGTATTAAATAAGGTTTAAAATTATTTGACCTAAAATCCCTTACCGTACCATCCCGCCAGTAGGCGCAGGCCCTAAGAAAAAAGCTTGGATTATTTTAAGAGTAGCCTAAGGGGCAAATTCTACTAACAAAATTTTTGCCAAACGCAAACGAACCACAACCGTTAGTCAATTTTTGATTACGAAAACTGTCAAAATGATTGGTTTCGTTTTTTGTGTAAACAATTTGACAGCTTTTGAAATTGAAAGCTGTCTGAATGAACGGTTCGGCCTTGGTTCGTTTGCGATTTATCAAGATTTCTTTTAGGAGAATTGGGCATGTGATCCGTTTCCAAGAACTATTAGGAAAAATATGAAAAATAATGAGAAATTTCAAAAAAACATAAACCCACGCCTGTCACAGCTATTATTACGTGATTCTAATATAACATTACCTTGTTTCCACGCATGAAAGGTGCCTTAAAGAAAAATGAAAAAAAATGTTCGTAAAAACCAGCGTATTGAATCATGTACCTACGCTTTGATACGATAATGCGATTGCTAGTGATGTTCTCAATTTCATATCCGAAAACTATTCTATAAATAAAATATCAGAAAACGACGTATATAGAAGTTGTTTAATATCCGAAAACCGTATTTTTCGATGTGGTATCTGAAAATGGCATAGAAATGTATTTGAATGTTGGAAAATTGTATGTATTTGGATAGAAATATTTTATTAAATGTGAAACATGTACTTAGATAGGCAGCAGATTAGTATTATTCATGTTTTTATTTATTTATTTAATAATGTATGTACACACAACACTTAATAAAAGATAAGTTACTCAAGAGCATAGCGTACAATGGCACTAATGATTTCTAAAAGAAATCTCTTCGTGCAGACCTGTAAAAGAAGAATTTAGAACAAGAAATGTAGACAATAATGTGCAAAAATAAAAGAAACAGATAAATATACAGACACAAAGGGCCACACAAATACAAAAACAATAAAAATATATAATAGGTGCGCCGGTACTTCAAAGAGGAACAGTTGCTCCAGTTATACAAATCACAGGTTCGTTCGTGCATGGAGTACTGCTCGCACCTTTGGGATGGCTCAGCCAAATACCAGCTTGAAGCGTTGGAGTCCATTGAGAAGCGTGCCAAGAAGCTCATCATCAACGACTCCCTTGTTCAGACCAAGCTCCAAAGTCTTGAGCATCGGCGCGAAGTTGCTAGTCCATCGGTTTTTTATCGGATACATTTCGGAGAGTGTGCTTCAGATCTGAATGATCTAATTCCCCCCTGCCGTTTTTTCTATCGGACGGCCAGCAGCACGAAAAAGCGCCATCGGTTCATGGTTGATATACCAAAAACCCGAACGAAGCGCTTTGTTTCCACTTTCATTGTGAAAACCGCCAAACAGTGGAATGCGCTGCCGAGTGGGTGTTCCCCGACAGCTACAATTTGGGTGTCTTCAAGTCACAAGTGAATCGGTTTCTTTTGGGCAAGCGTGCTCCATAGTAGACCGCATCATCGCTTAACATCAGGCGAGTTGACGGTCAAACGCAGTCCTAGAATCAAATACAAAAAAATATATAAAAAACACAAAATTCATAAAATACATAAAATACAGCAAACTTATGCATATAAGTACTTATATGAAACACAAATAAATACAGGGTGTTAACGAATTCGTGTAATTCCTTAAAACCACATGATCTACTACTGGTGTAGACAGGCCCCGCACGGGATTTAGCTTGATTAAAAATAAAAAAATAAAATTCTTTTTTTTTCATGCGGCTTTGTTACCGATCGTATCTAAACCACCTAATAAAGATTCAGTAAAAAAATAAGTTTTTTTTTTTGCAAAAAAATATTTTTGTTTTTGTGAACATTTTGATGCCACGCATAAATTAATGAAAGTACGGCGACACGGCTGGCAGGAACGACTGAAGCGATATCGCTCTTTGCAGTCAGATAACTGAAGGTTCTAAAAAGACTCAGAAATAGAAAACCAAATTATTTTTTTAAATTTTTTTTTGTTTGACTTTCGAAAATTCCCATTTTGGGTTAATCTGTGTCACCAGTAGATCACGCGGTTCGAAGGAATTACACGATTTCGTTAACACCCTGCATAGGATAGTCAAATATTACAGACACATATGCACATCATGTAAAGTAATCATTATTTTAAGGCAGCCATGATTTTCATGGCACTCGTATGCATAGACCAAAATATATACATTATATATTTATGGAGTATTGTCAAGGTAATCATGCCCTTAGAAACAGCACCCATGCAAAATTGGTTGCGAAAATGCTTATATGAAAAAAACGACAAAATAAGGACAATATTTTTTTACGTTAGTCTGTAAATGAAGGAACAAAATACAAGGTACTTACCACCTGCTTTCCTTGCGTGCAAAATCCAATTGAGGCAAAAGGTGTTCATACAACGCTTTTTAGTTGTGACTTTCCTCATAAAAAAAATTCTAAATTCGTAAAAAGGAAACTGGTTTTTATACCGAAAATAAGTTTGCTAGTGATGCGCTCAGTTTTATATCTGAAACAAAGTTTTCTCTTTTCATATTCGGATATACAAAGTGGGGATGGAGTTACAACATTAAATGATACCACGTATTTTATGCGGTTCAAAACATACGTGCACGAGCAGATAAGGGAACGCGATGTTTGAATCAATGGATACGATTCGCGTAAATAGAAAATATTCAACCCTTAAAATATTTGAAGATGCTGCGACCCAATGGCTGCAAGCTGCTATGCTAGTATTTAAGTCATCCGGTACGACTCATTCAAGAAGACGAGAAATTTCTCAGTAGCAGCCCGGAGTTTGGATTTGTTCCCGGTTGATAGCAATAAGCTCGCTACATGGGACCTAAGTATAAGGGTATAATTTAGACGGCCACCAAAAATATTTTTAAGACTCTAAGCCTAGGCACCAAATCAAATAAACAACTCCAAAAAAAATCAATTGACTTTATTATGAGGGTCCTAAACTATATAATATTATGATCCAAAATAAATAAAATAACATCAGAAAAATCACAAACCTTGCACAAATATTATTTTTGGTTCCTAAAATGAATCAACGGTCACCAAATTCTTTACCCCGACACGGATAGGTTAGGTTCGAAGGGGATGACGGGGGCTAGAGTGAGCGAGCGAAGCGAGCGAACGTAGCCCTCGTCATCCACTTCGTGTTAGGTTACTTTAAACCCTGCAGACAGAAATAATATTTAGTCTTAAGTGTCCATATATTTTTATGACAGACAATAATAGGAAAAAATGGATTTATTTCATAATATTTTAGGAAATGTTATTTGGTGACCATTAATCCATTTTGGTAACCGTTTTTTTGGTTGCGAAATAGGTACTTTTTTGGGCGGTGTTTAAACACAAGCCTAAGTATAATGCCTAAATAAGGGTATATATACACCTCTGCCGAAACCTTCAGGAAATACAGGCGTTATGCTATGTCATGTTATTATTTGCGGTTATTTTGAAACCGCAAATATTCGCTATCCGCATGTCATTCACAGCCCATCACTAAAGCGACATTATCGCATACTGTGTACTATTACTCGCAAAAGTTTCCGTTTCAGTAAAACATTTTTCACGTACATTACTTGAATATAATTTAGAGCGTATGAAATGTGTATTATATTTAGATTTTGTTTACCGTTTACGTCGTTGAGCGTACCTCGAAATTCAAGGTTACCGGTGAAACTGTTTTGAAAAAGTGTTTGTGGGAAATGGGGTTAGTGAGTTAATAGTGATGGAAGATTGAAAGATATATTAGTGTTGTAACATAACATAACATTACCCCTGCATTCCCAGAAGGATTGGGCAGAGGTGTTTAATACTTAATTTTTAGTACCTTTATAGAAAAACAAAGACACCCCAATAAGATTTTCATGAGAACTGCCTAAATATGTGTTTTTTTAACCCCCGACGCAAAAAGAGTGGTGTTACAAGTTTGACCGCTATGTGTGTCTTCTGTTTGTCTGTGTGTCTGTCTGTGGCACCATAGCTCTTAAACGGGTGAACCGATTTAGGTGCGGTTTTTTTTTATTCATAAGCTGGTTTTCTAGCGGTGGTTGTTAGACATGTTTTATAGCCGTTTCAGGGTCATCAGTTGTTTTGTTATTTGCAATGGGGGTTTTTTAAAATTTTTAATTTATTTAATAAATCTCCAAGTTATACCTTAGTTTATGTCGCGTTAAGTTCCCTAGTAAAGTGTGAAATGCTTGAGATGTGCTATGCAGGGGTTGTCTAATACACGGAAATTGACCGAGCGGACCATCTCACGCCTCAAGGTGTCTATTCCCGTCCACTGTTATGCGTAGAAACCTATTGAAAGAGAATTGAAAAGTATGAAAAAAAAATAAAAATATAATACATACATACAGACATAAACTCTCTCCTTTTTCCCATGGGGGTAGGCAGAAACTGTAGAACGCCACATGCTACGATCCTTACATACTCCTTTCGCTTCGTCCACGATCATACATCTTGTCATACACGCACGCCGCTTGAAAGTACTACGCACCTGTCCTTTTTGAAGAACATCACCAATAACATCAATGTATGTCCTTCTAGGGTGTTCTGCGTACTGGCGTTTCCACTGCCATTCGCCTTATAAATTCCTTTTGTTAATCGCCGTTCACTCAATCTTTCAACATGCCCAAACCACCGAAGCATACTCCTTTCAATTTTTGTCACTACATCATCTTTTAATATGGTGTAAAAACTATGTCAATCGATTCTCCTGGTGATTCTAAACAAACTAGTTTCAGATTTAGTGTATACTTAAACTAAACTTGCATCGTAGTCCCATGTAATAGGGAACGAGCCTATTTCCATCAACCGGGGACGAATCCACACTCGGGGCTGCTATTGAGAAATTCCACACGAAAAAACCTAAAAACATTTTGCCCGACCTGGAGATTAAACCCAAGACCTCACGATCAGCAGTCGCGCTTGCGACCAGTAGACCAACGAGGCAATCCCATTAGTGTTGATACAAAATCGCAGAAAAAATACAAAAAACTGGCCAAGTGCGAGTCGGACTCGTGCGTGAAGGGTTCCGTACCATTATCTATAAAGAGGGCAAAAAAAACGACAAAAAAACACGTTTGTTGTATGGGAGCCCCCTTAAATATTTATTTTATTCTGTTTTTTTTAGTATTTGTTGTTATAGCGACAACAGAAATACATCATCTGTGAAAATTTCAACTGTCTAACTGTCACGGTTCATGAGATACAGCCTGGTGACAGACGGACAGACGGACAGCGGAGTCTTAGTAATAGGGTCCCGTTTTACCCTTTGGGTACGGAACCCTAAAAAAAACATAGGTACTCCTCGAACTGAGAACCTCCTCCTTTTTTGATAATCGGGAATAAAGAAAATTACGTGGAAACATGGTTATATTATATTTATAACATTGATACTCGGAATAATATAAAAAGGGGAATTAATAATCGGGCGAATCGGGCTAGGAGCTCGTGGCTAAATAATTACAGCCGCATAGACCGATCTTCCGGGTTAAGCCACGCTTGCCGAGGTTGGTCTGTGGATGGGTGACCATTTACCATAGCGAGTTTCCTCCGTGCCTCGGAAAGCACGTAACGCCGTTGGTCCCGGCTGTCATTTGTAGATCTTTGACAGTCGTTACTGTTGATGAGAAGCCAGAAAGTCTGACAACCAGTCTTACCAAGAGTATCGTATTACCCAGTTACTGGGTTGTGGAGGTCTGATTGTCAGTCGCTCCATGTAAAATACTGATATTCAGCTGCATCCGGTTCGACTGGAAGCCGACCCCAAGATAGTTGGGAAAAGGCTAGGCAGATGATGATGATTAATTGGGCAAAAAATAATATATGGAAGACTGTTAATGAGATACTTTACTAAACCGAGCGGCATTAAAATATACAGGCTGTAAGGGTAAACACCGTTATCCTTGAAACTAGTGGTTTGGTTTCATTTATAGAACGTAAAATCAATGAAAAAAACTTTTTTTATTACAAAATTTTCGTTTTTCCTCAAAAGCATTTCACCCTATGCGCGGGGACAACAAGCTACGGGAGGGGGCGTGGAGAATTCGCCGCGTGGCCCGACGCACGGCCCCGCACTGTTTGCTACCCCGGTCAGTCAGCTGTCTCGTTAGCGAGTGTGAGTACGCCGCGTCGTAGCGCCGCCGCGCCGCTCATTTCTCGCGCGTATATTTTTTTTTTACTTGGTCTTATATTTTTATGTTTAAGTCAACTACCCATGGTTTGAGTGATAACGGTGTTTACCCTTACATGCTGTATTTGCGAAAAATTAGCTTAACTTGCGAAAAATTATGAATGATTAAAATTCGTAAAATGAGCTAATAGCAATGGGAAACATTTAATCTAAGCTAGTAACTGAAATTCCAAGTGTCTGAATTAAATACTAATTTGGGCGAAAAAAAAACTGAGTGGGGAAAATATACATTTCCTTACCCCGACACGGATAGGTTAGGTTCGAACGAAGTCCCCGTCATCCACTTCGTGCTAGGTTACTTTAAACCCTGCAGATAGAAATAGGAGCCCCGCACAGCGAGGCTCATTCGACGCTCCTTTGGAAACCCAAACAACCTTACAAACATACAACAATAATATGAGTGAAATTTTTTCGCTTAAGAATTATTATACTGATTGTTCTGAATAACTAGTACCTACTTCAAATTCGTAATTTTAAGTCGCCGTTTTCAATATTTGTGTTCGCCCTCAGACTTTCTCCCATTTATTATTTCAGTACGCCATAATTAGTATTTTTGACACCCTTACTTTGAATTTATATTCGATCGTTTAAATACTAGCCATATAAAAATAACATTACAGCCATTTGACACATTTTTGGCATTTTTCTCATTCAAAGTGATTGAATTGGTTTACTTTCATGTTTTCGTACAGAATGAGTATTTGAAATGGGCCTTCATGGCCAGAACCGAAACTATTAACAACTAGCTTTTGCCCGCAGCTTCGCTTGCGTAAAATTTTGAACCCGTTAAGTGACGATTTTCCATACAAACTTTCATCCCCTATGTAACTCATTTAGGGGTTGAATTTCAAAAAATCCTTCCTTGCTCCTTGTCTACATTATAAAAAAAACCTCTGTGCAAAATTTCAGCTTTCTAGGTCCAATCTGTGAGAACCAGAGGGGTATGGGGGAATTCCTCTATATCTGTGTTACTTGGATTCGTGTGCTCCATCTAAGCTGCGACTAGGGTACAAATACAAATAATAAAAAAAAAACTTGGCAAAAGATTGCAAGATTGCAAGAATGCAAGATTCATCTTGCATTTAACATAAACATGGTTATGTTACAAAGATTCCTATTATTTTATTTAAAAGATATCGGCTTTCTAGCAATACCTATATCCTAGCTTATTCCCTCAGCAAAGTCTACGAATATTCCGAAATAACATGAAACTCGATTCTGTTTTCCTTTCATATCGAGATGCCATTCGATCCCAGACCGATATGTAAAATTCTCGCGACTCCAATATTCTCCAATCCTCTCCAATCCACTTTATACCCTCCGTATATTAATTAGGTATTAGTAACATATGTATGTAAATGGAAGGCAATAACCTAGAGTATGAATAAGATATAGAACGCCGTTTGGGGTTCTTGAAAAAAGCATGGTGATTATTGCATTTTTTTTTTTGGATTGCCCTCGTTTTGAAAGGATTAGCCAATCAGCGTGAGTATCTCGCTGATTGCCCAGGGTGCGCCGGACGTATAGTGGCACAAAATATACGTTACTCGGAGAGGCTCCTTTCATGCACCCCCTTGCATGTAAATGTGGTGCCGTTCCGCAAACTATGACGCACTTAAACATCACGCCCTGCCTGCCCTGTTACCTGTACGCCACAAGAACTAATTAATGGATGCTATGGATAGTGCTAAACTCATTGCTGAGTTCTGGGCCGACACGGTGTAGATTGCCATCGACACGCTAAGAAGAAGATTGCATTATTCATTGTTTTGCCTGTTTTGTTTTCTTTAGCTTTTTTCTCAACTATGTGGGGATATGATTCCAGTCTAAGCAAATGCGGCAGGGTACCAATATTTTACATGGAGCGATTGCCATCAGATTCCCGCAATCCAATAACCAGTAATTGTCAGACTTTCGGGCTTGTGGAGAAACTTGGTGTGGTGTTCCTCCAACCAAAGGGAGGATCCTCCAACCAGGCGGAGTCTTATGCCTGGCGGGCTACTGCCCAACGGTTGATGTTGGGAGGTTGTATATATATACCAGTCGGATTGCTTAATTCGCCGTATTACATTACGGCTAGCCGTTATCAAAAACAGAGCCGTTTTGAAATGCGGCGGTTCAACGATTAGCCGGATTGAATGCAGCTGATTAAAAAACCGCCGAAATGTATTCGCCGCTATACGTTATTCAACACGGCTAGCTATAATGTAATACAGCGAGACATGAGCAGCCTCTTTGACAGGTTTTAGTTCCAATTCTTAACACTCGTGGCGCTGCTTGACATAACAACATAAACAATTCCGTCGAGTACTGAGTAGGCGAAAATATACATTTCCTTACCCCGACACGGATAGGTTAGGTTCGAAGTGGATGACGGGGGCTAGAGTGAGCGAGCGAAGCGAGTGAACGAAGCTCCCGTCATCCACTTCGCGTTAGGTTTAGGTGCGTCTAATATTTGACAGTTCTGCGCACAGATAACATAAGCCTGCGTGAGCGACGATATCGACGCAACAAAATGTTGCCATATTAAATATTAGATATTATATTGCATACACTTTTAGATTGTTCCCTATTTATTACGTGTTTATTTATTTTCTTTCTTTACACACACTACACATATACACACATGTTGGTTTGAGTGAACGGGCATGACCGCTGACTGACATCCGTGGAGCACAAAGGTTCCAGACGAAAACCAGCGTCAAGTACATAAAGTGCTTGACATTAAGCTGATCTGGACACCTTTTTGGTTCAGCCGTGAGACACATACCCTAGACTTTTTTTTATTTTATTTATATCACATTTTTCACATGTTGTGTCTCTTTGTGCTGTGTCCAAATAAATGATTCTTTATCTTTATCTTTAGGTTACTTTAAACCCTGCAGACAGAAATAGGAGCCCCGCATAGCGGGGCTCCGTTGACACTCCTTTGGAAACCCAAACAACCCTACAATCTAAGTAGTAGCACGATGCGGCTAAACGTGGCCCGCCTTATTGACGAACGTGTCGCAATGACAATCCGGCTAATCGTTGAACCGCCGCATTTCAAAACGGCCCTGTTTTTGATAACGGCTAGCCGTAATGTAGTATGGCGGATTATACAATCCGACTACGACATGTATACTATCTGCGTATTAAATCATGACAACGCGATGTAGGAACTGTCATCTATGACAGTTGTCAATATTGTCGCTGTAGTCGTCTACACCGCTGGCGGGTTGCGTAGTTCGCATGTGGCGTGGATAGATGCCGCCACAGGCTTTTAGCTAACCATGACGACTGTCATAGGTATTCCAATGACAACTGGAACCGACAGGTCAAAGTGTACTCCAAGGTATGGAGGGATACTCTATGTGTAACGAACGGTCGCTGATGCGCAGACGGACCACTGCAAGTGCAGTTTAACATCGCCGATCGTCCAATTCACGTGAATCATGAGCTTCTCTCATGCAATGTACCTTTACAATTGTACGCAATCTAGGTACAAGCTTAGTTTTAGTATACACTAAACCTGAAACTAGTTTGTTCAGAATTATTAGGAGAATCGATTGACATATTTCTTACACGACAGTTTTTTTTTCATAAATTTCAATTTTGTTTCAGTCGGTTTCTACCCATAACAGTTGACGGGAATAGACACCTTGAGGCTTAAGACGGTCTGCTCGGTCAGTTTCCGTGTATTAGACAACCCCTGCATAGCACATTTCAGGCATTTCACACTTTACTAGGGACCTTAACGCGACATAAACTAAGGTATAACTTGGAGATTTATTTAAAAAAAACACATATTCAGGCAGTTCTGATAAAAATCTTGTTGGGGTGTCTCGGTTTTTGTATATACTAAAAATAGCGTTGTATAAGGAATGTTATTTATCTGGGGCTGTTATAGAGCAGATTTATGTATTGGTCATATACTTATAAAGGTCTTAAAACATTAAATTACAGCACATTGATCAAATTACATAATTCATAAGACAATACTTGGTAGCTACTCCTATTAGATTTGTTACAGAATAAAAACGTATTTTGCCCAGATTAATAGATTGTCAATAATTTTATCTAGGGGCGATCATGAATGATTGTCATAATCGAGACATTGATTAATTACTTAACTTACTTATTTCGATATTCGTTTTTTTTTTCGATCGGTCTTTTGTAGATGGTCTTTGTGGACCATTTGTACGTAACCGGGCAGTTATTGGCGAGACCTGAATGGTCTCCAGCCAATGGTGGGGAATTAAAGTACTTAACCTAAGCTAACTACTTATACTACACTTACATCATGACTACCTGCAACAACAGCACTAAGGGCGACCCCTAGTGGGACTTGTTGAGGGCTGAATTATCGGTGTGACTGCGGAGTCTGAAGAGACGACACTCACTCAAACACACAGTTTGAGTGAGTGTGTGTGTTTCTGTGTGGGTGTGGGCACAAAATAGGCAATTTAGACCGGGACAGCAAGAAGTTTTTCCGTATCGTCATAGTTTAGCACTTGGAGCCAATACCTTACCTTCATTTTGCACTTAATCTTGGTAAGATCGTAAACAGAAAGCGTCCTATTTATTCTATTATACAGAAAGCGACCAAGGTAGCAAAAGAAGCGTTTAGAGAAAATGGTAGTGAGCGAATTATAATGGCGGTTTATAGGGTCAAATTGTCTTTTAGCACGTGACAGTAAAGGTTTGCGAATGAGGACGTTATTATACCTACATCTCTGCCCAATCCTTGCATGTGGCAAGCACATGTTCATCCTTGTTGTGACTATCCAAAAATGCGCTCCATACATTTATTCATACTCTAAGGCTTACGTGTCTTGCCATCGACCTCAGTTCGCCGACCTTTCAGTCTATGAAACAGAAAATGCAAGTGAAATGCAATACGAGGGAAATCTAGATATTATGTTGCAGTTGTCCATAAGTAAAAGTGGTTTCCAGTTTATTTAGGATTTTTGTGGTGACGAGGGTTTTAACCTTATGGAGAATGTGGTTTAATGATAATTTGACCAAAAGTAGTAGTAAATAATACCTCCATGCGTATTTTGTTGATTGGAGTTTCGTGTCCGATTTTCTTCATGAAAAATAAAAGAAAAAAAAAGGTTATTTGCGCCGACATGACTCTAGTTCTAACCTGAGTTCTAAACTGTGTCTGTACCAAGTTTCCTCAAAATCGGTTCAGCAGTTTAGTCGATATAAGGTAACAGACAGACAGGCACAGTTACTTGCGCATTTATAATACAAGTAAGGATTTGTACAAAAATGCTAAATTATTTATTATTTGTTGTTTTATTTTTATTTTAAAAGGGGTGTAATTATAATTTATTTTATTTTACTTACACAAGTATTATATATGTTACGGCTAATAGCCGAAGTGCGGCTACACCTAGTTTTAGCCGGGTACAGCTAGGTACAGCCGGCCACATGCGGTTAAACTTAGATGTATCCTATTTATCCTCGGTTAGAACTAGCTTAAGCCTTCATCATAGCGGATAGAACTAGGTGCAGCCGCACACCGGTGATTAAGAGGAACCCCGACACGGATAGGTTAGGTTCGAAGGGGATGACTTCGTGTTAGGTTACTTTAAACTCTGCAGACAGAAAAAGGGAGCCCCGCGCAGCGGGGCTCCGTCGACTTAAGCTACACCTAGTTCTAACCAACTGCTACTGGTTGCACCTAGTTGTATCCGGTTAAACCTAGGTGTAACCGCCATTCGGCTTTTAGCCGTAACATATATACATAGTATTATAACTGGCTTAATATCCGCACGTCATATAGGTGATCACTGAAAATCAGCGCTGTGTTTGTGGTCCACGCCATAGCACAGCATTATGCTGAGTGGTCACCATTTTGTCGCAGTTGACCTTTGTATTTTATTATTTGAATTCTTTTTTTTACAGTAATTATGTGTGTGTCTCTGTGACAAATATATACTTTTGCTTTTTTTCTATTTTTTTTTAAATCTGGCCATAAAATTATTAAAAAATTAAGAGGCAGAGACTGGTTCAAATAATAAAATTAAAAAACTCAACAAGTACAAAAGTTCAAGCCACAAAAATTGAATAAAATAAACAGAAACACGATGTATTCTTCGAAATCAAACGCTTAAATACCCAAAACACCTTTGAACTGCTCCACAAACTTAATTAAATGACAAGAAGCTGTTTTCGTCTCCTTATTTTCGGCATTCCCAAAATCGCGACAAAGATTGAACAAGATTAAAATTTTGAAATGTTTCAATCAAGTTTAAAATGAAATGAAAATGTACTTACGAACATTAATTTCCTTGACTTCTCATAATTGGCTTAATTAAATTCACCTTGGATACTTTCCTTTAAGAATGACGTAAACTCGTCATCAGGGAGCCAATTCGAGAAACGAAGCTGTCGCCAAACGCAAACGAACGACAACCATCAGTCAGTTTTTGTTTTACAAAAACTGTCAAAATGATTGGTTTTGTTTTTTGCGTCAAACAATTTGACAGCTTTTGAAATTGAAAGCTGTCTGAATTAACGGTTCGGCCTTGGTTCGGTTGCAATTTATCAAGATTTATTTTAGGAGAATTGGGCCACAGTAGCTTTTACCCAACTACAACGTGTTACATAATTCCCCTTAAAAAGAAAATGTTAATCAAGTAGTCTTTTATGGTTGTTGTCATTTACCTCTCAGAGGAAATTACGTAAAAATGTAAATAACTTTCTGGATGGTCTACTCGTTACTTTTATGTTTTCAGGGTTGCGTTTCAGTTATGATTTTATTTAATGATTTGCTCAAAAAAATGTTTTGTCCTACTTTTATTTTAAAATTTTGCCAATAGACCCTTTACAAGGGACCTTTTAATCCCCTTTCGGCTATAGGGGTATTTTTGTAACACGTTGTATAGGGATTCTTGCGTGTTTATGCAGGGTGTCTTATAGTCTGACGAGATGCGGCTGAATTTCGGTATTTTACGTAGAGTATAAAAGTTACCTGTGAAGCGTGAGGTTCGATCCCCCAGGTCGGGAAAAGTGTTATTGGGTTTATCCGTGGGAAATTTCTCAGTAGCAGCCCGGAGTCTGGATTTGTGCCTTGTTGATGGCAATAGGCTCGACCCCTATTACATGGGGACTTAAAAGGCGAAATGAGGGTGTGAGGGTGTGCTATACACCTCTGCTGAACCCTTCGGGGAATACAGGCTTGATGTTATGTTATGATACCAGTCTCAGAAATCAAACGGACCACCATTTCAACGAGGCAATCACACTTTTATTTTTCGTGGTAATATCCTCATGCATGCCCTTCGCCTGGGGAAGGCGAAGGGGTATGACTCATACCGGCTAAAAACCCACGGTGTTCCTTCTCCTGACCCTTAGTCGGGGTCGTGGGATTCGCAGCTGCATGCACTGCGACCCCGGTAGGAGGTCATCACCCTAATCACAGACAGGGTAAACCACAAACCTAGTCATAGGTACATCATGCTCCACTTCACACCCTATGAACTTACTTTTACTATCAATTTAAAGGGAAACCATATTTTTCCTATATTACACAATATTACTTTTTCAAATAAAACCAAAAGAAAAAGTGAGCGAAACCACAGGCTGTAACTAGTTATACGGTTTCAAATTGTGCGTATCGTATTATAGTTTCGATTCTAGATCATTTAAATAGCGAATCAGGAGCGTTCGGTTGACATTGATCTTGCGGCTACCGGCGCGCGCGCTTGGAAACTGTCATTAATATTTTTTTATATTTTTATTTTTATAAAAAATATATTTCTATTTATTTAACTGTAAATTAGTTTTCTTTTTTTCTATATTTTTTTATAAAGTGAAGTGTTGTGTTTTTGTGGTGTTCACGTGATTTTTAAATAAAAGTAAGTTGTTATTTTATTATTTTTTTAACCTGAGGCGTAAAAAAGGAGGGTGGTGTTATAAGTTTGTTCCCTTTTTCCTTATAGTTTTGTTTGTTTGTGGGCACCGTAGCTCCTAAACGAATAGACCGATATCAATGTGGTTTTTTGGTTTGAAAGATGGTTTAATCAGGGTGTTTCATCGGTATCGACGGTTCTTAATTATTTTTAAATTTAATTAATATTAGAGGCAATAATGTATTCAAATTCTTTTAATAGAATGCCTCCTGGTCACTTATTCGGGGTCCAATGCTTCAACTTCAACTACAAAACTCATTTATTTAAAATATTACAAAAATGCTGGAAACAGGCCTCTCGAAAATTTATTTTCGCCCTGATTACAGTTCTAAGTAAATCACCAAATATTTCACTTCCATTAACTAACCAACAAAGGCATTCTGTAATTTAAATGTCATCATTTTATAAAAAATCTAAGCCTATTTAATGTAATATTTTTGTAAAAATAATATAAAAAATAATCAGTTTTTCAATCGTCTAAAAATAAGACTTTACATTTCTCTCAATAGCTTTTTTTCTTTAGAAAAAAATTACGTCGGAACATTTACACAGTTACAAAAAATACATGTTTCTAATCTGGCATGAAAAAGATTTTATATACATCTGTGACAAATCTTTGAAACTCTTTTCGATTAAGGATAAAAAGATTTATCTCATCTCCATCGGTACCAATGATGGGACAAAGAAGGCTTTGATCTTTTTTACACCTATCGAATCGTTAATAAATCTGAAGGTAACCTACTTTGTGAAACTTCGTCTTCAAACAGAGGTTCTCTTATAATATATTATTCTCAAGATATAAGTTCAAATTGAATTTCAATCTGTGTATGACGAGACGCTCTGCGTTTTGTATTTTAGCTAGGGTTGGCAAAATAGGCGTTCCTGTAAATATTGCTTTATACCCTTTTCACCATAAGTTGACTAGTGACGTTTCTCTACAAAACATTACTATACAAACAATATCAAATATTTTAAGGAAATAAAATGTGGATATTGTAGTTATTTTACGGTTTTTGATGATGTCGTTTACCGTTTTTTCGATAGAAGTCTCCTTACGGCTATAATTTACAAAATGACCGCTATGTCGTTTCGTTGAACAAAGTATAGTGATACAATAATTTTCAGAACATCTTGACCATCAGTTATAGTTCTCAATTTATACATGGCCAATAAGCGCCAAACAACGGGGCTCAATACTGCTAATAACTGAATGAAAAATCTATATCTATACTAATATTATAAAGAGGTAGAATTTGTTTGTTTGTTTGTTTGTATGTAGGAGGTAATCTCCGAAATTACTTATCCGATTTCAAAAATTCTTTCACCAATGGGAAGCTACGTTATCCCTGAGTGCTATAGGCTATATTTTGGGATCAAAAAATTAGGGATCCGTAAATTAACGGGAGCGAAGCCGCGAGCAAAAGCTAGTCATTTATAAAAAATAAACGGTTTCTTTTTATAACAAACAACAAATGAGGAACTTTTGATGGACTTCGTTACCTAGGTATGTACTGCATAAAACATAGCTCTCGTTGAAACAACTTTGCACATTGCCTACCTATCTTAGTAGATAGGTAGAATAATGTTGTTTTTTACTCGAAACTATAAGAAATAAAATTCTTTACCGTTTACAGTTTTACTCACATACTAGTTGCTCTTTATAAATACCTACTATTTCAAACTGTTTAATCCCTTTTTTATCCCGCGCGCCAACCCTACAAGACAGATGCATACAAGCAAGATCACTCGATTTACTTACGAGCGCTCCGAAATTCGTCGCATTCGAAATTTAGATCATCCCTCTTATTCCATTGTATGTAAGTCTCTGTGATTAAATTGGAAAGACTGGTAAAGGCCCTTCAAAGATAGGCGGAGGAGAGGGGAGGCAATCAATGAAAAGTAAATTTGCCAAATACTCTTTTGAGTATAATATAACGGTATGGTAAAATTCTGATTTCCCCAAAGGTAGACTTCCGTGTATCGTCACACAAGTAAAAGATTGATAATAATTCATTTCTTTTACTTTATTAAACTACTAGCTTTTGCTCGCGGCTTTGCTCGCGTTAAAAACTCTTAACACACCACTAAAGTTTCTATAATAATATAATTCAATCATGATTCGGAAGACACGTGGCGCCATCTATTATCGTTATTGTTGTTTTCCTTGGAAACAGTACGTTTTTTCGGGATCAAAGGTACCCTACGTCCGTTTCTGTACACCTGACAACGTATATGCAAGATTTCAGGATGATCGGTTCAGTGGTTTAGGCGTGAAAAGGTAACAAACAAACAAACTTACTTTCACATTTATAATATTAAAGTTAAGATGGAAACCGATACATTTGATTAATAAAAGTTTCTGCGAATATTTTCTTCACGTATATTTTTTATCTGACAGAAATTGACAGAATCTGATAGAATCGGTCGGTATTTTCAGATACTTGGCAATAAATCATTGTATTATTTGCGCCGTGCCTAAATAGCTAGCTAGCTAGAGGAGCTCGTGGCTAAATAATTACAGTCGCATAGACCGATCTTCCGGGTTAAGCCACGCTTGCCGAGGTTGGTCTGTGGATGGGTGACCATTTACCATAGCGAGTTTCCTCCGTGCCTCGGAAAGCACGTAAAGCCGTTGGTCCCGGCTGTCATTTGTAGATCTTTGACAGTCGTTACTGTTGGTCAGAAGCCAGAAAGTCTGACAACCAGTCTTACCAAGAGTATCGTATTACCCAGTTACTGGGTTGTGGAGGTCTGATAGGCAGTCGCTCCATGTAAAATACTGATATTCAGCTGCATCCGGTTCGACTGGAAGCCGACCCTAACATAGTTGGGAAAAGGCTAGGCAGATGATGATTATTTGCGCCGTGCCACACCGTGTCACACGTCTCATATCGATAGCCATAATATCAATTGATGTAAGCGCCAAAATTCGATTTCTCAGGATAGCCTTTTGAAAATTTAGTTGTTGGAAAAACGAACATAACTTTTTTTTGTTGTATGCTTTTACGTGAGTTTTATATATTATACTAATTCTGCTAGGCTCTTCCTATTTAGTAACTCAAAAGCATTCTAAGGGCGCTTTCAAACTGGACGGTTGCCATCGAGATGCAACCGTGCCGCAGCGGTGCGGTTGTCGAGCTGTAAACGGACACACACTACATACAGTTGACGCGGCCTGAGAGCAGTGCGTCGTCCGTACCGCGCACACACGGCAGCAGGTCTGGCATCACACTGCTCTTTCGTCGCGTCAACTGTATGTAAAAACACAACCGTCCGTTTGCAGCTCCACAGCTGCACCGCTGTGGCACGGCTACAGTCCGACAACAATCGTCTTATTTGTAAACGCACTAAGCCTTTTAAATTAAGAGATAGATGTCACATACAGGCTGTCCCAAAACTCAATATCTAGCCGGGCACAAATTATAGATAACAATTTTTAACTGATCAGTTTTTTTTTACGAAAATATATTCGTTATCCTATTTTAAAATTACCATGACGAAAATTTTACTTCATAAATCAACTGTTAAATGTGTTATAAAATAAAAGTATACAACTCTTTTTTTTCTTTTTCTTTTTATAAAAACCTTGCCAACCTTGCCTTGTATCGTGGGTGCGTTTACAGACACAAATCTCACATACACAAACGCCCAGACCCAAAACAACCATCTGTAGGCCATACAAATTTTTGTTCCGTGTGGTAATCGAACCCACAACCCGTAGCGCAGAAACCAATTGCTTAGCCACTGCACCAAACGTGTCTTCTATACTCTAATTTGTTGTTTTTTCTTTTATCATAAACTGCCCTATCGTTTTTGTACCCTGGTTGACATTTATACTCTACTAGCGACCCGCCCGGCTTTATACGTGTACGTTTTATAGCTTAAAACCTTCCACTTGAATCACTCTTATCTATTAAAAAAAACGCATCAAAATCCGTTGCGAAGTTTTAAAGATCTCAGCATACATAGAGACAGACAGCGGGAATCGACTTAGTTTTATACTATGTAGTGATAATCTATATACATTAGGTTAACATGAAAAGGAAAAACAAATTAAATACAAAAATGCTCAATGGGCGATCTCTTCCAGACAACCTCTAAAGTCTAAAGTCTTTAAACAAACTGTCTAGCGTCTGAAATAACTACCAAATAATCAAACAACAGTTAGATGGATAATCATAGTTAGATGGGTAGCTTTTACCATCGATTCAGCTAAAATGTAGGCATTGAAGCGTGACAGAATTACCGAAATAATTTCTCTTTTTTTTGGTCGTTTACTCCTCTGTTGTCGGCAGAGTGCGCGCACGCTCCAACATTATCCTGAACATGATAGCAAATAGGATACTATACCAGGTGTAACATAAATAAGGGCAAAACCTCTTAAGGGGTCACTGTACTCATCATTATGAACAACTTTTGCTATGCGACCAAACCTAAAAAAACACAGCTGTTCCCTACATTAATATTCCCTTAGCTCGTCAAAGTTACATTCTATATAAGAAAAAAAATGTGAGAACAATGTAAGATATTATGCTATGTTAATAAGAGTGTCTACAATTTACAATTTGCGACAAAAGATTAGAGATGAACAGTCCTAACTGACGGCGCCCGTTCACGAACATGACGCATGTATCAACATCGCTTGGCTCAACCATTTTGTAGTGTATTGTAAGTCACTACAAACATGGATCTTCAATCTTGGTTATCTAAATAAATAAATTTAAATTAATTACGCATATTTAAACAGATCCTCTAACTCCAGATGTTGTAAAAGAAATCAACATTAAAAATCTTCGCCCTACTCTCTGACGTCTCACTAGCAAATGTTTAAAAAATTATTACCGTGCAGTAAACAAAAATAGTCAAATAAGTTTCTTAAAAAAGCGCAATTTTTACGAAATAAATTTAAAAAAATGATCCTCGCCGAAAATATTTCCCAGCATGGGCCACTGTGTAAACCAGCATTACCATTGTGGAAAACAGTGATTACCATCGCCACCACATAATTACTAAATAGCTCGTTTTCCAAGTTGACATGTTAAAATAGTCATCTCGTTTCACGCTTACTGCAGCGAAATTGTAATCTCTTTGTAATTAAGAAAACTAGCATATTAGACTGGTAGGGAAACTAGATTGAGATAATTATAACTGTATAATAAAGACTAGGCTAGGCTTTTTAGAATATACATGCTTACATGCTACATAATAGCACAGTGTACCTACTTACTACATACAGTGGGTCAACGCCCATACATTTGACAGGTCCTATGAAATGTCAAAATTATGTAGGGGCGGAGGTTATGTCCCGAGTACGCAGTATGGCTACTCGGGACATAACCTCCGCTCCTACACCCCGCAACCCCCCGCACGATTGCTCTGCGACAATGTTCTACGTTGACCGACTGTAAGGAGTAAGATATAGGTAGACTGTGATAATAGTGTGTCTTGATAATGTGCACAGACGAAAAAACACTAGAACAAAACTTATTAAACCAAAAATTAAAAAAAAAAAAAAAAAAAACATATTTTTTTCAAAAAATGTCTTCATTTTACGATGACTGTTTTTTTAAGAGTTGCTTTTTATTTATTATGCAACATCAATTCTTAACCATGTTTATTATTGTTTTTATTTAAACGAACACACACTCAATTAATAAAAAGCTACTTTTTTTTGTAATAAGAAAAACTTTAAATAAAAGTAAAAAACGACTTAAAAAAAACTAAAAAAAGTAAAATAATTACCATAATATAAAATCAACAGTTGTAGAAGTGGGTGGCTTTTATTTGTTTCAGTGTAGAATTGCACCGAATTCTGAAAATGTTAATTTATATTTTGATTATAATTTTACTGTTTTTAGTTTTTTTTATTTGAAGTCGGTTTTTACTTTTATTTTCAGTTTTTTTATTAAATTCGTTTTAGTGCCTGAAATTGCACGGCTTAAGACTGCAAATTTAAATGATGAGGTTGCAGAATCTTTCCAGCAACTAGGTAGTTTTCTTTAAGAATAGGTAGGTATTAATTTATAGTTATCATGACAGCTCCTTACAAATACATACAATCTTCTTTGTTCTTAGCTAATGTTTCTGTGATGACAGTTAAAACAGAGATTGAAAGTCCTCATTAAAACTTTTGCTGAAGGGAACCACAAACCAAAACATCAACCAAGTTTTTTTTTTGCTTTTTTCAAAAAGTGCTAAATCAATTTCGATAAAATTCACCACCTCTGAAATTTGGCCTACCAAACAAAAGAAGAATAATCAAAATCCATTTGTAATTGGCGGAGATATCGCGAAACAAACATACAAAAAAAAATTAAGACGAATTCAGAACCTCCTCCTCCTTTTTGAAATCGGTTAAAAAGCTTAAAACCGATATTAATTAATCTTTTCATTTTTATTGTCGATAAACTATTGCGCATAATACTTGTTCCGAGCTTTGTCTGACCCGCTGCTTCGAAAAAAAGGGCAAAATTTGTTCTCCAGAGATTTAAAAGTTCATCAAAGCATATGAACAGAGTTCATCCGGGTTCATATATTTTAAGGATAGCGTGACACAATTCACGGTCTTCATGACCTTCGTTTGACCTCACTTTATGTAATAACATAAACCGGTTAAGCGCTAGTCATACTCGCAATAATACACCGGGTTCTGTCCCGGAAAATAAAAGCATAGAAGCGCCTTTTAATGGCCGATTCCTAAGGTATAAGGTATAACGGGCTGGTGTCCGCAACTCCACATCTGAGAGCGTATTTTGCGTCACGGGTGGTAAGTAGACTTGGGTAGGTAATGCGTGTAATGACTCTTAGGAAGCGGTTCTCGGACAGGACATGAAACATATCACATATCGCGAGAGTTTCAACCATGTCTCATGTCATGCAGCATTTCGTTCGGAGGCATGGTTCGGATATGTTCGGCTAACATCGCGAGCGCTTTATGTCGGCCGTTTCAACCATGTCTCATGTCGCATTTCGTTCGGGGGCATGGTTCGGACGGATATGAGACATGGTTTAGTGAAATGTATTTTCTTTGAGTGTCATGAGATACAGCACGCGGAATACAATATTTCGCTCGGGACATCTTATGGGATATGAGACATAGTTTAGTGAAAAGTATCTTCTTCGAGTGATATGAGATATGATTCATTTCACTCCAGTGACATATTTTGCGCAACTCTAGTGGTAAGTGTAATCACTCGATCCACCCTAACTCCTCAAAAAAGGCCAGCACACACTTGATGTTGCTGACGGTCTCTCGGAGAGTACCTGGGTTTCCGAAGTACTTGGCCCTGTATGTGGCGACCTCAGGGCAGTTTAGTAGTACGTGGGCTGCTGTCTCGTCCTCCTCCATGCATGCTCTGCACAGTGGGCTGTCTGCTGTCTGTAACACCAATGACAAAGAGGTGTTTGTTATAGGAACCATGGCCAGTGATGGTTGCTATGACTGGCCGTTTCCTATAATTTACTGAGCGTTATTGGTTGTCCGTGTGGTCCGTAAAGAATAGCACTACCCATCTCTTCACGTGGGTGTTGTAAAAGGTGACTAAGGGATTTACTCCATGATGGGCAGCAGCGTTCTCTGAGTACTTTAACAACCATACTGCGATCACCAACCCGCTTGCCAAGCGTGGCGATTATGGTAAATCCCCCAACATGGTTAGTGGCGATGCTTGGAGGAGGCCTATGTCCAGCAGTGGAAATCTTTCGGCTGAATGATGATGATTAGTTAAAATTAAGACTCTTGTATTTTTACTAATAATGAAGCAAAGGCAATGCATAACAGGCCTTCCCATACGAGTCCATTAAATCCCCAGTTTGGCAATAACAAATTCTACCATTGGTAAGCAAAACGATTCGTTTATATAAGAATCGGGTATTAGTATTTTGTTAGTTATCTGTAAAGTAGAAAGTAATCGTAGCAGTAGTAGAGACTGCCTCGATGGTTTAGTGGTCGCAAGCGCGACTACTGAGCTTGAGGTCCTGGGTTTGATCCCCAAGCCGAGCAGTGTTATTGAGTTTTCAGCCGCATCTGGTTAGAACTAGGAACTAGGCAGGACTGTATTTAAAAAATGATTAATACATTATGATTTTTAGGCTTGATTCTATTTCATAACATAACACGCCTGAATTACCTAAAGGGTTAAGCAGAGGTGTATAGTTCCAAGTATTAAGGCACTCCCAAACTGAATTTCGACAAATCGTTCTACGACAACATTTTACTTAGACACTATGGAACTCCGACATTACGCTACTCCGATAATTATGGAACTTCGACACCTAATTTGGGGCACCCCGACAAGGATAGGTAAAGTTCGAAGGGGATGACGGGGGCTAGAGTGAGCGATCAAAGCGAGCAAACGAAGCCCCCGTCATCCCCTTCGTGTTAGGTTACTTTAAACCCCAGTGTCGAAGTTCCGTAATTATCGGAGTAGCGTTATGTCGGAGTTCCATATTGTCGAAGTAAAATCTTGTCGTAGAACGATTTGTCGAAATTCAATTTGGGAGTCTATCCTAAGTTTAGACCGGATGTCAGACAGGCTAGAAAAGCACATAAGCAGCTGTGCACTGGAGTTTGTCCTCAGCTATATTATCAATCTCTCTCTATCACTCAAAGGTTTGCTGGTAGAAAACTCATTTTTGAGTTAAGCTCGCCTTTGTACATGACTTCACTAAATTGTACTTATATAAGGTCCAATCAAAATAGGTGGACAAACTTTTACAGATCACAGTACTCATGAATATGAACAACTTTGACTATGGGATCAAGGTATAAGGTATAACGGGCTGGTATCCGCAACTCCACGTCTAAGCGCGTATTTTGCGTGATGGGTGGTAAGTATAGTTACTCGATCCACCCTAACTCCCCGAAGAAGGCCAGCACGCCCTTGATGTTACTGGTGATCTCTCGGAGAGTACCTGGGTTTCCGAAGTACTTGGCCCTGTATGTGGCGACCTCAGAGCAGTTTAGTAGCACGTGGGCTGCCGTCTCGTCCTCCTCCATGCATGCTTTGCACAGTGGGCTGTCTGTAACTCTAATGACAAAGAGGTGTTTGTTAAATGAACCATGGCCAGTGATGGCCGCTGTGACTGTACGCAGTTGTAGCTTTGACAGCCGGAGGGCTTTTGACTATGGGACCAACTCTGAAATACAAAAAAAAATATCAGCTTTTCCATACAAAAGTGCAATACCTACACGATCAAAATGTAAGGAAGAGCTGTTTTTTTTTTATATTTCCTCGTTGGTCCCATAGTGGTTCATATTCATGAGTACTGTGATCTGTAAAAGTTTGTCCATCTATTTTGATTGGACCTTATATATTGTTTTCGTATGTACAAAAAGTATAATAAAAAAAAACTTCAAAAAATTCAACTGAACACCACTTAAGGCCTATAAACACCAAAGTCGCCGGTGAGGCGGCTTTACCCGGCGGGTTATGCCACCGGGCTTGTTTTGCGTCATGTTTACTCGCGTAGTTTGCGTTAGTTGGCCGTAATAACCCGCCAGCCTTAGCGGCTGCCGAGATATACGCTTGTGACAAACGGACAGACAGCATAGGCTTAGTAATATGGTTACGTAAGTGATTTTTGAGTACGGAACCCTAAAAACATAACGTACCACACTGACCAATCATAACTTAAATCCTTGCCTCTCCCAAGAGCATTGCTCACATTTTCATCCGAAACTTTTCACGGAAGCATTAGACGAAATTAAACTCAGATGTCAACGCAATTTACCGTCAAATGGTACTTTTTAGTGTCAGATTAGTACTTTCAGTGTCCAAAATGGTACTTTTCGTACACATATAAAGTAGTCCTTGAGGTTTAATTAGGTTATAACGTTTCATGAAAATTCTGAAGTTACATTTTAGAAGGAAAATCTTTGTTTTAAAGTGTCCGACTGGAAATCTGTCGATGTTGAAAATATCAAATAGAAAATATTAATACAAAAGATAGTTTTCCTTTGTGTAATTAAGAGTTTCAAAAGTAGTTAGGTTTGTTGTAATATTAATTTGTGATAAATACTGTACCACTGTTTTATACAAAGTAAGTCGGAAAGTTGGTAGGTACTAATCCGCGGGCCACTTAAGGTTTATTTCTTTTCTTTTTCTATTGGACTGCTGTAGGTGGTCCTAGGGGACCCTTCCTACGTAACCGGGTAGTTATTGGCGAGACCTGAAGGGTCTCCAGCCAATGGGGGGGAAGTAAAATACTTAACCTAAGCTAACTACTTGTACTACACTAACATCATGACTACCTGCATGCAACAACAGCACTAAGGGCGAGCCCTAGTGGGACTCGGACCTCGGCTTAGGGCGTTGCTGGCGGGGACTTAGGGGGGGGGAGACAGCTTGATGAGAGCTGAATTATCGGTGTGACTGCGGAGTCTGAAGAGACGACCGGCTCTACGACGGGAGAGCTCGGTGGATCGTGACCGGCGGCGGTGGGACGTCTCGACAGGCCTCGTCGGCGCCACTTAAATTATCACTGATGCCGGTTTTAAAGCAAATTTCAAAATTCGATAATTTTTATTTCAATACAAAACGATTTTTATTTTAGTTTTTTTTTAAATTCTTCATCTCTGCTTTAGTTACGAATTCAGAAACTGAAGCTTCTAATTTGTGACCCCAAATATGACTTAAAATGTAAACACAGTTGATCATAGCTGAGGATAGATAGATTTTAGCGATTTTGTTTATTAATTTTGGTGCTACTTTTTCTCTTTATTTATTGACTTTTGGGGAAAGTGGTAGACCAAAAGTATTACCTTATTATGTAGTAGTACCTTATTATGAGTACTTTAACACACTTTCGGATTAGTACCCCCTTTCTGACTAACCTTGTATAAGTTTTTAATTTCTTTGCACACATAATACCTAATTACATTTTTCAAAAGACCGACTGCCACAGATTTATTAATATTACATAGGTAGCTTATAAAAATGTAAGGCATTCTCTTTCATTCATCTTAAACATTCCTATTCACGTATATTCCGTCTCATCTGGTAGCCAACCACAACGTTGTTGGAAAAACCTAGTTAGAACAGACATTTTAGTTACACAACTAGCCTGTTGGCAAAGTAGCGGCTTAAAAGATGACGATAACAAAAATTAAAAGTAGTATGCTTGGGTGATTTGGTCACGTTGAGAGAATAAGTGAACGGCGATCAACAAAAGGAATTTATATGGCGGATGACAGTGGAAACGCCGGTAGAGGACGCCCTAGAAGGACATACATCGATGTCATTGGTGATGTTCTTCAAAAAAGACAGGTGCGTAGTACTCTCAACAGGCGTGCGTGTATAACAAGATGTACAAACGTGGACGAAGCAAAAAGAGTATGTAAGGATCGTAGCCGAGCAAAAAGGCGTATTTATGTGTGTATAGAAATACTTTGTCTTAACAGGATTAGTTTCCTGTATTTGCTTAATAATATAGGTAGGAACTAAGAAGAACATGACCAGTTCCTGCATCCTATATCCTAACATTTATTTTACGCGAAGCAAATTCAGTATTTTTTATGCCAGTCCTCAGAAATTCGTGTATTAGCAGTTTACATTACATGGTTATTAAGCAAATGAGCGATCGAGCCATCCCTAAAAGATATACACCGTGGGCCCGAGGTACCCGAAAGATTTTAGCCACGCCTTCTGATGCTATTAAGAGTCAAATGTTATCACAATAAAAGATGAAAAAAGTAAAAAAAAACTTTTTTTTTTTTCTTTTCCTTATGAATAAATTAACTTTAGTGCTTCCTTGTAAACAATACCTTAGGTTGAACTGGCATAAATTATCGTGTGAGTGGATAAGAAACTTCTCACTTCACAACCCTCCCCGACAAATAAGACATACGGCGAGAGGGGTATGGTATGACAAAAGTTGTAACACCGCGTTCATGGGACTTGTTACCATAGATATTTTTCGATTTGTGAATTTCATTAAATAATGAATATTTCGAAAATTAAGCTTATTTCAACAAACTATATACAGGGCATCCCACGACTTTGCCACATGGAGGGGAAGTACCTTAAATACTGTAGATAGAAAAAAATACTGAATGAAGACTTCATTTTTATTTTAAAAACAATACGAACTGCATTCAAAGAATTTTAAGTAATCACCTGTCTGAACCGGGAATCGAACTCGCTAAATGTGAAAACAAAAAAAACTGTAATTTTATTGTAGGTACTAATCGAAAGGCTCGATCAGATACATTTATTTCTTCTAAGTAGCATAGCATCTAAAATAAAAAGAACACCATGAAATTTAACACTTATTTGAAATAATCAGACACGTTTATCTGCAATTTACATACAAACAATTTAATTTATTAAATGCTCAAAATGTGTCTCTTCCTATTGTATACTAATTGTACTTCCCCTCCATGTGGCAAAGTCGTGGGACGCCCTGTATAGTTTTTCTTCTCCAATTAGGCATCGGAATCGAAGGTTAAAATCTTTCGGGTACCTCGGACCCACGGTGTATAATGATCGTAGCATGTGGCGTTCTATAGTTTCTGTCTCCCCCCCTCCCTCCATTGGCTGGAGACCCTTCAAACCACGCCAACAGAAAAAAAAGACTTCCATAACACGCCAGCTGACTTCGTACTTGTCGTCCATACTTAATTTTAATTTCTAGATCACTAGCAAAACGAGAGTACCTAATTACAATTTCACTTCTTTCGAAACGCAGTATTTTCTTCATTTCAAATTACACGGCGACGTTTGCGTGTTTGTAAAAATAATTTCTATAATCTGCGCTGTGGTTGAGAGTATGGAAGCACTTTCAAGAAAATTGTTGTAGTTATCCTATACACTTAGCTATTTACGTGGTACTCGATACTTGTTATGTATCTGGAGTAATCTAGGTATATTGATTACACTGGATATCTCAAAGCACGTGATCATGAAGGGAAAGTACTTACAATTTTAAAAATAGCTTATACAGTGTGTCCCTGGAAGTATGGATCAAATCGAATAGGGGCGTGGGCAATGTCATTTCCAAATTTTTAAACCCTGATAATGTCGGTGCAGTTTTTTACGGTTCAAAAGTTATGACCAGTGATCGGAAAAGGGTGAGCTAATTTACTTAAACTTCAAAGAACAGAGACAAAAACTGGAAATAGAAATATATTTATTTGCCAGAAAACATGGCCACAAGTTAGTACATTTCGTGATAGTACATCATGTTTCGCCGACATGGCAGCATGCAAATTTATACAAACAATAAAAAAAAATAGGTGCATCCATCAATAACTACATTATAATTATACTCATTTACGTACTTATTAAATTATTCAAATTAATATATTGCCTGTCCCTACTTCCATTATATAATAATATTTAAATTTCATCTTTACAGTCAAGGAATTCTTTTATATTATAAAAACACTTATCGACCAACCATTTAAAAAGTCTTTTTCTTAGGTAGTTGAGTGGAAGTTCCCGTAGAGCTCGGGGAATTTTATTGTAAATCTTAACTAACATTACGGAGCTATTTTTTTGGTGTAAGGTGGTTAAACATTTTGGAACTGTTAGTTTAGTTTTGTCCCTCGACAGATGTTTTTTTGGAATCTGATACTTTAAAAAACATTTTTGAGTGCTTTTTTACGAACATAGCAATTTCAAAAATGTAAAGAGACGCTAATGTTAATATTTTTAGTTTTTTAAAGAGCGGTCTACATGAATCTAAGGGCATTGCCCCACAAATCGCCCTTGGAGACTTCCTTACGACAACATTTTTTTTTTGGGAAAATTTTCTTGGAGATTGTCTTTCATTTGTTTTCAAAAAATAAAAGACAATCTCCTTTTTTGAAAACAATAAACAATCTCTTTTTTAAAAACAATGAAAAACGTGTCATCTGGTTTTGTGACAATTTTAGGAAACAAAAATAGGTGTTTTCTGTACTGTTAACATTAATAATTAGATGTACTTTAGTGATGTCCCTTAACCCGGAATAATTTTCACGAAAAAAAATGTTGTCGTAAGGAAGTCTCCAGTTTTTGTCTCTGTTCTTTGAAGTTTAGATAAATTAGCTCACCTTTGCTCCAAGCTACATTCCATGTTGGGGGGGTTTGTCATAATCGCCACGCTTGGCAGGTGGGTTGGCGATCGCAGTATGGTTGTTAAAGTACTCAGATAACGCTGCTGCCCATCCTCTAGTGAATCTCTTAGTCGCCTTTTACGATACCCACGGGAAGAGATGGGGTAGTGCATTTACTTTTTTAAAGTACTTGTCTTGGCGACATTGGATCCTAATCGCACCTGATGGTAAACGCAGACAGGGTTTTAGAACTCACGAATCCAAGTAACAAAGGTATAGAGGGATTCTCGTATCATACATGTCCCCTCCGACTCTTACATACACATGACGGAACACAGTAAACTGCTTGGCGCCGGATTGTTTGGGTGGTAACTAGCCAGGCGGACCGTATAGATCTGTGGAGAAACTTGGTGTGGTGTTCCTCCAACCAAAGGGAGGATCCTCCAACCAGGCGGAGTCTTGTGCCTGGCGGGCTACTGCCCAACGGTTGATGTTGGGAGGTTGTATATATATACTATCTGCGTGTTAAATCTTGATTGCGCGATGTAGGATAGTTCGCATGTGGCGAGATAGATGCCGCCACAGATCCTATCACCAAGCGAGCTGGGTATAGTCTTTTTTTTTTTTAGAGACTTTTGTACTCAACTTTATACTCTAACGGTTTACACAGTACGTTCTTAACATTACAATATAATATCTAAACTTAGGTATACCTACAGATAGACGCTATACATTAAAATTATTACAGTTACTACATATAGTAGTACATTTTATAAAGATCGTAAGCTGTTTCAGTGGTAGGTTTCGCTAAAATACTTTGAAACACTCCAATGTCACCACTCTCACTCGATCTCAAAGCCACATTTTATATTACGAATATAACTAGTACAATGGGCTTCAACTTCAGAGACTTAATACAACATGTTCATGATGATGTTTATTACATCACTGTTATGCCTATAAGTAAACAGTATGAAAAATTTATTTTTTCGAACCTATGTAACTTGGCGGAGAATGACCCTACAGATTTGGTCCTATAGTAACAAATGAACAAAATAACACATTCTAACGGGATATAACAATTTTTTTGTCTGGCCAGCACTTTCAGATATAGCCCAAAAATGTACCTATAGAGCGTGAATGATCTCCTTTATTAAGTGGCATGTGACCAGAGCGCAAACGGAGGGCTATTACAACGAGATTTCGCTGCAATGAAGTGTTAGAAAACCACGGTATCTGAAATGGCTCCGCTTGCAACGTTCTGTACCAAATTCCTTTGTCCGATGAGGTTTAGTTGAATCTTACAACACGCGTCTATTTCCAGCGAGCGGTGAGTAAGTTTTATATTCAAGCTCGTTCAAAACTTAATAAACCGTGTTTCTACCGCTGCCATTTGTATGAAGTGAGCCGTGTTCTCTCTAGTTTATAACAAAGGTCCATAGTTAGGCTGGAAATCCACCAGAACTGTGCGAGGAAAATGTGCAGCGCGAAAATGTGTAGCGAGGATGTGAAACGGTGTGACCCTTTCCACAAGAGCTGTGCGAGGAATGTGTAATGCGTAATGTGTTAGGGCCTTTTCATTGTCATGCGTGATTGCGCCCACGTGCAGGCCAGGCACGCATGCTTTAGCTGAGCAGATTATTTTCGCCTCGCCGCCACAGTATTGTGCGTGTCGCCAGGAAGAGAACTCGTGTCAAAATGAATGAATGAATTTTCATATTGATCATACAACGTGCGTGCGACCCGCTTGACAGTAAAAACAACACTGACTGTCAAGGTTCGCCACACGCACACGGGCGGCACGCATCCGTGCGAGCCACCCGCGATCCGCCCGTGTGCCGCGTGCGTGTGGCGCGCATGACAATAAAAACATGTATGATATGATAGTTTGCGAGCAGCTCGCATGCGTAGCTGGCCAGCACGCTGGCGCAAACACGCATGACAATGAAAAAGCCCTGAATGGGTACAAATGATAATCTACCTCTTCCAAACACCATCTATTGACTGACTGGTAGACGCATATTTTCAAATCCTCGCACACATTCCTAGCAACACATTCCACGTAACACATTCCTCGCAACACATCCCTCGCTCGCATTTCTCGCTTGTTTTGTATGAACAAAAACCTTGCTCCACTAAGCCCATATCCATCAGAATTGCGCAGAACGAAGCTAGGTAAATGAAGTGATTCTATTGGTGTTTACAAAACACATTCCTCGCTACGCAGCTTAGCTCAGCTTTGGTGAATGCCTTAAGGTTAATTTAATATAATATCACATATTGAACACGTGCTGTAACTAAAGTTTGTAATCGATCGTAGTTTGACCCCACATTACGAGAGTTAGTTGGAAACTTAAATCTGAAGCCAGTTTTAATATGTGTTTGATTAGCAATTTATTTAACCCTCCAGTTAGAAGGGTCTCGTTGAGATAAATAATTGCTTGATATTATTATGGTCTTAGAACTAGATAGATCAGCCACCTTTTTCAATTCAATTCAAATTATTTATTGCAATCCATAATGTACATATACAGGTGGTAAAATATATTTAAAAAGAAAAAATTATGGACCCTGTCGGCCACAGCAAAATTATAAGATAGGGTGGCGAGAGGAAGAGCGCTTTTATCCATTTTTCCATAACATTAAAACAATTATATTAGGTAGATTGTTCTTTTATTGTAATTTTATCTTTTTAGTTTATTATTTATTCTTATTTTTGATTACATAATTCGTTTATTTAATCTATCTAATTATAATTTGTAATTTTATTATATTCCAGTTTTATTTTATTTAATGGGTGCATTTTTTTTTACCTTTTTTTTCTGATGGCGAAATGATCTATCTCGTATCTACAATGTGCAACATAAATAACGCACAACATCTTAAGGGGTCACTGGACTCATCATTATGAAAAACTTTTACTATAGGAACAAACCTGATATCGCGAAAAAAAAAATCAGCTGTTCCCTACATTTTGACGAGTTAAGCGAACATAAAATGTAGGGAAGGGACCCTATTACTAAGGCTCCGCTGTCCGTTCATCATGCAGGGAATTCAACAGCCCCGTCATACTATGCTTTATCGACTACACAAAGGCCTTTGTCTGCGTGCAATGGGACAAACTTTGGAATGTGCTACTCGAAATGGGAGCTCCTGAACACCTCGTTGCTTTGATCCAGAGTCTGTACACTGCAAACCGTTCATTCATCAGAATAGGCACTGAATGCTCCAATATGTTCCAAACTCAAAAAGGGGTGAGACAGGGTTGCATCTTGTCCCCGGCACTTTTTAACATATATGGAGAGTACATTATTCGGAAGACCATAGAAAACTGGGAGAAGGGTTTCCCTATTGGTGGAAAGAGACTATCAAATCTCCGGTATGCCGACGACACTATTCTCCTGGCAACATCCTTAGAAGATATGAATGAACTGTTCCAAAGACTCGAGTCAGAAAGTGGCAACATCGGTCTAGCAGTGAACAGAGCAAAAACTAAAGTGATGATAGTTGATCGAGCCGGAAAGCTATCAAATGTCAACTGCAACATTCCTGGCATTAATAACGTTGATCACTACATACACTTGGGGTCCCAAATCAACAATGACGGCAGCTGTGTCCTCGAGATAAAAAGGAGGATCGGGATGGCAAAAGATGCTATGTCGCGACTAAACAACATCTGGAAGAAAAGAGGAATTGGTATCAAAACCAAGATCAGATTGATACGAGCCCTGGTATTCCTTATCTTCCTGTATGGAGTAGAAACGTGGACAATCTTGGGCCGAGAAAGACAAAGGATTGATGCATTCGAGATGTGGTGTTGGAGACGAATGTTGAGAATACCTTGGACTGCGAAACGCACAAATGCATCGATCCTGACTCAGCTCCGAATAAAAACTCGCTTGTCCATTTTATGCCGACAACGTATTCTTTCATACTTTGGCCACACAGTGCGCAGAGGCGACGAAAATTTGGAAAAATTGATTGTGGTTGGGAACACCGAAGGCAAAAGATCGCGCGGTCGTTCACCAACAAGATGGACCGATCAAATAAAAGACTCGTCGTCATCCAAATTCTACACGGTTGTAAGAGACGCGCTGGACAGAAACCGGTGGAAGCAGATCATCCGCTCCAGATGCAACCCTAGTGCTGACCACGATCCTCAGACATGAGGGACCGACCCTAGAGAGAGAGAGTCCGTTCATCTGTCTTTCACCAGGCTGTATCTCATGAACCGTGATAGACAGTTGAAATTTTCACAGATGATGTATTTCTGTTGCCGCTATAACAACAAAAATGCTAAGAAACAGAATAAAATAAATATTTAAAGGGGATTCCATACAAAGACGTGATTTTTTTGCCGTTTTTATAGATAATCGTTCGTCCGTCTGTCACCAGGCTGTATCTCATGAACCGTGATAGTTAGATAGTTGAAATTTCCACAGATGATGTATTTCTGTTGCCGCTATAACAGCAAATACTAAAAAACAGAATAAAATAAATGTTTAAGGGGGCTCCCATATAACAGACGTGATTGTTTTGCCGTTTTTATAGATAATGGTATGGCTTCGTGCACGAGTCCGACTCGCTCTTGACCGGTTTTTTTTATCCCGACATTACGACTGAATTACCCCAGCGATCTACTATGCAAAGCTTAGTCTTAATTTTTTGCTTCATTATTGATCAAAATACAAGAGGAGCTCGTGGCTAAATAATTACAGCCGCATAGACCGATCTTCCGGGTTAAGCCACGCTTGCCGAGGTTGGTCTGTGGATGGGTTACCATTTACCATAGCGAGATTCCTCCGTGCCTCGGAAAGCACGTAAAGCCGTTGGTCCCGGCTGTCATTTGTAGATTTTTGACAGAAGCCAGAAGGTCTGACAACCAGTCTTACCAAGAGTATCGTATTACCCAGTTACTGGGTTGTGGAGGTCTGATAGGCAGTCGCTCCATGTAAAATACTGATATTCAGCTGCATCCGGTTCGACTGGAAGCCGACCCCTACATAGTTGGGAAAAGGCTAGGCAGATGATATTGATCAAAATACAAAACTCTTAATAATAACCGATCATTAGTGACATAACTCTAAGAAATTTTGTTAAAACCATCACAATTGCTTAACAAATATAACAGAACCGCAAACTTTAAGCTCTATAATGGAGACAATTAAACTTTTGTTATTCCAACCGCTGGAATCCATTAAAGAAACTTGGTTTGAAGTCGAAACTTGTGATCAATCTGTTTGGTTTAAAAAATTATGAAAAACAAAATATGTTATTTTAAATTTTTTGACGTATTTACGGCCACTAGTGAAAATTTCGTTATTGCCAAAAGCAATATTTTACAGGAGACGGAAAAAACCATATCCGGGAAAATGTTGTAAGGAATTTCATTCTGTTTTTTTTTTTGTTTTATTATAAACTATCGACCCGCCCCGGCTTCGCACGTGCACGTTTTATAGCTTAAAACCTTTCTCTTGAATCATCTATTACAAAAAACCGCATCAAAATCCGTTGCGTAGTTTTATATAAGTTAATTAAAAACCGTAACTTACGTAACTCGCTTCAGGTCGAAAACTAATCAGGCAATCCCGAAAAATGCACATGAGGAAACCGTAACCTAGGCAGTTGTCTCACCGCCGGCGAGGAAGCGACTAACTATCGGCTATTTTCTCGCTCAAGAAACTTACAATAGATATACATTCTGTGTAAACAAAAGAGATGCATATATTAATAGTTGATCGCTGACTGTTTACACTACCGGCGCGGACTCGCTGCACTAGTTTGTCGCTGAGCGACAAGAGCTATCAAAGATAATACTCGCTCAGCTATACTTTCTCAGCGATGCCCGCGTGGCGGTTAGAACTCACGCCGAGAGACCAACCAGCGGTTATTTGCGAATGGTGCGAGTAATCGCCCGTCGCTTTTTTTTTTTTTTCTATTTGACTGCTGTAGGTCGTCCTAGGGGACGGTTTCTACGTAACCGGGCAGTTATTGGCGTGACCTGAAGGGTCTCCAGCCAATGGATGGGAAGTAAAATACTTAACCTAAGCTAACTACTTGTACTACACTAACATCATGACTACCTGCAACAACAGCACTAAGGGCGACCCCTAGTGGGACTCGGACCTCGGCTTAGGGCGTTGCTGGCGTGGACATAGGGGGGGGAGACAGCTTGATGAGGGCTGAATTATCGGTGTGACTGCGGAGTCTGAAGAGATGACCGGCTCTACGACAGGAGAGCTCGGTGGATCGTGACCGGCGGCGGTGGGACGTCGCGACGGGCCTCGTCGGCGAGGACGGTATGCCGGACGGCGGCGGACGTTGTGTATTGTGCTGGTCGATTTACTCGCCTCCTGGAGGAGGGTTATTTCGTCATCTGGTTCTAAAAGTGTGTGCCTGGGACGGCGAACTTTACTTATGAGAGAGGGACTGTAGTCGGCCGCTGCGGCGACTAGGGGGTTCGGATGGAGGGGGGCAGTGTCGAAGTAACGCTTGGAAATGCGTTTGAGGTATTGCCTGATGGTTGGCATTTTTAGATCGAGATGGAGTTGGACGTTGCGCATGAACCACGGGGCAGCCGCGGCTCTGCGCAACACTCGATTCTGGAGGGTTTGGAAGGATTTGAAACGACAAGGCTTAACGTGTGCGAACACGACGCTAGCGTAAGTCAAGATGGGGCGGATGCACGTCACGTAGATTCTCAGCTTATTTCTAAGTGACAATTTACTGCGTGCTCTAAGGATGGATCGCCCGTCGCACTCGCACACTCGCTTATAGCCCAGTGACAAATAAACTATCGGAACTTAACACTCGCTTCTCGCTGCTCGCCAACTCGTTTCTAGTTTCTAGCTCTACTCGCTTCTCGCTCATCGTTGGCGGTGGGTCAAGTGCCTAGTAAAAAACAACTTCTATAGTATAAAACAATTCCTAGAACGAAAATAGCGTTTTCGTAATTTAATAATAGTTCTGTTAAGGAAATTGTTATTACAAATATTTGCATGCTGTGTTTAATCGTGGCAAAACATGTCTGCTCTATTTTTATACTATAAGATCTTTTCATACCATGTTTAACGCAAATAAATATATTGTTATTGTTATAAATATGAAAATGTCTCACGAATGTAAAACAAAAACATTCCATTATGTATAAAAGCCTTTAAGTTTCATTTAATATTATCTTACCATTGTAAATCGTGATTACAGACAAAAACAAATAACAGCCGTTAACAATAACT
This sequence comes from Amphipyra tragopoginis, assembly GCA_905220435.1. Taxonomy (NCBI): domain Eukaryota; kingdom Metazoa; phylum Arthropoda; class Insecta; order Lepidoptera; family Noctuidae; genus Amphipyra; species Amphipyra tragopoginis. The sequence continues at coordinate 21,075,323 of HG992014.1, forward strand.
TCACCAACTTTAATTATATTGACCAAAGTTTAATTTTATGTGAGAATCGTATCGTAAACAATAGAAATTAGATTTTGTGTTACAATAATTAAATTAGGGAAAGCCGTACAAAAATATTGAAAAAGTGGATCAAATTGAATAAAATCATTATATACAACGTTAGTCAGAAAGGGGGTACTAATCCGAAAGGGTGTTAAAGTACCTATAATAATGAGTAACTTTTGTTCTACCACTTTTCCCAAAAGTCAATAGTTTAAGAGAAATAGCTGTTCAAAAATTGCATAAAAAAGCTAAAATCTATCTACCCTCAATTACGATCAGCTGTGTATTTTCTGAATTCGTAACTAAAGTAGGGACGAAGAATTTTTGAAAAAACTAAAATTAAAATTATTTTACATGGAAATAAAAATTATCGAATTTTGAAATTTTAACACTTGCTTTCAAACAGTCATCAGCGATACTATAAGTGGGCTTCGGATTAGTACCCCCTTTCCGACTAACCTTGTATACAGCCTGTTAACGAATTCGTGTAATTCCTTCAAATCGCGTGATTTACTGGTGACACAGATTAACCATGAAAGGACTTTTTCGAAAAACAAATAAAAAAAAACAAAAAAAAAGGAACTAGGTTTTCTTTTTCTGAGTCGTTTAAGAGCCCCGAGTTAACTGACAGCAAAGAGCGATATCACGTTAGTCGTGTCCGCCAGCCGCGTCGCCGTACTTTCATTCATTTATGCGTAGCATCGAAATGTTACGACAAAAAAAAAGTTGGATTCGTGTGCTTCATCTTAGACCCTGTCTGCGCTTACCATCAGATGCGACGAGGGTCAAATGCGACCAAGTAAAGAAATAAAAAAAAAAACTGAAAAAGTGAATTCGGCCCATTAAGCGCAGTTCAGACTATGCTATACTATTTCGCTATATAGTATAGCATATTGCGTCATAAGCTATAACTTTATAGCATGACGTTTACACTACGCTATATCGCAAGCTTGTTTTCTAGTTATTTGACGGCGATCCATCAGGCGACAGACAGGGTAGAAGTGAGGCGGGCGGGGACCGGAGAATCGTACGATATAGGTCTGAGAATCGCTCAAGTTTATCGCGTACAGCAAGCCAATATTTTATAGTATAGCGTTGTGTTCATATAAAATGTATGCTGAGCAATATCGCTGTGCTATACAATATTTGCAATATGGTATAATAATATATTATACCGTAGTCTGGACTGCCCTTTATTTTGAATTGAAAATAATTGGATTTTTTCTCGGAATTTTCCGAAATTATCAACTTTGCTTGTATTTTATTGTTGTTCAATTAACGTTTTAAAGGAAAATCGCTCATTATTTTTAATTGAAGATCAATGGAACGTATCGCTGAAATCCTAAAAAAATGCCCATAAAAAATGTATTTTATTTTTCCGAAATGCGGAAAGGTCTTATTAAAATAACCCGACTACGGAAAAATAAAAGTGAGCTAAAAAGTACGAAACAAGAAAATATTTCAGACAGAAATCAAGACATAGTACAAAAATGCTCAAGGTAAAGCCGGCGTCGTATGCCATTATAATTTTGTAGGTTTTAATATGGACTTTGCGTGTAAAGTCCACATTACATTTAGGGAGAATTTATATAGCATATGTCACCTGGATCATTATTACAAATCTATTGATACCTCATTCATCAAAATCGGTACAGTAGTTTAGGCGTTACGTTGGAACACACGTAAATAAAAACATAGGTACTTACATGTATAATACATACAGGGTGTAAAACGACCCATCACATAGCCGAAATCTACGCACTCTGTACATCAAAATAAATTATTACATTGACCAAAAATTATTGCTGGGAAATGACTTTTATTTTTAGGCAAACGCAGTTTTTTTGTAGCGCGCAATGTAATGCACGTAACCGACTGTGCCTGTGTGTGTAGCGTTGCGCGTGCGTTTGTTATTCATTGCGTTTTTGTAACTGTAAATGCGTAGTTTGTGAGGAAAAATTGAAAATTTTGGTAAGGTTGACTGGAAGAAAGTTTAGTATTATCACTTTAGAACACGTTTTTGGAAAAAAAAAAAAAAGTATAGGTACTTTGACCTTCGATATCTCGAAAACTAATGATTTCCCAGGTATGGTCTGGTAAAAAAAAAAATGATCCCAATGATGGGTAGAATATGTGGTTTTCGTTATCGCTAAGGGTCTTTTTACACCCAATAGAATGCTAAAATCATAAATAATCCTTCCTTTTGGCTTTACCGTAGTCGGGTAATAAGTTATTTGACAGCATTTAAAATTATTCGCAAAACAAATCTAAAAACAACACAACAACATAACTTCACGCCTTATTCCCCGAAGGGTTGGCAGAGGTGTATAGTACACCCACGTTTCGCCGTTATGTTTAAGTCTCATGTAATAGGGGGCGAGCCTATTGCCATCAACCGGGTACAAATCCAGACTCCGAGCTGCTACTGAGAAATTCCACACGGAAAAACCCAATAACACTTTGCCCGACCTGGGGATCGAACCCAAGACCTCACGCTCAGCAGTCGCGCTTGCGACCACTAGACCAACGAGGCAGTCAAATCTAAAAACTCCGAGTATATTCAGAAATCAGAATACTGGTTTCGGTACATCATCTCTCACCCTATCCTCCTTTTAAAATATTAATAGCCAATTTATTGCACCCTATAATTCCTGGACTTTTCCTCAAGACTGAAGCCTTTATACAGGCTTCTATTGAGTTCCTTAGAGATTCACCAAGCTGTCTGGAAACTGTAATTAATAAGAAGACATTCAACAGACATTAATTAGTTAGTTTCCTAGAATCTCTCAGCTTATTAGAAACTTTACTTGAATACAATACCTACAAGAATTTGTTTACACACTCTTTAGATTTATAGGTTGAAATTGTAAACACTCGACAAACCGAAATGGGAGATTATACTCATCACTATGAACAACTTTTACCATGAGAACAAACCGGAAATCGCGAAAAAAACAGATGTTTCCTACATTTTTTTTTTTTAATTTATTTATTTAATTCAGGCATCAAGGCCCATAGAAAATATATATTGCAATATAATACAATCATTCTAAAAATACTATACATAAACAATATTATTATCTAAAAACTACTTCACACGTAAAGTCGGCGTCGTGTGTCGCGCGGTGTCGGGTATCCGGCCTCGGAATCGTCGGCCAAAATTCTTCCTTCGTGAGGGTCGACAGATGTTCAGTCGTCAGATGTTCGCATAACTCGTCAAAATGTAGGGAACATCAGATTTTTTTTTTGCGTTCTCCCGTTTGGTCCCATAGTAAAAGTTGTTCATAGTGATGAGTACAATCTCCCATTTCGGTTTGTCGTGTGTTTACAATTTCAACCTGTATAGAATGACAATGAATTCGTGTAATTCTTTCAAGCCTCGTGATCTTCTGCTGATATAGATTGAAGCCCGATTTAACTGACTGCACGGAGCGATATCGCGCTAAATGTAGCCGCCAGCTGTGTCTCCGTGCTAACATTCAATTATGTGTGTCATCGAAATGCTCTATCAAATGCGAAATATTTAAAAGAAATGTTTTGCTTTTTTTTTATTGAAACATTATTAAGTGGTTTAGATACGATCACTTAAACCTTCCGCATTTTTCTTTTCTTTTTTCATTTATACAAACTTTTTGCGGTGCGGGGTTAATCTATACCAGTAATAGATCATGTGGATTTAAGGGATTACAAGGGATTACAGTAAAGGAATTCTTTTACACCCCGTGTATGAATGTATATTATATTTGTTGCTATTTAAGGAAGAAGATATTCTAACTAAAGACGTTTTTCCACGGGACACGGGGTACGCCAACCCACACCAGTATTCTAAATGCGCAACATAATCGTAATCGCTAAAGCTCTGCAATGCGATTCACTAACAGACTCATCATAGATGTAAACAACGATGAGTTCACTGATGTTTCATCGTAAATATCGCTTTTAAAAACAACGTTAATAAAAACCGTATTCGCTAAGCTACCTATGCTCGTCGACGATCTGCCGAACACGAACGGAACTATATTTTAGTTCTATATCGCGCCGTCGACATCGTTGAGGCGATACGATCTCGCAGTTTTAACTAAAGAATACCGACATGTTTTCATCAGATGTTTCAACGAAGATTTCTTGTTTGTAAAGATGTTTTGCCTTACTGAATCGCACTCCTGATCTTGACTGGCCAACAACTTCTATATCAACGTATGTGTCCGTTTACGGACACTGTGAGTTTTTTCAAGCTCAGAGCGGTTACGCACTGCATCCGATCCTAATCCGAGAAAATACGTTCCGAAGTAGTCATAGAAATATTTGTATGGTAGTTTACGCACTAGATCCGACTTCCGTCATCCGATTTCTCTCCGTTATCCGTGAGTTTCTAATTCGGAAGAAAAATTGACGGACCGAAGTAGCCGTAGTACTGTTATATGAACGGTTTCGCATTACCTCGGATTCAAATCGGACGCCAAATGGTTATGCCAAAGATGGATGGCCCCTGAATTGTTTGAATTTGGATCAGAGATCGTGCGTAAGCGATATCCGAATTCGGTCCGAGTTTTTTAGACTAGATTCGTATTTTCACGTATTCGGATCGGATGCAGGGCGTAATCGCTGTTGTAGTAATAAAAATGCATTTACTTTTATTAATATGATGATGTATTCTTGACCAACAATATTAAAATATTCAACGTTTAAAATCGGGCGTGAGGTCTAGCTCCGGCCAAGAGAAAAGCGGGTGAGGCATCACCGGAAAACCGGAAGACAGGAAGTGTTCGCGATGTTGTCAGTAATGGAAAAAAATAAACAGTTCAGAAAAAATCTGTTCCCTACAATATGGTTGAGCCGTGACGTGCTCGTAATGCTCGTGAACGGGTGCTGTCTGTCGGGACTGGTCAGCACTTCACTGCTATGGCAATCCTAGAAGGCATATTTTTATATTTGTTACTCTCATGTGAGTGTATTTCTTACATAAACCTGCATTATTCTCATACTATTACTCACCCTACTGTAATGGAATTGTTATAAACTACGAAAAAGAGGATTCATGGAGTTTCTTGCCGGCTCTTCTCCGTAGAACCTACCTTTTGGAACCGTGCACCTAGTTTTGATGTTTTAAAAGTGCCTGGAAGCTGATCTGTTTGAAATAAAAAACTTTGACTGCAATAAAAATCCATTTTTCCATCCTGTTGTATAAACAATGAACACGCACAAAATTTTGCTTATCATTATACTTTAGTGGCCAAAACTTAGAAACAAAACAGACCGGGGTTATTTAATGGTCTATAAATAATGAGAAACCGAAACTTGCTGCTATTGTGTCGAGGCTATAAAGGAAGTCCTATTTCATGCTGACTGAGCTAAAAGAAAAAACAGAATTGGTCATAATTACGATCGAAATACGATTGTAAAAGTTTAGTACGATTCAGAATAGAATAGAATATACTTTATTGTACACCAAAATTGTAACACAGCTCTTATACAATATCATATATATCAATTTAGATTGTTTTTTTTATTAACATTTAATTGAATTTATTTGTTGCTAATATTTGCTATTAGTTTTGACATTGAATCGCAATGATTAATTATTAATATTATTCTATTAATACATACGAAAGCCTGTAAAATGTGAGGACCATGCAGCATATAGTGTTATACTTTCATTCTTAATGTTTGACTGCCTATTGTTTATCGGTATGAGTCTGTCATGCTCACTGAAATGTCCTGCTGATGGTGGCGTTGTGCACCGGGTTGTTGAGTTCCCTGCAACATGGTTGAGGTAAGCGACGCCGATGCATGCGTCATGCTCGTGAACGGGTGCTGTCTGTTGGGACTGGTCAGCTCGTAACTGCTATGGCAATCGTTTTAAAAGGCTAACTTTCTCATTACTTTTCATGTTGTTAACCGCTTGTGCATTAATCTGCATTGTTATTACCTTAGAATAATAACGCCGTTATTACATTACTACAATGAAAAATGTGAAACCATTTACCGGTTCTTCTCCAAAGGACCTACTACTTGGAACCGAGCACCTAGTGTTGACCTTTTGAAAGCACCAGGGATCTGGTCTATTTGAAATAAAAACTATTTGACTTTGACATTATTTATGGTTAAAATGGCGGTCTTATCGCTAATAGCGACATTTACCAGACAACCTTTGGATGAACAGGAAAACAATGAATAAGATAGGGGGGATTTAAGTTACGACAAAAACTTTGCTTCTTTAGATTTTTTAAAATATTTGAATAATGTATGATACACCGTGGGCCCGAGGTACCCGAAAGATTTTAAGCACTCCTTTCTGTTGGTATTGAGTCAATAATGTTATGATAACATAAGTCCCATTCAGTCAATTTAACTATTTTGTTTTTCGGAACAAAATAAATTAATTAACTTTAGTACTTCCTTGTAAACAGTAACTCAGGTCGAGCTGACAATGTTTTTAAATTATCGTGTTAGTGGGTAAGAAAACTTCTCACTTCACGAACCTCCCCGACAAAACACGACATAAAAGCGTTTAGGGTTTGGTATGACCAAAGTATGACAAAAATCGCAACGCCGCGTTCATAGAGCTTGTTACCCTAGAGATTTTTCGACTTGTGAATTTCCATGAATAATTCCCTTTATTCATTTTAAACACATATAAATTATATTTTTAAACACATATCATAAATAAAAAAAAAACAATATACATTTAAAAATATAAAAAATAGTATCCCACCGGCATCGGGAACAGGGTCCAAGCTGCCGGCAGTCAGGGCTCCAGAGAAAGGAACCTTCTCACTATGCGTGCCGTGTCAAGGAGTACTGCCTTCTGTATCAAGCCCTTGATCCAGCCACCTAACGAGAGCCTCTTGAGATGTTGATCGAGGCTCTTAGCTATTAGGCCATTCGCCGTAACGACTATCGGAACAATGACTGCTGAGTCCACATCCCACATGCCGACAACCTCGTGTGCTAGATCAAGATATTTTATTTGTTTATCTTTCTCAGCTTTCACGAGATTCTCGTCATGAGGGACGGTGATATCAACAATCATTGTGCGGCGCTCTGATCGATCTATTACCACTATGTCAGGCTTATTGGCAACAATAGTCCTGTCAGTGATAATAGATCGATCCCAGTACAATGTGACATGACCATTCTCGAGAACTGGGTCGGGCACATACCTGTAGTACGGTACTTCCGATTCCACAAGGTTATATTTCAGAGCAAGTTGCTGATGAATAATCCTGGCCACCAGGTTGTGTCTGTGCAAGTACTCTCCGTTGGCAAGACGGGAACAACCGGAGACAATGTGTCGGATAGATTCTCCTGGACGGTGGCATGCCCGACAAATGTCAACCGTGCCATCCTTCACAATATATCTCCTATAATTGTTCGTCATCATGACTTCGTCCATAATTGCACAGACGAAACCTTCGGTTTCTCCGAAGAGGTCACCAAAACGTAGCCAGGATACGGACGCTGAAAAGTCAACGTAGCTCCTTGCTTTGCCATACTTCCTCGCGATCATTGGTGCTAAGTACTGCAGGTTTGCGCCAGTTCTCTTTAGCCAAGGCGAGCGGGGTGAGTCCCTTGTCCACTGCGACCACATCTCGATGCATCTCCCCTTCAGCTTGGAGGAAATACTCCCTGAGACTGCACACTTCGCGGTTGTGTAGGGTCTTAGCGTTTAAAAAGCCTCGACCCCCACACTTTCGCGGAATGTACAGTCTCATCACTGAAGAGCGTGGGTGATGCATCCGATGTGTAGTCAGCAGTGCACGGACCCTTCTATCCAGGGCGTCAAGATCAGTTTGAGTCCACTTGAGTATGCCGAAGGAGTACATCAGGACCGGCATGACCCAACCGTTAAAGGCGCGCACCTTGTTTCCGCCTGATAAAAGACTTCTTAATACTTTATTCAGGCGGCCAAAGAAGCGCTCCCGTAACGATTGTCTCATGTCGGCCTCACTGATGCCTAAAGCCTCCGACATACCCAAGTATTTGTAGGTCTCAGTTGGGGAGAGGGATCTAAGTTGTATGGAATTCGAGAGTTGGGTTCCCTCGGATTCCACAATCCCCCCTCGCTTTACATGCATGACCGCACATTTGTCCACACCAAATTCCATCCTGATAGAGCTACTGAAGTTTCCATGAATAATTATTATTAAGATCTCGAAAATTAAGGTTTATTCGACAAACTATATCCTAGCTTTTCTTCTCCAATTAGGCATCGGAAATGATGATTAAAAATTTTCGGGTACCTGGGACCCACGGTATATAGATATTTTTAACGATACGGGATGTAGTTTTAAAGCGATAATACAATAATAATTCTTTGCCATAGTTAGGTAGTTTTCATTTTGAATAAATATTTTTATTTTGTGGCGGCATCTATCTCGCCACATGCGAACTATATCCTACATCGCGCAATCAAGATTTAACACGCAGATAGTATACAAGATTAGTCAGAAAGGGGGTACTAATCCGAAAGAGGGTTAAAGTACCCATGATAGTGAATAGCTTTTGTTCTACAACTTTTTTCAAAAGTCAATAGTTTAAGAGAAATAGGTGGTCAAAGATTTAAAAAAAAAGCTCTAAAATCTATCTATCCTTAGCGATGATCAGCTGTGTTTACATTTTAGGTCATATTTGGGGTCATGAATTACAAGCACCATTTACTGAATTTGTAACTAAAGCAGGAAAGAAGAATTTTTGAAAAAACAGAAATAAAATGATTTTGCATTGAAAAAAAATACCGAATTTTGAAATTTTAACACTTGCTTTAAGACAGTCATCAGTGATACTTTAAGTGGCCTGCGGATTGGTACCCCCTTTCCGACTAACCTTGTATACAACCTCCCAACATCAACCGTTGGGCAGTAGCCCGCCAGGCACAAGACTCCGCATGGTTGGAGGATCCTCCCTTTGGTTGGAGGAACACCACACCAAGTTTCTCCACAATTTTATTTATTCGGGAAAACAAACAGTTACACATTAGATATTACAAAAAATAAAAATATACAGGGTTATACAAATGTGCAAATAACAACGCGCAACATTCTCCACAGATACACAATAAGACAAAGACAGGGTTGATACCTAAATTTAAGGCAAAAGGATTAAAAAAACAGCTATCGGTGCTGATTCTGTTATGGACAAACTAAACCTAATTTAGGCTATTGCCATCTTTTTCACTCTAATAAAATAAGAAAGAGACATACGTAAATAAGAGCTGTCCAATTTAGTTGAACTAAAAGTTCCATACAAAAGGCATCTGACAAAATGAACCAAAAAGTAAAGTAGCCGGCCAAAGAAAATTATGCATTTAATAGATATGATAGTAAATTAATACCTAAACATTTTTGAATATGACGTCATTCCTCTAAGTCTGATTTATGAGTCACTACTTATGGTTAAAATTTTTCATTTCAGACAAAACTAAAAATTCTTTAATTTTTTTCACTAAGATCGAACATTTTAACCTTATGTAGTGACTCAGATATCAAACCTAGAGGAATGACGTGATAACAAAAAATGTTTAGGTAGTCATGTACTATCATAATATGTATATACTTTTCTTTGGCCGGCTACTTTGGATTTTGGTCTAAAAATGTATGAAGCTTGTCAGGTCTCCTTTACACGACATTTAAAACGTGTCGACTAAAAACACGACGAAGTTCAAGGCGTAAACTAATTTGACATCTCCAACTTAGTTGTTGTCTATCACCGTCCTTTTCTCGCGCTATCTGTTAGTAAAAGATAGCAATTCTCTAATTTTAGTTTAGTTGGTGAACAAGAGAATCGGCACCATTGTCAAAGAATACTAGAGAAAACTAAAATTATTCACTCAAATATTGTACTACAGTAAAACATCCAATACGACGTGATCAAAGCTCTCGATGCATTGTCCATCCGAACTGTCCGTCCGTGCATGATGCAGAGCGATAGTGCGTAGGCTTGCTGAATATCAAACAATCGTGCATTTAACAATGCAATGCCTGTAGATAGCTTTCTGCTAAACTTGGCTTTAGTTTAGGTTTTGTCACTGATATTGCAACTTTGGTTTTTTTCGTCAGTGGTCATAATTTAATAATGAGGGAGAGAGAGATAGAATAGAGAGAGATCGAGAGATAATTTTGACTGCGTCGTTGGTCTAGAGATCGCAAGCGTGACTGCTGAGCGTTAACTCCTGATTTCGATTCCCAGGTCGGGCAAAGTATTATTGGGTTTTTCCGTGTGGAATTTCTCAGTATACATAATGACTCGCCCCGTATAAAGAATGAATGGTGAGACACTAACCATATCTTAGGGTCATTTTACTCATCATTATGAACAACTTTTACTATGGGACCAAACCTGAAATCACGAAAAAAAAAACAGCTGTTCCTTCATTTTGACGAGTTATGCGAACATAAATGTAGGGAACAGCAAATTTTTTTTTTTCGAGATTTCTGGTTTGGTCCCGTGGTAAACGTTGTTCATAATGATGAGTACAGTGACCCCTCAAGAGATCTTTAGTGTCTCAACAGTCATTCTGTATAGGACATGAACATAATGGCGACATGAGGGTGTAATATAAATACACCACTGCCCAACCCTTCGGGAATTGCATGCGTGATGTTATGTTTATGATTATTCACGGTTTACTCACGTGCATTTTTTCGGGATTGCCCGACTAGTTTCGGACCCAAACGGAGCCCTTATTCATGAGCTGATCACGCAGCGAGGTCGTGATGTTATGTGATAATTATTAAGATATTCCCTGAACTTTTTTCCTTTGCGAAAGCTAAAGAAGGCAAAAAAAGGGGTGCATTACAGCCTACATCCTAATGAAACCGGATACGTTGTAAACAAAGTTTGTTCAAATTAACAAACGATGAAAGTTCGTTCACGTTCGTTGACTTCGGATGTACCTACCATAATACTTAATTTACGTCATATTTCTCTCTTTCAGATACCACAATGACTTCACTCAAGCCAACACTTCTTTTACAAACCATCATCTTCCTAGCTACATTACAAAACATCAACACAATAGAAGACGGATACCTCCGTTATGTCAAAGATGGCTGCTTTCTAAGAGGAGAAGCCTTATCTTGCGTCAAATATAAAGCTGTCAAAATAGCCAAAAAGGCTATATTTGGAGACATATCAAACAAAAACGAAACTATCAAAGCTAACAACATTGTTAGCTTAGTTCCTTTAGACGATGAAACTATAGAAAGACTAGGAGTTAAGGAGAATGCAGAAGCTAATATAGTCGCAAATGAACCAAGGAGTTTCTTGTCAGAATGGGCGGAGTTTGCGAAGTATTTTATGAAGCTGGTTCAAGAGTTCTTCAAGGTGAAAGGTCTTAAAGTGAATCTACCTGAAGGTGCAAGAACTGTTGAAGAAGATGATGATAATGGTGAGTAGAATTTGTTACATTTGCTTTAGGATGTGTGGGTTAGAATTTGAGGATCAAATGCGTAGACGGCAATCATCGTGAGGAGATATACAGAAAAGAGAGGCGTTAAAAAGAAGGTTTGCCACAGTGTGTGTAGTCCGCTAACCCGCACCAGTAGGATAAGCACGAATTTTATAACATATGGTAACGTACAAATAAAGTTGATGTAAGTAAAATTTGAATTGGAAAAACTCAATGTTGGTGTACAATAAAGTATATTCTATTCTACTCGTTCTGGGCATAATATTTATATTTCAATCAAAAACAAAGGCTTAAACCCTATTCGTTCTGAGAAGAGGCTCGTGCCTAGCAGTGGGAAAGTGATAGGCTGATTATGTTATGTTAATGCCTAATGGCGATAATACACGGTTCAACCAAATTGATTCACTTTGGTTGAAAGATGCAAAAATGAAAGCATATGCTATTGATCAATGATATTGAATGATTCACCTTTATGTTTTCATGGTTCAATTTGGTTGCTTCATCCAAATTGAAAGGCAGAAGTGAACCGTGTAATGTCACCATAAGAGATACAAGATCTCCAATTTTAACGATAGGTTTTGATTTTTTTGGAAATACGTCACATGAATTAGAATTAGATTTTGTGTAAAAAGTAAGCTTGTTGTAGTTTCAAAAAGAAAAGCCTCCGGTTCGATGCTTCTACTGTTGATTCATTTATGAACAAAAGACAAGTCTGTTATTTCGTTCGTGTTTAACTTTAATGTATTTTCATTTTCTTTCTTTTGTTTACTGGGAATTAAAATATTTTCAATAAAAACGTGAGCTACAAAATATATCACGTTTCTAAAACTATCCTACAAATATTACAAACGTGAAAGTTCGGATGTTTGAGAGTTAGAAATTTGGCTGTTTGTTAATCAATCACAACTTAACAGCTGAATGGATTTGGCTCAAATTTAGCACACGTATAGATCATGACCTGGATTAGGTCACAGAATACTTTTTATCTAGGTATATGAAGTAGTTTGCCTAGGATACGAGTGAAACCAGGAGCAACAGTTGCTAGTTGATAATAATTATTTATATTTAACATAGCTCGCTAGCAAGACTAATTGTTCCACTTTGAGGTACCCTTACTGGATATGATTTCAAATTGAAACATTGTCAACGCGAATGCAAATGAATAATTTTGTTTAAATAACCGAATTAAAGATAAGCATCAAATTGAACCCATTTGTTTTACATATCAAAAAAATATTACTGTCCAAAATTTGACTGACAGAGTTAATAACAACCGTCTTTGTTCTGTCCACGTCACTCAAATGACCTTTTATAACAAAGGAGCTAACTACGAAGGAAATTATTCGTCATTATTAGCCCAAATTGTAGGCACTTACAATACAAAAGAAAAATCGGCCGAGTGCGAGTCGGAGTCGCGCACCGAGGACTCCGTACCTTAGAAGGAAACGTATAAAATATTAGCTCGAGACTTGGCGGGGCACTGCCGTGCCCCCAGATATTTTAATTTTTTTTGGAACCGGGCAACTAAGTTTGTAAAGATTTTTTGCTGATTTCTTAAAAATTGTGCTACTCACAGGCATCGTTTTATTTTTCCTGTACCTAATATTTACGTAAACCTCAATCAACTAGGTTTATATCAGATTATACGCTTTGTAAACTTCTTAGATAGGGAGGGAAATTGTATTTTTACAGTCATTTTTCATCATTAGTCAAAAACTATGCGGCATAAATGAAAATAAAAATATATTTTGCAATGAAACCCTTTCATATACTTAATACCACATTTGACCGAGTATCCCCACTTTAAAATTTCAGGACTTCGTTCCCGTGCAATGAAAATTTAAATATTTTTTCAATTCTTTCACTTGCAATATATACTTGGGAGCAAATAGATCAAGCCACTTCTATTTTTCATATAAGTATATTTGTTATTACTTGTGGTATTATGGAACTGATCAATTCTAAACTTAACGCCTAAAAGGTTATTTGATAACCTTTAAAATGAGAGTAGTTTTTTGTATTTTGAATCATATAATTCGTGAAATCAAAACTAATAACCAGGGGCCCAATTCTCCTAAAATAAATTGTTGCCAAACGCAATCGAACCACAACCGTCAGTCAGTTTTTGTTTACGAAAACTTTCAAAATGATTGATTTTGTTTTTTGTGTAAAACAATTTGGTAGCTTTTGAAATTGAGAACTGTCTGAATGAACGGGTCGGCCTTGGTTCGGTTGTGATTTATCAAGATTTATTTTAGGAGAATTAGGCCCCAGGACACGTGAAAAAAGGAGTGGCTCGATTTCTTTGCTCCCAAGTATAGATGGACAAGCATTATTTAAAAATATTCAATATTTCAAGTCGATAGCATTAGTAGTTCATGAAATAAGCACCTGTGATAGACAGACGGACAGACGAAGTCGCACTATAAGGGTTCCATTTTTACCACTTTGGTACGAAACCCAAATAAGTTTAATTTTGTACTCTGAATTACGGTTCTGCAGATTGTAATTTTGATAAATCTGATTTAATTTTGTTTATTGCCCTTTTGGTAGCACGAATGCTGACCTTGAGGGCTGTGATTATAAGACCTTACATGTTATTGATGATAATGATGATTATATTTGATTTTAATTTACGCCCAGCAAGGGCGTTTACGAAAAGTTGAAAGGGAACCGCTTGTCTTGGTATGGGCATGTGAAGAGGAGAGATGATACGCATGTGACGAAAAGAGTTATGAATATAAATGTGGATGGATGAAGAGGAAGAGGGAGGCCAAAGAAAAGATGGATGAATCGTGTGAAGAATGATATGAAAGAGAACGGAGTCAGTGATATCAAGACTGTTGACAGGACGGAATGGAAGAAAAAAACGTGTTGCGCTGTCCACAAGTAAAAAAAAGGCAGGAAGATGATGATGAATTTACGCCCAGCAAAGTAAGTCGGGGTAATTTACTGGAAGGATTATAAAGCACTGGTTTTTCGTCACGTGTGGCATGAATTAATATAGTCTTCTAATAATAGTCTTCCTAAAGAAAGAAAGATTTTTTTTATTCTAACCTCGCATAGGCAGTTACAGAAATAAAAATAAAAAGAAAATTAAAAGAAAATAAAAATTTAAACAACCTGCACGAGGTCAAAGAAGGCTTCTATCTCAGTTTAATGCTGCGACATATAAAAAAAACGCTACAGCGCTGGTTTTCAGTTAGGACCGACTGACAGGGCTTTTAACAATTCGTATAATTCCTTAAAACCACAAGATCTAAAAATAGTACAGATTAACCCCGCGCAGGAATTAGAATAAATAAAAAAAACTTGCGCTTACGTATTTTTTTTGTCTTTTCTCTTTTCTTTTCCGCTCCTAAATGTATGAAAGCACGGCGACACAGCTGCCGGGTACTACTAGCACGATATCGCTCCGTACAGTCAGTTAACTTGTTATGCTAAAATGACTCAAACAGAAAATCAGGATTTCATCATGATTTTTTTTTGTTGTATCTTAAAGAAACCTTTGCGGGGTCAATTTGTATCACCAAATTCGTTTACACCCTGTATATTGCAAAAAAAAACTATAACCTTAGAAGATAATCAGAAATAAATACACTTCACTGAACGGCTTAATCTTCTTTGTCTCGTAAAATCTATAAGATATTATCAATACGCACTTCCGATTCAACGTTTCATATCAAATATTTACCAAAACCAACATTTCGGGAATTAAATTATGGTTTTTACAGACTGATACACAAACTAATGGAGTGGACCAATTTATAAGGGTTCGCGACTATTTACCATCGAACCCTAATAAAAAGTTAGCCTACGTGATCCGATGCTTTGCGGTTTTATATACTTCAACCATGAAGTAGTTGGATACAGAAAATTCACTGCACGTCATATCGATGTCAGTTTTAGATTCTGCTGCAAACATGAACGACACTGAGCTGGTTTGTCTAGAACTACTTCACTTAGTAATATTAAACACTTTTTTTTAGTAATTGTACTATCTATAGATGTAACTTGTAAGGTGTTAAAAAACAACTATAAGAATTTTGTGAGGTTACTCGGTATCGGAAATTCAACAACTTTTTTTCTACAACCAGGGAGCGGAATCTTATGGCATAACAATTGAAAGGCGATAAAGACAGGTCATTATTTTTTATCGAGTATTCAAGCTATCGATATTATTTAATTCTCAACTTGATTGCTTTGTTAACTTAACAAATACCTTTAATTTTTATTCTTTACACATAAATATAAACTTTAATGAAAAATGAAATAAATAAGACATTGTCTTATCCATCAAAAAATTCTGATAACTACCGCGACTCGGGAAGTTTACCCTATAGACACTATTATGATATTTGATCTCTTCTGATTACGGTACTATAGTACGGTAATCAACATAAAAAATTAATTACGTTACATCAATTTCAATTTGACATTTCGTGTTGATCTATTATTTTGTGTTTCTAAAAATGTCTAATTTGTCTATCCATCCGTCTGTATTCTCAGCTGTTAAAAAGTATCGATAGCTTGAATACTCGATAAAAAATAATGACCTGTCTCTATTACCTTTCAATTGTTTTGCCATAAGATTCCGCTCCCTGTCTATAACTTTTCGAAATTCGCCAATTTTTTTATGACTGTCCTTAGAAATCAATTAAAATATTTTTTTACTGTACCGTCCACCTAGCTAGCTACCACCAGTTTACTGTGTTCCGTCGTGTGTATGTGTGAGCCAGAGAGGTATAGGAGAATCTCTACATATCTCAGTTACTTGGATTCGTGTGCTCCATTTTAGACCCTGTCTGCGGTTACCACCAAGTTCGACTAGGGTCAAACGCGAACAAGTCAAATAATAAAAAAAGCTGCAGCTAGCTTTCGTTGTATGCAGTCACCATCTTGATCGTACGAGCGTCCGTCCTCTGGCACTCAAAGTTTCCCGTCCACTTAGCCCTAGATTTTCACCGCCTTACACGTTTGGTAGTAAGGCTGTGGTATTCCATCATCATCATTATTCAGCGGAAAGACGTCCACTGCTGGATATGGGCCTCCCACAAAGGGGGGAGGGGGGGTTACCGTAATCGCCACGCTTGGCAGGCGGGATGGCGATCGCCGTGTGGTTGAACGCTGCTGCCCATCCTCTAGAGAATCCCTTAGTCGCCTTTTACGACACTCATGTTAAGAGATGGGGTAATGCTATTCTTTAAGTCCAGCACTACACGAGACCGTGGTATTGCAATTATCAAATAATATCTTTATCCAGTGTTCGTTTGATCAAAGAAATTGTGCATTTGATCAAAGAAATTGGATGATTTTAATTAAGAAATTCAAAGAAAAGTAATTTGATCAAGTATTGGACAAAGATATTTGATAAGTGGAATACCAGCCTTAGTTGATCTTCTGCATGTTCTCTGTGTAAGATAAGATTATCGCATTCGTTGCGGGATAGCCGTAATATTGAAAACCGAAATGTATTGAGGACAAAGTGGTCTGAAATTGATGGAAATGACAACAGTGTTTGGTTAGCGGCTAATAGTCTGTTTGTCAGATTTTACAGAATGTTAACGAATTCGTGTGATTCCTTCAAACCGCGTGATCTACTAGTTTTTTAATTACTACAGAAAAAAATCTTGGTGTTCTGTTTCCGAGTAATGTTATCGCCCCGAGATAACTGACTGAACAGAGCGATATCGCGCTAGACGTGCCCGCCAGCTGTGTCACCGTGCTTTCATTCATTTATGCGTGGCATCGAAGCGATCCAAAAGAAATATCTTTTTTTTGTTACTTTATTAGGTGGTTTAGATATGATCACTTACCCCTGCAACAAGTTTTTATTTTTTTATTTTTCATATTTAACCAATCTAAATCCCATGCGGGGTCTATCTACACAAGTACGAGATCATGTGGTTTTAAGAAATTACACGAATACGTTTACACTCTGTATAGTAATTCTGTCATTCATATTGTTATTACCTATTAAGATAACAATCAATGGACATAAAAGCGTGTTCATATTGATACTTGGGCCTTAATTGGTAATTAATCCTCTATCAATGTCGCTTGAAAACAAATTTTTTTAGTACAAAATTTTCCGATCACGATAAAGATTTCGTAAAAAAAAAACTCTTGACAGGGCAGGTTTTACAAAGGCACTTAGGAAACCATAATTACTTGGCATCACTGGCGATCATGTTGGCTAAACTCATGTTAGTGGTCGCGTTTGTGCGCTGTGCTCGTCGATGCGTTTTTAGCATAAATGCGATAATTCTTACAATCTATATAAATAAAAGAAAGGTCATAACTGACTAATTGACTGACTCATCAACGCCCAGCCCAAACCCTTGGACCTAGAAAGCTGAAATTTTGCACAAAGGTTCCTTTTATAATGTAGACAAGGAACAAGGAAGGATTTTTGGAAATTCAATCCCTAAGGAAGGAAGAAGGGAAGGATTATCTCATCCGCACATTATCAGACATTCTTGTCAGAAGATTTCTGACGCGCGCCTCTGCTCGTACCTTTCAAAGTCAAAGTTTTTTATTTCAAATAGACCAGAATACAGGCACTTTTAAAAAGTCAAAACTAGGTGCACGGTTCCAAAAGGTTCGATTCAAAAGGACGGTTTAGGCGAGTGTAAAGACGTCGTTAGTGTGGTGTGTCGAAGTACCGACGATAACTTTATAAAAAATCAAGATCGAGTGAGGGTAGATGAAAATGCCCTTGCTTCACGAAGATGACAACTGCTCCGCCACTTCACCACGGCCGGTGACATTCGGCCGAAACGTCGGGATAAAAGGTATTTTGTGCCTCTTAAAGTTTGTTACGCGAGAAGACCCGATTCTATATTTTCATAATGTACAAATCGCGAAAGTTTAAAAACATTTAATGTAAAAGATGATATGACTAGAAGGAGGGTGACTCCTGAGATGACGGCTAATAGAGATGTATGGAAGAAAAATACATGCTGCGCCGACCACAAATAAGTTGTGATAAGAGCAGGAGGATGATGAATTGTAACTAGAGTTATTTAATAAAATAAAATAAAAAAAATAAAAATGTTTATTTCATCAACTTAAAAGTGGTACAATTGCTGGGTCTGGAATCACCTTTTAAGCAAATATTTGCTTGTGTTAGGTGATTCCGCTCTTCCAAGTTACTTTAACAATGCTTAAGTGATTGAGATAAACAATAATTTTGAAATTAACCTAAGCATGCAAATGATTTGTTAAGAATAGGTACTTTGATACATTTACAATGCGCACAAGGTGTTTAGTGACAAAGTATGAAGGAAATTAGGAGTGACTGATACAAGCCAATGATTAAGTAAGAAGGTGAGCGCGTATGTGAGTGTGTGTGTGTGTGGGGGTGTGAATGAGTGTGGGAGAATGTATTTGTTCGTATACAAGGTTAGTTGGAAAAGGAGTACTAATTCGCAGCCCACTTAAAGTATCATTGATGACGGTTTTAAAGCAAGTGCTTAAATAAAATTCGATAATTTTGCATTCCACGCAAAAGTATTTATATTTTTTCAAAAAACCTTTTCCCTTCTTTAGTTACGAATTCAGAAAATAGAGGTTCTACGAGTAGTGCGTGACCCCAAATATGTCCTTAAATGTAAACACAGATGATCATAGCTGAGGATAGATCGATTTTACCGTGTTTTTTATGAAATCTTTGAACAGCAATTTGTCTTCAATTTGAACTTTCAATATGACGTCTGTGGTCTAGTGGTTCGAGTGTCGGACTGCTAGTCACGAGGTCGTGGGTTCGATTCCCACAGGACACAAATATTTATGTGATGAACATAAGTGTTTGTTTTGGTCTGTGTGTTTCTTATGCATTTTATGTATGTATTTACAAAAAAAAAGTATATAAGTATTATATCCATTGTCTAGTACCCATAGTACAAGCTCTGCTTAGTTTGGGACTAGATGGTGCTGTGTAAAAATGTACCAAATATTTAAAAAAAAAAACACTATTGGGAAAAGTTGTAGGACAAAATTCATTCTTATATTATTCACTATTATAGATACTATAACACTCTTTCAGATTAGTACCCCCTTTCCGACTAACCTTGTACACATGGCGCAAAATAAACAAATTTTAAAATTTTCAGACATTGATTTACAAAATAATATTCCTATTCTTAGTTATACAGGAGTAGGTAAGTCTGGGTTATAAGATATCGGAAAATAAATCCCTTTTGAACAAAGTTATTAGTAATCTCTCCTAAAATACATTGTTTGTTAATAATCTGTCTGGTTGGGAGATATTTTTGCTTAAGAGATTTGTGAGAATTATTAGAGAGGTACCTACCGAAGATTGCACTTAATTTTTACAAGCTTTTATTTAACTTGCAATGTATGTATGTTTGTCCGGGTGGAATCTTGCAACTGAATTTTAAATCAGTTATCCGTAACCGATTGAGCTGAAATTTAGTAAACACGCTTATTTTGGACTAGCTTCTGCCCGCGACTTCGTACGCGGATCCTGTTGCTTATGCCAGCGACAACGGGGTCGTCAAAATCGAAGATTTGAAACGTCTGATGTCTCTAGAGACCTAGAAGCAGATGCGTAGATACGCTGAGAACTTAAGCGCAATTCTCTATCCGTGAACGTCTCCGACTCGCGAGACAATGCGTGACGTTCACGATCAGCGGTCAGTCGCGCATCACGTTCCCCACTTGTCTCTAGAGACCTAGAAGTCGATGCGTAGATACGGTTGGAACTCAAGCGCAATTTCTATCCGTGAACGTCTCCGACTCGCGAGACAATGCGTGACGTTCACGATCAGCGGTCAGTCGCGCATCATGTTCCCCACTTGTCTCTAGAGACCTAGAAGTCGATGCGTAGATACGGTTGGAACTCAAGCGCAATTTCTATCCGTGAACGTCTCCGACTCGCGAGGCAATGCGTGACGTTCACGATCAGCGGTCAGTCGCGCATCACGTTCCCCACTTGTCTCTAGAGACCTAGAAGTCGATGCGTAGATACGGTTGGAACTCAAGCGTAATTCTCTATCCGTGAACGTCTCCGATTCGCGAGAAAATGCATGACTTGCACGATCAGCGGTCAGTCGCGCATCACGTTCCGCACTTGTCTCTAGAGACCTCGAAGTCGATGTGTATATACGCTGAGAACTCAAGCGTAATTCTCTTTCCGTGAACGTCTCCGACTCGCGAGACAATGCATGACGTTCACGATCAGCGGTCAGTCGCGCATCATGTTCTTCACTGGTTTCTAGAGACCTGGATGTAGATGCGTAAATACGCTGAGAACGCAGGCGTGCTTCGCGATCCGAAGAGGTTTCCACGGAGCGAGTTGCAGCCTGATGTTCTCGAACAGCATCAAGTCTCTCCTGATGCTCTTCGGTAGATTCTTGGGATCTTATGATCCTTAAGCCCCGTATTCATTGTAAACATTTGTTGCACAACAGTTGCTCAACATCAAAGTTTCTGGCAATAATGTTTACAGTCATACTTTCCGTCCACACGCCAGTTTATGTCAAAATGTTGCCCGAGGAAGTAGTGCTGTTGTGTTTTGCGTATTTAATATTGTATCTTTCTTATAATTGAAATAATTCTACTAACTTCAATATAATTATTATCATTGTTCCACACTATTGCCATGTTTAAACTTGTTTACAAACACGTCCACATACGTCAACATTAGTTGCCGAACTGATGTTTTCGCTCGCCGAGCAGCAACTCTTCAACATGGCGTGATCAACTCCGCAACACAAATTTTGACTGCAACATGTTGACAACACCTCAGCAACATGTTTATGCAACCATGTTTATAAACAAATGTTTACAATGAATACGGGGCTTTAACCTTTTAGCTCCTTTGAAACATTGGGAAAGATTTGACCTCTTTCTAGGCATGGTTATAGTATTATTGTGAAGATACCTGATCAATTAAAATCTAGGTGACTGCTCCCCTGCGTTACCGGGTAGGCTACCGTGTCACGAAGATAAACGGAAAAGGAAATTAAACACTCAAATAACATAAGCGCGAAGGCATATTTATTTGATGAAATATAAAAAATAATGGGAGTTTTGGCCAGTAGAGTCAAATTTTCAATGATATACCATCGTCATCGAAAATCTGTCCTAAACTGTTACCGCCTTCACAGCGTGGAGGTACTTCCAGCTTATGTTATTTTATAATTATACAGTGAAATTAGTGATAGCTTTTATTTCCACATCAGATGTTTCTGATCTTTGATTTTTATAAGTCAACAGGAAATGCCCATCAGACCGAACAACTTTTGCTAAGACGTCATTCCTATATGTGTTATGATGTAGCTGGGCTTTTGGAGTTCCACAATCGGTGTTCCAGATCTTCGATTTTTATAAGTCAACAGAGAGTGCTCATTAGATTGAACAACTTTTGCTAAAACGTCATTCCTATATATGTTATAGTGTAGCTGGGCGCTTGGAATTCCACAACAGGTGTTCCAGATCTTCAATTTTTATACGTCAACACAGAGTGCTCATCAGGTTGAACAACTCTTGCTAAGACGTCATTCCTATATATGTTATAGTGTAGCTGGGCTCTTGGATTTCCACATCAGGTGTTCCAGATCTTCAAATTTATTCTCGCAACAGAAAATGCTCATCACGTGGAACAATTTTTGCTATGGTACCATTTTTGTATCTCTTATAGTTTAGCTGGTCTGTTGCGGTTCTGCATCAGGTGTTCAAGTTTCCAAGATAAATTATAGCCTATATGTTGCCTAGACTTAATACCTATACAACAAAAATAAAATCATTCAAATCCGTCCAGTAGTTTCGAAGATTAGCGTGTACAAACAAACAGACACAGACAAATAGACAGATTTTTTTTTTGGATTCGTGCTCTATTACTGTTTCTTAACCCCCCTAAACAATTTTTTTTAAATATATTCAATGTACAGACACAGTTTTTTTACTGTTTTATTATATGTATAGATGATGTAGCTGGGCTCTTGGAGTTCCACAACAGGTGTTCCAGATCTTCGATTTTTATAAGTCAACAGAGAGTGTTCATCAGATTGAACAACTCTTGCTAAGACGTCATTCCTTTAAATGTTATAATGTAGCTGGGCTCTTGGAGTTCCACATCAGGTGTTCCAGATCTTCAAATTTATTCTCTCAACAGAAAATGCTCATCACGTGGAACAATTTTTGCTATGGTACCATTTTTGTATCTCTTATAATTTAGCTGGTCTGTTGCGGTTCTACATCAGGTGTTCAAGTTTCCAAGATAAATTATAGCCTATATGTTGCCTCGATTTAATACCTATACAATAAAAAAAAAACATTCAAATCCGTCCAGTAGTTCCGAAGATTAGCGTGTACAAACAAACAGACAAACAGACAGAGTTTTTTTTTTGGATTCGTGCTCTATTACTGTTTCTAAACCCCCCTCAATCATTTTTTTTTAAATATATTCAATGTACAGACACAGTTTTTTTACTGTTTTATTATATGTATAGATGACAATGCATGCTTATCTATGTGACGTCATTCTAATTCCAATATGGCGGATCATCCAAGATGGCGGACTAGTATTTTTTCTTTACTACCACAGTATGGATATCAAATGAAAGAACTTGCTGAGGAAAACATGAAAACAGACATAGAAACATTCCCTTCCGTAGCTAAAAAATAAAAAATAAATTAATGTAAAAAATACTTTTTAAAAACAAGCTTTTATTTAATTGCCCTTAAAAGCATAAAATATAAAAGCTTGTTTATAAATGAATTTTTTACCATTAATTTATTACCAAAAATATTCAATGTTTTAGCATCGCTACGATTTTATTAAACAAGGTCGGTCGGAAAGAGGTACTAATCCGAAAGGGGGTTAAAACGCCAATAATAATGGATAACTTTTGTTCTACAACTTTCCCCAAAAGTCAATAATTCAGGAAAAACAGCAGTTTCAAGATCGCAAAAAAAAAAAAACGCTAGAAATTAACTATTCTCAGCTATGATCAGCTGTATTTACATTTTAGATCATATTTGGAGTTACGGATTAGATGCTCTATTTTATGAATTCGTTACTAAAGCAAGGATGAAGAATTTTTGTAAAAACTAAAATAAAAAGTTTTTTCATGGAAATAAATATAATATGATCGAATTTTGAACTTGATTTTAACCTTTGCTTTAAAACAGTCATCAGCAGTGATCGGAATAGGTCGAGTATATTTACATAAACTTCGAGGAAGGAAATAACGTAGAGTTCATAGTAACATGTATATTTGAGATAACTATTCTATAAGTTCTCTGTAAACTGCATTGTGCAATAAATAAATAACATAGAGAGGGTTCCGTACTATGTAAAATGTAAAACAATGTGTGTAATATATAAAACAAAGCTCTTTAATTCAATAACTTTAGTACGGAACCCTAAAAATGTTATATGATTCTTCAAATAAATAATTTGTAACAATAATAATAAAGTCCAATAAATAGTTCGTGATTTTTAAATCCCGGGATTAAAACGGCATTACAATTATGCCGGGATTTTAGAGGAGGTATTATCCACTCGATGTTACTTCCTTCCTCGAAGTTTAGGTAAATATACTCTACCTATTCCGATCTCTGGTCATCAATGATACTTCAAGTGGCCCGGGGATTAGTACCCCCTTTTCGACTAACCTTTTATGTGTGGATATTTAAATTGTCTCTCACACTAAATAAAATATCTGACATAATATAAAACACAAAACAGTGTTAATCTCTGTGTTCTAAATGATAAATGATATTTATTTCTGTAAATAAATCTGTTGCAGATACTTTTACAGGTCAATGTAATGTTTTTTTAAGACTAGATGGCGCCGGCAGGTTACCCTTGTTTCATCGAGAAAAAATTGCCAAATTTTCACTTCCCATACAAGTTTCTGCATAATTTCATTTGCCAAATTACTACTTAGCAAATAAACTATTCACAAATAAATTGTAACGCAAACCTAATGTTTGGCAAGTGAACGTTTAAACAATAACTTGCTTACCAACTAGTACCTAATTTTACCAATTTTAATGTAGTCAAATATTACAGTTGGTATAAACATACACACATCAAAAGTGTCTAGGGATCAACATAATATATATTTTTGCAATAACTTTTCTCCTGATTGATATTAATTAAAATTTTCTTTAAGGATTCATCAAATAAAGTGTTTTCGTTTGTCACAGTAACGATAAACCAAGTCACCTTTGCATTAATAAAGAAATTTGCCATTTTCCTAATAAAGGGATTTTTGACATTTGAACCACTAACACAAAAGTTCGAAAAAAAGACTGAAATAACAGTTTTCTTTAAAATTTTATTGGGTAACTTAAACAATTAATAATCCGTGTTTCTACCGCGAACACTAACAACACAAGAACATCGGTTTGGCATACTCAAAATGAGTTCATCCAAATCACGCTGTGGAATGGCCGCCCATGTTCGTTGCAACAACAAAAAAAGGTCTTCTTGCGACTGGATACCCTCCATATTCGGCAGAGCTCTTCTCTGTAGCATATCCCATGCATGCTCAATCGGGTTCAAGTCTGGCGACTGAGCAGGCCAGGGCAGGACATTGATGTTAGCTGCGGCGAGAGTCTGTCTTACAACTCTTGCGGTGTGCGGTCGTGCATTATCATGCATTAACTGAAATAAGGGACCGATTTGCGCTTGTAGAGGAACGATGACGTCTGATACAATCGTCTCAGCATAAATTTGAGCGTTGAGGTTGCCTCTGATCCAAATCAACTCAGTTCTTCCGCCGATCCAAATACCCGCCCATACCATGATGGTTCCACCACTATAAGGATGGACTTCCTGGCAGGATTTTAATCGCTGTTGGCGTCCAGGGGTTCTCCAGTGTCGTATACGTCTTGTATCCGGTCTCATACCAAAACGAGACTCATCAGAAAAGCACACGAAACGCCATTGTTCTTCTGCCCAATTTCTGTGTCCAAGAGCCCATTGATATCGAATCCTACGATTGTGCATTGCTATAGGTGGTACCCGTAGCGGTCTTCGGGAATGAAGGTTCACTTCATGCAAGCGGTTTCTGACTGTTTGGTCGCTAATTAAGTTCCCTGAAGAGTGATGAAGCCTCACGGCTAACATCATGGCGGTTATTGTTGGAGCTCTTCGAGTTAAGATTTGAATGTATCGGTCTTGTCTCCGTGTGGTGCAGCGATACCGTCCTCCATGGCGCTCAGCCACGGTACCAGTGCTTCGGTAACGTGTCCAAAGTCGACTGATAACACTCTGACTTGTATTCAGAGCTAAAGCCACAGTACGTTGCCGGGAACCAGCTTCTATCATTCCCACGGCTCTGAGCATTTCTTCCCTGCTTAAATGACGTCGCCGCTCCATAATAACGTTGGTTTTAATCAGTAGTAGGGAAACAGTAGCACTAATAATGTCTTCAATGCGTTGTATGTTTTTATAGGGAAAATATTGACAGCTGATTTTCATCTTTTACTCGAATTTGATTCACAGTTCCTGATTCAAATTATGAAATGCACCAAAAAGGATCCGTATAAATTTATAAAATCATAAATTTATTACAAAGCCACATCTCAATCTCAAGAAATCCGCATAAAAATGCTTGATCCCTAGACACTTTTGATGTGTGTATTTTACGCAAAATAAAAAAATTGTTTCTAGCGTTGTGTGGTCACAGTTCTAACCTAACCTAGCTGTTTCAATCTAAAAAAGATTATAAGCGTGTTACAATAATTTGACTAAATGTTTAGCATAGAAGTAATAAGTACTACGTATGTTTAGTGTCTAAAGATTATTTGCTGTAATAAATCATTTGATTAAATACCAAATGCCATAATGATATTATCCTTGATAATATTCTGCCGAGTAATAAATGAAAATGTGCGTACTAAAATCATTCCAAAATGTTGCATTGGTATAAAAAAAGGTTGCTAAAATGCGTTTGGGTAATTAAATTTGGTCAAAATAATTTTGGCAAAACGGCAGACTCCCGGCGCCGGCACTTCCTATCTGACTAGCTCTGAGAAGAAAAGCCGAAACAAACTCAGAGGTCAAGGTCTCTTTTAAAGTCCAGACATTGTGGTATAAAACTATTCGAGTGTAACAATGTAGGGCAGCGTTTGGAATGGCCTTTTGAGGAAAGAGCCATAGCAGGTTTGAGTTGACCTGTCCCAACTGACGGCATGCATGCATCAGCCATCGTGTAGCTCAACCTTATTATAGGGAGCTCAACGACCCGACGCACGACGCCATCAATCAGCCGGACATTTGCGTAGGTCACAAAAAATATTCAAACCGCCAAACAATCTACACTTGGGAGCAAAGAAATCGAGCCACTATTTTTTCACGTGTCTTGGTTATTAGTTTGGTTTCATGATTTATATAATTCAAAATACAAAAAACTACCGTCACTGTAAAGGTTATTATATAACCTACACGGCGATATATGTTTAGACTTGATCTGTTCCATAATACCCAAAGTAATAACAATTATACCTACGTGAAAAATTGAAGTGGCTCGATTTATTTGTTCCCAAGTATATTTTCATATTCCAAGTTCAGACATAATTGTTTAGTACTTTATCTATTTTGACGTCTGTAAGCTTTCAGGCTAAGCGTTTTTATCAACTTTGTTTAATTCTAGTTTAATCTTTTCCATTATACTGAAAGTTGTTCTGCAAATTGATTTTAGATCTAGGCTTTAGAGAGTTTGTGAACTAGATTTAAGGGTAGTTTTACTGAGTTTTGGAATGTTTTTTTTTTATGACTATAACCTGACCCTCTCTTTATTGGATATTTTTTTCCAAATTTAACTAAATCTGTTCAGAAGTATTGGCGTGAAGCTCAGATATACAAACAGACAGAATATATTCTAAAATCTTCAGTTTCGGCATCAATATCGTTCCTAGTCCACGAAGCAATTTCTTTTTCAATGTTTTTAATGTACTATTTTTGTTTTTGTATAGTTTACAATTAACAGCGCATTAGTATCCTCACACCGATAATTCAGCTCTCATCAAGCTGTCTCCCCCCCCCCCCCCCCCCCTAAGTCCCCGCCAGCAACGCCCTAAGCCGCGGTCCGAGTCCCACTAGGGGTCGCCCTTAGTGCTGTTGTTGCAGGTAGTCATGATGTTAGTGTAGTACAAGTAGTTAGCTTAGGTTAAGTATTTTACTTCCCCCCCCCCATTGGCTGGAGACCCTTCAGGTCTCGCCAATAACTGCCCGGTTACGTAGGAAGGGTCCCCTAGAAAGGAAGGGTCCCCTAGGACCATCTACAGCAGTCCAATAGTTTTAAAAATTTAAAAAGCATTAGTATCGGAACATTATTTCATCTTCAATCATTTTTAGTAACTCTTTCTTAAATAAACATAGCACAAAAATTTTATGTTCAAGAATATCAAAGCATTTTCTAACATTTCTTGTAACGAACGGTCACCCATCCATTGACTGACCGCAGTAAGCGCAGCTTAACCTCGCATAACATATGACTGTGGTAGTTAATAAGTCACGAGCGACCCTCTCGCTCGAAGCTTGTCGTCGTAAATATTAATCTGTCAAACTCACTAATTCGAGTAACCCCCTTAATACGAGCGACAGACTGATAGCTGAATAATAGTTTTAATTGGAAACTATTCGCTTTTGACCTTTTCCACGGATTTATTGAAGCTTACGTTAATAGGGAAATCAAAGGAAAAGTTCAAAGTTGTAATACTGAAATAGACTAGCATTTATTCCATGCGTTGAAGGTAGATTATAATATATTGTCGAACTAGTTGTACCCGAGGCTTTGTCTACGGAAACACAGATTGCTGCTCATCACCCAAACTTAAAAGCGTGAGAATTTGTATCCTATAATTTGACCCGCTTCTAACGGATGTGGCTGTCAAATTTCAACTGGATCTGTCCAGTGGCATTGGTGTGAAGCCCACATAGACAAACATTCTCAAAACTATTCACGTCACTCATCATCATCTGCCTAACCTTTTCCCAACTATGTTGGGGTCGGCTTCCAGTCGAACCGGATGCAGCTGAATATCAGTATTTTACATGGAGCGACTGCCTATTAGACCTCCACAACCCAGTAACTTGGTAATACGATACTCTTGGTAAGACTGCTTGTCAGACTTTCTGGCTTCTGACCAACAGTAACGACTGTCAAAGATCTACAAATGACAGCCGGAACCAACGGCTTTACGAGCTTTCCGAGGCACGGAGGAAACTCGCTATGGTAAATGGTCACCCATCCACAGACCAACCTCGGCAAGCGTGGCTTAACCCGGAAGATCGGTCTATGCGGCTGTAATTATTTACCTTAAATGATCCTGTAGTGGCATTTTACCACACCTACGTACGGAAAAAAACTCTAGGGACACTGCGTCTATTTTAAAAGTGTTATATAAATAACTTTGCGTACATAGTTTACGTCCACATCATTTGCAATATCAACCCACGTTATTTACAAGAGTAAGCAGAAATTCCCGTTTTATAATGTTTGAGTACTTAGTTTTAAATAAAGAACAAGGAAAACTTTTGCACGTGGGAGGTTTTCTTACAAAGGCATATTTATTTGATATGTAATTTTCTTTCATTACTATGAAGTGCAGTTCAGACTACGCTATAATATACAAGTTTAGTTTTAGTATATACTAAACTTGAAACTAGTTTGTTCAGAATCACCAGGAGAATCGATTGATATAGTTTTTACACCACATTATATTTTTCCTTTTTTTTTTTCATAAATTTCAATTCCTTTTCAATAGGTTTCTATGCATAACAATGGACGGGAATAGACACCTTGAGGCTTGAGATGGTCCGCTCGGTCAGTTTCCGTGTATTAGACTACCCCTGCATAGCACATCTCAGGCATTTCACACTTTATTAGGGAACTTAACGCGACATAAACTAAGGTGAAACTTGGAGATTTATTAAAAAAAAAACACACATTCAGGCAGTTCTGATGAAAATCTTGTTGGAGTGTCTCGGTTTTTGTACATACTAAAAATAAAGTTGTGTAGCTTATAGCAAATATTGTATAGGACAACGATATCGCTCAGCATACATTTTATATGGACACGCTCACACATAGCTACGCTATAAAGTATTGGCTTGCTGTAAGTGATAAACTTGAGCGATTCTCAGAGCTATATCGTACGACTCTCCGGTTTCCGCCCCGTCTCACTTCTACCCTGTCCGTCGCCCGACGGATCGCCGTTAAATAACTTGCTATAAATAGTAGACCGGGTTGCTATATTAACGTATAGTGTGAACATCATAATTATTATACTGGTGATTTTTTATACCGTCTGGAAAAAACAGCCAAGTGCGAGTCGGAATCGCGCACGAAGGGTCCCATTCCATCTACTTATACATATAAAAGGAGAAGCTGACTGACTGACTGATCTATCAACGCACAGCCTAAACCGCTGGAGTTAGAAAGTTGAAATTTTGACAGTAGGTTCCATTTGTAACGTAGGCATCCCTAAGAAGGGATTTTTCGAAATTCAACCCCTAAGGGAGTTAAATAGGGGATGAAAGTTTGTATGGAAAATCGTCACTTAACGCGTTCAAAATTTCACGCAAGCGAAGCTGCGGGCGAAAGCTAGTTATCAATAAAAACGGCAAAAAAAAACACGTTTGTTGTATGGGAGCTCCCTTAAATACTTATTTTATTTTATTCTGTGTTTTAGTATTTGTATAGCGGCAACAGAAATACATCATCTGTGAAAAGGACATGGCTAAATGCATGTATAGGCGACTGCCTCAACAATGCATAAACATTGTACCTAGTGATATGTAATACTGCATAGCTGAATATTAGTATTTCATATGAAAAAAGTTTCAGGAACTGTTTATTTCATTACAATCCTGAAAAAAATCCTACCTCAATAGGTTAAGTACAAACTTATAAAAGAAAACGATTTTACCATGAACTTTAGCTAGACTGTTGTTTACAAACTTCAACAATATATACGTAACATTACGTCTTGTTTCCCCGAAGGATCCTTCCGCACACATATTATAGGTACGCACTAATTAAACAAGAAGATATTAAATATTGAAATATAACAACAATGACATTGACATAAGCCACAGAGCGATAAAATGACGTCTGACTACAGTGTTTTTTTTCATGGAGATGGTTACGATTGAACTTGGAGTGTAAGGCTAGCCGTACACACAATAATATTGTAAAGGCAATATTGTCAAAAATATTCATTAACATATGGTCCCCTATGCAATATTATTAATAATTATCGTGGTACAATCTGACTCAGTCGCTCAGCAGCTAGATTCGTGTACGCACGTTTTATATGATGGATAGAAGGAAAAAACTCGTTGCATTGATAATTGCATTTATTTCATCTACTAAAAAAAGCAATCAAGAAAAAAACAATGGTTTAAAGACTGGATGAGAAAAAAAGCTGAGTTAAATCATTTTTATCCAATAATTGAAGTATTACTTACTGAAGAATATGATTTTAAAAATTACATGAGAATGAGAGATGCCAGCTTTCACAAACTCTTATTAAATAACTACTATTATTATCAACACTATTTTCGCTATGGATAGTTTTCGTCTTCCATTTTAAACAAATAATAAGCAAACTAAAAAGTTGGTAAAAAGAGGATGTCGAAAAAAAAAGAACTGAAAAGATGTGAACAAGACGTATAGGTTTTCAAAAAATGATGCTATCAAATCACAACACGCAGTCGGAGGCTACGTACCTATATTTTTTGATCAATTAGTTTGCGAATTACATTTAATTCATAGGTAGTCTCCAACTGCATGTTGTGATTTGGCACAAACGTCTTGTTTACATCTTTTCAGTTCTTTTTTTTTTTTACATCCTCTTTTACCAACTTGTTAGTTTGCTTTTAAGCAGTCGGATTTTTCTTTTTCTTTAATTTATTTATTTTTATTGACCTCTTTTTATTAGTATTATTTTATTAAGATATCGTACCTATCTATAAATACCTACCTACCGTTTTAATGAAGCTTAAAGAAATCTATCTATAGGCACGTCATTTACCATATCACTCGCTCTAGTCCGCAATATAGATCCTGCACAACTTTCGGGTTGTGTAATTGTTAAACGGAGCTTATGGCTGTAAAATGGTCAAGGAAACTTATTGATTTTAAAAGGCCTATTCATCGATACCCCTGTGGGGTATCGGTAGGCGACATTTTTTTGTTTCTCCCTCCGTTTCGTATTTCACGGCCGCCATTTTGTTTTTATAAAAACCAAACCTAGCCTATAACCATCGCACGGAATAGACAAATCGATAGACACCTCATTCATTAAAATCCATCCAGCCGCTGGGATGCTTCGAGTGTATAAAGAATTCCACATACATAGATACGCGTAAAAACATAACCCTGTCTTTGCTGTCGCGCAGTCGGTTAAGAACCGAATGTCCGCGTGCATTGAAATCTTTTTCTCAACTAAAATATTGCCGTGCGTGTACACGACAATATTATTGACCCCTGCCTCCCCCCGATATTGCTGTGACAAAATCAAAATATGTGGAAATCCACAATAATATTGAACAATACTGAAATACGGGGCCGTACGCACAAAATATTATTGACAATAGGTATGTACTTTAATTGACAATATTATTGTGAGTGTAAGGCTAGCCTAACAAAAGTTTACCTCGTTTTAATATCTTTAAAAGTAGGTTTCTTGTCCACATTTTTCGTAAAACGAAACGTTAAATCTTACGTTCTCCATGTCAAACAAAAAACATGGAAAAACAAGTAAAAAACTTTTAATTATTTCATTAATTCACGAAAGTTCTACGAGAATAACAAACACGTAATAATTAATTAATTAATATTTGAACGTTACCAACTAGTGAGAAATTTCTATGCCTGCTTGAGGCAGTCGTTTAGCCATGTCCTTTCAAGTGTCTAACTATCACGGTTCATGAGATACAGCCTGGGGCCCAATTCTGCTAAAATAAATTGTTGCCAAACGCAATCGAACCACAACCGTCAGTTTTTGTTTTC
Organism: Amphipyra tragopoginis; assembly: GCA_905220435.1. Taxonomy (NCBI): domain Eukaryota; kingdom Metazoa; phylum Arthropoda; class Insecta; order Lepidoptera; family Noctuidae; genus Amphipyra; species Amphipyra tragopoginis. The sequence continues at coordinate 21,107,777 of HG992014.1, forward strand.
GAAAACTTTCAAAATGATTGATTTTGTTTTTTGTGTCAAACAATTCGATAGCTTTTGATATTGAGAACTGTCTGAATGCACGGCTCGGCCTTGGTTCGGTTGTGATTTATCAAGATTTATTTTAGGAGAATTAAGCCCCTGGTGACAGACGGACAGACGGACGGACAGCGGAGTCTTAATAATAGGGTTCTGTTTTACCCTTTGGGTACGGAACCCTAAAGACTATTCCACGGGGTTCTACTCCGTTCTCCTATTATACCTATTTTTTTTCAGACGGAAAATAAAGTTATCCGGTAAATTAATGTGCGGATCAGTAGATTACAACTTACGATAATCTGCGCTCTACGATATACACTTGGGACCAAATAAATCGAGCCACTTCTATTTTTCGCTTGTAATGGTTATTATTTATGTTATCATGGAACAGATCAATTCGAAACATATACAAGGTTAGTCAGAAAGGGGGTACTAATCCGAAAGGGTGTTAAAGTACACATAATAATGAATAACTTTTGTTCTACAACTTTTCCCAAAAGTCAATAGTTTAAGAGAAACAGTTGTTCAAAAATCTCAAAAAAAAACCTCTAAAATCTATCTATCTCCAGTTATGATCAGCTGTGTTTACATTTTGGGTCATATTTGGGGTCATGAATTAGGAGCACCATTTTCTGAATACGTAACTAAAGTAGGGACGAAGAATTTTTGAAAAAACTAAAATAAAAATAACTTTACATGGAAATAAAAATGATCTAATTTTGAAATTTTAACACTTGCTTTCAAACAGTCATCAGCGATACTATAAGTGGGCTTCGGATTAGTACCCCATTTCCGACTAACCTTGTATATCGCCTAAAAGTTTATTTGATAACCTTTACAACGAAGGTTGTCAACTTTTCATTTTATATTACAAATTAAAGGGTAGAATAAAATCATCGCATTTAATTTGCTTATGACATTTTGATTGCAGTCCAATAAGAAAAGGTTAAATTGGGGTTTTTGTTAATTATACCCATATTGAAGTGTGATTGTTACTACATTTTTGTTTTCAACTGTTTTTTCTAGACTGTTTTAACCTTACCCAATTTTCTATCAAAATTACTATTTTTCGTTATGAACCAATAAAATTAAATTATCGTTCAAAACGGTTATCATTTAATAATTACGCTGATTTTAAAGATTATTTTATAAACTTTTATATGACATAAGTATTTGATAGAATTGTATAATTAATGAAACCAAAACTAACAACCAGGACACGTGAAAAAAGGAATGCCTCTATTTATTTGCTCCCAAGTGTAGATACATACAGCTACTAACAAAGTATCAAAGATAAAATTAGATTACGAGTCTATTTACATGCCCAGTTTGGCAATAAATAATGCTACCGTTGGTAAGCAAAACAATCCGTTTTTGGCTACAGGAATCGAGCTAGGTCGTATACATAAAGGAAGCGGGTAAGCGCCGACCTGCCAGCGCTTGTCGGTACTGGTGCGTGTATTATGCCTTTTCAGGCCTGTTACTGGTCGGTAGAAAGGTCCCCTAAACCGCCGCCCGCAGGCCACACACTACGGTGGCCGCAGATCGTCGCACGCCCTCCGGCGCCCGGTGCATCTGGCGCGGGAAGGGAGAGTGGCAGCTGCCTCTGTCTCCCTCTCTGCTCCTTCTTTGGTCACCATCACCTCCTCGCAGAAGGAGGCGACGGCTTCCCACGCACTCTTGTTACCGGTAGCGGGTAGCACTGGGCAATGTTGACAAGAGAGGGTAGTCGTCGATATGGATCGGCCCACCCGACGTTATAAAGGCGGTGGTCATTGGACGAAGGGGGAGCATTCCGTGTTGATCAGCTGACGAAGTCTGACCTTTTATATCTGACTAGCTTGTCCTTATTTTATGATCTTGTAATAATTGTGTAAAGTAATATATTGTGATCTAGTTTATGTTACTAATACTAACCCAAATACAAGTACTCTCAGTGGTGGAGAGTCTATGTTGGTTTTATTTACTGTGTTTACCTTGCTCGCAATCCTGACATACCGAGATTAGCTAAAACTGTAATGATAGAATCACCCCTGAACGATTATATTGTTGTGTCATTTACACTCTCTCTCCCGATCATGGACAGAACCACGGCCGGAAGCGAGAGGTCACCTCCGACTAGTTCGAGGCGCTGCGTTGCCCACGCAGGACACGCTTGTAGCGTGTGCAGCGCCGTGTACTCATCGCGTTTGATCCTAGTCGCACCTCATGGTAAGCGCAGACAAGGTCTAAAATAGAACACACGAATCCAAGTGACAGAGATATAGAGGGATTCCCCTATACCCCTCTGGCTCTCACATACACACGACGGAACACAGTAAACTGCTTGGAGCCGGACTTTAATGTGAGAGTGGTAGCTAGCCAGGCGGACCGTATAGATCCTACCACCAAGTGTGCTGGTTTTTTTGAATCTTACAACACGCGTCTATTCCCAGCGTGCGCGGTAAGGAAGTTTTATATTCTAGACCGTCCCCACTTGTGGGAAAAAACACGATGGTCGTTACCACATTTTATTTCCGATCAAAACCTACGTAATACAAAAATAAAGGGCAAATACTTTCTCACCTTCGATATAGGGTGAAAGCAACATTTGCGGTCGCCCACAAAGACAAACAGAGCACAGTAACCACAGCCGATAATGATGTCGTTCACCCTTCTTAGCGGTGTTTAGTTTGGCCCGTACGTTGTTTGTGTTTAACTGATTACGATTGCAAAGGACGGTAATGTTGTTTACATTGTGTTACGTCCTTAATCTGATTGTAAGTTATTTATCTACGGTTTAATGATGAGTTAGGGGTTACAGAGATGAGTGATAGGTGGTAGACACGGTATCTCATATTTTTAGAGTTCTGTAGTCAAAAGGAACCCTTATAGTTTCGCCATGTCCTACCGTCTGTCCGTCCGCAGCTTAGCTCAGAGAATCTTAGTACTAGAAAGCTATTATTTGACACAGATATACATACAAATTACGCTGACAAAGTGATAAAATAAAATCATGAAAAATATTGTTTTTGAGGGTGCCTCCTCTACATCTTAAGTGGGGATGTTTATTTTTGTCGTCTACCCCGTCTTGTGGGCTGTTGTTGGATAGGTCTTTCAAAAATATTGTGAGCTTGAGGATACAATTTTTCGATTAAGGGATTCGTTTCTGAAATATTAAACTTTAAAGTGCTCATTTTTTTTAGCGTCACGTGTTCCCCCACCATGCCAGCTAAACGGCTAGTTTTGGATATGTGAAAAAATCCACGGTAGTAAGTATACACAATGAAGTTAAAAGAAAAACTATCACAGCTAAGTAGGCTTTACAAGTTTACGAGTAATGATCGACCAACCGGAAAAGTAAAAATTTCGTACAAATTCCATAGAAAAATTACTAAGCCCTCTTCTTAGTCCGCATTATTGTGCAACTACGGAACTCTATTACTGCGCGTGGCCTGGCACGCACGTGGCCTGTTTTTTTTTATCCTTTTTATTTAAATTACAACTTTTAACTTTTTTTGAGGAGCTCGTGGCTAAATAATTACAGCCGCATAGACCGATCTTCCGGGTTAAGCCACGCTTGCCGAGGTTAGTCTGTGGATGGGTGACCATTTACCATAGCGAGTTTCCTCCGTGCCTCGGAAAGCACGTAAAGCCGTTGGTCCTGGCTGTCATTTGTAGATCTTTGACAGTCGTTACTGTTGGTCAGAAGCCAGAAAGTCTGACAAGCAGTCTTACCAAGAGTATCGTATTACCCAGTTACTGGGTTGTGGAGGTCTGATAGGCAGTCGCTCCATGTAAAATACTGATATTCAGCTGCATCCGGTTCGACTGGAAGCCGACCCCAACATAGTTGGGAAAAGGCTAGGCAGATGATGATTTAAATTACAACTTTTGTGTCCGTTTTATACAGTCATTTCATTAACCATTGTATTTTTTAAATTAATTTTAATTGTCAACTTTACTACTTTCCCGATACATATTTTATTGTTGAAAATTCTAAGCCTTATGAGCGTAGATTATAGAGCAAATCCATGCTCAGATGTTACCTAAGCTGTGATTACTCTTAGAATTCTCAACTCATAACCCGGCTGTAAGGCATCTCCCCTATAAAACCATCTTTAATTTTATTCCACTTCACGTAAGCTAGCTATAGTTAAAGTACAGCTCTGCTCTTGTTTCCTCAACATTATTAAATTTATTTCAAAGTAAAGGCTTCTCAGTAGTTTTAAAATTCAGTTTCCGTAACGTTCCTTCAATAAAGTGGGTCTATATTTTATACGGTTACTAGAGGTCGCCTGCAGCTTCGCCCGCATGGAAGCCGTTTATCGCGAAGATATTTCGCGGTTTTCTGGATAAAAGTAGCCTATGTCCTTCTTCGGGTTCCAGACTATATCTGTGTCACAGTATGATAGATAAAGCCGTTATATAGCCATATCCCTAGATGCCCCAAATTATCGCTAGGAATATGATCATAAAACGGCTAGGGGTTCACAAACACAACGAAGCCCCCGCCGCCGCTTCCACTGCACCCCCGCACTACGTTCCTACTATTATTTGAATAAACTTAATCAAGTAATATAATTATATCACAAAATTTTAACTGTATTATAATTATATTCCTAGTAAGATAGTTATGAATCGCTTTCCTATAACTATGTTACGGTATATAATTATATCCCTAGGGATATAACTATATTACGGCTTTATCTATCGTACTACGACATCTGTACCAAGTTTCATCAAAATCGATTAAGCGGTTTAGGCGTGAAAGCGTAATAGACAGACAGACAGAGTTACTTTCACATTTAAAATATTAGTAGGGATTATACGGAAGTTAGACAGCACTCGAAAATTAATTTAAATACATAATTATACAAGCTTAGTTTTTAGTATATTATACGAAACCTGAAACTAGTTTGTTCAGAATCACTAGGAGAATCGATTGACATATTTTTTACACCACTTGTTTTTTTTTTCTCATAAATTTCAATTTTCTTTCAGTAGTTTTCTACCCATAACAGTTGACCGGAATAGACACCTTGAGGCTTATGACGGTCAGTTTCCGTGTATTAGACAACCCCTGCATAGCACATCTCAGGCCTTTCACACTTTTTTAGGGAACTTAACGCGACATAAACTAAGGTGTAACTTGGAGATTTACTAAAAAAAACACATATTCAGGCAGTTCTGATGAAAATCTTGTTGGGGTGTCTCGGTTTTCGTATAAAGTAAAGATAAGGTTGTATAATTCGTTCTGTCTAATCTTTTTCCAATTATGTTGGGGTCAGGTTCCAGTCTAATCTGAGGATCTACTCCCTAAGCACGAAGTCCATGGTTTCGGCTTTAGTTACGAGCGTTTCCTACTCCCTATCACCTACGGACATACGATTATTTCGGGGCCCGAACAAAGAATGAATGACAACACGATTTGACATTTGTCCCTACTACCGATTTGTTTTTACCCGTCCAAAAAGTTGAACTTGACACTTGTTTTGTTCACTCCTACGTTTCGGGCTACTTTCTTGACGAACTTAGGGAGTAGGCCCCCTGATGTGGCTGAATACCAGTACTTTACACGGAGCGACTGCCATCAGACCTCCGCAATCCAGTTACTGGGCAATGCCGATATCCTAAGGTTATACCAGTTGTTGGATTTTCGGGCTTCTGACTGACTATACGTAATTACTGTCATAGGTATTCGTATGACACCCGGGACCGACGGCTTAGCATTAGGTCGAAAAATTCAAATAAAACCGGCTAAGTGCGAGTTGGACTCGCACACCGATTGTTGTGCAAGAAAAAAATTTTTGCTTGTACTAACTAGACTACGATACATTTACATATCGGGTGTAAAAAGACCCCATCACATAGCCGAAATCTACGCACTCTGTACATCAAACTAAACTACATTGACCAAAAATAATTGCTGGGAAACGACTTTTATTTTTGGCAAAAAAAAAATGCTTTTTTTGTAGCGCGCAATGTGTGGTTGTGGCGATGCCGCGCGTTTGCATGCGTGCAGCGGCCACACAGCGCCAAGGCGGTCGTGTGCGTTTGATATTCGTTGCGTTTTTGTAACTTTAAATGCTTAATTTGTGACGAAAATTTGAAAATTTTGATTAGATTGTTTGTAAGAAAGTTTAGTATTATCACTTAGAATACGTTTTTGGAAAAAACTAAAAAAAAATGTATACTTTGACCTTCAATATCTCCAAAATCAATGGTTTCCCGGGTATGGTCTGGTAGAAAAAAATGATCCCAATGATGGGTAGAATTGTGGTTTTCGTTACCGTTAAGGGTCTTTATACACCCGATATTTTACCATTATTAGAAATTGTTGTTTATTCATAATTTATGAATTATATTCGAGATTTTAAACATTGTACGTAAAGTTGTTTTTGTATTAAACCTGTTAATAATAAAAAAAACTCGACGGATAGGGTTGCCACAACAATAGGGTTCCGTTCGGACCCTTTAGCAGTGGCGAAGGGTGAATTTTCTTAAAAGGGAAGCCGGACCAATTATTTGTTTAAACGATAATTGAAAATAATATATACTAGTATTTGCCATGTTTCGAAAGGGAAGCCGATAGGAATCGAGCTGTATGGAGCCTTCGCCACTGCCCTTTAGTACCCCAAAAATATACAAATATTGCTAGAAGATTTAAAAAGTAAGCAGCTGATACAATCTATGTTTTTCTTTGATTCCCAGATACTGAAAAGAATGATGAAGATAACTCTATGTCTATAAGGCTTAAGAAACGTGAAGTCATTAATTCTAAATCAGGTGTGTACTAAAACATTCGTAACAAAAGTAGTTAGTAAACGTACAATCCAATAAATAAAAGTATCGAAATTGAAAGTGCCACAAGTTCTCAAAAACTGGCGCAAAATTTAATAAATATTGTGTAGGTAATAAGGGCTCTTCCACACCACGTTTTTTTTCGGCGCTGTCGACGCGCGTCTCACGCAACTATAACGTGCTGCAAACGCGATGTTATCGCAACCAATTTACCTATTCATATAATTGTAGTATGCAGACGACGACTTTTTCACGAGCTGTCGACGCGCTCGTAGCGCGGAGGTACAGACGCGCTGGCACAGCGCGTCTCTTTAGGAGCAAACACATACGTACAGCGCGTTTTACTCGGTTACTTGCCGACACGCGCGTCTGTAGCGTGATACACACTCCTTCGCGCGCGTGCTACACGCGTTTTACTTTGCAAGGAGAGTTGCTCACGCGCGTCTGTAGCGCGTTTCTCGTGAGTTTGCAGCGATGCAATCGCAAGTAATCTGCTTATTTCAAGTTTAGCAGCGTCGACAACGCGCGTTAGAGAAAGGCGCGTCGACGGCGCCTGAAAAATACGTGGTGTGTTAGAGCTCTAACTTGGATAAAACAAACAATATAAGACTAGCAGAGTCTAGAACCAAACTGCCAGTTATGGTAAGGTCAAAAATATTCTTTAAAAAGAAAGAACTGTTTTCCCGAAGGGTTGGGCAGAAGTTTATGTGATAATAATAATAAAAAGTTTATTCAGGTAAAAAGGTAAAACACTAAATACAAATTTGCTTAAATCTACGAAAAAATCACTTGTGTTATGTGCCTGAACTAGGTCATCCTGTGTTTCAGGCATTATAGTATGCAGACGACGACTTTTTCACGAGCTGTCGACGTGCTCGTAGCGCGGAGTTACATCGATACACTGTCATTTCGGCGTTCTGTTTAAGTCCCATTTAATAAGGGGCGAGTCTAGTCTTCAACTAGGCACAAACCTAGATACAGGGCTGCTACTGAGAAATTTCACATGGAAGAACCGCATAACACATTTTTAATTTATTGTCCTCAATTTATTTAAATGGAAAGTCAAGGGTACTTAATAAGAATGCTGGGTTTGGCTTTGCCACGAGATCGTATAATTTTTTACGACGAAAAAGACGGGACTTTGCATAATGTATCACCCATAAAAATTAAGACTTACCAAGCTTATAAACGTCCGGTTTCTGATTTTAGAATTCGAGCTAAGCAACACTTAAGGCGAGCTGAACCCTGGCGCGGTAGGTTTTGCTTGTTTTAGAACTCATTTTTGATAGGCAAATTAAAACATTTAGAACCCAAAATAAATTTATATTTTAGGATACATTCCTTCTCTATACCATGTACCCGTTCAATACACGATGCAATATAGTTTTCTCGATAGAAAAAAATACTGAAGTTACTTCGATTTGCAGTTTTTTTACAAGCAAAATTTCATTTTAAACAAGTACTTACTATAATACTCTATTTTTATAGTTAACTAGCTGTACCCGCATGCGTTGCAATGCACTTTTTCCTACTTACTACCTACCTACTACCTACCTACTACCTACCTACTACCTACCTACTACCTACCTACTACCTACCTACTACCTACCTACTACCTACCTACTACCTACCTACTACCTACCTACTACCTACCTACTACCTACCTACTACCTACCTACTACCTACCTACTACCTACCTACTACCTACCTACTACCTACCTACTACCTACCTACTACCTACCTACTACCTACCTACTACCTACCTACTACCTACCTACTACCTACCTACTACCTACCTACTACCTACCTACTACCTACCTACTACCTACCTACTACCTACCTACTACCTACCTACTACCTACCTACTACCTACCTACTACCTACCTACTACCTACCTACTACCTACCTACTACCTACCTACTACCTACCTACTACCTACCTACTACCTACCTACTACCTACCTACTACCTACCTACTACCTACCTACTACCTACCTACTACCTACCTACTACCTACCTACTACCTACCTACTACCTACCTACTACCTACCTACTACCTACCTACCTACTACCTACCTACTACCTACCTACTACCTACCTACTACCTACCTACTACCTACCTACTACCTACCTACTACCTACCTACTACCTACCTACATGATGTCGAACGGGATAAAAAGTATCCTATGTCCTTCTCCTGGCTCTAAACTACCTCCCTGCCAATTTTCAGCTAAATCGGTTCAGCCGTTCTTGAGTTATAAGTGAAGTAACTAACACGACTTTCTTTTATATATATAGATATTAATTTTTGGTTTAAATTTTGGAATCGATTCTACCCGATCGTTTTTTTTTATTACATTTATATATTTTTTATCGATTTTTTAAAGTGATTTTCGGCCTGCGCGTCGTCGCTTACCCGATTGCCGTCGCTTACCCGATTACCGCGCCAGGGTTCAGCTCGCCTTAAGTAATATTTGAGTACGGAGTTGTCAAAAAAATGCTTAAAAATCCGTAATTTTTTTGACAACTCCGTACTCAAGTTTTACTTAAGTATTACTTATCTCGAATTCTCAAATCAGAAACCGGGGGAATAATCTTAAGTGTGAATTACACAGAAAAGGCATAAATAAGGTGCAGATACGGCGCAGGCGCGTCGCTTTCATACATTTTTTGCGAAAAAGATTTCAAGCGGCACGACAAAACGTATGAAAGCGTCGCGCCTGCGCCGCGCCTTATGTCTTATGCCTTTTCTGTGTAATTCACGCTTTATATCTAATAGAAGGCAGCGGTGATTTTTTTAAGTTTTATCAGTAAAACAATAACCATTAACAAAATTCGTATATTTTTACTGCATTTAACATTTTTAAGTTTTTTTATAACCATTTGTACTCATCGCATCGTTTGATTTATTGTGCGCTATATTAAAATCAATAAATCATACTAAAAAGTTCTTACACTTTTGGCACATCACACGTTTGTGGCTTAGCCAAGTAAGTGTCAGCTATTTCACAACTTGTATTTGCGGAGAATATAAAAATGTTCATGATTGTATTGCAAAAAAATTTGGCAAGGAATTTTGCTTTTAGCTGTACTATACATCACTACAAAATATAGTACTTAAGTCACAACTTTGCTCGTATCTATATTTTTGAAATACTTGTACAGTCAGCATCAAATATGTATATCGGGACGAACAGACTGTTCAAAATGATCTGAACAACTAAGAAAATTAAACTATATCTCAATGACACAAGGGGTGTTTTAGATTGAACACAATACACGACAACTGTCATTCTGACAAGAATTTTATCCCATTGAGATAAAGTGAAACTTAATTCGTTTGTTTACGTAATTATGAACAGTCTGGGGGCCAACTCTACTAACAGAAACTTTTATCAATTGCAACTGGATCGTTCATTCAGACGGTCAAAATGTGTGGTTTTGTTTTTGCTGTCAAACAATTTGATAGTTTTTGTAAACGAAAATTGTCTGAATGAACGATTCAGTTGCAATTGATAAAAGTTTCTATTAGTAGAATTGGGCTCCTGTTCGTCTGATATATATTTGCCATTGATAGTACATGTTTTTAGAAAAATACACCTTATTAACTAGCAGTAAAACATTTTTTTCTAAATCACCCCTAGCTTGACAAAGATCCGTTATAAAATGTTGTACAATTTCTATCATAGATTTCTTTTGTCAATTCTTCACAAACTATTACTATAACACAAAAAATTATACACTTATTTCTACCATAACAATACCTATATTGTCTACAAAAAATCTCTAAATCACGTTAAACCATAAACAGAGCAATTAACAGTTGTAAATAATGACCATATCATAGTAATTACCAAAGATCGTTGGGGTCATAACTATTGAGGTCAAAACGTGGGATTTGACCTGTTCCGACAGATGGCTTAAGTTGAACTAAATGACTGTGTAATTGAATTTTACGATTTGCTTTTATTTGGGGCGTGAACTCGTCAGTATAAATGTTTCCAATAATTTAAATTTTGATTTGCACGATTGTGACCTTTAAATGGCTTGAGTTTTTGGTTCAGATAACAATAGTGGTGTCACTGTCACTTGAAGGGAAAGTGACAGCGATAGCACGATACTTTTTTTAAAATTCTTTATTAAATTACCAGGGATTTTTGTACATAAATGATGATGACAATCTCAACGTACCTTATTCTAATTACTAACAACTACAATTCTTAACCAATTGGCTTAAAAGAATATAGCATTCTTGCTACACCAGAATTTGATTCAGCTAGAATGCTATGAAAAGCACCAACATCTATTTAATTCAATTTAAATTGCCTCAACATTTGGTCTCTTTTATTAGCATTACTACACATTCCATTAGTCGGTGTTGCACATCATCAATTTTTCCACAGATCTCACAATTAGGTGAGTTCACTTTTTTTATTAAAGCACGATACTTAATGACAATTTCAATCGAGTAGCGTTTCAGAATTTGGCCATTAGAGCTACTAAGAATTTATTTTACTTTAATTAAAACGGTCTAAGACCAATTACAATAACTAAAGGTAGCAAGAAGAAGATATTTAAAATACAATGGAACAAACTAAAAAACATATTTAAAATCTAACAATTAGAGACACCTCTTTCATAAATCTCTCACAATACTTCTGACAGTATATTCTTCCACTCATCCGCAAACAGATCACAATTCAGACATACATTTATCTATGTACTTACAATTACACTAGATAACATTAAATAAAATTGTATGTTGCATAAAATAAATAGAAAGAGCATTCAAAACATTCATGATGCATTCCTCTCGCAGCACTCCAGGCATTCCGACAAAATCACTCTTCATTCATCCGCAAACACATCAAAAGAAGTAATTAATTATGAAGTTTTAAGAACTTACTATTATTATATAGAATAGAATACAATATACTTTATTGTACACCAAAATTGTAACACAGCTCTTATACAATATCATGTATTGAAGAGTACAATGGCGGTCTTATCGCTGATGGCGATATCTACCAGACAACCTTTGGATGAACAGGAAGACAATGAATAAGATAAAGGGGTGGTTTATATTATGGTGCAGCTATATTACCTTTCTTAGACGTCGTGGAACTATTAAGACTACAGTCAAGAGCTGCAATTATCTACATAACCATGAGCTGTGACTAATCTGACAACCGTGGTGAATCGGACAATGCCATCTAGACTTATGTGTTCTCTATTGCAGTATTTCTCATTTTCAGCATTGAAAAACATTGACACATCGGCAAAAAGTCCACCAGCCACTATATTCACGTATAGTTATCGTCAAAGGTCACTAAGAAATATGGCAAGAGGTTATGTTGAAGCATCTTGTTGTGGGATTATAACTTGATGTTCATTGTGGCATATTCTCTGACCACCAATCATTGTCCCGATTTACCAGTCGCTAAGATTAAGAATTAAATCGTGAGGCAAATTCAGTCTCTTTAACTTGTTAGTCCATAATCAGGAGAGTTGAAATTTTTATGTAGTAGGTAATAGTTATTAAAAATAACTTATAATGCTTTTCCTAATTTCCAGCCCGAGGCAAAAAGAAGAAGTTAGCTGTGATTATACCACTGCTGACACTGTTCGCGGTGCTGAAGATGAAGCTGCTGCTTATTCCAATCCTGCTGTCAGTACTGCTGATCAAGAAGCTGCTATTGATCGCTGCATTACTGCTGCCAAGCGTGTTGAGCACTTTGAAGGCTTGCAAGGTAAAATTGTTATTAACAATATCTATGCTAACGTACTCAAATAAACTAGAACTATAATGAACTGGCAAAAAAATTAAAAACAATTCACGGAGTGTTTATCATTGTTCTCTTACGTGTGCACACATGCAAGTGAGTTCAGGTCATGATTAAGGACTCGGGCAATCATGGAAAATGCACGCGAGTAAATGGTAATCAATCATAAATCAATGTCTGACCAAAGTTATATTACAATTTACAGAATTTTGAATATTACCTCATTGACAGTTATTGTATTGTAATGGCCTATTTCATAAAACGTACAGTCCATCCCTTAGAAATCATTAATTAAGCAACGAAATAAAACACAACGACATTTTGACAGGAACTCGTTTTTAAAATCTGTTGACGAAGGTCGACGGTCCATTTTTATTGTTCCAGAAAAAGTGCAAATTAATTAAAATGTATTCCGGCACGTGACTTGCTAAAAAGGTTTCATTGAAATTGTTTCACTGTATAGCGAAGAATACTTCGTATTGCATTGTAATTGCGAGAATACTAGCTCACTTTCTCTGTGTTTGATTTCAGTTTCCTTTTTACCCTTTTCAATCTATTTATTATCAATTTCGTAAAAATATATTAACTTTCGTTTGCATGTAGCAAACAACAATGCTTTAAAAAGCCAATAAACTAAACAGACTCTTCTAGAAAGAAACTGAAAACGTAACACAAAACTTTTTAACGCCAAAACCAACGGATTTCAACCGTATAAATATAGCATAATTAGTAATTTTGGACAACAAAGAACAAACACAAGTAATTGCGTAGTGGACCAGTTTTTCAGCATAATTGGGGCTTATCGTCAAATTTTATGACGCACCGTGACCGCAAATGACCGCTGGCCACAAAATTGTGGAGTGATGTTACGCGCGTAGGCAATTTTGGGTGGTGCTAATTTCAGGCCTGATTTTGATTACAACATTTTGGTTAATTTTGAAAAATAATCGCATGCCCAATATAAAAATAAAAAGTACTTTCGTTTGGTGGCAAAGGGCGTTTTACCAACGTCGAATAATATTTACCTAAGGAATAAGTTGTACAAAAGCTGTAAAAACGTCAAAATTCCTTAGAGAAAAGTTATACGATTTTGGTAAAATCGGCCGTTAGAAATTAATTACCATATTTTTTACCATGGTGAGGTGCAGTGGTGACAAAAATAGAAACTTGCCAACGGTACAAAGAAGAAGAAAACAGTACAGAAAAAACTGCCGAATTCTGGTAATAAGAACATCAAACATTATTTTAGATGACAGCACGAAAAAAATACCGTAATATACTTTAAAAATTGCTATTATTTTCTCAACAGCAAAGCAACATCACCGTAGTTTTATAAAACCACATTCAAGATTAAAGAATTGAACCAAATTCGTTCAATCATGAATCAATTTAAACTACAGTTCTCTAAATGTCTTGGTTTCAAAATTGATAGGTTTATTGAAGTTCTGTCCAAAAATTTTGTTAAATTTAGGATCCGGCCCAAAGCAATTAGTGGCTGAACCCTTATGAAAGCTTATTGCAGCTATAATGAATCTATGTAGTAGAGAACTAAATATTCCCTTTTGGGAATTGAAGGGATTATGCAATATTATATTCGGTTGAAATTAGAACCTTAGATTATTTTAATCCCTTGAGTTATTATCATCATTTCCTAAGTTTAGTGAAATTTCGTTGTTGGTGTTTCAAATGTGTCATCTTTGTAACTCACTTTTAGTAGCTAAGTTGCAAATAATTTTGTAGATAATACCTACATAAAACTTACGAATTGTTTTTTTTTTTGTTGTAAGCATTCTTCTTTATTAATTTAGCATTTTTAGAAACCTTTCAAGAAATGATTGCGTGTTCAGCAAACAGTGTTTCTCCTTATGAATTAACTTTTTTGCCTTGCATTTTACCAAAAGGTGTTAGAAATACCTTACTTGATATAATGACAGGCGCATTAAAATGTGCTTTATCCTATAGTGAGGTGAAATTTTCAGTATTAAGAATTTTATATTCGTCTCTTCAATTATTACATTTTTTTCTGTAATTTTCTTGTGTTGAATTTTTGTCTTCCACTTTCCTCAATCTAAATTTTTCCTCAAGTCTTTCCTATGAACCTGCTGTTACTCACAAAGGAAGTAAACGCAATCCCAGCTCTTTATCAACCACTCCCGGCGCAAACGCATCAAAATAAATATATTTATCTCTATCCACTTCATGTGAGCTTTCACAGATACCACTAACCTTGGTACAAAATTGTTTAAGTAGTAATATAGAAAATTTTGGTACTGTATGTTTGTTTGCTGAAGTTTGTTCGTTAATTTGTTACATTGCTTTGTAAAATTTTATTGTGGATCTTTACTTAGTAGAGTAACAGGAGCTATAGTTTGTTTTTCTTAATATCATTTCTTTCTCAATACACAATTAGCATTCATATTCTATAACAAACCAGCAGGCCAAATCTGCTATTAAAATTGTTAACAAATGAAAAACGGCCAAAATGTTTGGTTTGGTTGTGATTTGTTTGTTCAATTTATCAACAATGTTGATAGTAAAATTGGCTTCCCGTCTTGTGCAACTATCAAGCGTAAAATTAGTTTTAGGCTTTAACGAGTGAATGCCATATAGCTAGAGGTTTACTTTACCGTAAGTTTCTCTGACGCATTTATTAAGAACATTGGTTTAATAAATTAGTTTCTGCAGCATCATCTGTAGGCATCTCGTCTATCTTAGCTAATCCTACTTCGTATCAGCCGAAGATTTTTACTAAAACAACAATTCACATTTTACAAGCAAAGCCACGACATGATGCAAGTTTCATATAAAAGTTTCTGTATATAAGCTAGGCACTTGTCAATTCAAATGATAAGCTATTCATTTAATGTTTTACGTATTTGTAAGTAGTTTATATGCATCGTGCAATTTTGATTCGTCATGATTATGATTCATTATTTTACCCAGATTGCTCAATCATTCAACTGCGTGGGCGATATGAGTGTAGCTCATGCTGTGGTGATTGCCAAGTCAGCAAGGTTGTACTGGGGCTGCCTGTATAAGGTGCGCGTAACGCACTTACTAATGTATTGTCACTCTTGGAGGCTCTTTAAATGCAACTTCATTACTCAACTTAGTTTATAGCACTGTAGGTAATGCTGACCATATACCTTTTCCATTTGCTCATTTGGGTAAAAATAATTAAAAATCTTTAGAACCAACCACCATCAATGAACCTGTTAAAGTCCGCTGGTAAACATTAAGTAGTAGAGCTCCTAGTGAAAGAGTTCGGCCGGGAAACCGGACCGAACCATTGGCTTAGGTGTCAGACTAGTGATCCTGAGGATTTGAGTTTGACTTCACCCGTTCCACTATTCATCTGACGAGGAGGTTTATAACACATTTCTAAGTAGTACAGCTCCTTGTAAAAGACTTCGTTCGAGGAAGTACTATCAAGAGGTAAGAGGTATCTTCTTACCTCTTTCTGCCGCCAAGCAGCATTCCTGTGTTCAGGTTTGAAGGGTATGGTTACTTGTGAAATTACAGGCACATGAAACTTTTCAACCTTGTCTTTAGTCTTGGCAACGCATCAGCCTTTAGTTGTAGGTGGTAACCACGTTTCATCAGGTAGGTAGACGGCCTGTTTCCACATCACTACATAGTATAAAACAAAGTCGCTTCCCGCTGTCTGTCCCTATGTATGCTTAGATCTTTAAAACTCAACGGATTTTGATGAGGTTTTTTTTAATAGATAGAGTGATTCAAGAGGAAGGTTTATATGTATAATACATGCATATTATAGTACCCGTGAGAAGCCGGGATGGGTCGCTAGTATATAACATAAAAACATGATTGACAAAGTGATCAGGGATCGCTGAATGTAATTAGCAATGAGCACTTAGAAGGATGCTGTTACCAATCCTTGTGACATCTATATATATAAAAGGAGAAGCTGACTGACTGACTGATCTATCAACGCACAGCCTAAACCGCTGGGGTTAGAAACTTGAAATTTTGACAGTAGGTTCCTTTTGTAACGTAGGCATCCACTAAGAAGGGATTTTTCGAAATTCAACCACTAAGGGAGTTAAATAGGGGATGAAAGTTTGTATGGAAAATCGTCACTTAACGGGTTCAAAATTTCACGCAAGCGAAGCTGCGGGCGAAAGCTAGTAGTCCTATATTAGGAACTAACTACTCAGCCTGTTTTGTACGCACAGTACTCTAACGACGGAATTAAGCACAGAGGATTCGAGGATTTACGGCCTACATGACACAATTCCAATTTTCGGGCTGTTACTGAGAACCAATGTGGGTGCTTAATTATGAATGGACACGAATAGCACCATCCCACGTAGTCATGAAAGTAATTATACCCAATTCAATGTTATACTTCATGAAACTCTAACACTGTCTGACTGACAGATAATGCATAACTTAAACCTTTTATGGAAAATTTTATATTAAGGCACATGTGAAACACACAATTACGTGGCGGCATTGGGGATCATGTCTGGCTAAATTTCATGTTGGTGGTCGCGTTTGTGCGCTGTGCCTGTTTAGGGTCGATGCGTTTTTAGCATAATGGTGATCATTCTTACAATAGTTTCGATAAAATCGACATTAAAGTCAAACTAGTGGGGTGGTCACAAGCGCTGCACAAATTTATTTTCTGCAACATAAAGGGTTTAACCGGTGAGTCTAGAAGCATAAAATTTTGCATAGGAGTTCCTTATAAAACGTAGGTGTGAACTAAGAAAGGATCTTTGAGAATTCAACCCGTAAAGGGGTTAAATAGGGGATGAAAGTATGTATGGAAGTTCGTAATTTTGAGAAAAGTCGGAAGGTTCCTGAGATGTTGCCGATAGGAAATCCCATCGGGCATACGGCTAATGAAAATATAAATAACGTATTGCAACTCATACAAATATCAAAAAGAACAAGCAAACTAAGTAGATTTCAGAATGACAAAAATATTACGTTTTGTCATTTAATTGCAATATAAATTGAACTATGTGTAATAAAATTAAAGTTTCTAATTGCAAAGCTTGTTAAATCTAAATTTAAAAAGGGTGGATTATATTGGAATCCACGTATGCATTTAGCTGTGAGATTATCTTGCGTGGGCGTAGGTCCGTTTCGGATTTGGGATAGGGCGGGCACGTTTAACATGCGAGCGTATGAGAGTGACGTCATACACGTAGGTGGCGTTTGCCCTATACGCATTGCCATAGATAGGTACTGGTTCCAACTAAAGTGGCATTTCGGCACCGATTCTGATAATGATGATGATGAGTCAAGTATTCTACTCTGCAATCCTATGTCTAAAAGGCCGTTAAGTGACTAAACCTAATTTTGAGTTATGAGCAAAAACGTCGAAAGTGTTGTCCCTAGAAATTCTGAAGACATAGACATGTTTTTGATTATACCAAATTATTGGGCTACTTTGAGTTCATTCTGTAACTTTTAATGAGTTAGGTACAAGACTAATACAGTTTTTAAAATTAATGTTTTTGTTTTTATGTCATCCTTTTTTTGTACCTACTGAAATCGACCATCTACAGTATGGTTTGGTATTATAATTATGGCAATGTCTCAATAAAAGTCTCTGGATCTCGTAATTGATAAATGATAGAAAAATACGGACCAGACTGGTCGATAGGACGGCAGTATTATAGTTTACTCACCAAAACTTTTCTCTGTTTAGCAGCATCACCACCCGATGTCCTACTCCTCATACTTCGGCAGCAGTGACACCAGTGATTATGCCGCGGACTACAATAACAACTACGCGTATTCAGCCAGCGGGGGCTACGGGAAGGACTGGGCCTCGAACAGGGCCTACAACATGATGAAACATAGGCCCACACCGTCCTCGACGTATATTACTGCTCCAGGGGCAGTGGCGTAAAGGTCACCTAGCCATAGTATGGTAAGGTCCATTTGTGCAACACCGTTTAGCCGTACAGGCCAAAATGATAGCCTAGTGAAGTAGTGTTGCCTAACTACGGGTAGTCTATCGATAAGTTGACAATACTATCGTGACTTCAAAAACTAGTAACAATATCGATAGGGCTGTCGATAGTATTGGAATTTAATAATACTAGCATCGACCGAATAAATGAAGGAATGCTAATGATGAAGAAATGAATAGGATCGCTACTATTAAGTACTGATACAATCGATCGTATTGATTTTACTACAATCACAGTCAATACCATCGATAGTATCGTTAAATTCCAATACTATCGATAGCACTATCGATATTGTTACTTGTTTTCAAGGTCAAACTATCGATAATTAGGCAACACTATTGTGTAGTTTGTATGGCTATGACCACAAAAATCTAAATATTTTCTTATTATTTACATTTTTATGACTATAACAGACTACTATTTCATTAGCCGGGCTAATGATGTTGCGCAAGTCAGCCTTACCTTTTGTTCTAGCTGGATAGCGCAGTGCATTGCATTGCAAATAACGAGCGATATGCTTTCTATACTAGTGGCCTACTTGAGCAGTGTATCTAGCAGAGCAGCGCGTAGCTATAGTTTGTTTTTTACTGTTTGACTGCGGCAGAAATTTGAATTTAGAACTATTAATTATAACGCAACTGCTAGGACACGTCGACTGCGTTGTAACGCGCTGCTCTACCAGACGCAACGCAATGCAACGCACTGCTCTGCCCGATGCAACGCAATGCAATGCGCTGCTCTGCCCGATGCAGTGCAATGCAACGCGCTGCTCAACTAGTACGAAGCCTTTTAGTGTAAGGGATGTGTTTGTTAATTTATTCTATTGTTTGCAAGATTGAGAGATTATTTAAATTAGTATGGTACGTGTTTTGATGGACTTTTAACATCAGGGATATAATTATTTTATCCAACGTGAACGCAGTGCAAAATTTTCACGGACGCTTGTTGTGACGGCTCCGTAATGCTAATATTTACGCTCATAATTAGATTAAATTTAAGGGTGACTACACACAGGCCACTAAGTGGCCGGGACAGTTTTTGTCTGGAGACAGTTTAGTACTTGACACAAGTTTTATTTGAAGTAGATTTTAGGTGTGTTTTAGCACAGAATATACAATGTGTTCGGTCATGGACTGGCGATATTCTAGGTACTTATATAACAACTATTCTAGTACACAAATACACTAGGGTCCAGTCCACTCCCATTTTTTTGTTGAGATATTCTGTACGTGTGTACAAAAAAAGTCAAATAAGAGTAAAAAGTAAAAAAAGCCGAGATAAAAGTAGGCTTATTCGGTGGGTAAGAATATTGTCTATCGTTAATATTACGATATAATGGGTTCACATTATCATAACTTTAAGATAGAGAATATCTCAACAAAAAAGCAAAATGGCTGCCAAATAGCGGGGAAGTGGATTGGACCCTAGTGTGTAGTGTATTTGTGTACTAGAATAGTTGCTATATAAAGTATCTAGAATATCGCTAGTCCATGACCGGACACGTTGTATACAAGGTTAGTCAGAAAGGGCGTACTAATCTGCAGGCCACTTAAAAGTTAAAGTATCACTGATGAATTGTTTTAAAGCAAGTGTTATAATTTCAAAAAGATTTTTATTTTGTTCTTTTTTTAAATCTTCCTTCCCTTATTTAGTTAAGAATTCAGAAAGTGGAGTTTACTGTGACCCCAAACATGACCGCGCGAGATAGATTTTAGCGTATATTTTTATGAAATCTTTGATCAGCTATTTCTCATAAAGTATTGACTTTTGGGGAAAGTTGTAGAACAAAAGGTATTCATTATTATGGATACTTTAACAACCTTTCGGATTAATACTTCATTTCTGACTAATCAGCATTCTAATTACGCAACACACTCTTAATCGCTATGGTTATAAATTTGACAGAACAACAATTTCCATAGCAACGTTTGTATTAACAATCCGACTTCTCCAAAACTATCACGCAATGAATATTGTGACACATCAACTGTCATCATTGATGTTGGTTACGTTACGCAATTGCCTTGCATAAGAATGTTTGTACACCTATATCTAATTAAGTATACATCAATATTAATAATGGTTATAACATTATGTAAAGGTCAATTTATCGACAAAATTAATAAACATAGTACTAGTAAGTAGTGTTACAATTTTCTTTATTTATGTATTATTTTATTTTTCAATGTTAAGTCCACTTTATAAATTGCATTTATTTATTTTCAATATTAAATGACTGACACGTCCATTAAAATTAGATTTAATAATTTATTTTTAATTACGATTAGAATTAATGAAGTATTTATTGCATTTAACTTAAAAAATATATTTAGTAACGATATACCTAAGTTAATTTAACAAAATGTACAAAGATTTACTTTGAATAAATATAATAAACAATGTGTTTTTTTTTTATTTCGGCATTCTTGTAGAACGCTTCGACTTATTTTTTTAATATTTCCATGAGGAAATATAAAAATTATGATGATATAAGATCTTATAAGACTCATTGTAAGACATCACTGTAAGACTCTTGTTTCGATGATCATTTATAAAAAGAAATCTCACATTCATAAACAACCAGACCGGTACAATTATCTGTAGGCCATACAGAAACTTGTACCGTTCGGGAATCGAAGCAAAGTTCTCATACGCCAAGCATTTAATCACTGCGCCAATCGTGTAATCACTAAGAAATATCACACATCAACTCTCAGTGTTGATATATCAACACCGGTCCGTCTTTCAGTGTCACGGCATACACTCAGTGTCGCGACATCAACTAAAAGTGTTGCGACATAACACATCCGTGTCGCGACATTAACTATAAGTGTCTTGAACTCAATTATCAGTGTCACGACATTCACAATCAGTCTCGCGACGTTAACTATAAGTGTCGCGACACGCCACTCTACTGAATACTTGCCACTCCACTAAATACTTGCCACTCCACTAAATACTTGCCACTATACTAAATACTATCAGTGTTGCGACATCAACTGTCAGTTTCGCGACATGAACAATCAGTGTCGCAACATTCATAATCAGTGTCGCGACTTTCATTAACAGTGTCGAAACATTCATTATCAGTGTCGCGACATTCACTACCAGTGTCGCTACATTGACTATCAGTGTCATGATATCCACTATCAGGGTTCATCAACTATCAGTGTCACGTCATCAACTAAGAGGGACCCGACATCAACTACCAGTGTCGCGAAATTCACTACCAGTGTCTTGACATCAACTATCAATGTCGTGACATTCATTATCAGTGTCCCGACTATCACTATAAGCGTCGCGACATTGACTATCAGTGTCCTGACAATAACTATCAGAGTCTTCACATCAACTACTATTGTCGCGAATTTCAGTACCAGTGTTTCAACATCAACTATCAGAGTCGCGATATTCACTACTAGTGTCTTGAAATCAACTATCAGAGTCGCGATATTCACTACCAGTGTCTTGACATCAACTATCAGTGTCGCGATATTCACTACCAGTGTCTCAACATCAAATATCAGAGTCGGGATATTCGCTACCAGTGTCTTGACATCAACTGTCAGTGTCGCGAAATTCACTACAACTGTCTTGACATGAACTATCAGTGACGCTATAATCACTACGAGTGTCTTGACATCAACGATCAGTGTCGCGATATTCACTACCTGTGCCTAGACATCAACTATGAGTGTCGCGATATTCACTACGAGTGTCTTGACATCAACTATCAGTGTCGCGATATTCACTACCAGTGTCATGACATCAACTATGAGTGTCGCGATATTCACTACGAGTGTCTTGACATCAACTATCAGTGTCGCGATGTTCACTACCAGTGTCTAGACATCAACTATCGGTGTCGCGATTTTCACTACCAGTGTCTAGACATCAACTATTGGTGTCTCGGTATTCACTACAACTGTCTTGACTTCAACTATCAGTGTCGTGATATTCACTACCAGTGTCTTGACATCAACTATCAGAGTCGCGATTTTGTCTACCAGTATTTGACATCCAATGTCAGTGTCTCGATATCCACTTCAACAGTCTTGACATCAACTATCAGTGTCGCGATATTCACTACCAGTGTCTTGACATCAACTATGAGTGTCGCGATATTCACTACGAGTGTCTTGACATCAACTGTCATTGTCGCGATATTCACTACCAGTGTCTTGACATCAACTGTCAGTGTCGTGATATTCACTACCAGTGTCTTGACATCAACTGTCAGTGTCGCGATATTCTCTACAACTGTCTTGACATCAACTATGAGTGTCGCGATATTCACTACGAGTGTCTTGACATCGACTATCAGTGTCGCGATATTCACTACCAGTGTCTTGACATCAACTTCAGTGTCTCGGTATTCACTACAACTGTCCTGTCATGAACTAACAGTGTCGCTATATTCACTACCAGTCTCTTGACATCGACTATCAGTGTCGTGGTATTCACTACCAGTGTCTTGATATCTACTATCAGAGTCGCGATATTCACTACCAGTGTCTTGACATCAACTATCATAGTCGCGATATTCACTACCAGTGTCTTGACATCAACTGTCAGTGTCGTGATATTCACTACCAGTGTCTTGACATCGACTCCCAGTGTCACGATATTCACTACCAGTGTCTTGACATCAACTATCAGTGCCTTGGTATTCACTACAACTGTCCTGACATCAACTGTCAGTGTCTCGGTATTCGCTACAACTGTCTTGACATCAACTATCAGTGTCGCTATAATCACTACGAGTGTCTTGACATCAACTATCAGTGTCGCGAAATTCACTACCAGTGTCTTGACATCAACTATGAGTGTCGCTATAGTACTACGAGTGTCTTGACATCAACTATCAGTGTCGCGAAATTCACTACCAGTGTCTTGACATCAACTATGAGTGTCGCGATATTCACTACGAGTGTCTTGACATCGACTCTCAGTGTCACGATATTCACAACCAGTGTCTTGACATCAACTATGAGTGTCGCTATAATCACTACGAGTGTCTTGACATCAACTATCAGTGTCGCGAAATTCACTACCAGTGTCTTGACATCAACTATGAGTGTCGCGATATTCACTACGAGTGTCTTGACATCGACTCTCAGTGTCACGATATTCACTACCAGTGTCTTGACATCAACTATCAGTGCCTTGGTATTCAATACAACTGTCCTGACATCAACTATCAGTGTCGCGACGTTCACTACCAGTGTCTAGACATCACCTATCAGTGTCGTGATATTCACAACCAGTGTATTGACATCAACTGTCAGTGTCTCTGTATTCATTACAACTGTCCTGTCATGAACTAACAGTGTCGCTATATTCACTACCAGTGTCTTGACATCGACTATCAGTGTCGTGGTATTCACTACCAGTGTCTTGATATCTACTATAAGAGTCGCGATATTCACTACCAGTGTCTTGACATCAACTATCATAGTCGCGATATTCACTACCAGTGTCTTGACATCAACTGTCAGTGTAGTGATATTCACTACCAGTGTCTTGATATCAACTGTCAGTGTCGCGATATTCGCTACAACTGTCTTGGCATCAACTATCAGTGTCACGATATTCACTACCAGTGTCATGACATCAACTATCAGTGTCGCGATTTTGACTACCAGTATTTGACATCCATTGTCAGTGTCTCGATATCCACTTCAACAGTCTTGACATCAACTATCAGTTTCGCGATATTCACTACAACTGTCCTGACACGAACTATCAGTGTCGCTATAATCACTACGAGTGTCTTGACATCAACTATCAGTGTCGCGATATTCACAACCAGTGTCTTGACATCAACTATCAGAGTCGCGATTTTGTCTACCAGTATTTGACATCCAATGTCAGTGTCTCGATATCCACTTCAACAGTCTTGACATCAACTATCAGTGTCGCGATATTCACTACCAGTGTCTTGACATCAACTATGAGTGTCGCGATATTCACTACGAGTGTCTTGACATCGACTATCAGTGTCGCGATATTCACTACCAAGGTCTTGACATCAACTTCAGTGTCTCGGTATTCACTACAACTGTCCTGTCATGAACTAACAGTGTCGCTATATTCACTACCAGTCTCTTGACATCGACTATCAGTGTCGTGGTATTCACTACCAGTGTCTTGATATCTACTATCAGAGTCGCGATATTCACTACCAGTGTCTTGACATCAACTATCATAGTCGCGATATTCACTACCAGTGTCTTGACATCAACTGTCAGTGTCGTGATATTCACTACCAGTGTCTTGACATCGACTCCCAGTGTCACGATATTCACTACCAGTGTCTTGACATCAACTATCAGTGCCTTGGTATTCACTACAACTGTCCTGACATCAACTGTCAGTGTCTCGGTATTCGCTACAACTGTCTTGACATCAACTATCAGTGTCGCTATAATCACTACGAGTGTCTTGACATCAACTATCAGTGTCGCGAAATTCACTACCAGTGTCTTGACATCAACTATGAGTGTCGCTATAGTAACTGCGAGTGTCTTGACATCAACTATCAGTGTCGCGAAATTCACTACCAGTGTCTTGACATCAACTATGAGTGTCGCGATATTCACTACGAGTGTCTTGACATCGACTCTCAGTGTCACGATATTCACAACCAGTGTCTTGACATCAACTATGAGTGTCGCTATAATCACTACGAGTGTCTTGACATCAACTATCAGTGTCGCGAAATTCACTATCAGTGTCTTGACATCAACTATGAGTGTCGCGATATTCACAACCAGTGTCTTGACATCAACTATCAGAGTCGCGATTTTGTCTACCAGTATTTGACATCCAATGTCAGTGTCTCGATATCCACTTCAACAGTCTTGACATCAACTATCAGTGTCGCGATATTCACTACCAGTGTCTTGACATCAACTATGAGTGTCGCTATAGTAACTGCGAGTGTCTTGACATCAACTATCAGTGTCGCGAAATTCACTACCAGTGTCTTGACATCAACTATGAGTGTCGCGATATTCACTACGAGTGTCTTGACATCGACTCTCAGTGTCACGATATTCACAACCAGTGTCTTGACATCAACTATCAGTTTCGCGATATTCACTACAACTGTCCTGACACGAACTATCAGTGTCGCTATAATCACTACGAGTGTCTTGACATCAACTAACAGTGTCGCGATATTCACAACCAGTGTCTTGACATCAACTATCAGAGTCGCGATTTTGTCTACCAGTATTTGACATCCAATGTCAGTGTCTCGATATCCACTTCAACAGTCTTGACATCAACTATCAGTGTCTCTGTATTCATTACAACTGTCCTGTCATGAACTAACAGTGTCGCTATATTCACTACCAGTGTCTTGACATCGACTATCAGTGTCGTGGTATTCACTACCAGTGTCTTGATATCTACTATAAGAGTCGCGATATTCACTACCAGTGTCTTGACATCAACTGTCAGTGTCGCGATATTCTCTACAACTGTCTTGACATCAACTATGAGTGTCGCGATATTCACTACGAGTGTCTTGACATCGACTATCAGTGTCGCGATATTCACTACCAGTGTCTTGACATCAACTTCAGTGTCTCGGTATTCACTACAACTGTCCTGTCATGAACTAACAGTGTCGCTATATTCACTACCAGTCTCTTGACATCGACTATCAGTGTCGTGGTATTCACTACCAGTGTCTTGATATCTACTATCAGAGTCGCGATATTCACTACCAGTGTCTTGACATCAACTATCATAGTCGCGATATTCACTACCAGTGTCTTGACATCAACTGTCAGTGTCGTGATATTCACTACCAGTGTCTTGACATCGACTCCCAGTGTCACGATATTCACTACCAGTGTCTTGACATCAACTATCAGTGCCTTGGTATTCACTACAACTGTCCTGACATCAACTGTCAGTGTCTCGGTATTCGCTACAACTGTCTTGACATCAACTATCAGTGTCGCTATAATCACTACGAGTGTCTTGACATCAACTATCAGTGTCGCGAAATTCGCTACCAGTGTCTTGACATCAACTATGAGTGTCGCTATAGTAACTACGAGTGTCTTGACATCAACTATCAGTGTCGCGAAATTCACTACCAGTGTCTTGACATCAACTATGAGTGTCGCGATATTCACTACGAGTGTCTTGACATCGACTCTCAGTGTCACGATATTCACAACCAGTGTCTTGACATCAACTATGAGTGTCGCTATAATCACTACGAGTGTCTTGACATCAACTATCAGTGTCGCGAAATTCACTATCAGTGTCTTGACATCAACTATGAGTGTCGCGATATTCACTACGAGTGTCTTGACATCGACTCTCAGTGTCACGATATTCACTACCAGTGTCTTGACATCAACTATCAGTGCCTTGGTATTCAATACAACTGTCCTGACATCAACTATCAGTGTCGCGACGTTCACTACCAGTGTCTAGACATCACCTATCAGTGTCGCGATATTCACAACCAGTGTATTGACATCAACTGTCAGTGTCTCTGTATTCATTACAACTGTCCTGTCATGAACTAACAGTGTCGCTATATTCACTACCAGTGTCTTGACATCGACTATCAGTGTCGTGGTATTCACTACCAGTGTCTTGATATCTACTATAAGAGTCGCGATATTCACTACCAGTGTCTTGACATCAACTATCATAGTCGCGATATTCACTACCAGTGTCTTGACATCAACTGTCAGTGTAGTGATATTCACTACCAGTGTCTTGATATCAACTGTCAGTGTCGCGATATTCGCTACAACTGTCTTGGCATCAACTATCAGTGTCACGATATTCACTACCAGTGTCATGACATCAACTATCAGTGTCGCGATTTTGACTACCAGTATTTGACATCCATTGTCAGTGTCTCGATATCCACTTCAACAGTCTTGACATCAACTATCAGTTTCGCGATATTCACTACAACTGTCCTGACACGAACTATCAGTGTCGCTATAATCACTACGAGTGTCTTGACATCAACTAACAGTGTCGCGATATTCACAACCAGTGTCTTGACATCAACTATCAGAGTCGCGATTTTGTCTACCAGGATTTGACATCCAATGTCAGTGTCTCGATATCCACTTCAACAGTCTTGACATCAACTATCAGTGTCGCGATATTCACTACCAGTGTCTTGACATCAACTATGAGTGTCGCGATATTCACTACCAGTGTCTTGACATCAACTGTCAGTGTCGTGATATTCACTACCAGTGTCTTGACATCAACTGTCAGTGTCTCGGTATTCACTACAACTGTCCTGTCATGAACTAACAGTGTCGCTATATTCACTACCAGTCTCTTGACATCGACTATCAGTGTCGTGGTATTCACTACCAGTGTCTTGATATCTACTATCAGAGTCGCGATATTCACTACCAGTGTCTTGACATCAACTATCATAGTCGCGATATTCACTACCAGTGTCTTGACATCAACTGTCAGTGTCGTGATATTCACTACCAGTGTCTTGACATCGACTCCCAGTGTCACGATATTCACTACCAGTGTCTTGACATCAACTATCAGTGCCTTGGTATTCACTACAACTGTCCTGACATCAACTGTCAGTGTCTCGGTATTCGCTACAACTGTCTTGACATCAACTATCAGTGTCGCTATAATCACTACGAGTGTCTTGACATCAACTATCAGTGTCGCGAAATTCGCTACCAGTGTCTTGACATCAACTATGAGTGTCGCTATAGTAACTACGAGTGTCTTGACATCAACTATGAGTGTCGCGATATTCACTACGAGTGTCTTGACATCGACTCTCAGTGTCACGATATTCACAACCAGTGTCTTGACATCAACTATGAGTGTCGCTATAATCACTACGAGTGTCTTGACATCAACTATCAGTGTCGCGAAATTCACTATCAGTGTCTTGACATCAACTATGAGTGTCGCGATATTCACTACGAGTGTCTTGACATCGACTCTCAGTGTCACGATATTCACTACCAGTGTCTTGACATCAACTATCAGTGCCTTGGTATTCAATACAACTGTCCTGACATCAACTATCAGTGTCGCGACGTTCACTACCAGTGTCTAGACATCACCTATCAGTGTCGCGATATTCACAACCAGTGTATTGACATCAACTGTCAGTGTCTCTGTATTCATTACAACTGTCCTGTCATGAACTAACAGTGTCGCTATATTCACTACCAGTGTCTTGACATCGACTATCAGTGTCGTGGTATTCACTACCAGAGTCTTGATATCTACTATAAGAGTCGCGATATTCACTACCAGTGTCTTGACATCAACTATCATAGTCGCGATATTCACTACCAGTGTCTTGACATCAACTGTCAGTGTAGTGATATTCACTACCAGTGTCTTGATATCAACTGTCAGTGTCGCGATATTCTCTACAACTGTCTTGACATCAACTTTCAGTGTCTCGGTATTCACTACAACTGTCTTGACATCAACTGTCAGTGTCTCGGTATTCGCTACAACTGTCTTGGCATCAACTATCAGTGTCACGATATTCACTACCAGTGTCATGACATCAACTATCAGTGTCGCGATTTTGACTACCAGTATTTGACATCCATTGTCAGTGTCTCGATATCCACTTCAACAGTCTTGACATCAACTATCAGTTTCGCGATATTCACTACAACTGTCCTGACACGAACTATCAGTGTCGCTATAATCACTACGAGTGTCTTGACATCAACTATCAGTGTCGCGATATTCACAACCAGTGTCTTGACATCAACTGTCAGTGTCTCGGTATTCGCTCCAACTGTCTTGACATCAACTATCAGTGTCGCGATGTTCACTACCAGTGTCTAGACATCAACTATCAGTGTCTCGGTATTCACTACAACTGTCCTGACATCAACTAACAGTGTCTCGATATCCACTTCAACAGTCTTGACATCAACTATCAGTGTCGCGATATTCACTACCAGTGCCTTGACATGAACTATCAGTGTCGCGATATTCACAACCAGTGTCTTGACATCAACTGTCATTGTCGCGATATTCACTACCAGTGTCTTGACATCAACTATCAGTGTCGAGATATTCATTACCAGTGTCTTGACATCAACTATCAGAGTCGCGATTTTGACTACCAGTATTTGACATCCATTGTCAGTGTCTCGATATCCACTTCAACAGTCTTGACATCAGCTATCAGTGTCGCGATATTCACTACCAGTGTCTTGACATCAACTATGAGTGTCGCGATATTCACTACGAGTGTCTTGACATCAACTATCAGTGTCGCGATGTTCACTACCAGTGTCTAGACATCAACTATCGGTGTCGCGATTTTCACTACCAGTGTCTAGACATCAACTATTGGTGTCGCGATATTCACTACGAGTGTCTTGACATCAACTGTCATTGTCGCGATGTTCACTACCAGTGTCTTGACATCAACTATCAGTGTCGGGATATTCATTACCAGTGTCTTGACATCAACTATCAGAGTCGCGATTTTGACTACCAGTATTTGACATCCAATGTCAGTGTCTCGATATCCACTTCAACAGTCTTGACATCAACTAACAGTGTCGCGGTATTCACTACCAGTGTCTTGACATCAACTATGAGTGTCGCGATATTCACTACGAGTGTCTTGACATCAACTGTCAGTGTCGCGATTTTCACTACCAGTGTCTAGACATCAACTATTGGTGTCTCGGTATTCACTAAAACTGTCTTGACTTCAACTATCAGTGTCGTGATATTCACTACCAGTGTCTTGACATCAACTATCAGAGTCGAGATATTCATTACCAGTGTCTTGACATCAACTATGAGTGTCGCTATAATCACTACGAGTGTCTTGACATGAACGATCAGTGTCTCGGTATTCGCTACAACTGTCTTGACATCAACTATCAGTGTCGCTATAATCACTACGAGTGTCTTGACATCGACTATCAGTGTCGCTGTATTCACTACCAGTGTCTTGATATGAACTATCAGAGTCAAGATATTCACTACCAGTGTCTAGACATCAACTATCAATGTCGCGATGTTCACTACCAGTGTCTAGACATCATCTATCAGTGTCGCGATATTCACAACCAGTGTCTTGACATCAACTGTCAGTGTCTCGGTATTCGCTACAACTGTCTTGACATCAACTATCAGTTTCGCGATATTCACTACAACTGTCTTGACATGAACTATCAGTGTCGCTATAATCACTACGAGTGTCTTGACATCAACAATCAGTGTCGCGAAATTCACTACCAGTGTCTTGACATCAACTATGAGTGTCGCTATAATCACTACGAGTGTCTTGACATGAACGATCAGCGTCTCGGTATTCGCTACAACTGTCTTGACATCAACTATCAGTGTCGCTATAATCACTACGAGTGTCTTGACATCAACTATCAGTGTCGCGAAATTCACTACCAGTGTCTTGACATCAACTATGAGTGTCGCTATAATCACTACGAGTGTCTTGACATCGACTCTCAGTGTCACGATATTCACTACCAGTGTCTTGACATCAACTATCAGTGCCTTGGTATTCACTACAACTGTCCTGACATCAACTGTCAGTGTCTCGGTATTCGCTACAAACTGTCTTGACATCAACTATCAGTGTCGCTATAATCACTACGAGTGTCTTGACATCAACTATCAGTGTCGCGAAATTCACTGCCAGTGTCTTGACATCAACTATGAGTGTCGCTATAATCACTACGAGTGTCTTGACATCAACTATCAGTGTCGCGATATTCACTACCAGTGTCTTGACATCAACTATGAGTGTCGCTATAATCACTACGAGTGTCTTGACATGAACGATCAGTATCTCGGTATTCGCTACAACTGTCTTGACATCAACTATCAGTGTCGCTATAATCACTACGAGTGTCTTGACATCGACTATCAGTGTCGCGATATTCACTACCAGTGTCTTGACATCGACTATCAGTGTCGCGATATTCACTACGAGTGTCTTGACATCAACTATGAGTGTCGCTATAATCACTACGAGTGTCTTGACATGAACGATCAGTGTCTCGGTATTCGCTACAACTGTCTTGACATCAACTATCAGTGTCGCTATAATCACTACGAGTGTCTTGACATCGACTATCAGTGTCGCGATATTCACTACCAGTGTCTAGACATCAACTATCAGTGTCACGATATTCACTACCAGTGTCTTGACATCGACTATCAGTATCGCGATATTCACTACGAGTGTCTTGACATCGACTCTCGGTGTCGCGATTTTCACTACTAGTGTCTTGACATCGACTATCAGTGTCGCGATATTCACTACCAGTGTCTTGACATCAACTATCAGTGCCTTGGTATTCACTACAACTGTCCTGACATCAACTGTCAGTGTCTCGGTATTCGCTACAACTGTCTTGACATCAACTATCAGTGTCGCTATAATCACCACGAGTGTCTTGACATCAACTATCAGTGTCGCGAAATTCACTGCCAGTGTCTTGACATCAACTATGAGTGTCGCTATAATCACTACGAGTGTCTTGACATCAACTATCAGTGTCGCGAAATTCACTACCAGTGTCTTGACATCAACTATGAGTGTCGCGATATTCACTACGAGTGTCTTGACATCAACTGTCATTGTCGCGATATTCACTACCAGTGACTTGACATCAACTATCAGTGTCTCGGTATTCTGTACAACTGACCTGACATCAACTAACAGTGTCGCTATAATCACTACGAGTGTCTTGACATCAACTATCAGTGTCGCGAAATTCACTGCCAGTGTCTTGATATGAACTATCAGAGTCAAGATATTCACTACCAGTGTCTAGACATCAACTATCAATGTCGCGATGTTCACTACCAGTGTCTAGACATCATCTATCAGTGTCGCGATATTCACAACCAGTGTCTTGACATCAACTGTCAGTGTCTCGGTATTCGCTCCAACTGTCTTGACATCAACTATCAGTGTCGCGATGTTCACTACCAGTGTCTAGACACCAACTATCAGTTTCGCGATATTCACTACAACTGTCTTGACATGAACTATCAGTGTCGCTATAATCACTACGAGTGTCTTGACATCAACTATCAGTGTCGCGAAATTCACTACCAGTGTCTTGACATCAACTATGAGTGTCGCTATAATCACTACGAGTGTCTTGACATCAACGACCAGTGTCGCGAAATTCACTACCAGTGTCTTGACATCAACTATGAGTGTCGCGATATTCACTACGAGTGTCTTGACATCGACTCTCAGTGTCACGATATTCACTACCAGTGTCTTGACATCAACTATCAGTGTCTCGGTATTCACTACAACTGTCCTGACATCAACTGTCAGTGTCTCGGTATTCGCTACAACTGTCTTGACATCAACTATCAGTGTCGTTATAGTCACTACGAGTGTCTTGACATCAACTATGAGTGTCGCGATATTCACTACGAGTGTCTTGACATCGACTCTCAGTGTCACGATATTCACTACCAGTGTCTTGACATCAACTATCAGTGCCTTGGTATTCACTACAACTGTCCTGACATCAACTGTCAGTGTCGCGATATTCACTACTAGTGTCTTGACATCAACTATCAGAGTCGCGATATTCACTACCAGTGTCTGGACATCAACTGTCAGTGTCGCGATATTCACTACAACTGTCTTGACTTGAACTATCAGTGTCGCGATATTCAATACCTGTGCCTAGACATCAACTATGAGTGTCGCGAAATTCACTACCCGTGTCTTGATATCAACTGTCAGTGTCTCGGTATTCGCTACAACTGTCTTGACATCAACTATCAGTGTCGCGATATTCAATACCTGTGCCTAGACATCAACTATGAGTGTCGCGAAATTCACTACCCGTGTCTTGACATCAACTATCAGTGTCTCGGTGTTCACTACAACTGTCTTGACAACAACTATCAGTGTCGCGATATTCACTACTAGTGTCTTGACATCAACTATCAGTGTCGCGATATTCACTACCAAGCTCTTGACATCAACTATCAGTGTCGCGATATTCACTACCAGTGTCTTGACATCAACTATGAGTGTCGTGATATTCACTACTTGTGTCTTGACATGAACTGTCACTGTCGCGATATTCACTACCAGCGTCTTGACATCAACTATCAGTGTCTCGGTATTCACTTCAACTGTCCTGACATCAACTAACAGTGTCTCTATATTCACTACCAGTGTCTTGACATCGACTATCAGTGTCGTGGTATTCACTACCAGTGTCTTGATATCAACTATCAGAGTCACGATATTCACTACTAGTGTCTAGACATCAACTGTCAGTGTCGTGATATTCACTACCAGTGTCTTGACATCAACTATGAGTGTCGCGATATTCACTACGAGTGTCTTGACATCGACTCTCAATGTCACGATATTCACTACCAGTGTCTTGACATCAACTATCAGTGTCGCGATGTTCACTACCAGTGTCTAGACATCAACTATCAGTGTCTCGGTATTCACTACAACTGTCCTGACATCAACTAACAGTGTCTCGATATCCACTTCAACAGTCTTGACATCAACTATCAGTGTCGCGATATTCACTACCAGTGCCTTGACATCAACTATCAGTGTCGCGATATTCACAACCAGTGTCTTGACATCAACTATGAGTGTCGCTATAATCACTACGAGTGTCTTGACATCGACTCTCAGTGTCACGATATTCACTACCAGTGTCTTGACATCAACTATCAGTGCCTTGGTATTCACTACAACTGTCCTGACATCAACTGTCAGTGTCTCGGTATTCGCTACAAACTGTCTTGACATCAACTATCAGTGTCGCTATAATCACTACGAGTGTCTTGACATCAACTATCAGTGTCGCGAAATTCACTGCCAGTGTCTTGACATCAACTATGAGTGTCGCTATAATCACTACGAGTGTCTTGACATCAACTATCAGTGTCGCGATATTCACTACCAGTGTCTTGACATCAACTATGAGTGTCGCTATAATCACTACGAGTGTCTTGACATGAACGATCAGTATCTCGGTATTCGCTACAACTGTCTTGACATCAACTATCAGTGTCGCTATAATCACTACGAGTGTCTTGACATCGACTATCAGTGTCGCGATATTCACTACCAGTGTCTTGACATCGACTATCAGTGTCGCGATATTCACTACGAGTGTCTTGACATCAACTATGAGTGTCGCTATAATCACTACGAGTGTCTTGACATGAACGATCAGTGTCTCGGTATTCGCTACAACTGTCTTGACATCAACTATCAGTGTCGCTATAATCACTACGAGTGTCTTGACATCGACTATCAGTGTCGCGATATTCACTACCAGTGTCTAGACATCAACTATCAGTGTCACGATATTCACTACCAGTGTCTTGACATCGACTATCAGTATCGCGATATTCACTACGAGTGTCTTGACATCGACTCTCGGTGTCGCGATTTTCACTACTAGTGTCTTGACATCGACTATCAGTGTCGCGATATTCACTACCAGTGTCTTGACATCAACTATCAGTGCCTTGGTATTCACTACAACTGTCCTGACATCAACTGTCAGTGTCTCGGTATTCGCTACAACTGTCTTGACATCAACTATCAGTGTCGCTATAATCACTACGAGTGTCTTGACATCAACTATCAGTGTCGCGAAATTCACTGCCAGTGTCTTGACATCAACTATGAGTGTCGCTATAATCACTACGAGTGTCTTGACATCAACTATCAGTGTCGCGAAATTCACTACCAGTGTCTTGACATCAACTATGAGTGTCGCGATATTCACTACGAGTGTCTTGACATCAACTGTCATTGTCGCGATATTCACTACCAGTGACTTGACATCAACTATCAGTGTCTCGGTATTCTGTACAACTGACCTGACATCAACTAACAGTGTCGCTATAATCACTACGAGTGTCTTGACATCAACTATCAGTGTCGCGAAATTCACTGCCAGTGTCTTGATATGAACTATCAGAGTCAAGATATTCACTACCAGTGTCTAGACATCAACTATCAATGTCGCGATGTTCACTACCAGTGTCTAGACATCATCTATCAGTGTCGCGATATTCACAACCAGTGTCTTGACATCAACTGTCAGTGTCTCGGTATTCGCTCCAACTGTCTTGACATTAACTATCAGTGTCGCGATGTTCACTACCAGTGTCTAGACACCAACTATCAGTTTCGCGATATTCACTACAACTGTCTTGACATGAACTATCAGTGTCGCTATAATCACTACGAGTGTCTTGACATCAACTATCAGTGTCGCGAAATTCACTACCAGTGTCTTGACATCAACTATGAGTGTCGCTATAATCACTACGAGTGTCTTGACATCAACGACCAGTGTCGCGAAATTCACTACCAGTGTCTTGACATCAACTATGAGTGTCGCGATATTCACTACGAGTGTCTTGACATCGACTCTCAGTGTCGCGAAATTCACTACCAGTGTCTTGACATCAACTATGAGTGTCTCGGTATTCACTACAACTGTCCTGACATCAACTGTCAGTGTCTCGGTATTCGCTACAACTGTCTTGACATCAACTATGAGTGTCGCGATATTCACTACGAGTGTCTTGACATCGACTCTCAGTGTCACGATATTCACTACCAGTGTCTTGACATCAACTTTCAGTGCCTTGGTATTCACTACAACTGTCCTGACATCAACTGTCAGTGTCGCGATATTCACTACTAGTGTCTTGACATCAACTATCAGAGTCGCGATATTCACTACCAGTGTCTGGACATCAACTGTCAGTGTCGCGATATTCACTACAACTGTCTTGACTTGAACTATCAGTGTCGCGATATTCAATACCTGTGCCTAGACATCAACTATGAGTGTCGCGAAATTCACTACCCGTGTCTTGATATCAACTGTCAGTGTCTCGGTATTCGCTACAACTGTCTTGACATCAACTATCAGTGTCGCGATATTCAATACCTGTGCCTAGACATCAACTATGAGTGTCGCGAAATTCACTACCCGTGTCTTGACATCAACTATCAGTGTCTCGGTGTTCACTACAACTGTCTTGACAACAACTATCAGTGTCGCGATATTCACTACTAGTGTCTTGACATCAACTATCAGAGTCGCGATATTCACTACCAGTGTCTTGACATCAACTATCAGTGTCCCGATATTCACTACTAGTGTCTAGACATCAACTGTCACTGTACAGTGTCTTGACATCAACTATCAGTGTCTCGGTATTCACTACAACTGTCTTGACAACAACTATCAGTGCCGCTATATTCACTACGAGTGTCTTGATATCAACTATCAGAGTCACGATATTCACTACCAGTGTCTAGACATCAACTGTCAGTGTCGTGATATCCACTTCAACATTCTTGACATCAACTATCAGTGTCGCGATATTCACTACCAAGCTCTTGACATCAACTATCAGTGTCGCGATATTCACTACCAGTGTCTTGACATCAACTATGAGTGTCGTGATATTCACTACTTGTGTCTTGACATGAACTGTCACTGTCGCGATATTCACTACCAGCGTCTTGACATCAACTATCAGTGTCTCGGTATTCACTTCAACTGTCCTGACATCAACTAACAGTGTCTCTATATTCACTACCAGTGTCTTGACATCGACTATCAGTGTCGTGGTATTCACTACCAGTGTCTTGATATCAACTATCAGAGTCACGATATTCACTACTAGTGTCTAGACATCAACTGTCAGTGTCGTGATATTCACTACCAGTGTCTTGACATCAACTATGAGTGTCGCGATATTCACTACGAGTGTCTTGAATTCGACTCTCAATGTCACGATATTCACTACCAGTGTCTTGACATCAACTATCAGTGTCGCGATGTTCACTACCAGTGTCTAGACATCAACTATCAGTGTCTCGGTATTCACTACAACTGTCCTGACATCAACTAACAGTGTCTCGATATCCACTTCAACAGTCTTGACATCAACTATCAGTGTCGCGATATTCACTACCAGTGCCTTGACATCAACTATCAGTGTCGCGATATTCACAACCAGTGTCTTGACATCGACTCTCAATGTCACGATATTCACTACCAGTGTCTTGACATCGACTCTCAATGTCACGATATTCACTACCAGTGTCTTGACATCAACTATCAGTGTCTCGGTATTCACTACAACTGCCCTGACATCAACTAACAGTGTCTCGATATCCACTTCAACAGTCTTGACATCAACTATCAGTGTCGCGATATTCACTACCAGTGCCTTGACATCAACTATCAGTGTCGCGATATTCACAACCAGTGTCTTGACATCAACTGTCAGTGTCTCGGTATTCGCTCCAACTGTCTTGACATCAACTATCAGTGTCGCGATGTTCACTACCAGTGTCTAGACATCAACTATCAGTGTCGCGATTTTCACTACCAGTGTCTAGACATCAACTATTAGTGTCTCGGTATTCACTACACCTGTCTTGACTTCAACTATCAGTGTCTTGATATTCACTACCAGTGTCTTGACATCAACTATCAGTGTCAAGATATTCATTACCAGTGTCTTGACATCAACTATCAGAGTCGCGATTTTGACTACCAGTATTTGACATCCATTGTCAGTGTCTCGATATCCACTTCAACAGTCTTGACATCAACTATCAGTGTCGCGATATTCACTACCAGTGTCTTGACATCAACTATGAGTGTCGCGATATTCGCTACGAGTGTCTTGACATCAACTGTCTTTGCCGCGATATTCACTACCAGTGTCTTGACATCAACTATCAGTGTCTCGGTATTCACTACAACTGTCCTGACATCAACTATCAGTGTCGCGACGTTCACAACCAGTGTCTAGACATCACCTATCTGTGTCGTGATATTCACTACCAGTGTCTTGACATCAACTGTCATTGTCGCGATATTCACTACCAGTGTCTTGACATCAACTATCAGTGTCGAGATATTCATTACCAGTGTCTTGACATCAACTATCAGAGTCGCGATTTTGACTACCAGTATTTGACATCCATTGTCAGTGTCTCGATATCCACTTCAACAGTCTTGACATCAGCTATCAGTGTCGCGATATTCACTACCAGTGTCTTGACATCAACTATGAGTGTCGCGATATTCACTACGAGTGTCTTGACATCAACTATCAGTGTCGCGATGTTCACTACCAGTGTCTAGACATCAACTATCGGTGTCGCGATTTTCACTACCAGTGTCTAGACATCAACTATTGTTGTCGCGATATTCACTACGAGTGTCTTGACATCAACTGTCATTGTCGCGATGTTCACTACCAGTGTCTTGACATCAACTATCAGTGTCGAGATATTCATTACCAGTGTCTTGACATCAACTATCAGAGTCGCGATTTTGACTACCAGTATTTGACATCCAATGTCAGTGTCTCGATATCCACTTCAACAGTCTTGACATCAACTATCAGTGTCGCGGTATTCACTACCAGTGTCTTGACATCAACTATGAGTGTCGCGATATTCACTACCAGTGTTTTGACATCAACTATGAGTGTCGCTATAGTCACTACGAGTGTCTTGACATGAGCGATCAGTATCTTGGTATTCGCTACAACTACGACTATCAGTGTCGCTGTATTCACTACCAGTGTCTTGATATGAACTATCAGAGTCAAGATATTCACTACCAGTGTCTAGACATCAACTATCAATGTCGCGATGTTCACTACCAGTGTCTAGACATCATCTATCAGTGTCGCGATATTCACAACCAGAGTCTTGACATCAACTGTCAGTGTCTCGGTATTCGCTACAACTGTCTTGACATGAACTATCAGTGTCGCTATAATCACTACGAGTGTCTTGACTTCAACTATCAGTGTCGCGAAATTCACTACCAGTGTCTTGACATCAACTATGAGTGTCGCTATAATCACTACGAGTGTCTTGACATCAACTATCAGTGTCGCTATAATCACTACGAGTGTCTTGACATCGACTATCAGTGTCGCGATATTCACTACGAGTGTCTTGACATCAACTGTCATTGTCGCGATATTCACTACCAGTGACTTGACATCAACTATCAGTGTCTCGGTATTCTGTACAACTGACCTGACATCAACTAACAGTGTCGCTATAATCACTACGAGTGTCTTGACATCAACTATCAATGTCGCGATGTTCACTACCAGTGTCTAGACATCATCTATCAGTGTCGCGATATTCAGTACCAGTGTCTTGACATCAACTGTCAGTGTCTCGGTATTCGCTACAACTGTCTTGACATCAACTATCAGTTTCGCGATATTCACTACCAGTGTCTAGACATCAACTAGCAATGTCGCGATGTTCACTACCAGTGTCTTGACATCAACTATCAGTGTCGCGATATTCACAACCAGTGTCTTGACATCAACTGTCAGTGTCTCGGTATTCGCTCCAACTGTCTTGACATCAACTATCAGTGTCGCGATGTTCACTACCAGTGTCTAGACATCAACTATCAGTGTCTCGGTATTCACTACAACTGTCCTGACATCAACTAACAGTGTCTCGATATCCACTTCAACAGTCTTGACATCATCTATCAGTGTCGCGATATTCACAACCAGTGTCTTGACATCAACTGTCAGTGTCTCGGTATTCGCTACAACTGTCTTGACATCAACTATCAGTTTCGCGATATTCACTACCAGTGTCTAGACATCAACTATCAATGTCGCGATGTTCACTACCAGTGTCTTGACATCAACTACGAGTGTCGCGATATTCACAACCAGTGTCTTGACATCAACTGTCAGTGTCTCGGTATTCGCTCCAACTGTCTTGACATCAACTATCAATGTCGCGATGTTCACTACCAGTGTCTAGACATCAACTATCAGTGTCTCGGTATTCACTACAACTGTCCTGACATCAACTAACAGTGTCTCGATATCCACTTCAACAGTCTTGACATCAACTATCAGTGTCGCGAAATTCACTACCAGTGTCTTGACATCAACTATGAGTGTCGCTATAATCACTACGAGTGTCTTGACATCATCGATCAGTGTCGCGAAATTCACTACCAGTGTCTCGACATCAACTATGAGTGTCGCGATATTCACTACGAGTGTCTTGACATCGACTCTCAGTGTCACGATATTCACTACCAGTGTCTTGACATCAACTATCAGTGCCTTGGTATTCACTACAACTGTCCTGACATCAACTGTCAGTGTCTCGGTATTCGCTACAACTGTCTTGACATCAACTATCAGTGTCGCTATAGTCACTACGAGTGTCTTGACATCAACTATCAGTGTCGCGAAATTCACTACCAGTGTCTTGACATCAACTATGAGTGTCGCTATAGTCACTACGAGTGTCTTGACATCATCTATCAGTTTCGCGAAATTCACTACCAGTGTCTTGACATCAACTATGAGTGTCGCGATATTCACTACGAGTGTCTTGACATCGACTCTCAGTGTCGCGATATTCACTACCAGTGTCTTGACATCAACTATCAGTGCCTTGGTATTCACTACAACTGTCCTGACATCAACTGTCAGTGTCGCGATATTCACTACTAGTGTCTTGACATCAACTATCAGAGTCGCGATATTCACTACCAGTGTCTGGACATCAACTATCAGAGTCTCAATATTCACTACCAGTGTCTTGACATCAACTATGAGTGTCGCGAAATTCACTACCCGTGTCTTGACATCAACTGTCAGTGTCTCGGTATTCGCTACTACTGTCTTGACATCAACTATCAGTGTCGCGATATTCAATACCTGTGCCTAGACATCAACTATGAGTGTCGCGAAATTCACTACCCGTGTCTTGACATCAACTATCAGTGTCTCGGTGTTCGCTACAACTGTCTTGACATCAACTATCAGTGTCGCGATATTCACTACTAGTGTCTTGACATCAACTATCAGAGTCGCGATATTCACTACCAGTGTCTTGACATCAACTATCAGTGTCCCGATATTCACTACTAGTGTCTAGACATCAACTGTCACTGTACAGTGTCTTGACATCAACTATCAGTGTCTCGGTATTCACTACAACTGTCTTGACAACAACTATCAGTGCCGCTATATTCACTACGAGTGTCTTGATATCAACTATCAGAGTCACGATATTCACTACCAGTGTCTAGACATCAACTGTCAGTGTCGTGATATCCACTTCAACATTCTTGACATCAACTATCAGTGTCGCGATATTCACTACCAGTGTCTTGACATCAACTATCAGTGTCGCGATATTCACTACCAGTGTCTTGACATCAACTATGAGTGTCGTGATATTCACTACTTGTTTCTTGACATGAACTGTCACTGTCGCGATATTCACTACCAGCGTCTTGACATCAACTATCAGTGTCTCGGTATTCACTTCAACTGTCCTGACATCAACTAACAGTGTCTCTATATTCACTACCAGTGTCTTGACATCGACTATCAGTGTCGTGGTATTCACTACCAGTGTCTTGATATCAACTATCAGAGTCACGATATTCACTACTAGTGTCTAGACATCAACTGTCAGTGTCGTGATATTCACTACCAGTGTCTTGACATCAACTGTCAGTGTCTCGGTATTCGCTACAACTGTCTTGACATCAACTATCTGTGTCGCGATATTCACTACCAGTGTCTTGACATCTACTATCAGTGTCGTGTTGTTCACTACCAGTGTTTCAACATCAACTATCAATGTCGCCATATTTACTATTAGTATAGCGACATCAACTATCAGTGTCTTGACATCAACTATCAGCGTCTTGTTATCAACTAGGTATCAGTGTCATGACATTCACTACCAGTGTCGTAATATTCACTATCATTTTTTTGCATCAACTATCGGTGTTGCGACGTCCACTATCACTGCACTGGTACAAAATATCAGTATCGCTACATAAACTATCAGTGTCATGACATTCGCTACCAGTGTCGCGAAATTCGCTACTAG
This sequence comes from Amphipyra tragopoginis, assembly GCA_905220435.1. Lineage (NCBI taxonomy): Eukaryota > Metazoa > Arthropoda > Insecta > Lepidoptera > Noctuidae > Amphipyra > Amphipyra tragopoginis. The sequence continues at coordinate 21,150,303 of HG992014.1, forward strand.
TGTCGCAACATTCATTATCAGAGTTGCAACTTCAACTATTGGTGTTACATTTATTTATTTAGAGAGTTATACTTTTTACGTAGTTACTTTGCGTACTAGAAATGTTGGCACCTTTAATTCCCTCATTTCAAATTACGTCCATCTGTTCTCCGACCAAAATAAAGGACTGCCTCTCAGTTATACGTTCTCCTGGTAGTTTTGAAAACAAATACGAAAAGTTTTCCTGTTATCTCATGGTAAAACCACAGTCTACCTATATCTTACTCCTTACAGTCGGTCAACGTAGAACATTGTCACAGAGCAATCGTGCGGGGGGTTGCGGGGTGAAGGGGCGGAGGTTATGTCCCGAGTAGCCATACTGCTACTCGGGACATAAATTCCAGGGCTCGCACTTTTTGATTTCAAATTTGATTGATATCGTTCATAGAAATTATATTAATTTATTATTGATAATTTTTATGTATGTGTACCTATTACGAGAATTTTATTATAAGTAAAGTCTGTTTTCTAATCCAAGATGGCGGCATACATACATTTTCAAATAATTGTTCGTGGGAAGTCATTTCCACGGTTTTTGGGGTCATTGATGCTGAAAATGACGTCAAAATTCAAATCCAAGATGGCGGCTATGAAAATTTTCATGTAATCATCCTGGGTGTCAATTTCATGGTTTTCGGGGTCACTGGTGCCGAAAATAACGTCAAAATCCAAATCCAAGATGGCGGTCATGAAAATTAGTAAATTAGTCGTCATGGATGTCAAATCCAAGGTTTTCTGGGGTGCGGATGCCGAAAATGAAGTCAAAATCGAAATCCAAGATGGCGGCTATAAAAATGTCAAATTCGTTGTCACGGGTGTCATTTCCATGGTTTTCGGGGGTACTGATGCCGAAATTGAGGTCAAAATCCATTTCCAAGATGGTGGCTATTAAAATTTCAATTTAACCATCATGGGTGTCATTTCCATGGTTTTCGGGGATGCTGGTGCCGAAAATGAGGTCAAAATCCATTTCCAAGATGGCGGCTATTAAAATTTCAATTTAACCATCATGGGTGTCATTTCCATGGTTTTCGGGGATGCTGATGCCGAAAATGAGGTCAAAATCCATTACCAAGATGGTGGCTATTAAAATTTCAATTTAACCATCATGGGTGCCATTTCCGTGGTTTTCGGGGATGCTGATGCCGAAAATGAGGTCAAAATCTATTTCCAAGATGGCGGCTATTAAAATTTCAATTTAACCATCATGGGTGTCATTTCCGTGGTTTTCGGGGATGCTGATGCCGAAAATGAGGTCAAAATCTATTTCCAAGATGGCGGCTATTAAAATTTCAATTTAACCATCATGGGTGTCATTTCCGTGGTTTTCGGGGATGCTGATGCCGAAAATGAGGTCAAAATCTATTTCCAAGATGGCGGCTATTAAAATTTCAATTTAACCATCATGGGTGTCATTTCCATGGTTTTCGGGGATGCTGATGCCGAAAATGAGGTCAAAATCCATTTCCAAGATGGCGGCTATTAAAATTTCAATTTAACCATCATGGGTGTCATTTCCGTGGTTTTCGGGGATGCTGATGCCGAAAATGAGGTCAAAATCTATATGCAAGATGGCGGCCATAAAAAAATCAAATTAGCCGTCATGGTTGTCAAATCCATGATTTTCGGGGACGCTGATTACAAAAACAAGATCAATTCTCAAACACCAAGATAGGGACCACGTTTTACGTGGCAAATCTCATTTAATTGGTAAATTTTTTTAACCGCCGTTTTGGTATCGAGGAATACTTAGGCTTTATTTCCGGCATCAGCACCCACGAAAACCATAGAAGTACCATGAATAATAAGTAATTTTCTATTACTCCATCGTGGACTTGCGAATAATTTATGACTCTTACCTACCCCCGCAAGCGTTAGCCACTGCGACTGTAACCTCGACAAAATTTGTAGTTTTAAATATTGTTAGAATATTCCAGGATAAGATGGCGAAACTGCTGCTACATACCTTTGCATTATATTGTCAATCGTCAAAATTACGCATGCGTGGTTTTCTTATTGTGTGTCACTGTTTCTATAAAACGTTAATTAATTTGGACGTTTGTTTGATAAAGTTTGTGTAATTTATTTTATGTGACAACCCTTTGACAAGTCATATTTATGATTATTTACGGTTTACTCACGTGTATTTTTCGGGATTGCCCGACTAGTTTCGGACCCAATCGGAGTCCTTAATCATGAGCTGATCACGCGGCGAGGTCGCGAGTCGAACTAGCGCTGCACCGCGACGCGTAGCGTTGCGCCCGCGACGAGAGGGGCGCGCTCTGTGTCGGTATTGCTCGTGCATCTTCGTCACTTGTCGTGTCCGTGTTGTTGTTATACTGAGTGCCGGTACATACCGCGCTTACTGTGTCGCCCTCCAGACTTAACTCACTTTTATATGACGTAGACTTCAGAGCTGGTCTCCAGGCAGGTGGCAGTGTCCAACCGCCGTCTCTATTGAAATTCGGATGACGGCTGATTTCGATAGCTTCACGTACTTTTCGCGGCACGAAATATTTCTCCTTCGCTAGTACGGAAGCCTTATCAAAACGCATGAAGTGAGCCGTACCCGAGTTACAGACGTGTTCAGCCACCGCCGACCTAGTGCTGTCCATACTCTTCATACTCCGTATGTGTTCATTAAGTCTGGTTGCGATATTGCGGCGAGTTTCCCCTATATAACTCAGGCCACAGTCGCACGGTATCTTGTATACGCCAGGAACGCCTAGCGGATCCTTGTCCTTCGGTGAGCGCAATAACTGCCGCAGTTGTCCAGGCGGGCGATAGATCGTCCTGATGCTATATCTTCGGCGTAACAGGTGACCTATCTTGTCGGTAACCCTTTGACAAGTGTTACCAATTTTGACATTTCATAGGACCTGTCAAATGTATGGGCGTTGACCCACTGTATGTAGTAAGTAGGTACACTGTGGTAAAACCATGGGGTGTTCAAAGCGTTTTCGCCCATAGGGACGATAAAAAGTTTTATTAGTTGTGCGAAATTGACCCTTTGATGTGTAACACAAGTTAAATACGTTTTTTGCCTTTTTATTATTGTTTGATGCTTTGGAAATATTTGAGAAAAATCTTTTACGTTTCCTACTGGAATAATTGTTATAGCAAAATACAACGTCAAAAAATTGTTACAATCACAACTTTCTTAGGAAAGAAATCTGTCATTTCAATCAATATAAATATTTAATAAGAGGAGCTCGTGGCTACAATTAACAACCTCACAGGTCATGTAATTCACAAGGTTAAGCTGCGCTTGCCGCGGTCAATCCGTGGATGGGTGACCATCTGTTGCACGTCAAGACCCCTCCGTGCCTCGGAGAGCACGTTAAACCATCGGATCTGGGAATCATACGAATACATGACAGTCGTTATGGGTATTCGTGCGTACCGCCGCGCCGCCTGCTATTACAATTGACGTTGCCATATGTTTTGACTGACTGTCCTAAATTAAAAGTAGTTTTTATCTTTTATTTTTATTATCTTTTATTTTTTATTATATTTTTGCAATTGTAATTTATCTCAATAATATATGCATTATTAATTTATTGACACATTATAAAACACTAACCCGCATAAATAAAACATATATTTCAAATTACCTCCGTCCGTGTGTCACTGCAAGGGTACCAACTGAAAATCAGCGCTGGGTGTTTGACGTCCAGCATATGCTGAGTTGGTGACCCTTTCGGCATGGGCATGCTCGACAGCATAACATGTGTATGATTAATTATTTTTATGTTTTTATTGTTTATGCTGTCATTGTGTCCTTGGCTGAATAAATTTATTTTCTTTCTTTCTTTCTTTCTATTCAGAAGCCCGAAATTCTGATAGTCTGTCTAACCTTAGGACAACGGCATTGCCCATTGTACCTAGGTTGCAGAGGTCTGATGCCAATCGCTCCATGTAAAATATTTAGCTGCATTTGGTTTTTGCAACACCAAATATCAACACTTGAGCTTCTAGATTCGAAGTTATTAGCGACAAATATCAAAAAAGGCCGTTTTAGCTATTTCTTTTAAATAAACGCTGCCCCACACTGAGATTTATCTTGTATCGTGGGTGAGTTTACAGACACAAATCTCACATGCACAAACGCCCAGACCCGAAACAACCATCTGTAGGCCAGACAAATTTTTGTTCCGTGTGGGAATCGAACCCACAACCCGTAGCGCAGAAGCCAATCGCTTTAGCTACTGCACCAAACGCGTCGTACTAAAACTTCTAACCTAGGATATCCAGTGTTGTTTTTTGGTGTTCTTAAATTTCTACAACACTTGACTAAAATTTTGTACACACGACAATATGTTGTGTGTTGACAGAAATTATGTTTTTTTCTGAAGTGACACTTTCGCGGCTCTAATCACCATAAACGCTGGGTGTATCGATATTAGTGATTCCTCGCAATGTTCATTGGTACAGGCAGACAGGATGTTTTTTTTGAAGACGAGGATAATGCAGAAATCAAGGAAATAGCGCCGCTGATGATCGGTTTGTAACAGCTCAAACCGGTTCGGGCTCTGAAAAACTGGCGCAATGCTGCTATCCAGACCCGTAGCATCCTGAAAGTGATCCGTATAAAATGGATATTTTAGCAAATTATCTTTACAAAATAAGGATTTAAATTGCCAAATAAATGATGATTATTTGCCCTTTTAATGCACTTAACCCTAATTTTAAAATATTTAAACAAAAACATTAATAAACAATACAAAATTGTGGAAAAAAAAACAGATTTTTGTTGTGTTCCGCTAACTATGTGTGTGTAAATATAAGCTAAGCTATTACAATTGTTAATGATAGATTTACTCCTACACGATGTGTGTTCTATCTGACACTCGTATCTGTGATCAAACAAAATTACAGAAGCAGTCGTTTAAAGTACTTGGATATTATTTGAACATAAAAGTGTTGTGATGGTCTCATCCACGACGTCTACACTCAATAACTTAACACAACAGTACTAGGAGCACATAAAAGTATGCAACGTGACTCCAGTTTCCGCCCCATAAACATTTACTGCACATTCGCAACGTTTTTATTGAGTACCAATAAATAAGGAAGTGTCTTTAACTTGAGTACCACTTGCTTTCATTTATGAACACCTGGTATCTTTAATTTTATTTCTTCGAGCTTATTGGTAGTGTTAACACCCCCCATTTCAAGAAACTACCTAATAGGGTATTCGACTGAATAAATCTAATTAGTCCGTCAGTTAGATTATAAAAAAAAATATTTGACCCGTATTTTTTCTTTTGTTACGTAAACCAAAATTGACGAAGATACGACACTTTTAAAATTGGCAAAACGTCACAAGCATGTACCTACAATTTTTACTTGCTTCTGACGTCACAAGCCCCACTCTCGAGTTTTGGATGCGTTTTATCTTTCCAAATATTCATAGATTTAACAAAAGAAAAAATACGTGTCCGTTATTTTTCAAAACACTAACTGGCCGACTCATTAGATTTGCAATACATTGATGCTGTCAACATGCCTATTGATTAAGCTATTAATCAGACCATCTGGACACAGGTCTCTTTTCTGAAGGGTTAGGCCTTAATCCACAACTCTGGCCTGGTGCGGGTTGACGGGCTATACAAGGTTAATCGGAAAGGAGTGTTAAAGTACTCATAATAATGAATAACTTTTATTCATTATTATGAGTACTTTAATTCTTCTTCTATCTTGTCTCTTTAATTTGCAATTTCTTGATTATTGCTCACATTTCATCTACTTTCTTATTTAAAATATATTTATTTATTAGTTTGTTTAATACGTGTATATAACGTCTTCTTTTTATTTATTTGTGTAATTATTGATATGTATTTTATGTTATAATATTTAAGTAATATTATGTACGATACGTACTTATACACCAGGACTTCCCGTTATCTCTTTCCGTTCTTTTTAGTCCATCCTAAGGTTGTCTGGAAGAGATCGCCTTGTGCGATAAGACCGCCCCTACATATTGTGTAAATATTTGTAATCCTTTTTTTGTTTCCGGTGTATTATGTACAATACAGATTATAATATAAATATATAAACTTTTGTTCTACAACTTTCCCCAAAAGTCAATAATTTAAGAGAAATTGTTGTTCAAAGATTTCATGAAAAAAAGATTAAAATCTATTTATCCTTAGCTGTGATCATCCGTATGATATTAAGTCTTATTCGCTATGGATTAGAAGATCAATTTCCTGAATTCGTAACTAAAATACTCGGTCGCGTTTGACTCTCGTCGCACCTGATGATAGGCGCAGACAAAGTCTAAGATGGAGCACACGAATCCAAGTAACAGAGAAATAGAGGAATTCCCCGATATCCCTTTGGCTCTCACATACACACGATGGAACACAGTAAACTGCTTAGCGCCGGACTTTAATGTGAGGGTGGTAGCTAGCCGGGCGAACCGTGAAGATCCTACCACCAAACGTGCTGGGTTTTGTTGAATCTTACAACACGCGTCTATTAACAGCGTGCGGTGAGGAAGTTTTACAAATATACAACCTTATTTTTACTTTATACGAAAACCGAGACACCCCAACAAGATTTTCATCAGAACTGCCTGAATATGTGTTTTTTTTAGTAAATCTCCAAGTTACACCTTAGTTTATGTCGCGATAAGTTCCCTAAAAAAGTGTGAAATGCCTGAGATGTACTATGCAGGGGTTGTCTAATACACGGAAACTGACCGAGAGGACCGTCTCAAGCCTCAAGATGTCTATTCCCGTCGACTGTTATGGGTAGAAAACTACTGAAACAAAATTGAAATTTAAGAGAAAAAACCTTTTGTAAAAAATATGTCAATCGATTCTCCTAGTGATTCTGAACAAACTAGTTTCAGGTTTAGTATATACTAAAACTAAGCTTGTATTCTAGCCCGACCCCACACGGGAGAAAAAACATTTCTCTTGGAAACTAGTGTATTTCATGAAATAACAGAAATCTAATAAATTTTTCTAGCTATGTCTGTCTGTTGTTTCTATTTTCTTCAATTAACTTTTACAGCTTGCAGCCTGTTTTGCTTTCATTTCAACAAAAGCCAAATCGTACCGAAGGACCAAAAAGTCTGAAAAAATGTCACGAGAAATGAATTATTATACTTTTTACTGCCTCAAATTGAAACGGAAGTTGACGGTGAAATGGAAGCCTTCAGTGTTTTATGTGGAGGCTTTAATTGCGGTAGTAAAGAGTTGGAATTAATTTCACACTTTTTTATTTTTCTTAAAGCGATGTTGGAGTTGGATTGGTGGAAAATATTATTAAATCGCATTGTTTAACAGCCTTTTATTAAATGTTGGCAAACAAACTACTGCTGCCTATACAGAATGTGAGCGAATTTTTGTAATTCCTCAAAACCGCATAATCTATTCCGCATAAGCTAAATTCCTTGCGGGTATAATCTATACCAGTATATCGGGTGTAAAAATACCCTTAACGATAACGAAAACCACATATTCTACCCTGACAGGGTAGAATATGTGGAATATTTTTTTCTACTAGACCATACCTGGGGAATCATTGGTTTTGGAGATATTAAAGGTCAAAGTATACTTTTTTTTTAGTTTTTTTCCAAAAACGAATTCCAAGTCATAATACTAAACTTTCTTCCAAACAAACATTATCAAAAATTTCAATTTTTCCTAACAAATTTCGCATTTGATGTTACAAAATCGCAATGAATATCAAACACACACGACCGCTGCACCTTGGCTCAGCTGTGTGGCCGCTGCATGCACGCAAACGCGTGGCATCGCCACAACCACACGTTGCGCGCTACAAAAAAAAGCGTTTTTTTTTATGCCAAAAACTAAAAGTCGTTTCCCAGCAATTATTTTTGGTCTATGTAATTTAGTTTGATGTACAGAGTGCGTAGATTTCGGCTATGTGATGAGTCTTTTTACACCCTGTAGATAGATTTAGCTAGATTAACAATAAAATTCTTTTTTTTTTCTTGCGGTATCGATAAGTGATAGCATCTAAACCAACTAAATAAGGAACCAATAAAAAAATAAGCCAATACAATATTTGCACAATTTTTTATGTGATATTACTTTTCGATGCCACACATAAACGAATGAAAGCACGGCAATACAGCTGGCGGGCAAGACTAACTCGATATCGCTCCGCGCATTCAATTAACTCGGGGCGCTAAAATCACTGAAAAACTGAACACCCGTGTCTGGTTTTTGAACTTATTTTTTGTTGAATCTGAAACGATTTAGGGTTAATCTGTGTCACCAGTAGATCACGAGGTTTGAATGAATTACACGAATTTTTTTACAGGGTGTATTAGTCTACAACACCAAGACGATTGCTGATACATTTATATTTCGTTCTCATACCGTTGCCGTTCCTCATTGTATCTTCTTTGAATGATAGCCCAGCCAGAAGGAAACATTTTTCACTATTTTGAAACTTCGGTTACGTACGGACTAAATAAGTGCGAACATAATTCCTAAACCTTTATGTTCATTTAGCGCCGACGAGCTGTCAAACTGTCAGAAACGGAATAGCAAAAGACATGCGTAGACATAGATTAAGTCCAAATTGGACATTAAAGGTGAACGCACACTTATCCGAGCCGAACGCGACGAACGAATCGAAATCAAGGAGGCCTCGCACACATATCCGCACCGAAAGAATCGACCGCGCCGAAGAAATCGTTTCTATTTCCTTTACGCCTGTCGTACTGTTATTACTCTATTGTCAGTGCTTTATTAATGGAAGATGAATGAGCGAGCGCATCGATCGAGTGCATAAGCCGCGCCGAATCTGATGACGTCATCCAAATTCGTCTAGGATTTCTGGGGTTCTTCCAGATTCGGACGATTCGACGCGGGCAAGTGTGCGAGACGATTTCATACACAGAATTCTAAAATTCGTTTCGTTCGATGCGTTCGGCTCGGATAAGTGTGCGTTTACCAAAATAGTGTCGTGGACATAATTAATTAACAAACGCAATAGCAATAATATTAGTATGAATTTTGGACTAATTTAAGTCTATTAATCGGACCCATTGTCATCATTAGAGACAAAATTGAAAAGTTTCATGTGCCTGTAATTTCACCGGAACCCATACCTTTCAATCCGGAACACAGCAATGCTGCTTGTCAGCAGAAATAGGTATGATGGTAGCACTTTCTTGGCCGAACTCTGTCACAAAGAACTCTACTATTTCTAAACTTCATCCAATAAATACTTGACAAAGCCAAGGAAACCTTTGAAGGGCTTACGTTGGAACATAAAGTCTAAGCCGCAGTGGCTTTCAAAGAAGCGTTGTATAGCTGAAACTTTATTTCTAACGCAGCCGGCCACAGCTGCGTCAGTAATAAAACTTAAAATCTCGAACTTGAGACTTTATTTCGAAGTACCTAAAGTGCTATAGAAAATAAATAAGTCAGAGGTACTAAAAATATTTATCACTTCATGAGAACCACAATGTGTCTCGAGTGACCACTCGGGATTATTAGTGATGTGACGACGAACGTTTCCCGGGACACGGGATTTCTGGAAACCGGGATTTCAAAGACATTCGTATATTGTTTTACATTTATGAATACTTGATAAATATGATGTCGAAATTATTTGGAAATCAGACCATATCAGACCGACAGCAATCGCATGCTAAAAGCAGTTTTTTTTAAAGGTTGTTTACTGGTAGTTAATAATTAGGCAAGTGATGTAAGTAAGCGCCGCACAATAATTGCTGTTATCACTGTCCCTCATGACGAGAACCTCGTGAAAGCTGAGAAAGATAAACAAATAAAATATCTTGATTTAGCACACGAGGTTGTCGGCATGTGGGATGTGGACTCAGCAGTAATTTGCCGTAACGACCATGGGGACACCATGGTCATTACGGCAAATAGCTTAATAGCCTCGACCAACACCTTATGTGGCTCTCGTTAGGCCTGTCTTTGAAGCCCTGACCGTCGTAGCTTGGATCCTGTTCCCGATGCTGGTGGGTTATTATTTTCATATTTTTTTTATATAGCACTTCTCTGTAATGTGTATACAAGGTTAGTCGGAAAGGGGGTACTAATCCGAAGCCCACTTATAGTATCGCTGATGACTGTTTGAAAGAAAGTGTTAAAATTTCAAAATTGGATTTTTTTTTTTGCCAAATAAAATGTTTTTTATTTCAGTTTTTTCAAAAATTCTTCATCCCTGCTTTAGTTGCAAATTCAGAAAATGGTGCTTCTATTTCATGACCCGAAATATGACCTAAAATGTAAACACAGCTGATCATAACTGGGGATAGATAGATTTTGAGACTTTTTTTGAGATTTTTGAACAACTGTTTCTCTTAAACTATTGACTTTTGGGAAAAGTTGTTGAGTAAAAGTTATTCATTATTATGTGTACTTTAACACCCTTTCGGATTAGTACCCCCTTTCTGACTAACCTTGTATAAAGCTAATTAAGTGCCTAATAACGTTTTGAGCGAATCAAATACTCGTGACACTGCGGTAGTTTTATGATGATGATTACGAGGGGTTTAACTTAATATCCCATTAACACGGAGTTTCCAACTACCAGTTCTGTCTGATTGCTGAATTTGATTACCCGAAAAAATCATAAAATGTAAGGTAAATCCCACGTTAATTGTGAAAGTTAACCGAGCGTAATAAGGTAAAATTTTAATATTGTGGTGTCTCGGGTAGTGCCGGACTTAAAGAATAGCACTACCCCATCTCTTCCCGTGGGTGTCGTAAAAGGCGACTATGGGATTCTTTAGAGGATGGGCAGCAGCGTTTTCTGAGTACTTTAAAAACCATACTGCGATCGCCAACCCGCCTGCCAAGCGTGGCGATCGCGGCAAACCCTCCCTTTTGGGGGAGGCCTATGTCCAGCAATGGATGTCTTTCGCCTGCATGATGATGATGATTGTGGTGTTCACTGTCGTGGATGAATATACATACATTTATACATATACTGTAATCCCCGAGGGACTAAGCAGAGGTGATTTCCTATCACAGCATTCAGTTGGCGAGATTGATAGAATATACCTACTTTATTGTACACCAAAATTGTTATACAGCTTTTATACAATAACATACATTGATGGGTACAATGGCGGTCTTATTGCTGAAAGCGATATCTACCAGACAACCTTTGGATGAACGGGAAGACACTGAACAAGATAGGGGGGGTAGTCCGTGGCGAGCTTATTTTTTTATTTTTTTTGTCAATGTTTTTACTGATAATATTACACTGTCCAGAACACAATAAGAAAAAAAAATATTTTAACTTGTGATGAACCTCTTAAAAATAGCATCACTGAACGCCTTCACAAAAATTAATGGCAAAGCAACTAAGACTGTCAACAAGCAAACACAAAGTGCACCCTGGCCTGTGCACTTAAATCCCAGACCCAAACCTTCTTCTTCTTCTTTTGTCTTGTCCCATTATCTTCTTGTCTACCTTCTCCATTTATTTCATTCCAGAGCGGGGTCAGCGTCTATTTCGCTCTCCTTCAGATTCCGGTTTTCTGGGATTCAATCTGGGATTAAGAATTAATAGTACATCACTACTACAGCAATTTTGTCATTTACGACTTTCGACTTTCTACTCAAGTGACCCGTGACATTTATACGACCTACGATGTGATTGTAGCTCGAGGAAACAGAAATTTTATATTTTCGTGTCTTTCATACAAAGATCGTAATATCTTGAAAGTAATGGTATTGTAGGGTGAAATAAGGGTGTTTGAACTTTCAATGCCCTTTATACAACGCCTGTCATAATAAAATAGTAATTTATTTTCGCCAACATATTGTGGCGTGGTTTATATCAGGCGCTTTAAAGGAAAAAGTACTTGATTTACTATTAAGGAGTTTATATACTTTGAGGGATAGTTAGACGTAGAACCCAGTAGCCATTTAAATAAGAGCTCATTTAAGGGTAATCACGAATTAAAGAGCATAGTTTTACGTACAGTTTTGGGCAATTAGGCACAGCCTATCTTCTGGCCATTTAATTTTGCTTAAAAAGTAAACAAACATTTTTAAATAAAAAAAAAAAAAATTTTACGATCATGAGAATAGAATTTCAAAACAGATATCGATTTTATTACATATTTGACAGCACAAAAAAAATAAAAAAAAGGTTAAAAAAAATCAAAAGTATACGACTATTGTGCTGTCGGACTTGATCCAGGGTTTTTTTACCTTTTACATTAATGGTGTGACTATATCCTACCTCATATTCTTAGGGGGACAATTCAACTAACAAAATTGTTTGCCAAACGGAAACAAACCACAACCGTCAGAGCGGTTACGCTCTGCATCCGATCCGGATCCGTGAAAATACGTTTGTAAAAAACTCGGACCCAATTCGGATATTCCTTTTCGCACTGCATCCGATCCGGATCCGAGAAAATACGGATCTAGAGTCTAAAACACTCGGACTGAATTCGGATATTGCTTGCGCACTAATCCGAACTCTGATCCAAATCCAAGCGATTCAGGGGCCATTTTGGCATATGTCTGATTTGAATCCGAGGTAATGCGAAAGCGTTCATACAAACAGTACTACGGTATTTCGCTTCGGTTCGTCAATATTTCTTCCGAATTGACGACTCACGGATGACGGAGAGAAATCGGATGACGGAGGTCGGATCTAGTGGGTAAACTACCATAAAAATAGTTTTGTGACTACTTCGGAACGTATTTTTACGGATTCGAACCGGATGCAGTGCGGAACCACTTTCAATCAGTTTTTGTTTACGAAAATTGTCAAAAGGATAGTTTTGTGTTTTGTTCCAAAGAATTTGACAGCCTTGAAATTACTGTCTGAAAGTCGTCTGTCTGTCTGTATTGTTCGGCCTTGGTTCGATGCGATTTATCAAGATTTATTTTAGGAGAATTGGGCCTCAGATCGCAGAAACTATCTGAGGTAATATTCATAGTTGACCACAATACGTAGCACAGTACGTATAACATCCTATGACGGTAGTTTCGAACACCGTTCTGTAACTTCACAAAGACACAATACACAGAGTTCCATCTAGAGTTCCATCCTGAGATATAAAACGATATAACTTTGAGACGGTGATTGCAAATTCCTTATTTGTACCTGGGTATTTGAATGTGGAACACTTTGTTACATACGGACTTTCAGTTTAGCGAACATTTCTATTAGGTGGTATCACGAAGTAGAAATAAAAAACTTTAAATAATAGCAAAAACCGACTTCAAAAAAAAACGGCCATGTGTGAGTCGAACTCGCGCACGAAAGGTTTCGTACCATCTATACTAATAGAAAGGTACAATTGCAAATGTAGAATTTGTCTTACAAAGGTAGAATTTGTTTGTTTGTTTGTATGTAGGAGGTAATCTCCGAAACTACTCATCCGATTTCAAAAAAATTTTCACCAATAGGAAGCTACATTATCCCTGAGTGCTATAGGCTATATTTTGGGATCAAAAATTAGGGATCCGTAAATTAACGCGAGCGAAGCCGCAGGCAAAAGCTAGTCGTCTATAAAAACGGCAAAAAAATCACGTTTATTGTATGTGAGCCCCCTTAAATATTTTTTTATTTTGTTTTTTAGTATTTGTTGTTATAGCGGCAACAGAAATACATCATCTGTGAAAATTTCGACTGTCTAAATATGGTTCATGAGATACAATCTGGTGACAGACGGACGGACGGACAGCGGAGTCTAAAGGTGCGTACATATTATATAACATAACATGTTATAAAACGTTGCTATATAACATGTTTCAGTAATGTGGAGACTGAATGTTATAAAACATGTTCTAATAACAAACGTGTTATATAACATGTTATTAATATTTACAACAATGTCAATAAACTAGGACGAACCCAGCATCTACGTTTTTTTCTTTTGTTATTTAAAAGTACAACAGTCGCTGCAGCAGCTAGCAAAACGTCCTCTCGTGTCGACATTGTGAATAGCACTACAGAACGACAAACGACAGTGTTATATAACATGGTCTAAGCTAACCCGAAGGATAGCTAATAAAATAACAGAATTTACAAATAGGATTAATAGCTTTTTAGCTTTCTGGGGCGTTATTTATTAAAAACAGGATGGTACAAAAGAACTGAATACTTTAATACGATCAGTTAATATTACAATGCAGGAATATCAGACACAGTCATAATTACAAAACAAAGCAACAATTGTGAACGTTCGTACAAACCAAAGATCGCAGCAAAAGAAGGGCGAGTACCGCACCGCATACTGTTTTATAGACCGTTTTGACAGGTCGTGAAGTAAATATGTCAGACTACAGCCACGACGTCATTATATCGCTAACAATGGTTATATTGCGTTGTTATTCTAATGTGTACAGTATTGTTATATGTTGCAATGTTGAAAAACCATGTTACATATTGTGGAAGTGTTATATAACACAAGTTATACAACATGTTACTTAATCTGTACGCACCCTTAGTAACAGTGTCCCGTTTTACCCGTTTGTTTGGAACCCTAAAAAAGGAGTAAAATAAATGTCATAACATATAATTAACAGTCCGGGCAACGTGTTATTGGGTTTTTCCGTGTGGATTTTCTCAGTAGCAGCCCGGAGTCTGGAGTTGTGCCCGGTTGACGGCAATAGGCTTGCCCCCTATTACATAGGACTTAACCCTTTATATGGAAGAAGATTTTAGGAAAAGTAAATAATAAAGAATTTGGCATTTTTTTAAAAAACAATAAAAAAAAAAAAAAAAGAAAAAAAATTTTAGGTGTTATTTTATTTTTATTATAGAAAATAGGAAAAAATAATAATATTGCCAACTTTAAAAATAAAAATATAACAAGGAGGCTTTCGAGACATCTTCCGAAATAGTTGGTGGCGGAAATATTGCCACTGCCGTATAAAGGGTTAAAGCATATCGGCGAATGAGCGTGTATTATATACCTCTGCCCAACCCTTCGGGAAATACTTACAGCCGTGATATTATGTTTTATCTATATCTATACTTCTATACTAATATTAAAAAGAGGTAGAATTTGTTTGTTTGTTTGTATGTAGGAGGTAATCTCCGAAACTACTCATCCGATTTCAAAAATTCTTTCACCAATAGGAAGCTACGTTATCCCTGAGTGCTATAGGCTATACATTTTTCATATACGTTGTCAGTTGTACAGAAACGGACATAGGGTACCTTTCATCCCGAAAAAAAGTACTATTCCCGAGGAAAATAACGATAATAGATGGCGCCACGTTTCTTACGAATCGTGATTGAATTATATTATTAAAGAAAGTTTAGTAGTGTGTTAAGAGTTTCTTTTTTTATAAATTAACGCGAGCGAAGCCGAGGGCAAAAGCTAGTTTATATATATTTTGATATCGTGCAGAAAACTGTTCTGCGAGGGCTGTATGTCAGATAACAGGTAGTGTAAAAGCTTTCTGTGCATACAGAAGGTACCTACATTGTTTTGTCGCCATTGTTGCGTTCAACTCACCACAATGATACACTTGTATTGCATGTTCCCTTATTTTCTACGACTGTTTAACGTACAGTCAATAAAAGAGTTAGGTATGCATGTACACAACGAATATCAATGCACTACGCAGGTAATTGTCATTGCACCGAACGCGTAAAATATCGTTGCCTTTTAATTAATTGCGCAAAGCAGTCGTAATCGTGGTCAAGAATTTATTTTCATAGCAACGTATGGATTAACAATCCGACTTCTCCGTAACTATGTACCACGCAATGAATATTGTTATATGGTTTTGAGCGTTCTTTTCCTCACTTCACTGAGGCAAAGTTATTTGATAATCGTAAAATAACTTTGCCTCTTTGAAACCAGGCTTTAAACGTTCTGTTCCTCACTTCAGAGGGGCAAAGTTATTTTACGCGTACTTTAATTGTGTGCGTAGTGACTTTTTATGCGCAAGACTTGCTCAGACGAGTGATGGCAAAAATTTGGCCAATCAACACAAGTATAACTCTGTTGCACTACGAATGTAGTGAGTTGCATGTGTACTTATCTCTTCAGTTGGCTGTACAATTTGATTATCACTTGCGTTACAATACAATATTCTTTATTGCACACAAAATAAACAAGATACATTAATATAAAATAGAGATGTACAATGGGCGGTCTTATCGCACTAGGCGATTTCTTCCAGACAACCTTTGGATGGACATGAAGTGGAAGAAAAAAGTTTAAGCGTTAGAGGTGAAGCAAAACATAAAAAAACAAGTTCTTGATGGTGTGTATTTCCACCCAGCATCAGGCCAGCATAGTGGAAAATGGCTTGAACTCTTCTCATTCTAAGAAGTGGCCACTAGAGTGCGCGCAAGATAAGTCTGCGTGCGGCCGAAATCGGAACTAATCATGCTCCACCAAAGTGTGTGCCGTTTTATCAATTTTGATAGTAGAACTACCTGATTGTAGGAATATTTAACGGGAAAATTATGTTAAGCGATAAAAAAGTTAAGCTTAAAAAGCGGTAATTTGAACTTTTGCGATCACGGCAACGTTTAGCACGCCCTCATGGCAGTCGCGCGGAGAGTTATCTTGCGCGCACTCTAGCAGTGGGGCAGTAATATTCAGATTATTCTTAGCAGACACAAGGACTCTATTTCATAAATCTTTATTTGTCTTCTACCACATCCACGGATAGGGAGGGGTAACCTATTTTTTGCGGCGAACGAAATAGTATTTTTTATTAGATGAAAATTTTAATGTTGGTTTTAGCGAAGGTACGGCGGCAGTTGCTCGTAAAAACTGATACTAAACCACTTTATTACACTAAAAGCCAACCCAAATACAATTATACGGATGTCCAGTAAATAGTACCAAGTAGAGCGGGTTTTTTTTTTCTTCTATTGGACTTCTTGTTGGTCCTTGTGGATTTTTTCTACGTAACCGGATAGTTATTGGCGAGACCTGAAGGGTCGTCAGCTATTGGTGGATAAGCAAAATAC
Organism: Amphipyra tragopoginis; assembly: GCA_905220435.1. Lineage (NCBI taxonomy): Eukaryota > Metazoa > Arthropoda > Insecta > Lepidoptera > Noctuidae > Amphipyra > Amphipyra tragopoginis. The sequence continues at coordinate 21,167,277 of HG992014.1, forward strand.
TTAACCTGAGTGTGCGACTGTGCGTCCTGAGTGACGGCGCACCGCGCAGACGGAATGAACGGCGCATTAAATAAATGTTCAAAACCTTTTAATTTTGATATCGACATTATTAAAACCGAAGTAAAATAAACGAAACACTAAACACGCGCGTACGCGTCAACTTTTTCGCGTGCTTTAAGGACAGATATCGACGGTAAAGCCACGATGAAGTCGTTCCGCAATTCGCAATACGCCCGTGCGCCGTCACTCAGTCACTCAGGACGCACACTACGGCCTCTTGTTCACGGCACGGTTTCTTAACCGTACGGCGTATTAGCCGCGCCGTAGAATAGTGTGAGCTTGTACACGACACGGCAAACCACCAGTCGAAACTGATTTATATCCATTTTGTAACACAAAATCAACGTTGGAAAGCTGTCACGCAATAGCTGGTTGGTGGACTTTACATACCATCGAGAACTTTTTGTAGTCCTCTCAGGTGTGCAGGATTCCTTACGATGTTTTCCTTCACCAGTAACGCATGTGATTATCAAATTCAGTAATTCAGCCGAATTACGTAAATCTCGACTCACACTTCGCCAGTTTTTAACTCTCGCATCAATACGTACTTACTTATCCAATTAAATTAAACGCTTAACCACCAATTAAAATTATCACACATTCCAATTCAATTAATGTCTTTAACACCGATACATACCACGGATTAGCAAATCAAGGAAGATAAGACAATGAAACATAGCGATTTTCACTCTAACAAGATCAAAATTTACCTGTGTTTACCTACACACACCAAGTAAATTTTGGCCTATGAATAATGATAGTAGACTAGTCTACTGGTTTGGCAAACAAGCCAACGGCTCATCATCATCATTCAGCCAAAAGAAATCCACTGCTGGACATAGGCTTCCCCCAAGTAGCTCCAATAGCCAAATCGACCGGTGCGACAACGTGAGCTGACGGCCCACCCGATAGTAAGTGGTTCCTCCTCCTCCTCAAGTCGTTCTCCTCATTACTGAGGGTCGTGATCCTCCCTTGAAAACATATTTTCTCTGATGATGTTACGTCATCTCTGTCTATCCTTGGCCAAGTGAAGCGCATCGTGAAATTTCCTATTGAGAGAAGAGCTTATCTGGTCAGACCATCGCAAAGAGCTGCGACCTCTTGGTCGTTTACCGTCCACCCTGCCTGGCCTGCCTGCTTGGCAGTAAGTAGTTACCGCTGTCTATACAAGCTTAGTTTTAGTATGTACTAAATCTGAAATTAGTTTGTTCAGAATCACTAGGAGAATCGATTGACAATTATCTTTTAGACCTCATTTTTTTTTTTTTTCATACATATTAATTTTGTTTCAGTAGGTTTCTACCCATAACAGTTAGAGGGAAAAGATACCTTGAGGCTTGAGAAGGTCCGCTCGGTCAGTTTCCGTGTATTAGACATCCCCTGCATAGCACATCTCAGGCATTTCACACTTTAATATGGAACTTAACGCGACATTAACTAAGGTGTGACTTGGATATTTATGAAAAAAAAAAAACACACATTCAGGCAGTTCTGATGAAAATCTTGTTGGGGTGTCTCGGTTTTTGTATGTACTAAAAATAAAATTGTATACACTTATAACACCAAGAGTATTGCTGATGCGTTACTAACCTTAGAGACAACGTAAAAAAGTCATATCTTCTCTCGTGTTAGCACGACCTATACGAAAATAGCTCAAGCTGTGGTAAAAAGATTAGCCCGTCAGCAAGGTTGGTAGCGGGGCTGACTGCCCAGGGTGCGCCGGACGTACTTAAGTATCGTCACTCGTGGAGGCTCTTTTCATGCACCCCAAAAGAAAAATTCACATGCATGTGACGAACTCATTGACAACAAACTCTACTACTACTAACCACTATTATCTTTCGTTGTTTTAAATCGGGAGCTCTAGTACTTTTAAGAATTATTAGATAGTTGTAGGTGTAATACGTGCTTATTTCTATCTTACTAAAACTAGTATCATTTTAATAGTACCAGCATTGAAACCCCCCATTTCTTTCAAGATCTTCGCCAGATCCATTGGAATCCAATTATGATATCCATAAATAAACATAGGATTGTTGAAAAAGAATGAGAGTCCTCTTCGGACGGTATGAATAATTAACGCAACATTACATCGGGGAAAATCGTGTAAAAAACTGACCAAGACCGACTTGATGATGCACGGGTTCCGTAGCATTTCTCTTTAGTTATTTTCATTGAATTCGATTACCACTTGCGTTAACTGTGAAGGAAAACATGTTAAAGTCAAAGTCAAATAATCTATTTCAATTACACAGGCACTTTTGAAACTGTCGAAAAAAAAAGAAAAATAAGTTACTGCCGCGTTCTAAAGTGTAGATTCCTATGGAGAAGAACGGGAAATAAACTTCATGGTTACTCTTTTTCACCAAATATTTAAAAAAAGTTTATGATTAGTTCTTTACGGTTTACTCACGTGCATTTTTCGGGATTGCCCGACTAGTTTTGTACCCAAACGGAGCCCTTAATCATGAAATGATAACGCGGCGAAGTCGCGAGGCGAACTGGAACTGAATGGAAGTATTAGAAAAAAACGCGTCGAGCCAAAAGTGACACTTTTTGAGATTGAGCTCCTCAATTATTATGGTAGGGCCGGCCATGCATCAAAGTGATAGGTACCTGAGATGCCTAGAAAAAAATTAGATGTTGATAAAAATACCTGTAATACACCTACAACCCTAAGATTGGTGTTGCACTGTTTTAATTAACTATAAATAAATAAAATAAGAAGATTGCTGATGCGTTACGAACCGTAGAGAAAAAGTTAAAAAGCTCTACTATTATCTAAACATACTTATACTACAAAACATATATTTAGAATTACCTCTGTCCGTGTGTCACTGCAAGGGTACCAACTGAAAATCAGCGCTGTGTGTTTGACGCCCAGCATATGCTGAGTTCATGACCCTTTCGGCATGGGCATGCTTGACGGCATAACATGTGAATGTTTAATTTTTTGGAAGTTCTTATTGTTTATGCTGTCATTGTGTCCTTGGCTGAATAAAATTTCTTTTCTTTCTTTCTTATAATTCTACACTCAAAAACGGTCCAATAATGCTCATAGTTCAACGCGCCAAATAAAAAGAACATGAAGACAGAACAGAATATTAAAAGAAAGTAAAACGTAACAGCTGGGGATTTCGTCCCACAAAACGTTATTAAACGAAAGTTCTAAAGGTCGCCGACTCCGAAGTTTCAAGCGACGACAAAAGATAGAATGTAAGGTAATATTGTCATATTTTTTACCTTACGGCATAATACCTTGCTAAAAAAAGGACCACGGTATTTAGAGCCCAAATACACCTCCGATACTTGCCTCCGATAGTCGGTTCCGATAGTCTGATCAGACTATCTGAAGGCCTCCGCGTTCTACATTTCTTTAAACATGAATTACACATACGATCAGACTATCGGATCGGATGTCAGAATTGTAAGCATCGTCCGGGCGTCGTCGTCGTCCAGAAAAAAATCGGACACGAGAATCGCACGTGTATTTCATGAATCCGATCAGATAGTCGGATCCGGCTCCCGGAAGCAACTATCGGACGTGTATTTTGACCCATCTGCGACTTCTTTAAAAAGGAGGTTTTCAATTCAACGTGTATTTTTTTTGTATGTATGAGAGGTTTATTAAAATCCGCTCGGATCGGACAATTTGCAGGGTTAAGTTGCACTTGCCGGGGTCAGTCCGTGGATGGGTGACCGTACGTTACACATCGAGACCAACACGGAGAGCACGTTAAGCCGTCGGTCTCGGGTGATATGCTAATACCACAGTGTACCTACTTACTACATACAGTGGGTCAACGCCCATACATTTGACAGGTCCAGTCCTATGAAACGTCAAAATTATGTAGGGGTGGAGGTTATGTCCCAAGTATGCAGTATGGCTACTCGGGACATAACCTCCGCTCCTTCACCCCGCAACCCCCCGCACGATTGCTCTGCGACAATGTTCTACGTTGACCGACTGTAAGGAGTAAGATATAGGTAGACTGTGCTAAGACCTATGACAGTCGTTATGGGTAGTTTGAAGCCCGCAAGTCTGACTACTGGTCTAACTTTATGATATCGGCATTGCCCAGTAACTGGGTTGTGGAGGTCTGATGGCAGTCGCTCCGTTACTAGAACTAGTTACTAGGTAATGCCGTCTTAATATTAGACCGGTTCTCAAACTTTCAGGCTTCTGACTAACCGTGACGACTGTCATAGCTATTCGTAAAGACATCCGGGATCGACGGTTTAACGTGTGTATGAAGGACAGAAGGGTATCAATGTGCAACGAGTAGTTACCCATCGACGGACTGGCCGCGTCAAGCGCAGCTCAACCTTGCAAATCAAGCCACGAGCCCCTCCTTCCTTCCTTTACCTTTAACGCAAGTCATAATCAAATTTTGATTCGCACATGAGTTCTAAAAGTCAGAAGTGCGGGCAGGAACCTGGAGGTCTACTCCCTAAGCACGAAGTCCGTGGTTTCGGCCTTAGTTACGAGCGTTTCCTACTCCCTATCACCTACGGACATACGATTATTTCGGAGCCCGAACTAAGAATGAATGACAATACGATTTGACAGTTGTCCCTACTACCGATGAGTTTTTGCCCGTCCAATAAGTTGAACTTGAAACATGTTTTGTTCAGTCCTACGTTTCGGGCTACTTTCGGACGGACGACTAACTTCGTTGACGGACTTAGGGAGTCGGTCCCTTGAGTCGTTTGACGTTTGCCAATTTACCATGATTGCTTACCTTGTAAACAGTTTACAAGCTCAATCGTTCACAACGAGGAACTCTAGAAAAATACTTTCGAGCAGCAATGATCTTGTAAATGTCTCGCGTGGAAAGTACGTCACGACAGGCGCACACGCAACCGAATGCCTGTATCGTAATTACCTATCTATTATGTATACAGAATATACATGAGCGATGGAAAATTATTTGTGGCGGCTATTTTTAGTTGTGTTTCGAGTTTCCAATTTAAAGAAAGAAGAAGAAAGAAATATGATTTATTCTGAACTCATTGGTTAGTCCAATCAAATTGATTCATAGATGTTTTTGCCAACTAAGTGTACCTAAGGTGATACAATATAAAATAGCTGTCTTAACTTATTGATCGGTGAGCTTACGTTTAGACACCAATGGTCGAATGTGAAACGTCAAAAGCTATTTCTTAGATTGGTTGCACTGTAGATAAGTCTCGCAAAAGTAGCAGTCCGGAGTTTCGGTCCATGTCCAATATACAACGTTATTTTTAGTATATACGTATACAAAAACCGAGACACCCCAACAAGATTTTCATCAGACCTGCCTAAATATGTGTTTTGTTTTAATAAATCTCCAAGTTACACCGTAGTTTACGTCGCGTTAAGTTCCCTAGTAAAGTGTGAAATGCCTGAGATGTGCAATGCAGGGGTTGTCTAATACAACGAAACTGACCGAGTGGACCATATCAAGCCTCAAGGTGTCTATTCCCGTCAACTTTTATGGGTAGAAACCTACTGAGACAAAATTGAAATTTAGAAAAAAAAAATGGTGTAAAAAATATGTCAATCGATTCTCCTAGTGATTCTGAACAAACAAATTTTAGGTTTAGTCTATACTCAAACTAAGCATGTATAGCTATAGGCTCGGCCCTTATTTATACAACGTTTATTAAAATAATGCAAAATCTCAGACACCCCAACAGATTTTCATTGAATCAATTGATCCAGCTTTATATTAAATCATGTGCATAAATTATTTGTAGCAGATATTTGTATCTTTTTGCTGACGGGAATATTTTGTTTCGATTTTTTTAAATCTGATTATTCTGACCGGATGACTTCGTCTACCAGTTTCTACGTACCGTAGAACGGGGTTACTTTGATCAATTTTTTAAGCTGTGTTTGTATCTTATACAAGTTTAGTTTTAGTATACCCTAAATCTGAAACTAATTTGTTCAGAATCACCAAGAGAATCGATTGACATAGTTTTTACACCACATTATATTTTTCCTTTTTTTTTCATAAAATTTCAATTCTCTTTCAATAGGTTTCTACACATAACAGTGGACGGGAATAGACACCTTGAGGCTTGAGATGGTCCACTCGGTCAGTTTCGTTGTATTAGACAACCCCTGCATTGCACATCTCAGGCATTTCACACTTTTCTAGGGAACTTAACGCGAGATAAACTACGGCGTAACTCGGAGATTTATTAAAACAAAACACATATTTAGGTAGGTCTGATGAAAATCGTGTTGGGGTGTCTCGGTTTTTGTATATACTAAAAATAACGTTGTATAGACTGAATTAACTGAGATACCTATATAAAATCACATAGACTAGATAAAAAAAAAAACTACAGAGCATAGTTTTCGATACAAAAAGTAGAAATGTTCCTTATCATAGCCGGACCGTAGGATTTACTTTGATAATCCCTGTTTTATCATTCAGTGTCAAAGTAGCCCCAATTAGGACTCGAATTTTGTACATAATCAGGAATGTGATTTAGTATTTTTATCTTCGCCGTCTAACTTCGCAGACACCTCCATACCATATGGTAAAATAGGAAAACTGTCAATGTTGCCTCTACAGGTAAGTTAAAATGCATAAATTCCATTTTTACAGAGATATATGACCAAATGCAATATTTTTAGTAGGTAACTATCAATGTTGCCCCTTGATATCAAAGTAAATCGCTGGTAACTACGTATTGAATTTTAGGGGGTATTTCACCAACCTATCATTCACTGTTCATTAAGCTAATTCAGTCTCTAAACTTTTCAATAGCAAATTTCAGAAAATTTCAATAGCAATAACATTTGCATAATATTGTTTTCCTGCCAATGTAACTGAATTTTTGTTTATTCATTCCACAAATCCATATAAATTATATTTTTAAATACATATCGTACAAAAAAAACAATAAAAATTTAAAAATATAAAAAATAGTAGCCCACCGGCATCGGTAACAAGGTCCAAGCTGCCGATAGTCAGGGCTCCAGAGAAAAGAACCTCCTCACTATGCGTGCCGTGTCAAGGAGTACTGCTTTTTGTATCAAGCCCTTGATCCAGCTGCCCAACGAGAGCCTCATGAGGTGTTGGTCGAGGCTCTTGGCTATTAAGCCATTCGCCGTAACGACTATCGGGACAATGACTGCTGAGTCCACATCCCACATGCCGACAACCTTGTGTGCTAAATCAAGGCATTTAATTTGTTTCTCTTTTTCTAACTGAATTATTGTTAACTACCTACCTACTATTTATTGCGATTTTGTTAATGCACGTATAAGAATTTAAAAATTAATTAATCTAAGACCTACCGTTCCTATACTCATTCCATTGGAATAATTACTTAAAAACCCGGTGTTTCTCATTTTAAGTGAATTGTATTCTGTATTGAGAAATAAATGTCTTAAATCATATTTCACCAAATCAGTAGTGACAGTGACAAGATTATTGAAAACATGATGCGCGTGGTTTGCGAGAATTTTAAAATTACATTTATGAAATAACAAACTAACACTAAAATATAACATAACATCACCCCTGTAGTCCCAGAAGGATTGTGCAGATGTGCATAGTACACCCTCATTTCGCGTTATGTTTAAGTCCCATGTAATAGGGAGCGAGCGAATTGCCATCAACCGGGCACAAATCCAGATTCCGAGCTGCTTTTGAGAAATTCCACTCGGAAAAACCCAAGAACACTTTGCCCGACCTGGGGATCGAACTTGGGACCTCACGCTAAGCAGTCGCGCTTGCGACTACTAGACCAACGACCTAGTCAATTAAAAAAATCAAAAAATCAAAAAACCCGCCTGCATAAAAAGCCTGCAAAAGATGTAAACAAGACGTACTTCTAATCATAACAAACAAAACGTAGATTTTCAAAAAAATCATCTTATCAAATCATAACACAGTCTGAGGCTACAAATCTTTTTGGTCAGTCAGTTTGCGAATTACATAATTTGCTGGTAGCCTCCGACTACATGTCATGATTTGATAAAAACAAAACCTAGCCTATAACCATCGCGCGGCTTAAACGAATCGATAGACATCTAAATCCTCAAAATCCATCAAGCCGTTGGGATGTTTCTAGGGTATAATATATCTATCGCGCAGTCGGATAAAAAAAGAGCAAACAAATTAATCTTCAATCTAAAACATAGTTATATTATCTAAATATATAAAAAATGAATCCCTATTTCCCTTGGTCACGGCAACACGCGTGAGTGGCTGGACCGATATCGCAAATTTTTTTTTGTTGTGTTCTTTTTTGTCCGGAGAAGGTTCTTATGAAAGAAAATTTTGAAATTTAAAAAAAAAAACGAAATTATCTCATTATGTCCGTATTCTTCATTTGTTTACCGCATGCATGGAAATGGTTTTAACTTTTTGTTACCATCTATTTTGATTTTGTTTCTGAAGGTAGGCAGGTAGTAGGTAAATAGTAGGTAGGTAGTAAGTAGGAAAAAGTGTATTGCAATGCATGCCGGTTACAGCTAGTGTTTAATAAAAGTCGTTCAATTACTTTAATAAAACAAAAGAATTAAATATTACATTTCTATAATACAACTTTCATTGTTGAAGGCATAAAAAAAGTATAGGATAAATTACTGGACAATGTTACATGGGGCGGTGAACGCAAGAGAAATCCCACGCCCCCGGCCAAAGGTAGTGGGAGGAACACCGCACTATCGGTAAGAGTACAACAATGACCCCCGCCTTCCCCCGGGCGGAAGGGACTTAAAAGGTCAATATTACATACATGACGTAAAAACACATGTACCAAGGGTCTAGTAAAACAGTGTCCTGAGTTTAAATACACCACCAGAGGTGCCAAGGCATACCGCAATATAAACTTAGAAATACCAACAACTAATTTAAATCCTATGTCGTCTTCATGTGTTTGTATCTTATTTATTTTCGCTTTTAGCTGCTACATCAAAAATATTTCATATAGACTGAATTAACTGAGATATATAAAATCACATAGACTAGATAAAAAAAACTACAGAGCATAGTTTTCGATACAAAAAGGAGAAATATTCCTTATCAAAGTCGGACCGTGGGCTTTTACTTTGATAATCCCTGTTTTATCATTCAGTGTCAAAGTAGCCCCAATTAGGACTCGAATTTTGTAGAAAATCAGAGGTGTGATTTAGTATTTTTTATCTTCGCCATCTAACTTCGCAGACACCCCTATACCATATGGTAAAATAGGAAAACTGTCAATGTTGCCCATACAGTTAAGTTAAAATGCATAAGTTCCATTTTTACAGAGATACATGACCAAATACAATATTTTAGTAACGATCAATGTCGCCCCTTGATATCAAAGTAACCCCAATCGCTGGTACCTATTTTATTCTGAGTATGTGACCTTCACTTCCCTGCAGAATTTTTGCATTTAGATTCTACGATCCTCTATTAATTAAATGATAATTATAATAATTTTCATTTCTGTAAATAAATCTATTGCAGACGCTTTTACAAGTCAATGCAATATTTTTTTAAACTAGATGGCGCCGGTATTTAGTATCGGACTAGCTTTGAGCAGAAAAGCCGAAACAAACTCAGAGATCAAATCTCTTTAAAAGTCCAGACAATGTGGTATGAAAACTATGCGAGTGTAACAATGTAGGGCAACGTCTGGAATAGCCTTTTGAGGAAAGAGCCTAAGGACGTTTGAGTTGACCTGTCCCAACTGACGGCACACATGCTTCAGGCATCGTGTAGCTCAACTTTATTAGGGAGCTCAACGACCCGACACACGACGACACCAATCAGCCGGTTGGTATGTCACAAAAAAAAAACTTAATTAGCATGGGTTATGGGCAGAATAACGAAGAATTGCAGACGTCTAGGCGACGCTACGTTGGTGAATTATGGGATATTGCCATAGTAACCATTTTTGATTGTTTGATTAATTCCGTGTGGTGCCGTACATAAAGAATAGCACTACCCTATCTCTTCCCATGGGTGTCGTAAAAGGCAACTAAGAGATTCACTAGAGGATGGGCAGCAGCGTTCTCTGAGTATTTTAACAACCATACTGCGATCGCCAACCCGCCTGCCAAGCGTGGCGATTATTGCAAACCCTATTCCCTACCTAACCTATTGGGGGAGGCCTATAACCAGCAGTGGACGTCTTTCGGTTGAAGCATCATCATCATCAACCACATTTAGCAATTTTTTTTGTTATTTGACTTGGTCACATTTGACCTTAGTCACACCTGATGGCAAACGCAGACAAGGACTAAGATGGAGCACACGAATCCAAGTAACAGATATATAGGAATTATACCCCTACCCCATATACCCCTCTGGCTCTCACATATACATAACGGAACACGGTAAACTGCTTAGCACTGGACTTTACTGTGAGGATGCAAGCTGGCGAAGTGGACCGTATAGATCCTACTAACATGCGTGTTGGTTTTTGTTGAATCTTACAACACGTGTCTATTGCCAGCGTGCGGTGAGGAGTTTTATATTCTAGCCTGTCCCCGCACAGGAAAGTATACAGCCCACATACAAATACAGCAGGAGGATTACGTAACGAGTCATTACTTCTACTACACGCACCATCGAGAACTATTTGAAGCCCTTTCAGGGCCTTGAGATAAAAACCCTTTTCCTTAAACATTGATGCCTGCGGGAAGATCAAATTATATGGAAATGACATTTGCTCAGTGCAAGCAATAGCGTAGGAGCCAGTTGATAATCAAATTCTGATCCACAAAGGAATTCGAAAATTCAGAGGTACGGATTAGGATCGAACTCAGTCCTGCATGGAAGGCAAGCGTTAAAACTCAAGGCTGTCATTGCTATTTGTCTTATTATGACCGTTGATGTTAGTGATGTGTCCCTCACTAGTAACTTGTCGTTTGAGTTCCTCAAAATGAAAAATGAGGGACTGACTCGTATTTCAACTTTGAATCTCATCTAATTCCTCAATTTATTATTTGTATAAGCGCGTGTGTGTCTCTGGCTGATGAGTGAGTGAGTGAAAGAGATGTTGCAAATATTCGTTCGTTCGCGCACCCAGCGCCCTTTCTCTCACCTTCCCTCACCCAGTGAAGCAGCATGCGGTAGGGCACAAGCGTCTCTTTCACCTATACGCTCGAGGTGCTGCCGAGACATCCCTCGAATAAGGGGTGCCTCGGGAGTACCTCACGAGGTATAAAATGAGGTCCTCCCTCATCCTCGTTCAAAATAGACGACGTACCCATTTTTTTTTTTATACAAACTTTGCTCCACACTAAGATTTCTCCTGTATCGTGGGTGCGTTTACAGACACAAATCTCACATACACAAACGCCCAGACTTTAAACAACCATCTGTAGGCCATACAAATTTTTGTTCCTTGTCGGAATCGAACCCACGACCCGTAGCGCAGAAGCCAATCGCTTAGCCTCTGCACCAAACGGTGGAAACGTTTACGGGCTAATAAAATATCTAATAGGTGTGATAAAAAATATATATTTTTTGTTTTTTTTCTTAGTTTGACTTCTATGCGTTCGTGAATAGTTCATCTGATTGAGTTGAAACTTTGAGCAGTTGTTGTAGGTAAATGCGCGAAAACAAAAGTTTTTTTTTTTAAATGCAGTCCTACCCTCGCCGACACAGCTCGTATAATATCATAATGTACAGCGGTCCATTTAACTAAAATTTTAAAAGCATTACACCAAATTATTTCATACTTTAGAAAGACAAACATAATATCTTTTGTCATAAAATTCACAAAAGATGACTGATGGCATCAGAATGAATGCCTAATATAACAATAATAGGGTCCCAGGAAGCGTGTCGTATTAATATGTAATTCATCAAAGTTGATAAAGGCGTTATTAATGCTGAGTAGAATAGATATTAAATAAGATTTAGGGCTCTTACACACCACGTTTTTTTCAGGCGCTGTCGACGCGCGTCACACGCCACTATAACGCGCTGCAAACGCGATGTTATCGCAACCAATTTACCTATTCACACGTTCATAAAAGTGTAGTATGCAGACGACGACTTTTTCGCGAGCTGTTGTTGAAATAAATTGAAACACTAGACAAATAATTCATTAGTATATTTGAGGAGCACACCTATGACAGTACAGAATTCTTTTTTATAGAGTGACATATACGAACAATACTATTGACAAAGTATTATGTAAATAGTTTGCATTCCAAACTTATATTCCAACATCCTCTCCTGAATGCAAACCCATGGCTTTGGTGAAGAATTCATGCTTTGGTCGATGCAATGGCTTCGTTAGTATATCAGCAATCATATCTTGACTCTTCTTGTAAATTACAGATACTTGATTGGTTGATACTTTTTCACTCACAAAATGATACCTTGTTAGTAACCTATAATAACGCCTTGCCTTATAGCGTGAGACATCACCACATTCGTTTGTCTTTGTTTTAAAGACCCATCTACATGGAATAATCCTTTTTTAGCAGGTTTTTCAACCAATGACCAAATTATTGTTTATCAAAGATTGATATTTCTCATTCATTGCTGGTTTCCACTCTTTTGCTTTCTCGCTTTTCAGAACCTCTTCAAGGTTTTGTGGATCACTGAAAAGCAAGCCTGGTGTTGACTCAGCATTCATGCAAATATATGCCGGGGACCTCTATCATATAATTCAAGTCGTCGGCGTGATCTTCAATTTCTCTGCAATGTCGGTGTGGAGTCGTCGTCGCTTTCGTTTGGTACGCATATCTCGTCTGTGGGATCATCATACTGTCATCGTACTTGAACTTGAGGTGTCTGAAACATTGATTTTGCTTCCAGTTTTTTTTTCTCCTGTGGTATGTGCACCATATCCTTGCACCTCCAATTGACCTGGTTTGCGTAGGTCCACATAAGTCCTTCTGCAGCAACTCTAGCAATTCCTTTGCCCGGGAGCTACTACTAGCACGGTTTGGTATTTTATTGACACCATTGAAGTTCAGATGTCCCATACGTTGATGCCACAAGTATGTATCTGCCGCTGTAGTAGCTGTCATTGCTCTGTTTTTACAATTGTTGACATTTAGTCTATAGGTATCTCTAATAAGACTTGCACAAGCAACTTTCTTCCCATTTTGGTTGTACACTGAACATCCAGTCTTATCAAAGTCCACTTTGCAGCCACTTTTAATTATTTTACTAACGGACAATAAATTTGTCGATAGTTCTGGTACAAATAATACATTTTTAACCTGTATTGCACTGCTACTGCCATTCTCACTTGGTACCCATAGTGTTACGTTACCACATCCTTGAACGTGCAGCTCTTTGTTGTGAGCAATCCTAATGCTGTGAATAGGCGGAGTAGTCTCATCTTCCAACCATTCTCTGTGCATGGTCATGTGAGTAGATGCACCAGAATCCACGTACCAATTCACTGAATCATTCAAATGCATGGCTGAAAAAGGAGCTATGAAACCATTATTATTATTTTTATTTTCAGACTTATTTTTCTTGTGCCAACAATTTTTGCTCAAATGTCCGTACTTATTACAATGATAACAACGGGGGCCTTTTGACTTATTGGTGTTTGGCTTATTATTTTTTGAGTTTGTGTAAAATGCGGTAGTGTTAGTGTCAGATACTTTTACTTCTTGTAAGAGTTTAGTCTTAATCAGATCTGCACCAATTTTTACACCCGAACTCTCGATTGCCATAATCATGGGCTTATATTCATCCGGTAAGCCCGCCAACATCAATGTCCCGAGCCACTCATCATCCACATTGAAAGATATATTTCTTAATTTATGTGCTGATGACATTATCTTGTTGACATATTCTTCAACAGTATTAGAATTTTCTAGTGTTGTATTGATCAAATCTTTTAATAAGCCAACCTTCCGGAGAAGACCTGAATCCTGGAATGCGCGTGATAGATTAGTCCATACCTCTTTTGCCGTTTTGGCGTCTTGAATGTGAACATATATTATTGGATCCACCAATAATATTAACTTGGACTTAGCCTTCAAATCTTTCTTTGAATCAGCGGGTCCCTCTTCCACGCACTCCCATAATTCTTCATGTTGTAAGTATGCTTTTACGGCAAAACTCCAACTCGACCAGTTATCACGGCCAGTAAGTTTTTGAATAGAAAACATCGAATTGTTCGCCGACATTTTAAACAATTGCTGAAAAAACTATAAAGTCAAGACCGGCAACCGCGTGTAACTTTTTGAGGATTTGTCTTCTTGGTCAACTTATTACTTTAATCAATAGTTATTTTTACTGAATAACTTTACACAGGCGGCCTGGGCCCATAACCTGTTGAAATAAATTGAAACACTAGACAAATAATTCATTAGTATATTTGAGGAGCACACCTATGACAGTACAGAATTCTTTTTTATAGAGTGACATATACGCAAGGACTTTATATAGAACTGGACCGAGATCTTGGCAATTTATATTATCTAAAATAGACTTTATATGCAGTACATAAGACATAATATGGCTTGGCAAACATTACGGTACACTTCAGATAGCAATAATTGTACCTTGTGTCCCTGTCTAATACACACTGTGTGTTGTCACGTAAATAGAAAATGCATATTCCTAAATTAGTAGAATTTTTGAACTAAATGTACAAATTCATAAACCAACTTTTTTCATCTTAATTTATCCCAAGAGACGCGATACAACTATCGGAACTTTTGTTCGTCAACGATTCGTTTTAAGAGGACTTTTTTTCGTCAACGTAAGGCCAGGAGGCGATTTTCATATAATGTGCTTTTATCTATAGTTTTTTGACAGCTTGATATTAAGTCAACGCATTTATTTCAATTAGACCATATAAAGACACTTTTGATTTATTAGGTATTTATAGTAGGAAAAAAAAGAAGTTACTGCCGCGTTCCAAAGTGTAGATTCCTATGGATTAAAACGGGCAGTAAACTACATGGTTACTCTTTTGCATCAAAAAAAAAAAAAATTGGCATTTCGACACATTGTCCATAGAAAAGCTGTCAAAACGTCAAACTCATTCCTTATATAAAAGTTATCTGACGATTGAAAAATCAGCCCTAAATATTATAAATTAAACGATTTGATTGGTACCTATAATAAATATTTTATTACTAATTTAACAAAAAAAATCTAGGTATTCTCTCTATCTGACTCGTAATGAAGACAAGAGAACTCGGTTTGGGCTTTTCTATTTAGCTTCTTCTCAATGGTAGTAAAAAAAATACAAATGCTGATAACCCCATTTGCATTGACGTAAACCGATAATTTGAATTAAAAAAAATTAATAATTGGATTTATTACACAATTAATTTGGAATTTGCGTTGTAAATGCTTGCAAAAGCGAATATTACCCGGACTGTGGAATATCTTTTCACAGAAAGGGTTTTTCATTACTTGAATTTTCTTACCGTTAGGGTGACCATGATACTTCTAGTAGCAGTACATACAAAATCTAAATGTCTATTATGGGATTATTTTTCAAATATTTTTATTATTGTAACTCTAAGACCGCAATGATACTCATTTTCAAATTTAAATCAAGGCATTGATACATTATTTAATAGCTCTAAAAAGCAAAAGTTTCACGTTCAAAAGACCTTTGTGACTCTAAATAAAAGAAATAACGTGGTTATGAACGTACCAACGTGGATTAGTTTTGTCAACTTTTTTTAGCGCGTAAATTTAAAAAACATCTCGAGTTGTTTTGTTCCCCACTACATCGATGTAGTTATTAAATACTTTAGTTAATGCAGTTTTAAGTGTTTTTTTAGGTAAATTTGTTTCCGCAGCGTGATATTCTGTCATCATTCAGATATCTGTATCACAGTCAGTCGATCGAAGTTGTCAATGAAATTGTAAACTAGCATTTCGTTGTGATTTCATACTTTATTGTGAATCCTGTTTCAACAATGTCGTACGTTCGTTTGCTTACCTTTATCAAAATATCGAATTAAATCTAGGCACATGGTCTCAGTTTTTTTTTAATAAAATGTATATAAAATGTGATGCTTTTATTTTTAGTGAAACACAAACAAGACGTCGCCGTCGTGTTAGTATGACCAAACTGCTTCACCTGTGGGAATTTTTAAATAACTTTAAATTAATTGCTTATAATATTGCAATAGGTACCTATATTGGTTTATAAATTTCCTTTCATCAATTTGGAATGGGTTATTTATTTCCCTAATGCGACGCTGTCGCTTTTTCTCCATACGATATTTACTCTCTAAATATTCAAATATCTCGTACTCGTCACACATTTACAAAAACAGTAAAAAGTGTGATCTAATAAACACTTGTAATTTTTATACAAAGTATCGAGTTTAGAAAGTCTTATCGACCAAATTTTAAGTGGGTCCTCACAACAGTTTACCTCTAATAACAAAAACAATGTTGAATAAGCTCGTAAATATTAACTTTTTCAAGATCGCTTATTTTGACATTACAGCCGCTCAATATACACTCTGCTGCTATCAAATAACACATCATGGTATGAAAACTATACAAAAGAAAAGGTGAACGGATTTCGTAAACGTCAACTTAGCAGGCCTGCTACAGGCCTGCTTTAACGATGTCATAGTACAAAAACGCAGGGCAGTTCAACTTCCAGGCAACTTCTGCCCTGCTTTAAGAGGTCATAGTAAGCCCCCTGACCCAAATAGGAGCGGCGGCGCGGTGACCTATAGTCCCAGCCTAACATCTGAATATAATTACAAAATGTACCTAAACAAAAAAGGAGTAGTATGTACCAGGGATGTTACGGAGGTGGTTTTATCGGAACCGAAGTCGGAGTCGGAGTTTTTAAATTTGGTTTGTCGGATTCGGAACCGGAATCGGAGTCCGAGGCGGATTCGGAGGTGTTAGCAGAAGAGAGATGTGTTAAGGACAGGCCTAATAAAATAAAATAGTATTTACATAATTTCAGTCAGCCTCTTTAATTTCAATTAAAAATAATAAACCTACATACTTAGTAAAGGCGCAGGCGATAAAAAAATGCTTCGACCTCCTATTCAAACCTACGATTTAAAAGTATCGGAGCCGAAGTCGGAACCGGAGATGTAATATCAATCGGAAGTTCCGACTTATCGGAGTCGGAGTCGAAGCTCCGTAACATCCCTAGTATGTACAATAATCGTGTAAATGTTAGAAGACATTGCTAATTATGGTTATATCTTTTTCCGATTGGTTTAGTTAACTTGCGGTATAAAGATATTGTAATGCTTTAAAGGACATACAATATTTAGTAATACTAGGCAGGACTTATTACACCATAAGTCTGCCATATGGTTACCCCTGTGTTAGAAAGTGACAAGGCGTACACTTATACCTATCTCACGTGATTCGCAGAAATCGACAAGTACTCATTCCAGTTGTACGTAGTACTTATTACTTCTATGCATATACGAACAATACTATTGACAAAGTATTATGTAAATAGTTTGCATTCCAAACTTATATTCCAACAGCTGTCGACGCGCTCGTAGCGCGGAGTTACATCGATACAGACGTGCTGTCACAGCGCGTCTCTTTAACTGCAAACACATACGTACAGCGCGTTTCAATCCAAGGAGAGTTGCTCACGCGCATCTGTAGCGCGTTTCTCGTGAGTTTGCAGCGATGCAATTGCAAGTAATCTGCCTATTTCAAGTTTAACAACGCCGACAACGCGCGATAGCGAAACGCGCGTCGACGGCGCCTGAAAAAAACGTGGTGTGTTTGAGCTCTTAAGAAGCTACATTTTAGGAGAGTCAGGCCTTCGCAGTGTGATGTCGGGATAGACAGTAGTTAAACTGTATTATTTATAGCTCTACCAGTGTCACTTTATCTATCCATAAATATAAATAAATCTGTAGACTTAGCGTGTGTGTACACAGGAAATATAAAAAAAAAATGCGGGGTTTTAACCCTTAATAAGGCATACGGTTTAAAGAAAAATAAATAACAAACAATTCGGCATTTTTTAAACAATAAAAGAGAAGTTTTTTTTTATTTACCTATATCTTTTCATCCTTATTACAAAATATGGCCTAAGAAAAACCTAGGTTTTAAAATAGCCCGTCTCTTTTTGTTATATCGATATAAGAAAGTGATGGGTATATTTTAAATCTGGGTTTACCTTAGTCCTGGTTTAAACCATCTTTTGTATTATGGGGGTTTATGTTTTATACAAGAAAGTTGTAAAAAAAAGTTATAAATACGATTTCTTTTTCTTTATAAAGACGATTTTGCGACGTCTTCCAAAAAAGTCTGTGGGAAATACCCTTTGCCTTATTAAGGTTTAAGGGAAAAACAATAGAATCCATTTCAATAATTTCGGGAACATTTGTCTGTTTATCTGTTATTCGTTTTGTCGGTTTGTCTTTTTGTTTGTGCGCGCATCACTTAAAAAGTATTGACTCAATGCGGTTTATTTTTATAGACCAAAATTGTGTGTATCTCCGAGTAACATCTAGTTTTTGTTTCATCATTATGGGTTCGCTGAATCAAAAGATATTAGAATTTAAAGTTATCAAGAAGAAGAGTTTAGGTATTGCGACCCAATATTGGTTTCCGACTTCACGCGGACGGAGGCGCGGCCGCAACTAGTTATACAAGGTTAGTCGGAAAGGATGTACTAATCTGAAAGGGTGTTAAAGTACTCTTAATAATGAATAACTTTTATTCTACCACTTTCCCCAAAAGTCAATAGTTTAAGAGAAATAGCTGTTCAAAGATTTCATAAAAAATACGCTAAAATCTATCTATCCTTAGCGATGATCAGCTGTGTTTACATTTTAGGTCACATTTGGGGTTCCGAATTAGAAGCTCCTTTTTCTTAATTCGTATGTAAGAAGCATTGCAAGGGATTTATGAAAAAGTTTATTAGAATTATTAGAATATTTATTTAATTTTTATTTTATTTCCTTGTATTGTATGTATCGTCTTCTATTACTATATTTAATCATTTTAATTGGTCTAAAGCCATTTTAATTAATCAATTAAAGTATTTAAAGAAGGGAAGAAGAATTTTAGAAAAAAAATTACATTGGTAATAAAAATTATCGAATTTTGAAATTTTAAAACTTGCTTTGAAACAGTCATCAGTGATACTTTAAGTGGTTTGCGGATTAGTACCTCTTTCTGACTAACCTTGTACAAATTTTGAAGTCAAATTGATGCCCTATGCATTAGTTAGATGTTTGGTGACATAGCTTAACATTGCCGGACATTGCATGACATGTCTGGCAGTTAGTGAGAGCACGGAAATGTCGCGGAAACGTCTGGCGACGTTGAGCGATGTCTGTCGACGTCTCATGATGTCGCAAGTGACATTAATGTGTCCCGCATTATTGTCTTCTAGTGAATACGCGGCTTTATAATGGCAAGATGGACTGTTTCGTTTGTTTAGTTCCTCCAGGAGGCGAGTAATTCGAACAGCGTCCGCCGCCGTCCGGCTAACGCGGCGTCTTACGTAAGCGGTTCAAAGCGACGCGAATTGCGAAACGATCCGATGCGGTGACACGCGAATTCAATGCGATGCGGTGCGAAGCGGCGGCTTTGTCCTTCGAGCTCGCGAACCGCCCGCCACGCGCCGCCGTCATTCAGTAGCACTGTATGGCACCGCATCCAGTTCGCGCGAAATATCAAGCCAACTGATCTCGTCGCTTCGCGCCGCGCCGCACTCCACGTGCGTTTGGTCACGTAGGCCACTTCAATAGGTATTGACTGTTTGTTGTTTTCGCGTCGCGCCGCGCCGCATCGCGTCGCTACTAGATCGCTCACGTAAGATGCCGCGTTACCGTCATCGCCGACGAGGCCCGTCGCGATGTCCCACCGCCGCCGGTCACAATCCACCGAGCTCTCCCGTCGTAGAGCCGGTCGTCTCTTCAGACTCCGCAGTCACACCAATAATTCAGCTCTCATGAAGCTGTATATTTTACTTCCCCACCATTGGCTGGAGACCCTTCAGGTCTCGCCAATAACTGCCCGGTTACGTAGAAGGGGTCCCCAAGGACCAAGTAAAGAAGTCCAAAAAAAAAATAACTTTCGTCTAGTGGTCGCAAGCGCGACTGGTGATCGTAAGGTCCTGGCTTTGACGGGCAAAATGTTATTGGATTTTTCCGTGTGCAATTTGTCAGTAGCAGTCCTCAGTCTGATTTGTGCCCGATTGATGGCAATAGGCTCGCCCCCTACTACATGGGACGTAAACATAACGGCGAAATCAAGGTGCACTATACACCTCTGCCAACCCTTCGGGGGATACATGCGTGATATTGTGACCCACCCTTTTTCAATACTCTAATCTTCAGTTAGACATACGGAATCTTTAGAAAAAAAGTCGAAGCTACGATATGCCAAAGAAATGACTAAACATTTTCGCCAAAAATGTTGACAACGTCTGTCTGCAGTCTACACGCCAGAGGTGATCAACCTTCGGCTGTAAAAACAAATAATTTTAATCATTAATAACTTTGTCACGCAATGAATGAAAAAAGCAACGTCTTATAACTTTTGCTGATAAATTGCAATTTACAGTGAATTGTCACGCGTTATACGATCTTAACTATTGCACTAAGTGGTATAGTTGGGTAATAATTCATTTTGATTGTTCGTAAAAAGTTGCACGATCGCTTTGATGTCCATTGGAGACAATTAATTAGCAAAGAGTTAACGATTGATGGTGATAATATAATTTACACATTTTGGGGGAACGAACAGATAGATGACGCAACAAAAAAGAAGTAAGTATCAGTTTGGTTTGCATGTTGCATTTTTTTCACTCCTGGATATGCATATACAGGGTGTAAATGAATTCGTGTAATTCCTCAAAACCACATGATCTATTACTGGTGTAGATTGACCCAGCATGGGATTTAGATGGATTAAAAGTAAAAAATAAAAATCATTTTTTTCTTGCGATAGGGGTAAGTTTTTTATCTAAGCCACATCACAAAAATTCAAAAAAAAAATTGCAAAAATAATTTTGCATTTTGGCGGGCAAGACGACCACGATATCGCTCTTAGAGCTAATTTTTCAATCGTCAGATATCTTTTATCTGGGGAATAAGTTTGACATTTTGACAGCTTTTGTCTAGAAAACATGTCAAACCATCATATTTATTCCTTGGATAAAATTTATCTGACGATTGAAAAATCGGCCCTTAGTCAGCTAACTGGGGGCTCTAAAATGACTCAGAAATAGAAAACCAAGTTTTTTTTCTTTTCCCTTTCAAAAAAACCCATTTAGTGATAATCTGTGCCACCAGTAGATCACACTGCATTCAAACTAGCGATCTAGTTTGGTGGAATTAACACTAAATATTATATTTGCGTACTTGTATGTTATGGATTTTGTGGATTTCTTTAGAGTAACGCCTGATTTCATTATTTATAGGAGTAGTTAGCCCAACGGTGTACCATATCCATCGAATAACACAATGAATGGCTCAATAGTTGTAACGTAACACCCACTTCAGCCTACATTGCAAGCCAAAAAACTTTTATAATTTTTAAAATGTTACACCGTTTCAAACCATAAACATTTTCTTCCAAAAGCCTTCCACGACAATTTTTGGCGTATTTCCAGAAAACTATGTTACAAAGTTTTCGGTAAGTTGCAATGGTATGGCCAATAAAATGTTATACTAAAAAGTCAAAGCGTAGAGAAACTCAGTCAGGCGTATTTTTCCAATACGTGTAACGTATTGTATAGGTCGGGAAAGTGTAGGAAAGTGTAAGTTTGAGAAAATAGTTTTTGTTAAAGTAATAGTTGCAAGTCTTCTGCATAGTATTTTATTGGTCGATTGAAATGGAAATGTTGCTTCGGATGTAGATATTTTAGTCATATAGGGGCTTTTTAGGGTCCCATAGTCAACAAGGGACCCTTATAGTTTCGCCATGTCCGTCCGTCCGTCCGCAACTTAGCTCAGAGACTCTTAGTACTAGAAAGTTATGATTTGGCACGGATATACATATAAATCACACCGACAAAGTGGTAAAATAAAATCATGAAAAAAACTTTTTTGAGGGTGCCTCCTGTGCGTTTAAAGTGGGGATGTTTTTTTTTTTATCGTCTACCCCATCGTGTGGGGTGTTGTTGGATAGGTCTTTCAAAAATATTGTGACTTTGAAATTGAAATTTTTCGATTAAGGGATCCGTTTCTGAAATATTAAACTTTAAAGTGCTAATTTTTGTTAGGGTCAAGTGTCCCTCCCCCTGCCAGCTAAACGGCTAGTTTTGGATATGTGAAAAAATTCACGGTAGTAGTATACACAACGACGTTAAAAGGAAAACTATCACAGCTGAGTAGGCTTTACAAGTTTACGAGTAATAGTCGATCAACCGGAAAAGTAAAAATTTCGTACAAATTCCATTGAAAAATGACTAAGCCCTCTTCTTAGTCCGCATTATTGTGCAACTATGGAACCCTATTACTACGCGTGGCCCGACACGCACTTGACCGCTTTTTTATTTTGGCTGGATCTGCCAAGACAGTTGCTACTTAGTTAACATTTTCCGTAGAGGACAGAAATGATCGCATCTTAAACAAGTTTAGTTTTAGTATACACTAAACCTGAAACTAGTTTGTTCAGAATCACCAGGAGAATCGATTGACATAGTTTTTACACCACATTATATTTTTCCTTTTTTTTTTTCATAAATTTCGATTCTCTTTCAATAGGTTTCTACTTTCTACGCATAACAGTGGACGGGAATAGACACCTTGAGGCTTGAGACGGTCCGTTTGGTCAATTTCCGTGTATTGGACAACCCCTGCATAGCACATCTCAGGCATTTCACAATTTACTAGGGAACTTAACGCGACATAAACTAAGGTGTAACTTGGAGATTTATTAACAAAAAAAAAGCACGTTCAGGCAGTTCTGATGAAAATCTTGTTGGGGTGTTTCGTTATCCGATCACTGATCCAAATTCAAACAATTCAGGGGCCATTTTGGCATATCTATTTGGCGTCCGATTTGAATCCGAGGTAGTGCGAAAGCGTTCATACAAACATTACTACGGCTACTTCGGTCCGTCAATATTTCTTCCGAATTGGAGACTCACGGATGACGGATAGAAATCGGATGCCGGATGTAGTGCGTAAACTACCATACAAATAGTTCTATGGCTACTTCGGATTCGGATTGGATGCAGTGCGCAACCACTGTTACGGACGGGTGACTAACTTTGTTGACGGACTTAGGGAGTAGGCCCACTGATTGTAAGCGCAATTAGAGCTAAGATGGAACACACGAATTCTTAACAGAGAAAGACTCCCCTATACATCTAGCTCTCAAATATACACAATGGTACAGAGCCTTAAATACCTCTCCATTGACTGGAGATCCTTCAGGTCTCGCTTATAACTGCCTGGTCACATAGAAACGGTCCGCAAGGATACAAGGATCATCATCTGCCTAGCCTTTTCCCAACTATGTTGGGGTCGGCTTCCAGTCGAACCGGATGCAGCTGAATATCAGTATTTTACATGGAGCGACTTCTTATCAGACCTCCACAACCCAGTAACTGGGTAATACGATACTCTTGGTAAGACTGGTTGTCAGACATTCTGGCTTCTGACCAACAGTACCTAACGACTGTCAAAGATCTACAAATGACAGCCGGGACCAACGGCTTTACGTGCTTTCCGAGGCACGGAGGAAACTCGCTATGGTAAATGGTCACCCATCCAAAGACCAACCTCGGCAAGCGTGGCTTAACCCGGAAGATCGGTCTATGCGGCTGTAATTATTTAGCCACGAGCTCCTCGCGCAAGGATACAAGGATACAGAGTATAAACGAATTCGTGTAATTCCTTAAAAGCACATGATCTACTACTGGTGTAGATTGGCCCCGCGTGGGAATTAGCTTGAATAAAAATAATAAAACTAAATATTTTGTTTTCTTGCGGTAGTGGTAATCAAATGATTGTATTTAAACCGTCTAATAAAAATCCAAAAAAAAAAGAAAAAGATATATTTGCATTTTTTTTATGACTGCTTATTTTGATGTCTCTCTTAAATGAATGAAAACATGGCGACACAGCTGCCAGGCATGACTAGCGTGAAATCGCTTCTTGTAATCAGTTAACTCGGGGCTCTAAAATGACTCGGAAATAGAAAAGCAAGTGTTTCTCCATTGACTGGAGATTCTTCAAGTCTCGCTAATAACTGCCCGGTCACGTAGAAACGGACCTTGCGGACCATCTAAAAGGAGTCCAATAAAAAATAAAAAATACAGGCTTGGGGACTTTAATGTGAAATGTATTGAGGGACCCAATTCTCCTAAAAGAAATCTTGGTAAATTGCAACCGAACCAAGGCCGAACCGTTGATTTAAACAGTTTTCAATTTCAAAAACTGTCAAATTGTTTGACACAAAAAAACAAAACCAATCTTTTTTACCGTTTTCGTAAACAAAAACTGTGTAACGGCTGTGGTTCGTTTACGTTTGACAAAAAGACAATCTTCTATTGGATAAAACACCTTTGCCAAAATGGGCGAGGATATTTTTTGTTGGAATGCATTTCATTTGCACTGGAGTAACGTAAACCCACCAAATACCGACCTCCTAAGGACCATCAATTTTGTTTTATTCAGACATAGCCACCGATAAGGAGAACTCTGATGCTGTAGAACTCATAATAAAGTAAAATTCATATACCTAAATCTAGCAAGGAATATAAAATTCACATTTAATTAGTTTTGATATGAAGTAAAAAGTGGCAAGTAGTTTCAAATCTGCTGCCCGCCATATTTCCGTCCGTGAAATTACTATCTACCGTAATCCGACCACTGACATACCTAACAACGTCCACCCTTTGCAAACTTGGTGAAAATAAAATAATCCTAACTAGTATTATAAATGCGAAAGTAAGTTTGTTTGTTACCTTTTCACGCCTAAACCACTGAACCGATCATCCTGAAATTTTGCATATACGTTGTCAGGTGTAGAAACGGACATAGAGTATCTTTCATCCCGAAAAAAAGTACTGTTCCCGAGGAAAACAACAATAACGTTCATAGATGGCGCTACGTGTCTTTCGAATCACGATTAAATTATATTATTGTAGAAACTTTAGCCGCGGGCTAAAGCTAGTTATAAAATAATTTAAAGAGCATACGCGAGTACTTAAGTGCGTCCGGCGCACTCTGGGTAGTCAGCCCCGCAACAAACCTTGACTAGCCAATCTTTTCACCACGGCATGAGCTATTCTCGTAAAGCTCGTACTGACACGAAAGGTTTATTTATTATCTAGATTTTTCTTCCAAAATAAAGTAAACACAGTCACCCAGTCACCCCGCTGGAACAAAAGATGGATGGTCACAGACTCCGTTCTTCCGCCGGTGATCGGTCCCGGCTAACTCCGTTACTCAGCTGACTTTTACAAAATGGCGCGGGATAATAAACAGCTGATACATTCTGTTCCGCTAATACGCGGAATACATAATAACATACCTTGAGCTACGCATGAGCTGTCAACGTACTGCGGTTTTGCTTGGATTTTCTATCATTTTTAAAACACGCTTGTTTGAAACATTTTTGTTCTACGATTTATGGAAATGAGAAAGATAAAAAATGTTGTTAAAAATAATTATATCTGCTCAAATATTTAACCCGTAATTAGCAAGGACAAGAAAAAGTTATTAGATCTACCAAAATATTGTATAGTCTGTTTCATAATCTCGAAGACTAAATTGACAGGAGCAAAAGTGAAACTTGTAAATAGGATTTTTTTTTCAAATTTGACGTTTCACGCATGTTAATTCAGTCTTAGGGATTAAAAAACGAACTTTATGTAGAAATATTTTAAGAATACCGTCTATTGTACGCGCATCTGTGAACTTCAAATAATATGTATTTTGTTTTGTATTTTATTTCTCCTTGTAAGTGATTTGTAATCTTAGAGAAATATAGAATTTGAAAACGTATAAAAAAAACCTTTTTTGAAAAATGCGGACATGACGAACTTCGATGGAAAAATAAACCTTATCTGCAAAACTCTACTTATTCCTAAAAGTTATGCTAGCCACCAATACGAACTATAACCTATAACTATGCTAGCCACTAAAACTAGCAATCACTGTGTATATTTTGCAGAAAAATGTTCTGCGGTGGTACTAGGTGTACACAGTTTTAAATCACGTACGACGGGCCCACCCTCGATCCAGAGCCTTCGATAAGTAAGCTGTCGACCGATACGCTTTATTATCTCGTTTTTCTCGTACACAAAAAGAAATAAACGAATAGATCGACAACTGACTTATCGAAAAGGTTTGGTCTGGGAATGTTGTCATTTCGTAAATCATAGTGACGGAGCTCTGTACCTACACGAAAACATATTGGTACACTTTTATCGATAAACGTGTAAACTTTTCTGTGTTTTTCAGGGTTCCGTACCCAAAGGGTAAAACGGGACCCTATTACTAAGACTCCGCTGTCCATCCGTCCGTCTGTCACGAAGCTGTATCTCATGAACCGTGATAGTTAGACAGTTGAAATTTTCACAGATGATTTATTTCTGTTGCCGCTATAACAACAAATACTAAAAACAGATTATTTAAGGAGGCGCTCATACAACAAACATGATTTTTTTCCGTTTTTATAGATCATGGTACGGAACCCTTCTTGCGCAAGTCCGACACGCACTTGGCCGGGTTTTTTTCTTTTAATATTTGGCATTGACGTATCATCTGCCTAGCCTTTTCCCAACTATGTTGGGGTCGGCTTCCAGTCGAACCGGATGCAGCTGAATATCAGTATTTTACATAGAGCGACTGCCTATCAGACCTCCACAACCCAGTAACTGGGTAATACGATACTCTTGGTAAGACTGGTTGTCAGACTTTCTGGCTTCTGACCAACAGTAACGACTGTCAAAGATCTACAAATGACAGCCGGGACCAACGGCTTTACGTGCTTTCCGAGGCACGGAGGAAACTCGCTAGGGTAAATGGTCACCCATCCACAGACCAACCTCGGCAAGCGTGGCTTAACCCGGAAGATCGGTCTATGCGGTTGTAATTATTTAGCCACGAGCTCCTCTTTCTTTCTCTCTTTCTTTCTTTCTTTTTGGCATTGACGTATGGTAACATTTAATAGAAACGTGGTAGGACGCATTCTTCATCTTTACATAGTACAAAACAAAGTCGCTTCCCGCCGTCTGTACGCTTAGATTTTTAAACTACGCAATGCATTTTGATGCGGTTTTCATTTTAATTTAGGTACCTAATTACTCCCGGAAGGTTTTTAGCTATAAAACGTACCAGAGTGACGCCGGGCGCGTTACTAGTGATATACAAAGTTGTAACATAAGGGGTCACTGTACTCATCATTATGAACAACATTTACTATGGGACCAAAAGCAGAAATCGCTAAAAAAAAAAATAGCTGTTCCCTACATTTTGACGAGTTGTGTGAACATAAATGTAGGGAACAGCTGTTTTTTTTTTCGTGGCTTCTGATTTGGTCAGGTTATTGATGAGTACAGTGTACCCTTAAGAGGTTGTGCGTTATTTGTATTACACCTTGTATAAAGTAAAGTGTACAGTTACAATTCAATGAAAATATTTTCCTAACGTTCCTACAGATAATACGCATTTAGCACCCAAATATTGTACTGAATGGTTAAATTGGTTTGGACTTTGGAATCGATACTAACTCTCGACATCCATCATCAAGAACCAATTACGATGAGACGTCTGAATTCGCAGGGTTTCCACTAGATCAGTCTTACTGATTGGTTGTCAAATTGGGTCACAACTATTTGGGTACTGTGAGTTAGGAAAATTACCCTCTATGGTTTCACTATATAAAAAGAGCCACGAATTTTCTTGTTTAGGCGTACGACTTCATTATGAAGTAATAGCTGAAACTAGATCGGTAAATATAGTTGCCATTACGGATAACTTAGATTCAGAATGGATAAGATAAGATAACTTTATTTGCTTAAACACATGTGTACATACAATTGCATGCAAGATTTCAACGTAAAATATTTTTGTCCCGACATGTTTGACATATGAAATGGCGTGCAATTATTTTGGTACTAAGGTTACAATATAATTAAGGAACTAATAATTAAGCATTTCAAGTTACTTATAACATAATTCATGCATAACAATTGCCATAAAGATTATTATGGAATTATATAGAAATATGGAATGGAAGGTACTTATTGCGATATTTAGTAAAAGGTTGCAGTTTTATCATACTAGGTAGTGTACACTTAGGTGGATCAGTGCGGAAACGACAGTGTGCACATTGATTTTTTGTGAGTTTTGTGTGAAATCCAATCTGTAGACAGTGCAAAAATTACGGAGCAGTGTGGACTTAAAGTTATCAGAAATTCGGTATTTTTTCAAGTAACTGGTGGTGTGATTGTCTTGACGTGTCTGCAGGGCTAGCATGGTCAGAAATGAAATAAAATAGAGATGTTTGAAAGGCAAAAGGAGAGGCCTTTGCTTAGCGGTGGAATGGTGAATAGGCTAGTAAAAAAAACTGGTTTGCTCCTTCCTACGCGATCGGCTCAGACTGGGAATACAACACATAGGTACGTGTCTTAAACCCATCTAGAATTCAGATGCAACTCTTTTCAAAGGTCCCACAAAATCAATCAAAGCAATTCACAAACAAACAAACACAATTGAACCATTTCTTCCTATTGCACCCAAGCCCCACTGCAACAGAATCACTGAAGCGTCTTCATATATAAAACTATACGATCGCACATTAAAGCATTTGGTTTACAAGCGTGAGCCAATAGTACCGACGACAGTATTTGTGATAGTGAAGTGAAAAGACATTTATTATCGATAAAATGAAGAGCGCGTACTTATTAGCGGTTCTGATTTTCGGTATCGTGAGGGCCAGTGAAATCGATAAAGAGGTGAGAAAAATGTTTTTTTATGGATACGTGTGTGAATTTGTTTTTGTATGAACAGTTTTTTTTAAAGTGTAATTTTTTTTCTTTTTAATTTTTCTTATGTTACGTTACAAATTGAGTAAATTAAAAAACTTAACGTATTTGAAAACTCGTGGCATACCTAACGAATGTTTTTATTATATAAACAACAATTTTATACGATGTTTTTGTGAGTAAATGAAAATTATTTTCAACAATTGCAACAGCTTATTAGGAAGTAGGTAATTATAGGTATCATCACACGTTCGTTCTCACTTATATTATAATAAAATAACAGCTACGTTTCTCATTAAATATTCGATTCACTGGATAAGAATTTAATTTTAACTAATGAAGCCAATTAATTGGAATGTCAATTGAAAATGATTTCACCTGTAACAGTCAGAATTAAACCAATTATAATAATTATCTTAATTTATCATTATCGCTTTTCTTTTAATTAGATGAGTTTTTCGATGAATTATTTCTTTTTTTACGAACAGGCAAAAAATATTTTGACCTTAACTTACCTATCTTATGCTATGTCTACACCAGTTTCATGTTCATCTTGTGTCTTCATCTGAAGCATGCGTGAAGCGTCATAGCGCATGCAATAGCGCATGCCTTAATACGAGTTCGACAAAAGCGCATGCCCCTAGCGCACGCTAATCCGTCTATTGTATGTCGACTGACGACTTACCGAGGCGCACCGGTGTAGACGATAAGCTGCATGCATCTTATGGCAATCAATATTACATGCGCTTGACGCAAGAGGAATTGAAAGTTGAAAGCGCAAGATGAACATGAAAACGCACTGGTGTAGAGATACCATTACTAGCGATGTTACTGTTAATAGAATGCGTTTTATTATTCATGGCCAAAATTGGCTTTTCTACAGAAACTATCATGGATGCATTTGAAGATGTTTGTCACACAGCCGAACCTCATCTAACTTCTTACAGTCCAGCAAAAACGGGCGTGGTATCCCTAGTTGGAGTATGGTAGCTCGGGACACATATGTATGTATGTACAGGCGCGAGCGTAAAAACTTTTGGAATAACCTAAATTAAAAGGAAAACCGCATCAAAATCCATTGAGTAGTTCAGAAGAAGTAAGCGGACAAATACACAGACGCGAAATGTGACTTTTACTTATACTATTTAGATTATTAGAGATACCTTATAACCCTTACAAGTTTCGTCAGTTATTTCAAAGTAGCCCTGTATAGCCAAAACCAAGACGGCTTCGCATTATCTATATGTATAGCCATTTTATGTATATACATATAATAAATCTGTAGACTTGGTGCGTGTATGTACATAGGATATATTAAAAAAAAATTGCGAGTGTGTTAAAGGAGAATCAATAGAATCCATTTCGATTCCATGGGAAACGACTAATTGGAACCGTGCACCTAAATTCGACTTTTCATAAGCGCCTGTAATGTTTATGTGAAATAAAAACTTTTGATTTTGATCATTTGTGGAATATTTATCCATTTGTCGATTTGTTTGTAAAAAGTGCTGACTCAATGCAGCTGACTTTTATAGACAAATATAGTGCATATCTCGGAGTAACATTTAGTTTTTGTTTCATCGTAATGGATTTGCTCAATCAAAGTATATTATAATTTAAAGTTATCATGAAAAATTGCGACACCATATTGGTTTCTTACTTCCACGCGGACGGAGTCGCGCTCACAGCTAAGTCTACTGTAGGTATTCTCCGTATAAGTAAAACATGCGCCGACATCACAGGAGTGCTCACAACACAATACGTACAATTTGACTCAAGTTCAATGCTTGAAAACCCTCCCTACATGTTTGAATACGGTTGAATGAACTACTTACAATGCCTCACAAATTACTTGTAAGAGGGAAGAGGGTTACTGAACGTAATTGATACCCTTTGAACCTATTTTTATTTGGTTTTGTAGAGTATCTGAAGTGGCTTGCTTTGTACTTTTAGTACTACCAACAGTACTTACGTGTTTTATTAGGAATCCAATGAACACTTTTCATGATCATGTTTCTGAAATTAATCTAAGTATCGAAAATGAGATCTGTTGTGTTGAACTATGTGATGGAAATATGGCGATGCTTGGAGGCCTATATCCAGCAGTGGACGTCTTTTGGCTGAATGATGATGATGATGTGTGTTGACGGGATTAGTCGGCCTAGGCATCGTACGCAGGTCGGTCGTTGTAGATTTAATATGATTGTGCAAATGGGGATTCAGGGATCCCGATCTTACTCAATATGACTGTGATAATCCTACTCTATCCATGTCACACTTGTTGGTGTCCCTTGTGCCCCAATACCTGCATGACGGACGATATCTTTGCAACCAATCGTAAAGCTGTTAAGCTAGCCTCACATTATTCAAAAATAATTTGATGAACCATTGACACGATAAGAAGAAGACAGTCGAGAAATGCAATACACCAGCAGATTCATCAATTCGTGTCTTGTAAAAACTTTAAAATACAACGTGTTGCATAAATACCCCTAAAGCCGAAAGGGGATTAAAAGGTCCCTTGTAAAGAGTCTATTGACAATATTTTAAAATAAAAGTAGGACCCAAAAAAAATTGGACAAATCATAAAATAAAATCATCACTGAAACGTAACCCTGAAAACATAAATAAAAGCAAAGAGTAGACTACCCAGAAAGTTATTTACATTCTTACCTAATTTCCTCTGAGAGGTAAATGACAACAACCATAAAAGACTACTTGATTAACATTTTCTTTTTATGGGGAATTATGTAACTGGTTGTATATGTTTGTAAGGATTGGGGCACTACCTCTTGTATAGAAACTTTACCTTATTGAGGTACTACTAAAACATAGGGTAGGTAAAGTTTCTATACAAGGTAGGGTACATCGATCCTTACACACATGATACCGGGCCTTACAATATTGTAACTGCTGCTCAAAATATTATGTGGTATTCTATCCCCACACACGGAAGGAAAGATAATGAATACCTACTGTATTCACTGAAATTGTAAAAGATATGCTTTTTTTTAAAAGAGTAACCATGGTGTTTCTTGCCGGCTCTTCTCCATTGGAAACGACTAATTGGAACCGTGCACCTAAATTCGACTTTTCATAAGCGCCTGTATTGGTTTAAGTGATTTTTTTTTGGTTGGTTTTGATTTTGAATGGGCTTTTCATTGCCAGAAACAACACGGCTTACACAAAAGTTATGTGCAAAACTTCGTTC
The DNA here is from genome assembly GCA_905220435.1 of Amphipyra tragopoginis. NCBI lineage: Eukaryota > Metazoa > Arthropoda > Insecta > Lepidoptera > Noctuidae > Amphipyra > Amphipyra tragopoginis. Next base: position 21,199,402 of record HG992014.1, read on the forward strand.
CTCATATTTAAGATTTTTATTGTCAACAAAGTAGTCATAGACATCTATCGAGTAATCTCAAGACGGTGATTAAATATAAAAGTGTCACGTGACATCAACATTCTGACAGGAACTTGAGTGTAACACTCAAAAGGGTAATGTAGCGAGCGGTTCATTACACAGGCTTTGTTATACACTCTTCAATTTTGTCTCAATTTTTTCCATCGCTCATATTCATAATCCCTTACTTCGGCAAGGAAAAAAAGGTTTTTCATAACTTAAGCATGGATAATATTCAATTATTGGAAGATTATCGGAAAATATATTATCCTCTTGTACGATTTTAGGCTGATATAATCACCTACTTACGTGTATGTATGTGTGTGGAGTTGGCAACAGAGTTTTATATACATAAATCGGGAATTAATACAAAGGAATTATATGAGGAGATTGACCTATTTAATATAAAATCATGTCATATTCCTGGCTAAGAATATCTCTCGCTTTCTTTGTGTCTTTCTTTGTTTATCGATAAAAGCGACAAAGGCAAGAAATGTAGGTATAATAAAATGAGCGCCTTATACTTGTATTGTTTTACATGAACGATTTTCTTATCAATCGTTCATGGGCTCTCGGATTTGAGAGGTTAAGCTGAGCTTACCGCGGTCAGTCCGTGGATGGGTGACCGTTCGTTACACATTGATACCCCTCTGTGCCTCGGAGAGCATGTTAAACCGTCGGTCCCGGGTGTCATAAGAATACCTATGACAGTCGTTACGAGTAGTCAGAAGCTTGAAAGTCTGACATACGGACTGACCTTAGGGTATCGACATGGGCTTTGTAAATGGGTTGCGGAGGTTTGATCCATCCCACCTTCTATTTCGTTGCCCTTCTTATTTCATCCATGGTTGTTGAAATAATGCAAAACCTCAAACACCCTAATAGATTTTTCTGGAATCAGTTGATCTAGCTACAAATGATTTATTTTCATAATTATTGTAGAAGATATTTGTATTTCCATTATATGTTTATTATTATTTATAGTTTTTGTTGACCTGATAAGAATATAATATTTGAAGATCAAAAGACATCCACCTCGGTCCTCCGACCATTCCTTACCTACTTTACTACATTATTATTGAATTTTAGTCTAGGTACAGAGCGCGTGGTTTGCAATTATTTAAAAATGACACTGGAAAAAATATTTATTTCAATAAATATAACCTAAATTAAAAAGTAGTTGAGTCGATTTTACTCTGGATTCTAAACAAACTTCTTTTCGAATTTTCGTTAATTCAGTAACACGTTTGATTATAAAAGATTTCAAGAAAAACGTTGGTTTCCCTGAAGGCATTATTATGTCTTGTGTTCGGTCTTCAATAACTTTGCTTTATGTATATATGATTAAATCCTAAGCTGACGATCGACTAATGTTTTATCGTCAATATGATTAATACAACGGTTTTAATTAGTTGAAAAAATCTTTTCAACAACCGGATTTTTAATTAATAAACAGATAGTTTACTCATGTACAATTATTATTTTCTTAGGGGGGTGCATGAAAAGAGCCTCCACGAGTGACGATACTTAAGTATGTCCGGCGCACCCTGGGCAGTCAGCCTCGCTACCAACCTTGCTGACTGGCTAATCTTTTCACCACAGCATGAGCTGTTTTCGTATAGCTCGTGCTGACACGAGAGAAGAAGATTATTTTCTTGTGTAAAAAATTTATGAACTTATTTAATCACCAATCGACCCAACTCTTAGAGTAGGAGATTTTAATTGGTGATAATTATATCGTCAACGTACACAAACTAATCATTACTATTCTAATTATTTTATATTCTGCGGCGAAAAATCGAAGCAATGAGGTGTCTCTATAACGTCGTATGATAAAGTGTGGAAAGCTAATAGCTAGCAGCTAATTATCACATTACACCGAATGCCAACACATCAAGATTATCGGTATTTGACAGAAAGCGGTTCTCTGATCCACTTGAGTGCGTTCACGCAACTTGGCTAATGAATTTTCTTTGAATCGTTATGGTGCATTCTGTTGATACATACGGACGGCGTGGTTGGTCATTATTTCAAATATTGTGTTATGATTAATGATTATAAACAACTTATACACTGTGGAATATTTATCATTTTCACTGAGCGGTATATTGACACTATTTCAGTAGATTACTGTAGATTTTATATAATTGATAAGCATATTATTTATTTTTAACAGTATTATAACATAAAGTAGGTAGCTGTTGTCTTCCTTTTGGTCCTTTTCAAATCCTGTGCAATATGCACTATACCACATTAGACAAAAAAAACATACCGTCTTTTAGATTTCACGTGATAACCCGGAACGGTCAAAATTTCATGCTGTATAAACGTTTAACAAACTATTAATAGGCCAATTATTATAATTATGACTAAAAAATAAGATGTGTCGAAATAACAAAAAATTCACATAGCAACGCAACTTTGTCAGTATTACTTAGAACAAACAAGAAAATAAAATGTATCGTTCCTTAGACTTAACAGAGTTTTCCTTATAGAACGTCTCAAATAATTTTATTCGCAGAAAATGTTACATATTTTCTTATCATCAAAGCGATGTGGCGAAAAATACCCTTTGACGACAAAGCAAAAATATTTTGTACACATTTGATGACAAAATATGCTTGTATGATGTATTGGCCATATTTCGTGAAACTTATTTTCTTTATACAATATTATTACTGAAATACTTTCTTGGATTCTTTATGAAATCTAAAGAAACTGTTTTATTTTTTTTGTTTCCGTTTGCCATTATAGTCCTTTGCCTTCGAAGATCTGTTGTCTGTGTTTTTCACTTTATTCCAACAAAGATAACGTACTACAGACACCTATAGATATAGGGTTGTTTTAGTGACTACCCAAAATTAAATAAATATTTTGAGTAACAAATCAAAAATTAGATATTTTGTAAGTTGTCTGTAATAAATCTCTTGTTTCTGAAATACTGATCAATTTAATCTGCTGCTTAAATCTGATGTGATTGGATGTCCAAACTATTAACAACCAATCCCAGCGCTTGAAATAAGATTTGACGAGGCGATCCATTTAGCGTATCAATTTGAAGAGTCAGCAGTTAGAATCATGCTAACAGTACATATTGCTATTACTATTGGTGTGATTCGAATTAGTGCTCTTAAAATTGGTACGCTACAGGTAATACCTCGATTTGACAATGGATTTGCTAATTTTTGCATTGAGCAAATAATCAGAAACCAGAAGGAAGAGATTTAAGGCCAACATCATCTGCCTAGCCTTTTTCCCAACTATGTTGGGGTCGGCTTCCAGTCGAACCGGATGCAGCTGAATATCAGTATTTTACATGGAGCGACTGCCTATCAGACCTCCACAACCCAGTAACTGGGTAATACGATACTCTTGGTACGACTGGTTGTCAGACTTTCTGGCTTCTGACCAACAGTAACGACTGTCAAAGATCTACAAATGACAGCCGGGACCAACGGCTTTACGTGCTTTCCGAGGCACGGAGGAAACTCGCTATGGTAAATGGTCACCCATCCACAGACCAACCTCGGCAAGCGTGGCTTAACCCGGAAGATCGGTCTATGCGGCTGTAATTATTTAGCCACGAGCTCCTCCTTTCTCATTTAAGGCCAACATGTTTCTTTATCCTGTACTTTCATAGACCTGTTTGCTGTAAGTTACAATTTTTTGCTATTTGTTTGAAGTTATCTACCCTAACATTACAGGGTTTCCCAGTTCGTTAGCGTGGTCCTGAACCATTACAACTTACACTAATAATTTTCCACGTGATTTTTGTAAATTCCCTTTGCGAACGAGAAAAATATAAATCCTATCAGCCATTTCATTAAGTGTTTGTAAGGCGCGCGTCATAGGTAATATTTTGGCCAGTCAGTTTGCCTACCATTTGGTACCAAGAGCAGTAATGCAACGGATATGTTACTTACATGTGATCAATAATGGGGATACAGTTTGTATTTATAAAGTTTTTCTTATCATCCTTCTAGTATTTCCCCAAGTATTTAAGGTTATTTGTTCCACCAAGAAGAGGTTTAACTGATAAAACCGAGATCATAGATACCATAGATAAACAATTGATGCCGCCACTTATCCGCCGTGCTGGGGGACATTAGTCGTTAATCTATACTTTGATGAAACTACTAATTGAGCTCTTCATCGCTCTAATTATTTGTTCGCTAACAAGTCAGCTAACCGCTACAACCGTGTGTATCATAACGGATACATCCAGACAGACTCAAGTTATGCGTAACATAACTACAGTTAACTTTATGTATCACATCTCCTGTTAACCGTACGATAATAATGACTCATTAAGTTAAGATAAGTCGTTATAAAGTATTTTTTTTTTCCAAAGTATAGTATAGTAGTAACATAACATCACGCCTGTGGTCCCCAAGTTTTATATCAATATACGTATCAGAATTCATTTGATTTCATAATACTGCAACAAACATCCTGCCATACCCGAAAGAGGCGTATTGATACATCAATGGAGATATTAAAGATTTACCTAGTCATTTGAAACAACTATCAAAATGTATTGATTGTAATATATTATTTTCTTGTATACATGAATTTCAAAGTTCTTTTTATTTTTATACGTAAACACGTTTATGCGATAGACTATACCAAAGTAGGTATATAAATAAAACTTCTTTGTTGAAGAACAGGTGGAAATGTCATCGAGGGCTACAAAAGCGTTAGAAGAGTCTAAATATTAATTTAACTTAGGAATCTTCGGTACCAGTATTTAAACTGTTTAGAGTTAGATAACAAATACTGACTTCCGAACTCGACAGTCATGACACGCCGCGCCGTTGACATGACCCGCTCCGCATTTAGTGTGACATGCTTCATGCCGTTGAATACAGCTAACGATTATGGTCGAGTCTCGTTTTGCTGATACATACAATGACATCACTCCTATTAAAACGTAAATTATTATTAGAATATTTCTTACACTAACCTGCATTGTTCTCACATAATTTTAAGCACTACTTTTTACACTAGTCGATTAACTTGAAATTTTAAAAGAGTATCCATGGAGTTTCTTACTAGCTCTTCTCCATGGGACCTACTTTTTGGCATTATGCATCTAAATTTTCGAGACGTTTTTTAAGTGCATGTACTGCACTGCTTTGAAATTTCTGTGGACTTAATTCATATCACAATACAAGAAACCTTAGTATTACGTGTGACTAGAGATGGGCAAGCGAATATAATATTTTATATTCTTCTTCTTCGGGTGCCTCTCCAACTACTAAAAGTTAGCCACCAACTGCGAATACTTTACTACTTTTACGTCTACTTTTACGAGATGGAACAGCTCAGCAGTACTCATGACTCCGGTCCACTTACGAATATTCCTAAACCGAGAATTTTTTCATCCGCCAACACCGTGTATTGTTGCTATTTTACCCATCATTATAAGTTTCAGTAAGTCATAGCTCTCGTTCCAAAAAACGTGTCCGAAATAAGCAACTTTTCTTCAATGGTCTGCACGACCTTGACAATGTATAAAGTTAGTAAATACTCATTTTTCTTCATCATCATCATCATTCTGGACATAGGCTTCCGCTAAGCTACATGTTGGGGGGGGGGGGGTTTGCCATAATCGCCATGCTTGGTCGGCGAGTTGGCGATCGCAGTATGGTTGTTAGAGTACTCAGAGAACGCTGCTTCTCATCCTCTAGTGAATCCCTTAGTCGCCTTTTACGATACCCATGCGAAGAGATGGGGTAGTGCTATTATTAACTCGTTCTTACTCTATTGTATTTATGAGTATTAACTCGAACTAGAGTGTTTATCCGATTTAGAAACCCATCTCTGGATACGACTCGTCTTTGACTGAATTAATTGGAACTGTTTCATAGAATCTATGCTGAAGTTTAACTTCCGAGGATATATGGAACGACAGTCAGTTCTGCTTGGTGAAATACAAGAGTCAAAGTTATCTGAAACTGGTATGAGTGAGTCCTATTCATTGCAATCATTGCATTGATTTCTATTGTGATTCGTGCTACAGTTATTTCATGCGACACAGGGATATTTAACCCTCAACGCAAAAAGAGGAGAGTTATAAGTTTCAAATTTATGCCTGTCTGTCTGTGTGTCTGTCTATGGCATCGTAGCTCCGAAATGAATGAACCGATTTCAATGTGTTTTTTTTTTTGTTTTAAAGCTAGTTTGTTCGGGATGATTATAGGCTATGGTCGATAGTAATCAGTTCAGCCGTTGCAAAATAATCAGCTCTTTTCACGAACCCGCCACGTCCGTGTCCCGCATTTTTTGTGGTGGTCTCATTACTCTAGTAACTCTTAAACTAATCAAATTATAAGAATAATATATAACAGTGACTATCTATCTTGACTACTAACCATAAAAATAAGTGAAGTAATTGTGTTATATAATTACTGAATTACAGGATATAAATAATAATTGTAATACACGTCAATTATAAGAAATAAAGAAATATTGTCACTACCCATAGCTTTTAGTGTAATAACCATTAACTGTCATTTTATGACCGGCACTGGTACTTAGTTTAATTTTATTAGTAGCGCTATCATTAATTAAGGCGTTAGAATTATTTTTATTAATTAACGCAGTTTGTTTGTGTTATTTGTTTGTTTTGATATGATTATAATTACACTCGGGAGAAATTAATCCGGAATTAACAACATAAACCTTAATATCTCGGAAAATAATAATGATATCTTATTCAAATAAAAAGTATTTTAGAAATTATTTCACACATTACATACACAAATAAAAATAATAAAACTTCTTAAATCTATTTAAATAAAAATGAATTGCTGTTCGTTGGTCTCGCTAAAACTCGAGAACGGCTGGACCGATTTGGCTAATTTTGGTTTTGTGGACGTCCAGGGAAAGTTTAAATGGTGAGAAAATATGGAAAAATTGCGAGGAAAATAGTAAAAACCACAATTTAATTTTCCCATACAAACTGTATCTACCTGTCAAACATTCGATGTTCGTCCCGTGGGTACGGTAAATTCGGATCCCCTCAAATCAAAAACATTGTGTATCCAAAAGCACTTCAATAAACAGATTTTAAAACCAAACACTTTTTTCTTTACGTGGCATTGCAACGCATTACAGTACAGCTAGTATTCCATAAAATACTTTGATGCGACTGAATGTCAGTATTTCGCACGGAGCGAATGCTATCTGACTTCCAATAACTTAGCAACCCAGTTAACCGGTTGTCAGACTTGGATTTCTGAGTACCCGTAACGATTCTCATGGTCATTTGTATGACACCCGGGTATGACGATTTTATGTGTTCTCCGAGGCATGGAGGGGTCTCGATGTGTAATTACTAACGGTCACCCATCGACGGATTTTCCATGGCAAGTGCAGTTTAACCTCGCAGATCGAACGATCTACGAAGTTATTAAATAGTCATAACCCTCCCACAAAACAAAAATTAATATTGTTATAAAAAATACAGATGTACGCTCGAAATGTTTATCAGATTTGAAATTCGATTCCTTATCGCACTGTGCGCAATAGGGTTTAAGATGTCATATCAACTTATGGCATATTGACCTTATGAAAAAGTAATGTGCAAGTAATTATAGACCTTAGGGTGGTAAACATTTCACGTCCGCGACTGCACAGACGCCACCACATCAAGCTACCCGAAACTGTAAAATTTTCCCAACCAACCTTGAACCTAATGCTTTGGCGATAAAGATGAAAATCTATTAAAGTAATTTTACAGCTTGTTGTTGGCGTCTGTACAATTGACGGTTTTATCGAACAAGGCGATGTTCACAAATTAAACTAAACGAATTCATGTAATTCCTTCAAGCCGCGTGATCTACTGGTGACACAGAATGACAATACTCGGGATTTTTTAAGATTCAACAAAAAAATAATGTTTCATGAACAATTCATGTTGTTCTGTTTTTGAGTCATTTTAGCGCCCCGAGTTAACTGACTGTGCGGAGTAATACCGCGCTAGTCTAGCGTGTGGCATCAAAATGTTCCGTCACATTTTTTTTTTATATTTCTTTTTTTGCTTATTTTTTTGTTTAATCCTCATTAAGACACGATCACTTACCCCTATCGAAAGAAATCTATGATTTATTTTTAATGTTGCTAAATCCCGTGCGTGGTCAATTTGCACCAGTAGTAGATCACTAGGTTAGAAGGAATTACACGAATTCGTTTACACCTATGAAACCTCCATCCCACAGAAATAACCCCCAAAAATGTAACACAACTGCTGACTCAATAACAGCACCCTATTAATATCGTTACGTTACCTCATTTAGAACAAAGGAAAATAGGGTGGATCACAGAACTCTGTCTCATCCTAATCTCCGTTCATTTAATGAATGAACGCCGTAAGTGGATGAGTCTGAGGCTATTGTATTAGTAGGAATGGTAAAAATAATGTCTGACCGTCTATTTCTTTGTATTGTTTATTTGACCGTACTTAGGCTGATGTACTCGTACACTAACATTAATTATCACACCGATAATTTAGCCCTCATTAAGCTGTCTGCCCAATCACAGTAGGGGTCGCCTTTAGTGTTGTTGTAGCTAGTAGTCATAATGGTAGTGTAGTATAAGTAAAGAAAGAAAATACGTTTATTTGCGGTAAACATGACGCAAAACGGCTATCGCTCATCATTATGCTGCGACCTTGTGCAAGACAGAGCCACAGCGCTGGTTTTCAGCGACAGCCGGCGCCGACGACGTAATGATGTCGTTCGGTGCAGCAAACAAATATTATTAAAAAAAAAAAAAAAAATACGATTTAATTTACAAGTGATAGAATATACTAAACAGGAATATAAAGCCTGATGTCGACTACGGCCGAAACGCATCGAATCGAGTCGAGTCGCATTAGTACCGTGTGAAGACGAATCGAGGCGAAACGGTCAGTAATCGCAAGTCGTTAAAACAGAAATTCGCGTGACAACCAATGCGCACGAGTGATGCGACTCGGCGCGTCTCGGCTCGTCGCTGATCGACGCAGTTTTATAGTAAATGTATAGGAGGCGAATTAATCCGTTTCTATTCGACTCGACTCGGCGAGCCTACTGGACGCCAGCCTTAAAAAAGAAGAAAAGAAAATAGACATCCGTACATGCTATGAGAATATCTTCCTCAATAAACATTTTACGGTTTATGTAGTAGCAACATTTCCAAGCGTCCTCTTTGATATTTTGACGTGCACCCAACATGCACCAAAAAAATAAAATTATGATGTAAGGAATTACATAGTGGCCAACGATGTAATGTGTTACTATTATGCAGTATATTTGAAGTAGTTAGCTTAGACTGACATCCGTGGAGCACAAAGGTTCCAGACGAAAACCAGCGTCAAGTACATAAAGTGCTTGACATTAAGCTGATCTGGACACCTTTTTGGTTCAGCCGTGAGACACATACCCTAGACTTTTTTTTATTTTATTTATATCACAATTTTCACATGTTGTGTCTCTTTGTGCTGTGTCCAAATAAATGATTCTTTATCTTTATCTTTATCTTAGGTTAAGTATTTTACTTCCCCACCCATTGGCTGGAGACCCTTCAGGTCTCGCCAATAAATTGCCCGGTTACGTAGAAACGAACCGCAAAGACCAGCAACCCAATAGAAAAAAAAACCTTGATTCGGCCCTCTGGTGATTTCGTTTATTACAACGGCAACATATCTCGTCTTTCAAGAGTCCTGCAGGAACTGATACGATTGCTTGTTTGTGTAGAACACTTCGTAAATAAGGAAATGTATTTAATAACATCTATTTAAATTAGTTATTGATTATACTCTGCAAATATCCCCTGGGGTACATTGAGAATCTTGAAGGAAAATACTCTTTGAAACATATACCCTGAATTTAATGGTCACGTGGATTACGACCACGTGAATCATACCATCTGAGGTTAAGCTGCTCTTGTTAGCACAACTTCATTTATAAGGCGCTAGCGATTCACCTCGGCATCGCTCGAGTACTTTTTATAGCTTAAACGTTCCCGGAAGAAATTACCTAAATTAGGATGAAAATCGCATCAAAATCCATTGAGTAGTTTAGAAGAAGTAGGCGGACAAACATACAGACGCGAAAAGCGACTTCAATTTATAGTAGGTATTTGAAGATTAAAGAAGAGTTCCACCCCATAAATAAAGGATCTCGTTGTGTAAAGCTAGCCATACACGCACGGGTATGCCCGCCGGATCTGCCCAACAGATGTGCCTGGCGGGCAGATTTGTGCGTGTATGGTGAGAACAGACACGGATATACCCGCCGTATGCCTGCCCGCTGCCCGTGCTCAAAACGACCGGATCGGGTACGGGGAAGGCAGATCCGATTACCAACTGTGCGTGTGTGCGTAGCGACGGATGTGCCCGCCGAATTGCGCCTCAGTCGCGCACTAATGCTTTGGTAGTGTACACGAAATCACGGATCCGATCTGAGTCGCGCCCGGTGGGCAAATCTGTACGTGTGTGGCGAAATCACGGATCGGATCCAAGATGCGCCTGTCGATCAAATCCGTGCGTGTATGGCTAGCTTAACAAACAGTCACCCATCCACGGACTGACCGCTGCAGGCGCAGATTAACCTCGTAAATCGTACGATTCGCGCGGTTGTTATTAAGTGTAGCTGCGCGTATATGCTACTATGAATTGTATTGCAATGGAAGTAAGTTATAGGTACATTTTACAGCCACGAAACCTTTCGTGAAAAAGATTCGCTAATGTCTCATCGCGCACAGATAGCCCAATTTTAGATGCTGCCCGCGTTGCCGTGCTCTCATTGGTCCGTTGACAGTCGCGTCATAACAGCTCACGACTAGTTGCAGTGGTGGCCACATCACGCGGTGCGGTGCGGCAACATTTAGGGTGCTTTTCCACCATAGATGTGCTATGAAACGTTGCTATGGGTGCGTTGGATATCCACCAATCATATTTATTGGTCCACATAGGTAGTATAGCACTGGTGGAAACTGATTCAACTAAGCTACATTTTTTTATATGGAAGGATGCGAGCTATGGATGGTCGCGAGTAGTGTAGCTATGTGCAGAGCAGTGTACTAGGTACTAGTAGACGTGCCTATCCCCGTGCCTTCCCTATTGTCGATACGTCGCATAGCTCCAGCTGCGCATCTTCCTCGCACAGCTACCTTGCGGCGGCGCATTTTCGTAGCACATGTTACTCGCTCCGCTACATAGTTTAGCATCAGTGGAAACGGTCACATAGTTTCGTAGCTTAGCTTTTACATTCTCGCAGCATATCTGCATAGCACATCTCTGTTGGAAAGGCACCCTTATGGGGGATTTACACGGGTCGATTTTAGCTGTGCGGCAAGTCACCAGTCGCATCGCTTGTAAAAATCGAATCGCCACCCCATTTACACCGGTCGACAATAATCGCACGCGACTTGTTTATTTCTAGCTGAACAACACAGTGCAAAACACACCTCATGCGGCGGGCGATCGCCTGCAACTGACCATTTACACGGTCGATTTTAGTCACCCGCCGCAAGCGACTTGTCGCCGCACGACAAAAGTCGGATGGCACCTAACATTGGGGCTTGCGATTTTAGTCACTTATTGTGGCCTAGTCGAATTGTCATTTGGACGGTCGATTTTCGCTGTACGGCATAGCCGTGCGGCGAAAATCGACCCGTAAAGACCGCCATTTGCTTATACTTACATTAAGATGTATGCAAACAAAATTAACAAACATCAGTAGTCCACCATCTTAGGCGTTAGTTTGAAACAAGTTCATAACTTTAGACCTTCAAGTTCAGCCGCACATTGAAATTTCATAACTTAGTTCCAGCTTAGTTACCGTAAGTTTCAAATAGCGCTGATTCATTTGGATGATTGTGACGTTTGAAGTGACCTAGAAACTTAACTGAAGGAGCTCACAGCTAATTGAAAACTTCGCAAATCGAACGATCTGCAAGATTAAGCTGCGCTTGCAGCGTTCAGTCTGTGGATAGATCGAGATAGATCGATCGTGAGGATAATCGATACCAGACCTCTCATATCTCGGAGAGCACGTTAATGCTACTTTTCCACCAGATATGAGTGTTACGGTTGTGTTTCAAACTAGCCAATAGGATCGCTTTATACAGGTTGTCCCAAAAAGTAGTGTCAAGCGGAAGTCCAGAGATAGATCACCCTTAGAGGTACCCGAATCATCCCCTTAGACATTCCACGATTTTGTAGTTTTCGAGTTATGACTTCTTTTCATGTTTAAGTCTGACTTTAATGACATTTTTGATCATAGTGATGAATAGTTGAGATAAATGCGTGTTTTTTGTTATTAAATACTCTATTCGTCTCATCATCATCATCGCCACATCGACCATGTTGGGGGGGTTTGCCGTAATCGCCACACTTGGCAGGCAGGTTGGCGATCACAGTATGGTTGTTAAAATACTCAGAGAATGCTGCTGCCCATCTTCTAATGAATCCCTTAGCCGCCTTTTACGACACACGGTATTCGTCTAATTTAGAAAAAATAACTGTTCACGTCACCATGATCAAAAACGTTATTAAAGTCAAACTTTGGTTTAAACATGACTGTATTAAGCCGGGTCCGCTGCGCCGTGTTTTCGTGTTTGCAAACAGGATAACATTATTTGCTAACCGAATAGGAGCGTGGCCTAACAGTTTTGTTAGCAAAATTGGCGCTGCGGACCCGGCTTAATATTGTTTGCTAACCGAATAGTGGCGTGGCCTAACAGTTTTGTTAGCAAAATTGGCACCGCGGACCCGGCTTAATATTGTTTGCTAACCGAATATGAGCGTGGCCTAACAGTTTTGTTAGCAAAATTGGCACCGCGGACCCGGTTTAATATTGGTTGCTAACCGAATATGAGCGTGGCCTAACAGTTTTGTTAGCAAAATTGGCACCGCGGACCCGGCTTAATATTGTTTGCTAACCGAATATGAGCGTGGCCTAACAGTTTTGTTAGCAAAATTGGCACCGCGGACCCGGCTTAATATTGGTTGCTAACCGAATATGAGCGTGGCCTAACAGTTTTGTTAGCAAAATTGGCACCGCGGACCCGGCTTAATATTGTTTGCTAACCGAATAGGAGCGTGGCCTAACAGTTTTGTTAGCAAAATTGGCACCGCGGACCCGGCTTAATATTGTTTGCTAACCGAATAGGAGCGTGGCCTAACAGTTTTGTTAGCAAAATTGGCGCCGCGGACCCGGCTTAATATTGTTTGCTAACCGAATAGGAGCGTGGCCTAACAGTTTTGTTAGCAAAATTGGCGCTGCGGACCCGGCTTTACTAACCTTGACACAAGTTTGAAAATCAAGTGATCCTATTGGTGGATTTGACACAATCCGTAGTACACATCTCTGGTGGTAAAGCAGCCTAAACAGTTGGTCCCGGATGTCATACGAATATTTATGATAGTCGCCACAATCATGTTGTCAATAGCCTGAAAGTCTGACAACCGGTATCCTTAGAATGTCGGTTTTGCCTAGTAACTGGGTCACCTTATGATGACGTGATATTGTCAGAACGAGACTTATTGGCCACTTTTGTCTCGTGTGGGTACGGGCTAGAATATAATACCTAATTCCTCACCGCATGCTGGGAATAGACGCGTGTTGTGATTCAACAAAACCAAGCACGCTTGGTGCTAGGATCTATACGGTCCGCCTGGCTAGCTACCACCTTCACATTTAATCCCGGCGCTAAGCAGTTTACTGTGTTCCGTTGTGTGTATGTGAGAGCCAGAGGGGCATAGGAGAATTTCTCTGTATTTTTGTTACTTGGATTCGTGTGCTCCATCTTAGACCCTGTCTGCGCTTACCATTAGGTGCGGCGAGGGTCAAACGCGACCAAGTCAAGTAGTAAAAACAAAAACGTGCATTTATTGGGGTTGCCCGACTGGTTTCGGACCCAAACGGAGCCTTCATTCATGAGCTGATCACGTGGCGAGGTCGTGATACGAATCCGAAACTACTAACTAATTTGGATTTGAAACTAGTCGGGCAATCCCAAAAAATGCATGTGAGTAAACCGTATCTAATCATAAATATGTCTTAGTTAAGTCCGCAGCTCTCGACTAACTCGATAACTATTCACCGGTAAGTTTCCGTGGCTAAATATCGGAACTTTATAATTACATTTTCACTTGTCTCAATAATCAGCGACTCCTACTCGATACTGAAGTTTCATTAACATTGTTGAATGAGCATGTAAGTTAAAAGAGAACAGCGGTTTTTGAAAATCGACTCGTTCTGTTTGATTACTGATTTTTAAAAAATCAGAGAATTATTAAAACAAATAAGAGAAAAACGGATTTTGATTGGAAATTATCATAATATCACCTGACTAAAAATCAGCAAATTGTGTTAATTTAAATTATAATATTTTTGTCTCTTGCATGATAATGGCAAGGATATTAAAGATTTGTCAGTGATGGTCTGTTACTGTACATAACTATGTAATAGTCACATTATATACACAACAATGTTCTAGGGCCCTAATGGACGGTCATGATTAAAAAGTATATACCTAGAATAAAATGTAATCGTTTCTACAATGTTGATCGGTACATCCTATATAAATGGTAGCCAAGTTGCGGTTTTGACAGGCGCTAACGAAACGATGTCGAAGTTTTTGAACGATCATTAAGCGCTCGCCGAGACCCAAATGATAAAAAAATGGCAAGCTCTATCCACCAATATGTATGTCTGTGGAAGAATCTTTATTCACATAATTTTTGCATACATAGAAATGCCAAGAAATGTTCACAGTCACTGTAAGAAAAGTATATTATCTAAAAAACATTTTTTTCTAAGAAAAAATAAAAATATAATAGCGCCTTTCTTGCACATGCCTGACTGTTGATATCATATAGTAAAATGAAGTTATTATTATGACCTTTAAAATGGCATATACCACAACATGATACAGCACGGGACAAAACGCTCATTCTACTTCCCTATAATTAAAACAAATACTTTGTATGAAAGTGTCCGCTTTCTCTTATGGCTCTATTGGCGTTGTCACTCAATATGAGGTATCAACTGTGTGGAAAGTGGGCTAGTGGTTCAAGAGGCGTGCGAATTGTCCCGTCAGTGTTAAGGGGACGGCTTGTGATTTTAATTGAACAAGAATCTTTTATAGCCGACTTTGAAAAAGAGGTTTCGTATTTGGCGATATAATTGGTGGAGTTCATCAGTTCAGTTTCTCTAAGCCATTCCGTTTCAGCTTTTTTTATGTTTTTTGTTTCTATTTTGATTGGACTAAACTACAACACGGTTTTACTCAAAATGATTTGATTGTGATCTTCAGTTCTAATAAAAAATATAATATACGTACTGTTCGTAGTTGAGAAGTACCATTCTCTATCTCCGAAGTGTTTTTTCAGACAACGGGAATATTACACTTTCAAAAAAATACCAGAGGCATGCAGGAACGTACATAAAAAAATACGTGTCGAATTGAGAATCTCCTCCTTTATTACAGTCGGTTAAAAACCACCATACTGTATAAATATGTATACAGGCTGTAAACAAATTCTTCAAAAATCTACGGGAACAAACAAAAACATAACGCGTCAAATTAAGAACTTATTCATTTTTTTAATCTATTAAAAACTACTAGTATAATTGTTTTAATACTTTCTCGAATTGTACACATCATAAAATAATGATTCGAGTCTAATCACGTAGCAAATTTCGAATATATTTGGAAACGTCGGGATAAGAATGTATATTTCGCTGCTTGAATTCAAAAGGGCCACAAATCAAAATAACTAAAAATCCTTTTTATTGCAAAAATCGTATCAATTCTGTTTATATTTTTATATGCGAAAAAGACACCCAGTATTTTCGCATTAATAATAGTCCAATCACACTACTGCCCTCTTTGCATTTTTACACTTTGGTGGCTAATTTCAGGTCAAAGCTGCCATTTTGTCAATTGTGACCCGGCATTCTGCTTGACCACACGTATTCTTTGTAAAAAAGGGCCACATCTCCAAAAATATCTCAGTTTCATTTAAATTTTTTATTTAATAAAATTTATATTAATATTAAAAAGTACCACATTTTGGAATACGACCGTATTGAGTTTAAAATACATGTAAGTATAACATTATTTTTTTATCAGCAAAAGTGCCGTGTTTTGTAATGCGTTCGTTTTGGATTTAAATGAAATGAGTTTTATGATTATTTTACGAAAAAAAAGGTGCAGTATTTGGAATGCTTCTGTTTTGCACAAAAGATTAAGGTGAATATGACAGTTTTTATTGAAACAAATATGCATTATTTGTTTAGGTTGTTTTTATGTTTCAAAATTAAATCAAAAATTATAATAATTAGAGTTTCAATCAAATTATTAACATATACTTAAAGCTTAATACTAAATATTTGACAAGGCGCCTGGCCGAATAAACTGAATATTCGACCAAACTAAAATTAGTTTCTAAGTTTTCGATAATTGTGTTGCCGCGTAATCACGTTGTTATAAGCATGTATTTTGTCCGTCAAATATTCTGCTAACAACATTGTTTCTTAATTTAAAGATGTGCACCTTAAAGAAAAATGTCTGGTAAGATTAGAAAAAGAGAAAGACAAGGAAAGTGTAGGCAAAAACTTTGTAATCGCAGTCTATGATTTACAAGCGGTAATGCCCTATCCACAAGGTGAAGTATCAAGCTTCTATTACGTCCCAAAGCTGAATCTTTTGAATTTTACTATTACCGAGCTTGGTACTAAAAACACTACATGTTTTGTGAGGCACGAAGGAGAAGGAGGCCGCGGCGCTAACGAAATAGGTTCATGCGTACTTATGTACTTAAAGAGTTTGCACGATAAAGCAAGTGAAGATTTTGACGTTGTTTTTTATAGCGAAAATTGCTGTGGTCAACAGAAAAATAAATTTATGTTGGCAATGTATCAGCACGCCATAAATGAGTTTCCGAAACTTAGGAGCATAACTCATAAATTTTTAAATAAGGGGCACACCCAGAATGAGGGGGATGCTGTTCACTCCATCATTCAGAGGAATATCACAAGAGCATTAAAATCTTCGCCAATTTATGTACCTGACCAGTACATAACTTTGATTAAAACCGCAAAGAAGAAAAGAACACCTTTTACTGTAAAGGAACTCACACATGAGAATTTTATGAATTTGAAATCTCTGGCTGTTTGCAACTACACCACCAATGAAGATGGAGACAAGGTGAAATGGGCAGATCTTAAAGTCATTAAAACTGATCAAGAACTTATGCTTCTTCGTAGGAAGTCTTATATAAAAACATGTTCTTATGAACATGTTTTTATATAAGACTTCCTACGAAGACGCAGAGTATGCCCAAGTAACTACATTAAAAAGAAGCCAAAATGCACCTGAAACTGGTCCGCGAACTATGAAAAAACTCTATGCCAATAAGTTACAAGTTGCTGAAGCAAACAAGGCATTTTAAACCTGATTGAAAAGAATGTGATCCCAAAGTATTACGAAACTTTTTATGCTAATCTTTAATATGATCATAGTTTTAAATGATAATTAAGTAAGTTTATTTATTTAAACCAGGGTATTTCTGAGACTGATTGATACAGACTGATTTTAGTAGAGGAATAATTTAAAGTGTTAGTTAACGTTAAACGTTTTGCTTAAGCGAGATTATTGTGATGACTTTTACTCTGTTCAACGAAACATGAGTCCTGACAGCTCGGTTATTTCATAAAAGATTGCCGTAAGACCGCTATCAAAAAAATGTCAACAACACCATCAAAAACCGTGAAATAGCTATATTAATTGTTTTGTTTTTTTTTTTTAAATTGTTTAAAGGTTGATTTTATATAATGTTATTGCAAGGTATTGCTATCATTTAGTTATAATTGCGTATTCTTAACACATTGCACTAAACAATGATACAAAACATCTAATAAAACTTGTTTTTACTATGATTTGTGGCTTTTTATTAGTTACATTCATAAACAATATGGTAATTTTTTATAAGCAAAAGGGACTTATGTGATGTTTTACTTAACTGGGTAAAATTTACAGGAAATATGAAATTATAGACGAATAGAGGCTTGAAATATACATCCGATGATATATAACACATAGGTATAGAATCTATATTTTTTTAATAAAAAAACAAATACCACGGCCAAAACTTTGATGAGCTCTCCTGTAAAAAAATGACTTTTAGACTTATGGCCCCTTTGAATTTAAGCAGCGATTTGTGCCTTTTACAATATTGTATACAATTAGTCTCGCATCTGTTTCTGCCCCAATTCTAGTCATAAATCAAAAATAATTAAGCCAATTAACCTTTTAAGTAAGGGCTTTTAATAAGAAACTACCTACTTCACTACACGAACACCCCAAAATTAAGAAAAGAGAAATTATACAGCGTGTACCAGTTCAACCATTTAATTTGTTCAATTTGAATTACAAGGGTTCATAAAAAGCAGGCAGAGGTCATAATTTTGGACCCTCGACCGTAATTTTCTTGGTATAATGTAGCATTTGGGAGAAAGGACACGCCCATTTCGTGTTACTGTTAAATAAACCTAAAAATGAGTATTTTTAGATTACAAAGCCTTGGAGCGTCCAAATTGTCAACACTGCGAGTCTGTAGAAGAAGAGCATCACTTGTTAGTGGAATGCGTCCGTAATCGCAGAGAAAGAGATACATTGGTGCCGATTCTGTTATGGATAAACTAAACTTAATTTAGACTATTGCCATCTTTTTCACTCTAATAAAATAAGAAAGAGACATACGTAAATAAGAGCTGTCACATTTAGTTGAACTAAAAGTAGACGACATTTAAAACGTGTCGACTAAAAACACGGTGAAGTTCAAGGCGTAAACTAATTTGACATCTCTAACTTGTTGGTTGTTGTCTATCACCGTCCTTTTCTCGCGCTATCTGTAAGTAAAAGATAGCAATTCCCTAATTTTAGTTTAGTTGGTGAACAAGAGAATCGGCACCATTGTTGGCAGAGTTAAAAATTAGTAAGTTGGATTTAAGTGCTGTTCAATGTTTTTTGTCTAAACCCTGTAGTGCGGAAGCTAAAAAAATATATAATTTTGCATACAGCTATTTAGCTTCTTCTTCTTCTCTCGTGTCAGCACGAGCTATAGGAAAATAGCTCATGCTGTGGTGAAAACATTAGCCAGTCAGCAAGGTTGGTAGCGGGGCTGACTGCCCAGGGTGCGCCGGACGTAATTAAGTATCGTTACTCGTGGAGGCTCTTTTCATGCACCCCAAAAGCTATTTAGCTAATAGAGTGTCTCTTGTCTCTTAGTTAATAAAAACTTATTTTGTTATGAGTTATAATGGGGCAGACATAATTCTGTGTGATAATAAGTGATAACCAAAAGCCTCTAAATAAATAAACATTTTAAAAAAAACCTTGAAAAAGATTTAACCCCTTTTCCAATTATTTATTTATTTTAAAATGTTTTACAAAAAACAAAATGGTGAAAAATATACAGAAAACTTCGCTTTAATACTACCTTTCTTTCCGATAAATCGAGTAATCACACATCATTGTATCACAATTACCAGTAGCAAAGATCATCGCACAAAAAACGTACAATACACAATTACCGATGTAGTTTTTGTACTTTGTTTGTATTTCTATGAAGAGGAAGATGAGAAGTATGAAAGTGTAATTTAATGATACTCTTTTCACCGTAAGTTGATTAAAGAATTTCAAATATTTGTAAAAAACAAAACATCTATAATATAGCTATTTCACGATTATTGATGATGTCGTTTACGTTTTTTGTAGCAGTCTCCTTACGGCTACAATTTACGAAATGACCAAGCTGTCAGGACAAAAGACAGACGGACTTAAAAAAGAGAAATAATAAATTAAGCCACAAATTTATTTATTGGCCACATGAACAAACTTCTCATTTTATAACTAAGCAACGGGAAAATGAGATAACCTCTAATAAACTAATTCGACTTTTTTACAACGCCAACTAAATTTTTGGGCACCTCGACACGGATAGGTTAGCTTCGTTTGCTCGCTTTGCTCGCTCACTCTACCCCCCGTCATCCCCTTCGTGTTAGGTTACTTTAAACCCTGCAGACAGAAATAGGAGCCGCGCGCAGCGGGGCTCCGTCGACTCTTTTTGTTTTTCATTTGTTTTTATTGTGAAAATGAAAGTGGGTGACGAACAGTGGCTTATATAGAAGATAACTAGTGGCTAAGATAGTATCATTCAGACGCTCGTTAATTGTGGCTGACTTAGTAATTTAGAAGCCAATGTAGATTTTTAGAGGCGAATAATGCTATTAAAAAGAAGTCTGTTTAATTAGCACCCCTTAAAAATACCTGGAAGGAGTATAACAATTGCCATAGTATTAAATTAACAGTTTTAGAAGGTGTCTTCAATTTGGTTTAGCGTGAATTAGTATCGGATTTTGAAGCAGCTAATTTTTAGGGCCCCGTACCCAAAGAGTAAAACGGGACGCTATTACTAAGACTCCGCTGTCCGTCCGTCTGTCACCAGGATGTATCTCATGAACTGTGATAGTTAGACAGTTGAAATTTTCACAGATGATGCATTTCTATTGCCGCTATAACAACAAATACTAAAAACAGAATAGATATTGGTACGGAACCCTTCGTGCGCGAGACCGACTAGCACTTGGTCGGTTTTTTTCTATTTTGTTTGGCATAAAATATACATAAACATGAGATTACAGCAATCGCGAGTGATTCGCTGTTATTTTTCGAAGAGTTCCGTTGTCTATCTCCGATGGTTCACCAAATCTAAATAGGACAAAATCAGGAGAAAAAAAGAAGAAAAAAAAATCTCATCGAATTGAGATATTTCTCCTTTTTATTGAAGTCGGTTAAACAGGCACTACACCAACATAATTACTTTGTGACTATCGCTTCCTCTACCGCCCCGCTGTCCGCTAGCTTCAAGACTATACCCTTTCTACATTCCCGGATTACATGCTGTTGATAAGCGTTTTAAAGGTCAAATCCCGACTACATTATTTAAAGTTTCGTACTTTTGTATTTCAACTTTAATCCGCTTGAGTAACGATGAAAATTGTTCGTATTTACAGATTCAAGACTTTAAATGTCAATAAACACAAACTATCATTGTTGGAATTTTTGATCTGACATTTTGGGATTAGAATTTGAATGGGAATGTACAGTGGGTCCCAGGATAATGTTCACAGACGAAAATGGGTGAAACTAGACTACAATTTTTAGGCAAAAAAAAGTAAAAAGAAGCCGTATTTTAATACGTTTTTTTAGCGTTTTTATTAGTAAAAAATATTTAATTACGAGTACATTTAAGGTACAAGTCCGAGACGGGCTGGAGAACGCAGACCGCAAACTGTAAAAGTAGTATCGCTTGCGGTGCGATCTGCGGCTGCGTTCTGCGGTTGCAGTTTTGCAGTCGCTGTCGGAATAGCACCTTTAAAGTGCACACCTTAAAGGCGCTATTTCGATGGCGAATTGCGGGTCTGCGGTTGTAGTCTGCAGTTTGCAGCCCGTCTTGGACTTGTAGCTTTACGTATTGCGTGTATGTCGTTGAAATTAAAACGATGATGATGGCTGAGAATTGATGTTGCAAATAAAAAGCAACCCTTAAAAACAGCCATCAAGCTAAAAAAAAATAGCATCTATAAAAAAAAAGTATATTTTTTTAAGGATTTTTAATTTTTTTGTCGATAAATTGTCGTCTAGTTTTACCCATTTTCGTCCGTGCACATTCTCCAGAGATCCACTGTATACCAACTGCTAAGGCGACGTGCTAAATGTTCTATTGAAGATAGCGCGATTTTTTCTTTTTTTTTCTTTTGTACTGCTGTAGATGGTCCTAGGGGACCGTTTCTACGTAACCGGGCAGTTATTGGCGAGACCTGAAGGGTTTCCAGCCAATGGGGGGGGGAAGTAAAATACTTAACCTAAGCTAACTACTCGTAATACACTAACAGCATGACTACCTGCAACAACAGCACTAAGGGCGACCCCTAGTGGGACTCGGACATTGGCTTAGGGCGTTGCTGGCGGGGACTTAGGGGGGTGTGACTGCGGAGCCTGAAGAGACGGCCGGCTCTACGACGGAGGAGCTCGGTGAAGATGATTGAGCGATTTATTCACGCAGTATTAATACTCGTAGGCATTGTACAAATAGCTACATATCAAGGTATATTTCCAGGACAAGCTGACCTCTCATTGTACGGAAAGCCTATACAATGTGAGTTCAGAGCATACTGGAAATGTGTAGCTTGATAGCTGTGCGTACCTTACAAAAATAATTAGGCGGAGATCGAGAAATGTAGATAGCTATATTTTATTTTACAGTAAAAGACAAAATAAGTAAGAAAAAAAAATACGTCAAATAACTACGTATGTCCCTATGTATAAATTGTTTACCTATTATACCTAGGTAAGTAACAGAATATGTTTGTATGTAATCGCTAATGTAACCTAATTTTAATGTGATGTTTATTTTCCTAATTTTTTAATATCTTTTAAGTAAGTACTTATTGTATGCCTTGAACACACTTACTGGGTCTATGTGTGTTTGGGATAACTATTCTATAAGTTCTCTGTAAACTACATTTTGCAATAAATAACTAAAAAAAAACAACAAGAAATACACAGTAATTAAATGGTGGTCTTATCGATCAAAGCAATATTTTGCAGAAAACCATTGGATGGAAAGAATAATATTAAAGTTTAATTTTTAAATAAAAACATCAAAAGCCCACAAAATTATGCTATTCGAAATAATTTCAAACAAGCCTTCGAAAACATCAGAAAAAAATTAAAAAAGTTCCAAACAAAAATGGCGGCTGCTCATTTTATTTAAGTGTAAATATTTTATATTGAATCTCTAATGATTCGTAAAGTTTATCATCAAAGCAAGAAATATGGTTTACTACGGCAGAAAAAAACATTAAAATAAAAATATTAATGGCTACAATATAGGAGGCGTCATTAAAATTTTGCACAAAACGAAAATAAACATTTAATCGCAAAACGCTTTTAGTGTTCTTTAAGAATCCATTAAACCTAAAAATTATTACACATATTATTGACGAATAAAAATGTATACTTAAAAAACCGGCCAAGTGCTAGTCGGACTCGCGCACGAAGGGTTCTGTACCATTATCTATAAAAACGGCAAAAAAATCACATTTGTTGTATGTTGTATGGGAGCCCAATATTTATTTTATCCTATTTTGAAGTATTTATTGTTATAGCGGCATACATCATCTGTGAAAATTTCAACTGTCTAACTATCACGGTTCATGAGATACAGCCTGGTGACAGACGGACAGACAGCCAGACGGCCAGACTGACAGCGGAGCCTTAGTAATAGGGTCCCGTTTTACCCTTTGGGTACGGAACCCTAAAAAGGTGCATCCATACTACAGTTAGTTTTTGTGAAGCAACATTTTGCAATGTGATAACATTAAGTAACTTTTGTGGTCACTTATTGAATATTGCTCATACTAATCGCATCCATACTGCCACTAACATACAAGGTTAGTCAGAAAAGGGATACTAATCTGAAAGAGTGTTAAAGTACCCATAATAGTGAGTAATTTTTGTTCTACCACTTTCCCCAAAAGTCAATAGTTTTAGAGATATAGCTGTTCAAAAATTAGAAAAAAAATCTAAAATTTATCTATCCTCAGCTATGATCAGCTGTATTAACATTTTAGGTCATATTTGGGGTCACGAATTAGAAGCTCCATTTTCTGAAATCGTAACTAAAGCAGGGACGAAGAATTTTTGAAAAAACTAAAATAAAAATTATTTTACATGAAAATAAAAAATATGGAATTTTGAAATTTTAACACTTGCTTTAAAACCGTCATCAGTGATACTTTAAGTGACCTGCGGATTAGTACCCCCTTTCTGACTAACCTTGTGTATACAAAACTTTTGAAAACAACTGTTATTGAAATTTTATGTGATTTTTTGTGTGTTTGACGACACGTTTGATATACCTACTTAGATCGTGAGTTCGATACTCGTTTGGAACAAATAATTTGTATGGCCTACAGATAGTTGTTCCGGTTTTGGGCGTTTGTGCATACCTATGAAGATCTGTGTCTGTAAAAGGCTCCACTATACAGGAGAAATCATAGTATGTGGCAAAGTTGTGGAAAAAGTTTATTATATTATGTTACTGTGATGAGGTAACGTTGAACAACATTCTGTAACAAATAAAAGTTGTGCAACGATACAAAACACGGCAAAATCTTTTTTAAATTATTATTTTACTTGTTCTCGCTTGTTTTAAGAGCAGAAAGGGCAAAGGCATTTTGTATTTGATATGTATTATAATATCTACATATTTTATTATTTATATATATGTATTTTATGTAATTTATATTTACCTTAGGAATTCGTATTATATTCAGTTCAAAATTGTCAACTCTTTTTATTTATTTTTTTCCTGTGCCTATTTCAATGCTTTTCTTTTCAACCCAAAGGTTGACTGGTAGAGAATGCCTTATGACATTAAGTCCGCCTTATGTACCACCATAGTGCTTAAAAGTATAAATAAATAAAGGGTCTAAGATGGAACACACAAATCCAGAAATAAATAGAAATTCCCCTATACCCCTCTGGCTTTCAAATATACACATCGAAATACAGTAAAATGCTTGGCGCCGGACTTTATTGTAGAGGTGGTAGCTAGCCAAGCGGAGCGATTAGATCCTACCACCAAGCATGTCGTGTTTTGTTAAATCTTACTACACACATTCTAATGATGTGGAAGTTTTATGTTCAAGTCCGTCCCTACACGGGGAGAAGGACAGTTAAAAAAGGTCTAGGTTGGTGAAACACCCCCTTAGTTTGTGTTTTTTGCCTAGGGATATTCTGAATTATATATTTACATTATACATCTTCTTTTTCCAGACGAAATCCCCAGAAGAAACGCTAAAACGTGGCCTGACGAACAAATGCGTCCAGCGGGAGACATCTTCGTGCATAGCTATCGAGCTGGTCGGCTACGTGGATAGGATGCTAAGGACAGCATCCTTCCAGCTTGGCGAGGATGTTATGATTGTTGATGAGAGGTGAGATAGAAACACTATACTTGTAATTATTCTGCCCTCGAGTAGCATTTAGGGCCTAAATGCTACTAGTGATCTATTAAAAATAGACTAGATCTTAATGATCGATTAAAAAAGTTAACACAAATATTTTCAACCATTAAAATTTACAGTTAACTTTATTTAACAAATAACTTTCAACTCATAAATAAATTCAACCATTGTCGCCATCTATACACCGCGGGCCTGAGGTACCCGAAAGATTTTAACCATCGATTCCGATGAATAATTGGAGAAGAAAAGCTAAGATAAAGTTTCTTGAATAAAGTTATTAATAAAAAATTTGGACATATTCATTATTTACGGAAATTCACAATTCAAAAAATCTCTAGGGTAATTGCCCTACGAACGTGGAGTTGCGACTTTTGTCATACCATATCCCACTCGCCGTATGTCGTATTTTGTCGGGGGAGTTCATGAAGTTAGAATCTTATTTATCTACACACACGATATTTTATAGACGATGCCAGTTCCACCTAAGTTATTGTTTACACGAAAGTACTACAGTTACTTGATTTATTTTGTTCCGAAAAACAAAATAATTGACTGAATTGATTATCTTGATAGAACATTATGGACTCACTAGCTTTCGCCCGCAGCTTCGCTTGCGTGAAATTTTGAACCCGTTAAGTGACGATTTTCCATACAAATTTTCATCCCCTATTTAACTCCCTTAGGGGTTGAATTTCGAAAAATCCCTTCTTAGTGGATGCCTACGTTACAAAAGGTACCTACTGTCAAAATTTCAACTTTCTAACCCCAACGGTTTAGGCTGTGCGTTGATAGATCAGTCAGTCAGTCAGCTTCTCCTTTTATATATATAGATAATACCATCATAAAGGCGAGTTTAAACTCTTTCGGATACCTCGGGCCCACGGTGTATACTGCGCACAGGTTAAGAAACTTGCAGGACTGCAAAATCAGCTCCTTTACAATCTCCCGCTGTTTTTTGTCACTGCTCGAGTTATTTTTGCTGGCAATTTTTCCCGACGTTAAGAAACTTTTTCTTGATTATTTTAACCTTTGAAGAATCATGAAGTTATTCAAGTAGTCTATTTCATAACTTATTGGTGTCCTTCACAAAAACTAACAAATTAAAAAAAAACAGGTATCAACCTTTTCATAAAACTTTTCATAAAGACGAAAAAAAGTTACGAATCTCCTCGTAAATTAGAAGGGTAGTTGAACATGAACATAAATAAAAAATTAACGAAAAATGTCTACAATTTTCAAACTCTTCGGCTACTTCCCAAAAAGGTTTCAGGGTAAACACGGCTAATTTATCCGTCGTTAATGAAAATCTTTTTTATTCAAAAGTCCGTGAATTTTTTTGGGTAGCGAGAACCTTTTTCGAACTTTTTATCAGGAAATGTTTTATTCGTAACCAAACTTCCTGAATTTTCGTGGCTTACTTATTTTCTCTTTCATATTTTCGGTTGTCATGCGAGTTTTTGAAGGTGCAGCACCGAAGGGTTAATTCTCATAAAGCGCAGTTCAGACTACACTATAATATTTCGCTATATAGTAAAGCACATTGCGTCATAAGCTATAACTATACAGCATGTAAGGGTAAACACCGTTATCACTCAAACCATGGGAACTACCCATAAACATAAAAATAAAGGAACGAGTAAAAAAAAAATATATAAAGCGTGTGAAATGAGCGGCGCGGCGGCGCTACGACGCGGCGTACACACACTCGCTAACGAGACAGATGACTGGCTGGGGTAGCAAACTGTGCGGGGCCGTGCGTCGGGCCACGCGGCGTGTTCTCCGCGCCCCCTCCCGTGTCTTGTTGCCCCCGCGCATAGGGTGAAATGCTTTTGAGGAAAAATAAAAATATTATTAACAAAAAAGCTTGTTATTTTTCATTGATTTTACGTTCTATATATGAAACCAAACCACTGATTTCAAGGATAACGATGTTTACCCTTACAGCCTGTATATCATAACGTTCACGATATACGCTATATCGTGAGCCGACAAGCGCAAGCCGCCGGTTGTGTTTTACATACAGTTAGTGCGACGAGAGAGCAGTGTGACGCCCGACCTGCTGCCGTACGTGCGCGGTACGGACGACGCACTGCTTACAGGCCGCGTCAACTGTATGAAAAAAAAAACACAACCACTCGTTTGCTGCTCGACAGCCGCACCGCTGCGGCACGGCTACAGTCCGACAACAACCGTCTAAATTAGATTGGAAGCGCCCTTACGCGTCATCCTACGTGAGCGATCTACAAGCAACGCGAAGCGGCGCGGCGCGACGCGAAAACTACAAACAGTCGATACCTATTGAAGTGGCCTACGTGACCAAACGCACGTGGAGTGCGGTGCGGCGCGGCGCGGCGCGGCGCGGCGCGAAGCGAACGCTGTTATTTGGCTTGATATTTTCACGCGAACTGGATGCGGTGCCGTACAGTGCTACTGAATGACAACGGCGCTCGGCGAGCGGTCCGCGAGCTCGTAGGACAAAGCCGCCGCTTCGCACCGCATCGCATCGCTTCGCAATTCGCGTCGCTTTAAACCGCCTACGTAAGACGTCGCGTTAGACTGGAAGCTGACCCCGACAAAGTTGGGAAAAGACTAAGCAGAACACATACTAACGGTCCAAAATATGTTTTTCAGCCACGGCGCTGCAGCAGAAATCCCAGTGAAGTCAGAATCTTTAGCAAGAGCCGGTACGTCACTTGAAGACCAGGCCCAGCAGTTCATTATTGATAAGTTGTGGCACTTCGTCAGCTCCCGGTCTTTGAGGTACAGGCTGCTGAACGATGCAGACCTGGTCATCTCTGGCAAACAGGAGAAGGACGGAAGCCTTGGTGTTGGTAAGTCGAACTAATTTATTTATACTTTTTTGCAGTATGGTGGTACATAAGGCGGACTTAATGCCATAAGGCATTCTCTACCAGTCAACCTTTGGCTTAAAAAGAAAAGCATCGAAATAGGTACCTACAGCAAAAAAATCAATAAAAAAGAGTTGACAACTAATAATTTATAATAATTTTTTATGTGCATTTAACTTTGAGTTATATGTAAAATGCCTGATTAGTCATGCAAGTTTCAACTACACATTCATAATAAATACACGCATATCTAATCGGTTATACTACCTTTTTACTTATTATTTTGGTCTAGTGATGTATTGTTATTATTTTAGTCGATATACCTAACGTTTTAATAATTGGCTAGGAATTGATTTACCCGAAATTTGTCATTTAAATCCTACATCAAAAATTTAAATAAAATATATTTTATTTTAGTAACAATCTGTAAGGCACTTTTTTCGAGTTAAGCTTCAAAAGGGACTATCCATGACATACCTACAAGTAAATGATGAATATTTAACTACTCAGAAAGGTTTTCTATTTTTTCTAATGGAGAACATTAGTATAGATCAATCATTTTCAAATCACCCATATCTATAAATCGTTAAGCCTGGAACCTAAATACGAAATGACAATTGACAACCGTAATGAGTTTCATGCAAAGTCAGGTACCTATGTAATCGATTACAGCTTAGTCGATTACCGTGTCACATCCCTAAGGATTAATTAGGGAGGTGAACTTGTAGTCATTAGAGCGCCATAAGCCTGCCTCGAGCTTTCAAAGCTTGTTGGTATTTCGGTGTAAGCAGATAATAAGCGGGTATACGTGAAAAAATATTAATGTTATTTGGGATAAGAGAATTCCACTGATATTTTATGAATGCATAGCTTCACTTGCTTAGATAAAGTAATTTGCGTTGATAATCCAAAATTTTAAACTTCTATACATAGATAAATAATTTAAAGATATACCTATTGCATATAAAATAATATATTTAAACCACGGGATCGCGTATGACGAAAAAATTAAAAAATATTTTCACTTCTATAACAAAGTCGTAAAAAATGAACCCTTTCATTTTAAACGCAAATGCTTATACGCCTGACGGTTATTATTTCCTTTATTCACATTTTTTTACATATTTACTTACATTTTTAAATATTCTAATATAAAAATAAAAACATTTAAAAATATAAAAAATAGTATCCCACCGGCATCGGGAACAAGGTCCAAGCTGCCGGCAGTCAGGGCTCCAGAGAAAGGAACCTCCTCACTATGCGTGCCGTATCCAGGAGTACTGCTTTTTGTATCAAGCCCTTGATCCAGCCATCCAACGAGAGCCTCTTAAGGTGTTGATCGAGGCTCTTGGCTATGAGGCCATTCGCCGTAACGACTATCGGAACAATGACTGCTGAGTCCACATCCCACATGGCGACAACCTCGTGTGCTAGATCAAGATATTTTAATTGTTTATCTTCGCCTGACGGTTTATTATTAGTTAAGTCCAACCTTAATAAGTGCTGATAGTAACTAAACATATGACAGTCTACTGTTTTTAGAGCGCTTGAGCTTGCGTTCAAGCTGAAGCCGAGATAATATGGTCCGGATTTTGGATCGTATGTAATGCACAATTGTTCATACAAATAGTACTGCAGCTTGTTCGGATCTTATTTTCTCCGATTCGGATTGGACGCGGTGCACAAGCGATCTCAGTCAAACTGCAATTATCACTGCAGTTACACTAGATTGGTAAACGCAGTAGATTGATATAGGAAGAAGCCCATACTTCTTTCTGAAGTTTTTAGCCATCATTTATGTCACCCTCGAAATGAAAAGGGTTAGCCTGTTATTATTTTTTTCTAAAGGACTCTCGCAGTAGCTTCCCGGAACTTTCTCTGCACCGGAATAAAGTTGGCGAGACCGGATGCGTCTCCAGCTGAGTCGCTTTCCAGCTGGACGAAACATAAGTCGTTGTTAAAAAGAGGGTAGTATTTAAACGATCGAATATAAATTCAAAGTAAGGGTGTCAAAAATACTGATTATGGCGTACTGAAATACTAAGTGGGCGAAAGACTGAGGGCGAACACAAATACTGTAAACGGCGACTTAAAATTACGAATTTGAGGTACTAGTTATTCAGAACAATCAGTATAATAATTCTTAAGCGAACAAATTTCACTCACATTATTGTTGTATGTTTGTAAGGTTGTTTGGGTTTCCAAAGGAGCGTCGACGGAGCCCCGCTGTGCGGGGCTCCTATTTCTTTCTGCAGGTTTTAAAGTAACCCACTCAGTCTTTTTGTCGCCCACTCAGTATTGTTTTCGCCCAAATTAGTATTTAATTCGGACACTTGGAATTTTAGTTGCTAGCTTAGATTAACTGTTTCCCACTACTAGTAGCTCATTTTACGAATTTTAATCATTCATAATTTTTCGCCAGTTAAGTTAATTTTTCGCAAATATATTTTAATGCCGCTCGGTTTAGTATTAAAGTATCTCATTAACAGTCTTCCATATGTTATTTATTCGCCCGATTAATAATTCCCCTTAAAAAAAATTTGGATTTCTCAAATATTTACCACCATTTTACCAATAATTTTTACCATCACAATAAGAAAATCGTTGACATTTTTATTGAAGCATTTATTGAATTTGTTTTTGTTATTAATTTCAGGTGTGTCCATGAAACCACCAAAAGTATATGAGAGCGGTAGAGGTCGCCAGAAGCCTTTTGGGCCCGTCCTAGCCCTAGCCGCCCTGAAGTTTGGTCTATTCGGGGCCCTCACCTTCAAGGTCCTGGCCCTTATGGTCGGGAAGGCCCTTCTGATCTCCAAGATAGCCCTATTATTATCAACCATCATCGGATTGAAAAAGCTGTTCTCTTCTCAGGTGACCGACTAACTATATCGCATGTTGCATGATTAAATATTTGAAACGTGTCTTTTTTTGTTTTTCTTGACTATCTCGACTTTGCTGACTGTCTTGACTTTTCCGACTTTTACGACTATGGTCTATTTTTAAAGAGATTTCCTTTCATTCTTTTATCTGAATTTAAGCGAGTTCACTGCATGTCCACGTTTGCATGTTTGAGCATTTTTGATGTTCGATTTGTGTTCAGAATTGCATGGATTTTGCACAAGTCCCAGGGGAAAAAGCACTACATTGAAAAAAAAACTATTTAATTTTTATGAAAAAATACGGCTTTTTAAGGCTACTATGAATTAAGAATTATTTAATATTACAAATACTGATGAAATCCACAGATTTGCAATAACGATAATGCAAAATGCTTGAATTTACTCCTGAAACTATGGAGTTCGTTGGATCACGAATAGGAAGAAACGAGTTGTTCCTTATAATAAATAATTATCTCTAGCATAAAGACTAGAGTCGTGGTGGCCTGAAGGTTAACAGACCCGCTTCTCAAGCAGGGTTCAAAACTTGGCACGAACCAATGTGACTTTTTGAATATCAGTACTTTCTAAGTAAATCTAAGACCCTAAGACTTACGAGATAGTCCGCCAATCCACACCAGACCAGCGTGGTGGACTAAGACCTAACCCCTTCTCATTCTGAGAAGAGGCCATGCCCAACAGTGGGATAATTAAAGGCTAGTATTATTATTGTAGAATTAGGGTCTTGAAGCATGAATATTCACCTTTTTATAACAGCACCTTTTTTCATGACAAATCCGCACTTAAGATTAGTCACGGTTTACTCACGTGCATTTTTCGGGATTGCCCGACTAGTTTCGGACCCAAACGGAGCCCTTAGGGTGCCTTTCTACCAGAGATATGCTATGCAACGTTGCTATGGATGCGTTTGATATCCACCAATCATATCATTCGTCCACATAGCATAGCACTGGTGGAAACTGATTCAACTAAGCTACGTTTTTTATATGGAAGGATGTGTGATGTGGATGCGTGCTATGGATGGTCGCGAGTGGTGTAGCTATGCCCGCCACTCCCCATGCCTTCCCTATTGTCGATACGTCGCATAGTTCGAGATGCGCATCTTCCTCGCACAGCTACATAGCTTAGCATCAGTGGAAACGGTCACAAAGTTTCGTAGCTTAGCTTTTACATACTTGCAGCATAGCTACAAAGCTAT
This sequence comes from Amphipyra tragopoginis, assembly GCA_905220435.1. NCBI lineage: Eukaryota > Metazoa > Arthropoda > Insecta > Lepidoptera > Noctuidae > Amphipyra > Amphipyra tragopoginis. The sequence continues at coordinate 21,231,479 of HG992014.1, forward strand.
GTAGCTGTCCAAGGAAGATGCGCAGCTCGAACTATGCGACGTATCGACAATAGAGAAGGCACAGGGAGTGGCGGCGCGGTGTGTAGCACATAGCTACACCACTCGCGACCACCCTTAGCACGCATCCACAGCACGTATCCTTCCATATAAAAAACGTAGCTAAGTTGAATCAGTTTCTACTAGTGCTATGCTATGTGGACCAATGAATATGATTGGTGAATATCAAACACATCCATAGCAGCGTTGCATAGCACATCTCTGATGGAATCGCACCCTTAATCATGTGCTGAACACGCGGCGAGGTTGTGAGTCGAACGTTCGACTCCATTTGGGTCCGAAACTAGTCGGGCAATCCCGAAAAATGTAGGTACGTGAGTAAACCGTAACTAATCATAGACAGGGTGTAAACGAATTCGTGTAATTCCTTCAAATTGCGTGATCTACTGGTGACACTGATTGACCCTGCATGGGTTTTTTCCAGAAACAACAAAAAAAAAGTTTTCAAAAAATTAACCATGGTATTCTGTATCTGAGTAAGTTTAGCGTGCCAAGTTAACTGACTGCGTGTAGCGATATCGCGCTAGTCGTGCCCGTCAACTGTGTCACCATGCCTTCATTAATTTATACACAGCATCGAAATTTTCTATCAAATAACAAAATATATTTGGAAAAAAAAAGTTTATTTTTATTTTTAATCAACCAAAATCCCTCGCGGTGTTAATCTATACCATTAATAGATCATGTGGTTTGAAAGTATTACACGAATTCGTTTCCACCCTGTATATGAATGTGTCTCACGAAAGTTATAATACAAAAATCCGTACCTATTTTGCATGCATTGTTTTCATGTATAAAAGTCTGTACTGCAATTGGATACTGCATGTCAATTGATGTTTCACATTCTAAGAATATTGGAAAAATAGTACCTATAAGGTTGAATAAAACTGAAGTGAACTGAAAAATACTTTTTCGAAGAGAGTTTGTTTTGTACTTTATTTTTTCTTATGTACCTAAATAATAAAAATCTAATACTTACTTATTTTATTACATTGCTATACTATCTAATGTACAGTCAACAGCAAAAGTCAATGTCATAGAATCATTTTGCTATTACGAACTTATCCTCCGGTTTCCGAGTTGAGAATTCGGGAAAAGCAATAGGTACTTCAGTAATATTTGAGTACGGAGTACTATTATCTATTCTGTCGTACGAAGTTGTCAAAAAATGCTTTGAAATCCATCATTTATTTGACAATTTCGTACTCAAATGGTACTGAAGTACTGCTTATCCTAGAATTCTTAATTCAGAAACCGGAGATAAGTGTCGTAGAAACCAATAATTCTCTTTAATGCATAATAATGCTAGTAGTTATACATCACGACCCCTCCGTGCGGAGAGCACGCTAAACTGTCGGTCCTTAGTGTTTATACGAATACCTATAACAGTAATTATGGGTAGTCAGAAGCCCGAAAATCTGACAACCTGTCTAACCTTAGGATATCGGAATTGCCAAGTAACTGGGTTGCGGAGATGTCATAACTGTCGCTCCGTGTAAAATACTGGTAAATTAGCTGAATCTGGTTAGGTTGGAAGCTGACTCTGACATAATTGGAAAAAAGGGTAGGCATGTATAATAATGCTAGTCGTTACATTATTTATCTTTGTAGTTCATCATTTATTATTATCGTATTATTTATTATACACCGTGGGCCCGAGGTACCCGAAAGATTTTAACCATCGATACCGATGAATAATTGGAGGAGAAAAGCTAGGATATAGTTTGTTGAATAAAGCTTAATTTTCGAAATATTCATTATATACGGAAATTCACAAATCGAAAAATATCTATGGTCACAAGTCCTATGAACGCGGCATTGCGACTTTTGTCATACCATACCCCTCTCGCCGTATGTCTTATTTGTCGGGGAGGGTTGTGAAGTGAGAAGTTTCTTATCCATTCACACGATAATTTATAAATGTGGTCATTTTAACGTAAAGTATTGTTTACAAGAAAGTACTAAAGTTAATTGATTTAGTAAGTTCAGAAAAACAAAAACAATGTCTGAATTGGACTTTTGTTGATATAACATTTAACTTATAATACCATCAGAAAGACGTGGTTAAAATCTTTCGGGTACTTCGGGCCCACGGTGTATTCATTTATGATGTAATAATTAGGAATCGGCATAACTTTATTCTTAAAACACTTTTGGAACTTTGAACAATCATCTACTTTCGATGTTGACTGTATTATAAAAAGACAAATAAAATCGACTTTTGAAATCACTTTTCTAGGATTTTGAATAACAATTTGGTAAAAACCATATCAAAACACAACATAGTATCAAATCACGTAATGCATTTAGCCCTTGGGCGGAAACTGAGTTCAAAAAACAAAAAATGTTGCCATATGGCGGATGTGCGTAACTGAATATTAAAAATGTTGCCATTTTAAAATTCTGCCAAAAAGGGTAGCCTCATGTTTTTATAAATTACACTCAGATTATACAAAGCTAGGTAAACGTAATTTAATGGCAGTCAGGAAGCAGAATAATGAATTTATAATTTTAATCAGGGATGGTTTTATTCTTTATTTTAACCGTACGTGATACTTGTGTGGCCCAAAATGGCCGAAGTGTATTTTTAAATTTAGCCATTACATTCAACATCCCACTACAAGGTTAGTCAGAAAGGGGGCACTAATCCAAAAGGGTATTAAAGTACCCATAATAATGAATAACTTTTGTTCTACCACTTTCCTCAAAACTCAATAGTTGCAAAGAAATAGCTGTTCAAAAATTACAAAAAAATATGCTAGGTATAATCTATCTATCCTCAACTATGATCACCTGTGTATACATTTTAGGTCATATTTGGGGTCACAAATTGGAGGCTCCCTTTTCTGAATTCGTAAATAAAGTAGGGACGAAGATTTTTTTATAAAAAACTCACATATTAATATTTTACATGGAAATAAAATTTATCGAATTTTGAAATATTAACACTTGCTTTAAAACCGTCATCAGTGATACCTACTTTAAGTGGCTCGTGGAATAGTACCCCCTTTCTGACTAACCTTGTATAGATGGGGTAGGTAAAATATCTATTCTTCTTCCAATCTTCTCTATCAGCCGTCATTTCAGTACTCACTTCTTTCTTACCAACATCATCTTTCACACAATCCATCCATATTTTCTTTGGCCTACCTCTACTTCAGTGTTTCTCAAAGTGTGCGATAACGCCCTCTTGTGGGCGCTAGAAGCCTACAGGGGGGCGGTAAATGGCTGTAAAAGTAATGATTGCGATTGTGATTTTTAAGATGTGGTGGTTAAAGTTAAATTTAGGGGGCGCTAGAAAATAATTTGATTCTCAAAGGGGGCGGTAGACGAAATAAGTTTGAGAACCTCTGCTCTACTTGTATATCCATCCACATTTATATTTAACACTCTTCTGGTAACATGACTTTCTTCCCTCCGCATAACATGTTCATAGCACGCTAAACCTCACGCCTCAACTTTTCAGTCACTGCCACTACTTTCAATTTTAGGCATTACCGTAGAACGGGGTTATTCCGATCAATTTTTTGAGCTTCATGTGTTTGTATCTTATTTATTTTCGCTTTTAGCTGCTACATCAAAAATATTTCATACATAGGGTGTAAACGAATTCGTGTAATTCCTTCAAACCACATGATCTATTAATGGTATACGTTAAACCCGCACGGGATATAAATTGATTAAAAAAAAAAACCCCTAGTTTAATTTTTATGTGATGGAAAATTGCGATGCTTACTCAGCGAACTTACGAAAATTACTCAGATACAGAATACCATGGTTCTTTTTTTTTAAAGGTGTTTTTTTTGATTCTGAAAAAAACTATGCAAGGTCAATCAGTGTCACCAGTAGATCAAGCGGTTTGAAGGAATTACACGAATTCGTTTATACCCTGTAGACTGAATTAACTGAGATATATAAAATCACAGACTAGATAAAAGAAACTACAGAGCATAGTTTTTGATAAGGAAAGGAGAAGTGTTCCTTATCAAAGTCGGACCGTAGGCTTTTACTTTGATAGTCCTTGTTTTATCATTCAGTGTCAAAGTAGCCCTAATTAGGACTCGAATTTTGTACATAATTAGTGGTGTGATTTAGTATTTTTTATCTTCACCATCTAACTTCGCAGACACCTCTATACCGTATGGTAAAATAGAAAAACTGTCAATGTTGCCTATACAGTTAAGTTAAAATGCATAAGTTCCATTTTGACAGAGATATATGACCAAATGCAATATTTTTAGTAGGTAACTATGAATGTCGCCCCTTGATATCAAAGTAACCCCAATCGCTGGTACATTATATTACTTTTTATGGCATCATAATTTTTGCCCTAAAATGACAATATAGGCTCGCCACCTATTTACATGGGACTTACTACAAGAGGCGAAACTTGGGTGTGAAGACTTTTGCAATAGGAGAAGACCTCTGCTTACCCCTTCTGGGATTACAAGCGTCGGGTGTAATTCCTATTTCATGCAGTAACTGCTATTCCTTGATTAATTCCATTAAATCTACGTTCTCCATCAGAGAATTTGCCCGTGGAATATAAAAAACCGGCCAAGTGCGAGTCGGACTTGCGCACGAAGGGTTCCGTACCATTATCTATAAAAACGGCAAAAAACTCATGTCTGCTATGTGGAAGCCCCCCTTAAATATTTGTTTTATTTTAATCATTTATTTTTAAAGTGAATATATAACTAAATTATTCTGCGAATATTTCAAGCGTGCTGTTGCCGTTATCAATATCGAGCAAAAACGAGCAATAAAATCACGTTTTTTGTATGCGAGCCCCTCTTAAATATTTATTTTATTCTGTTTTTTAGTAGGTATTTGTTTTTATAGCGACAACAGAAATACATCATCTGTGAAAATTTCAACTGTCTAACTATCACGGTTCATGAGATACAGCCTGGTGACAGACGGACATACAGACGGATAGACGGACAGCGGAGTCTTAGTAATAGGGTCCCGTTTTACCCTTTGGGTGCGGAACCTTAAAAGGGAATTTAATGGAATTCGCCACGACTCCAGACGTCTCGATATTAATAAGTCTGGGAACGATTTTTTTTAAATCGAGACGTTACTTTGCTTTAAAAGCCCTGGACTAAGAAAGCAGCGTCGGATATAAGTTATGCTAAGTTGGTGTATGTGAGGAAAGCCGGTATCAGTTTTTACTAAGTACAGTTGCAAAGAAAAGTGTTTGTTGAAGCTGTTGCAGCAAGGTACATTAATTTTGTACGGAATTAAAAATACGCTGTTAGGTGCAGATAAAAATGTGAACGACTTTCGTAAAATATGGATTTATTTTATTTATGTTCTATGTTAGGAGATGTGGTTTCCGCACTTACCTAGTCCTTTAAGTGGACCATTGTACGTGTTATTTTATTTATACAGCTTTGTTCTGACAGCATTGGTTTTGATAGATGAGGAGTATAATCTCTGGAACTTTCCTCAAAAGGCCAGTTCAGGCGTTGCCCTGCATTGTCCTCACACAAAATTTGCTATAGAAAATATGTATGGACTTGAGACCTTGGTATCTGAGCTTGTTTTGGCCTTTCCTCTCAGAGGTAGTCAGAGAGAAAAAGACGAAACCATCTAGTTTTAAAAAAACAAACCGACTTCTAAAAGTAATTTTTAAATATCCAATTTGCTGAATAAGTAATTTCATTTCATCCAAAAATGCTCAAAGAAAAAGTACCTTATCCTGTTAACCTGTGTTTTATGTTAAATTGAAAAACAATTTTTGTTTTACATGTCCTTTTTCAAAACTATGCATGAGCCAATAACAACTTTTTCTAACAAAAAGGGACTAAATACTTTGAAAAGAAGTTACCGAATAAATATCACCATATTAAACGGTTTGGGAAAACCTCTTGAAGTTATATTACCATATGAAAATTGCTGGAATATAATGTAGGAGGTCTTCTTGTATTTTTTCTAGTATATTTTAGCCTAAATTTACAGGCAATAGAGGTAGGTTACCTAAATCTCAAGGGTAATGTAAGAAAGAGCTTTTAAAGACAGCCGGTGTTTTGATAAAGAATGTTTATTCGAAAGAGAATTGCAAAGGATTTTTTTTTCTCTTTGCTAAAGTAATGATCGTGATAGTCAGAATCAAGATATGACTGAAATAGAACAGCGGTGGAACTCATTTTGTTTCTAAACAAAATATACAACGCATAACAGAAATAACCAGAACCACAACAATCCAATGAGAATGGCAAGTTAAAAACACAATGCCATTGTTATTTTTTTTAAAGGATTTAGGCTTTCTTATTTCTTGGTGATTACTCTTCGGTGAGTGTGCCCAAGAACTCCACGACCTCATTCCACCGGCCCTTTCCCTTCGATTATCGGTCATCTAGGCGCACTGCAGGTTACCATCCCTTCCTGGTTGCTATTCCACCAACTCACACTAAGCGTTTCCAAACGTCTTTTATAATGCGCACAGCAAAAGAGTGGTACTCTCTGCCTGCGTCTGTGTTTCCGAACGCATACAACCCTAATCTCTTCAAAGTGAGAGTGAACAGGCTTCTTCTGGGTAAGCTCGCTCCATCGTCGACATTGTCTCTGTCACCTCTGACCTAGACTAAGGTCAAGAGAAAACCCATCGCATATAAAAAAATGTATTTAAAATTTAGTCTAATTTCATTGATGTAAGTTTTATTTTCCCTTTATCGGAATTGACTGAATCAGAAGAAAAAACCGTAATTTTTAAATCTATATACAGGGTTACTGGTCATTGGTCACGATCAAATTGCAAGGTTGTAGGATATATGTCTAAATCTAATAACCCAGTAATTGCTTTATGTAAAAGTGAACTAATATCGAGTATTGTTTAAAAAAATGACGGGAGAAGTTGTCAACTTTAAAATAATATAACGAAAATGTTTCACTTTTGCATAACCGCTAATTTTCCAGTGCCACCGATCAGCGGCAGCAGCTATTGTTTATCTATTGTGTCTGAAACTGGTTTTCAATGAGATAAAGCGTTACTGGATTATTAGAGAATGGATAACATGTCCTATAATCTTACAACGGGATCATGACTATTAACCATTAACCCTGTATACATACGCATAAAAGTAAGAAATCTATTCAAGTGTTTGATTCTAAACAAACTACTTTTTTCCTTCTGTTTAATAATGTTACCACCTTGTATTTATATCCTCATAGTGAATTACTGAACATGAGTTTAATAATAGCCCGTTACAACGAATTTCAAATTATAATTAAAACCTATAAACATTTGTTGCTAGCCTGAATGTGAGCCTTATAATTAGCGCCTTTAATTACAAACTTTTTACAGATATAAAGGTACCCATTTGTTTAAAGTACCCTCACTTGTTTGCGGAGTCGATTTTTCGGTATACTGTAACATATTAGCTCCCTCGGGCAAGGATATACCTTTCTAAATTTAAATAGGGTTTCATTAATTTTATTCCTTGTCAGACAGTTCCCGGAAATCATATTTATACCTGAATCAGTATTTATCAGACTCAAAATATTTAAGTAAAATAAACACATTGTACATTTCTAAACGGCCATAATCTACCATATCCGTGGTTTTTGCATAGTTTAGATGTATTTTTAGGAAAAACACCAAAGAATTAGGCCTCTTGTTCATGGCACGGTTTTTTAACCGTACGGCGTATTAGCCGCGCCGTAGAAAAATCGTGTGAGCTTGTACACGACACGACAAACCACCAGCCGAAACTGATTTATATCCATTTTGTTACACAACATCAGCGTTGGAAAGCTGTCATGCAATAACTGCCCGTCGCGAAAACGTCCGGTGCCGTTAACAAACTCTCATAGACTGGTCATACAACACTAATGTAAATCAAACCGTGCGCAAAAGAGGAGTAGCCACGGTGCATACGGCGGCGCAGGCGTGCCGTTGGGCTACGCTGTCCGTCAACAAACTTCTATAATAGTCCATACAACACTGATGACCGTGCCTACACACGGCTAATTAATCGTAGGTTTTTACGGCAAAAAACGTGTGAGAACAAGGGCCCTTGTAATGAATATTTTGTTGTATCTGGGATACAGTTACAGAAAAAATCCTACTGGTAAATAAACCCGTTCCATTACATTACATACAAAACCGACGAGTTATTTACAAAATTGATCAAGTTTCAAACGTTTTGGAATTGTTAACTAGACAAAGACAGCACTAGTGTGTGCTGACGTCATAAAATATTAACGCCATAATAGCTCCGCACCGTTCATTACAAAGTCCGTTTAACTCGACTAGAATAGAAAATGCCCCGTGCACAAACTTAAAACTTTCGGGCTTCTGACTACCTGTAATGACTGTAGTAGGTATTCTCATGCCACCCAAAATAATAATAATTTTGCTGCAGCAAAATAATTTATAATATTTATGTAACACACGTTTCTCCAAGTATTTTCATTTCCACAATAATTCCTTGCAAGTTTCTTGGCATTTCATTACGATCTTTCATGAAAACCATCCATCTTGGTGCACGTGATGATGAAAGCTAATGGAGTAGTTTTTGAGATTTTTAATAAAAGCGTTTACTGAAGCTGATATTGCACAACATACATTATGTTTCCATGACATGTGTAGGTGTTCACGATAAAACAAAATATGAAAAAGAAACTTGTTCAAAAGTTTCATTAAATTCCAAGCGTTTTTGTAGGAGAAGCATTCGTCACATACCTGATGCATTGTACAGACCAACCGAACGAATTCGAAATAACGCTAATTACCGAACGTGCTGTCCACACCCACTCGTCATAACAGCGAAAGCGAGTCAGCGTTCGGTGTCGGTCATTCGGTTAGTCTGTTCAAGGACTAGTCACACTGGATGCGTTTTGCGTCCTCCGATCCGGTCAAATCGAACGCAGCCCGCATCCTATGTGAGCTTCATGGTCAGGGCAACTGGTCAGCAATCCGGGCACGGCATCCGGTCAGCGATCCGGGCACGGTCAGCGATCTGACGGGCAGGACAAATAGCGGCCATTTTATATTTTATTGCGTGTCGCCTGCCGCCCGCTGCCCGCGTGCCCGCAACCGTGCAGCCCCCTTCCCACCCCGACCGCCTGACCGGTGTGTTTTCTACGTTCGTTGCTTGTGCTCGCGTAGTCAGATCGTAATTACATAAAATATATATAAAACGCAAATGATGTTCACATAGGATGCGAGGTGACAAGTCCTTCAAGGCATAATGCATAGGTTAATTGACTAACATTTTCCAAAAGACGAAATCTGTTTTGAGAAGTGATTGATATACCACGTTTTGTTCAATGAAATCACAGTATGATATTATCAGTTTACCATTACCGTTTATCACCGTATTCATTATCTTTTTATTTAATTTAATAAACTTATTTTTTATTCTCCAGTTTTAATAACTCTCAACACTTTTGTAAATAACTGTACAGATTGGCATGACGTAGTTCTTAATATACACTTTATTAAAGACACAAATTGCACGTTACACATACACGTGATACGCCTGGTATGAGTGAATGCAAAATTGAATTTAGATTCTTTTTAGTATTCACCAGCTTTTTTATGATACCTAATACAATTTGGTAGTTATTTTATCGTATAAAATTTTTAATATGCACGTTTTAAGGGTTTACTCACCTGTTGGTCACATATATTATTTTTATGTATCGATTAACGATTATTTTTATTCATCGCTTCGATAATTATTGAAAAATCTGTATTGGCAGTAATTTGGGAATGGACTTTATGTTATTTAGCACGCAGATACTATATTTTATTTTTTATTTATCAGTTTTCTCATTATAATCCAAATTAATTAATGCTGTACTGAATTTACCTACAAAAAGCAACACAAAAGATTCATTCTCCGTTCTAACTGATTGATGTTTTCTTTCATGATAATACAATAATACGACCCAAAATAATTGCTTTTGTAAATAACTTCAAAACTAATAATTTCAATTTGCCATTTCTTTTCTTTTCAGTCAATCGATTCAAGACAATCGTTTGGAACTGAGTAAAACATATTTTAATGAAAGTACTAAAATATAAATTAAAAGAAATTAAAGTACGAATACTTTTCAGGCTATTGTCAAAAAGGACTAAGTCAATTGGATGACTGACACTGAACGGAGTTAATGGCGATACTTACCTCAACCAAATAACCATAAAATGAGGCTTATTACACAATCTGATTGCTAGGAAAGATAAAAGATAGAAAAAGACGACTTCAAATATGGGACAAAAATGGAGAGTACAACAAAAAAATCATCTAGATTTACAGTTTGTATGTGACTGTACATGGAAAATACGTATGAAGTACATTACTTTTTTTGGTTCCGCTGCAGTCGGGTAAATAAGCCAAAGAGAAAACCTCCTTTTTTGAAGTCTGCTATAACATCTAAGCATACGACAAAGTTTAGAATCGCTTTACCAATTATGTCTTAAGTTTTTTTAATTTGGTACATGAGTCAAAAAATTGGTACCAAAATCATGGGAATGACACTAGCCCACCAAAAAGCGAAGATAAGCAAAAGAAAAGTGTAATAGGTTTTATTTATGTAAAAGTTGACAAAAAGTACCAAAGAAAATTGACAATAAACAAAATATGACTTATTAAAAAGTAAAAAAAAAACTAAATGCAAAATGAGTCAAAGGCAATGAGCTAAAAATTCCTATCTGCATATTAATTAACAGATTAAACATTACAGCTCATATTTTGTCAACTTTTATTTTTAATATTTTTCGACTAATTAAGTGTACACGTATTATTAATGTAAATAACACTATTTATTTATATATTATCATGTTAACTTTAGATGTACTTACTAACTTGTACAATAATGCTAATTTCGCATTTAAATAACTAAGCATTTGCCTTAATTAAAATAATAATTTATTAAAATTGCATTAATTGTACTAATTATTTATTGTGGAATAAACGAATTGAATACTAACGCTTTTGTTTTAACATGTACCTAACCCATTTTTATCATATTGGTGGCTTCAAATAAACAAGAAAAAATATATAATAATTATTATTAACACAGACATTGTTATTTACTATTATTTATATTCTAATGATTCTATTTCATATAAATTATATTAAACACATTTTTTTACTGCAGGCGGGGTCATAAATCATATTTTGTTGTTTGTTTTGTTAACGCTCACGCGTTTTATTGCCGCACCTGCAACAATAATTTGTGTTCAGTAATCTTCAGTATTACCTATCCTTTGTTAAGGAATTCATTGATAAAACATAATAAGTTGAATGCCTTTACACCCATACTACGATGATTTTCGGTCAGTCCAAATGACAACCAACTGACCAGTTTTTTTTTTTTTTTTCAATTCATCATCTGCAGTACAGCGATTAAGATTTCTTTTGAAAGCCAAGTTTATTTTCAAAAAGCTATTTTATTACTAGTGGCTAAAGAACTGCATGCAGCTGGAGATCAACTACGATTATATTCAACGGATTGTCTAAAATATAAGTGGCCAGAAGACACTCCATTGTAATGGATTATCTCTATTTACACAACGCCAATAATGGCCTGGCTTAGTGGAATGGCTCATCAATTGGCCTCGTGTAAATTGCCCTTAACATGGCACGCTTAATATTTACAATAGGCCATTCATTCAACGCAGATGTGTGCATTCTGCAACTGTAGGCCAAACTTAAACAAAAACATGGATCAGTCGCTCGATGGATTTGACGTCACTAATTAACAGTATGGTATCGTTTGGAGGTTTGTATGAATGATACACGTGCCTTGTCGAGCGGGCACTTTAATGATGCACTACAGTTCGGACAACGTAATAGGCCCGATTTGACGTTTGCTTTAAAGTACAAAATAAATGTGTACGGAAGTTGTACGCCTTCGATCTTAAAGAAAGTCTCCTTTTTATTTATTTGCACATATGATAAAATTAAACTAAACGCCGCGCATTTGAGTCATTATTATTTAATTAGTGTTGACATTACTCCTAGTATTTTGACAGGTGTCAAATCGGACTTCTTATGCTTATTTCACACACGAGCTCGCACCGGCGCACCATGGAAAGAGACTCGTTCGTGGTAACGCGGACGCGTGCGGAGCGGTGCGCCGTATCCACATCACGCACCTTCATAATGTGGCTTCCCACGGTGCGTGATTTTACGGATGATACAACGCACAGCCGGTGCGCGCTATCACGCACCGTGGGAAGCTACCTTTAGATTGTTGCGAGTGTAGTCGAACAATAAATCTACTAAAGGTCAACTACTATCACCCAAAAAGACGGTGACTCGTTGACATACTCACAAACACATTGAAGACAGATGTCGGAGGGGCGTGTCATGTTATCGTAGTTAATCAGTAGCAAACTTTGCTTCGTCGACCACTGGGCTAGGTCAATGCTAGGCGATAGGCCTCTCCAAAAGTTGCAACCGAACCGTTCGGGGTCAAATCTGCTAATTCAAATAAAATTACATACAATTGTCATCCCACCGACACCCTATTAACACTTAGGGAGTCGCGTCCTAATTTGTAGCACAAGTACTCGCTACCGGGTCCGCTGGACCCAGTATAATATCGTAAGTTTTTTTCAAAACCGCATATTAAACGTAAATATTTACTTTCTCCTAAAGATTCTATATGTATAATGAAAGATATTATTGAATCAAATACTAATATTTATTGTTTTTACTTAAACAAAAGCTATAACAAAAATAATACTAAATTTCTCCATAATTTTGTGACAAGATTGAGGGTAATCGTTGTAATTTCTATAATTACTTATTTTAAACAAAATCTTTTGTATTTACTAACACAACTATAATGTACTTACTTATTATATGGAATAACAAAGAGAGATCAATCAAGACAGAAACACAAAAAAAAATGCAAAAAATATAAGGTAAAATCACACTTGCCAACATTTTTCAGGCAGTTCAATTTCAGATTCAGAGCAATCTTCGATTTCTATTTCTTCATTAAGATATTCATTTATCTCTTCAGGCCATTAAAACCCTATTGGTTGCACTTTTGTATGAAATCAAATAAAGAAATACGTAAAAAAAGATTTAAAAATCACTAACGTATTTAGTCGCTACCGGGTCTTGCGGACCCATACACACCTTTTACGACTATAGCACTCACTTGCAGCGCGCTAATTGACTACCGACGTTGTCATTTGCTGTGATACACAATCGTTAAAAGGTACTAAGAGCGACAACGTCACATTCGTCGAATTTTAATAGTAATTAAGCAAAATGTGAAGGACTGGGTCCGTTGGACCCATTAGCGACTCCCTAAGTGTTAAGATGCCATTACGTAAAACTTCAACGTTTTCTATTGAAGTAATGGTGATATTACACGGTTCACTTCTGCCTTTCAATTTGGACGAAGTAACCAAATTGAACCATGTAAACATAAAAGTGACTCATTCAATGTCATTGTGCAATCGCGTTCAAAGAAATTAAGAATTAAAAAAGAATTGAACATGCTCAATATTTTCACTTTTGACGTTCACTATTCAACGCAGTTGAACGCTAAATGAATGTGTATACACAATATTCAACGATTCACACGTCGGTATTGACTCGTGCGTACTGCAGCGTCGCGGAAGGATGCCAGAATTGTCAATTGATGATTGATGTATGAATCTGGATCCTCTTCTGCCAATTTTCTCAATAGACTGTTTGTAGCTCCCAAGCCAGGTCTTCTTAATATCCATGGACCCACCCACCAACGTCGTCGATTTCTCCGCTTCATTTTTAATTATACTTTAATTAAAAACGAACAAATTACGAACCAAGTATACGATCTGATTCGACAACATCTTCCAAGCAATGTGAATTGAACAGTTCACTTGTAGATACTGTGTATACAGCACATGCTTTTATTTTTGCACCTTTCAACCAAAGTGAATCAATTTGGTTGAACCGTGTAATATCGCCATAATAATATAGTTCAATGGCAGTTGAATGGTGGTTCAATGGAAACTCTGTGGAAAGCCACTGGTCTAAAATAACAAGCAAAATACTGTAAAAGCTACAACAACATAATCGTTTAGGAGTAATTCTATCATTACAGTTATAGCCAATATCGGTATGTCAGGATTGCGAGCAAGATAAATGTAGTAAATAAAACCAATATAGACTCTCCACCACTGAGAATAAGTACTTGTATTTAGGTTAGTAGAACTATATCACAATATAATAATTTACACAATTATACGAGAACAGAAACTAGGGGCAACAGCTGTTCAACACAGAATGCTCCGCTTCGTCGAATGACCACCGTCTTTATAACATCGGGTGCGTTGATCCATATCTGACGACTCTTCCTTTGTCAACATTGCCCATTGTTACTCGCTAGCGATAACAATACCAAATATGTCTCAACAAATACATTAGAAGCTTTAAGAGGTATTTCACCAACATATCAATATATAGCCCGTAACTATTGACTAGATAAGCTAAATGTGACTGGCAAATATAATGTGTTCAATAATCTTGTCATCATCACTTCTCTTCTGAATCACGGCTCATCTTTCGTGCGGAAGATGTCTGGTCCTTTGGAAGGCATACACGGGGACACAGGTCCAACGCGCAGAGGCCCCTTTGAGAACTTTAATCTAAAATGAGGTGGGGCACCAACCGGGGACTATACACGGCTGCACTATTGGAGTACAGTCATGGACCATCCCAAGTGGGTGCAAGACTATTGTAAAATATGGTGAAAAATATCTGGTCTATGGGAAGAGGTGTTAAGTGGATTGGATAACTTCTACAAGGTTAGTCGGAAAGGGGGTACTAATCCGAAGCCCACTTATAGTATCGCTGATGACTGTTTGAAAGCAAGTGTTAAAAGTTTAAAATTCGATATTTTTTTTTCCAAATAAAATGATTTTTATTTTAGTTTTTTCAAAAATTCTTCATCCCTACTTTAGTTACAAATTCAGAAAATGGTGCTTCTAATTCATGACCCTAAATATGACCTAAAATGTAAACACAGCTGATCGTAACTGGGGATAGATAGATTTTTGAGATTTTTTTTTGAGATTTTTGAACAACTGTTTCTCTTAAACTATTGAGTTTTGGGAAATGTTGTAGAACAAAAGTTATTCATTATTATATGTACTTTAACACCCTTTCGGATTAGTACCCCCTTTCTGACTAACCTTGTATTGCCGGAAGAAAACGGCGTCTGCCTTTCAAATTTAAATTGAATTGTGTTGGCAGACATTATCACTATTGATATGATGGTGAAATGCAAATGAAAAGTAATGTATTGAAAAGTTTAGAGACCGAATTATAGAATTATAGGTTAGCGAAATGCCACCTTAGTGCGTATACACGTAGAAAGCGGGTTGCCGGCGCCGATCTGTCAGTGCTTGTCGGTGCTGGTCCGTGCAGTTAGTCGGCGCAGGTAGTCTCTATACTGTGTGGCGAACCAGCGCCGACAAACTCCGAACTGCGCCGACAAGTTCCGACCTGCTCCGATCAGCGCTGGTAGGCCGTCATTTGTTGCTGTATTTGCAAGGGAATAAGGCGTATTTTTGTCAAAAAGTGCGAGCCCCTGCTTCTACCCGCTTCCTTTATGTAGCGGTTACCTGCACGAACCAGTACCGATAAGCGCTGGTAGGTCGGCGCTGGTTACCTGCTTCCTTTATGTTTACGCCCTTAGAGCTTGTGTTTTTGAACCTTGGGAGTTTTCTGATATCCAAGGTTTTAAAAAACGGTAGTGTTAAAAAAATGCACATAAAAGCAACGTTAAACATCATTTAAACTGAAAATTATTTTCTATGCTGAGAGTATTCGAGATCTGTGTAAAGAGACCTTTCAGATTGAACTTTACAATGTCTAGACTGAAATCTATGGCTTCAATGGTTCACTACTCCTGTAGGATTAATCCAAAATATAGAATTTGAATTTACACGAAATACGATATCATACTTCTTCTCTCATGTGTCTCCGTGCCTCGGAAAGCACGTAAAGCCGTTGGTCCCGGCTGTCATTTGTAGATCTTTGACAGTCGTTACTGTTGGTCAGAAGCCAGAAAGTCATTTGTAACTACCTAAATTTGACGTTCAAAAAGAACTAAGTAATACTAGTCTACTTTGAATAAACGAGTTTTGAGTTTGAGTTTGAGTCTGACAACCAGTCTTACCAAGAGTATCGTATTACCCAGTTACTGGGTTGTGGAAGTCTGATAGGCAGTCGCTCCATGTAAAATACTGATATTCAGCTGCATCCGGTTCGACTGGAAGCGGACCCCAACATAGTTGGGAAAAGGCTACGCAGATGATGACTTCTTCTCTCATGTCTGCACGAACTATAAACCGTGGGCCCGAGATACCCGAAAGATTTTAACCACGCCTTTCTGATGGTATTATGAGTCAAATGTTATATCAACGAAAGTCCAATTCAGTCATTATTTTTTTTTTTTTTTTGGTACTTAATCAATCAATTAACTTTAGTATTTCCTTGTAAACAATACCTTAGGCTGAACTGGCAACATTTATAAATTATCGTGTGAGTGCATAAGAAACTTCTCACTTCACAACCCTTCCCTACAAATGAGACATACGGTGAGAGAGGTATGCTATGACAAAAGTCGCAACGCCGCATTCATATGTAGGACTTGTTACTATAGATATTTTTCGATTTGTGAATTTCCGGTAATGAATATTTCAAAAATTAAGCTTTATTCAACAAACTATATCCTAGCTTTTCTTCTCTAATTAGGCATCGGAATCGAAGGTTACCTCGGGCCCACGGTGAAGAATAGCTCAAGCAAATATTTTCTAGTCAACAAGATTAATAGCGGGGCTGACTTCCCAGGATGCGCCAGACGTACTTAAGAAGCATCCTATTATCCTAATATCGTATTCATCTACGCGCATATTCACTCGGAAGCAAATAATCCGGGTCACAACAAAACCCTCAATATCTCGGAAACTAAGAATGCTAGCTTATTCAAATAAAAAGTACTTTATGGACTATTTAAATAAAATTAATAAAACTTCTTTAATAGAATATGGGGCTGTCCACATAACCACGTCGCGACGTCGTCAACGTGGAACGGTGCGGTAACTCGGCACGGTGCGTTGACATAACGTGCAAATTTACGTTACCGTATCGTAAAAATACACGTCAGGATCATTGTTAGATTTATCGTTGACCATGTAGACCTTGAATTTTAATAAGAGAAACAGTAAGGTATGGTTTTAAAGTATCAGATCACGTAGACGGCGACTAACTAACTAACAGGTCCAGCTCTCTTCATTCCACATTGTAATAGTTTGACGACACGTTCTGTACATACATTTGATCGTTTTTACCCCATATTCGGAATTGTCCCATCAAACTTATAATTTTACTAGCTTTTGCCCGTGGCTTCGCTCGCGTTAATTAAGCTCAAAAAACTCTTAACACACTAATAAAGTTTCTTAATATAATTCAATCGTGATTCGAAAGACACGTGGCGCCATCTATGAACGTTATTCTTGTTTTCCTCGGGAACAGTACCTTGTTCGGGATAAAAGGTACCCTATGTCCGTTTCTGTAAACCTGACAACGTATATGCAAAATTTCAGGATGATTGGTTCAGTGGTTTAGGCGTGAAAAGGTAACAAACAAACTTACTTTCGCATTTATAATAGTAGTTAGGATTATGCGGAGAAGATATAAAAGAATGCTATTTTAGTTTCGTTAATATTGGCCCATATAACTCGATCCATAGACCTTACAGACTAATAACATTATAAATTAGATAAATTAATTGTCCTTGAATTTTAAAAGTCAGAGGTGCTCATACTCCTGCATAGAAGAGAAGCGTTCAAACGCAAAACTACCACTACAGTCAAAATTTGAATGTCACTTGCATTAACGGTGCAGGAAAACATCGTGGGAAAACATGCACAACTAAAGGTCATGGCACACTATACCGGCACCGCAACGGCACCGCTCCAACCCAGCAATTAACTTGTCAATCAAATTAGAGCATTAAATCGTGTGTCGCATAATATTATATATTTCATAATGTCAATATGAAAAATCCAACGGTGGACAGTCAGGGCGCTTGCCGCTACCATACAACTCGACTCGCAGACAGCGCGCTGCAAGCGAGCAGACCGCGTGCTTACAGCGCACCAACTGAGTGCTTACGGCGCGCCGACTCCGAGTCGCTAGCAAATGCAAGTCCTAGGCGTGTTCAATCACAAATGCCTTGTAACAATTGTGTTCGCGGTGACAGCAAGCCTGCACCTCGCGGCCGGCGCGTGGACTGGGAGCTTGCACCTCGCGGCCGGCGCGCGTACTGCGAGCTTGCACCTCGCGGACGACGCGTAGTAAGCGCGCTGGTGGCTAGCCGTAGCATAAATTCGAGGCGACGCCGTGCTTCAGCTGTGCAGTTGCTGTGCCGGTATAATGTGCTGTGACCTTCAGGCTGAGAAAAAGCTCGTGCCCAGCAGTGGGACAGTAATTTGCTGATTGTGTATTGTATTGGACCAGGCAGTATGGTATTTTTAGCTGTTCTTTATGCAAATAAGAAATCTAAAACAGAAATAGGTCGTGAATCACGTGTATCAGGCGGAAGCGAGTTCCACAGTCTTACTACATGAACGGAGAGGGAAAAAGAATAAAAATTGGTTATGTTTTGGACTTTATTCACCCACATACAACATGCTACACAAATCAAAGCCAACTTAATGTTTAAATCAATTTAATTTAGGATCACAATGCGACTGGTCGACTCTTCTCGTGACCCGAGGGCTGGTCTCTACTTTGGTCAAAGGATTAGCATTGCCATAAAACGTGGCAATGCTGCCAGCCTTCTGGGCACGTTACCAGTCGACAGCGATGCGGAGAAATTTTTTGATGCCTTATTTTAGTTTATAGCTTTATTAGGATATACTTTTCTTTATTTGTATATACTTTTATTTGTAGTTATGTAAACATTGGTGCCGATTCTGTTGTGTAGAAACTAAACATAATTTAGGCTATTTATTGCCATCTTTTTCACTTTGATAAAATAATAAAGAGACGGACTCAAATAAGAGCTGTCAAATTTAGTTGAACTATAATTTCCGTTTACATTTAGACGACATCTCAAAACGTGTCGAAAAACTAAAAACGCGGTGCAGTTCAATGCGTAAACTAGTTTGACATCTCTAACTTAGTTCTTATCAATCTGTCAGTGTCCTTTTCTCGCGCTGTCTGTTAGTAAAAGATAGCAATTCTCTAATTTTAGTTTAGTTAGTGAACAAGAAAATCGGCACCATTGTTTGCATACATATTTAATTTATAAAGAAACAAAAAAATACAAAAGTGATTGTTACAGTTAGTTAAATTGTGGGCTTTAGCACACATCAACATGTTTAGAAGTTTGTGTGATCTAGGAAACAAAACTGTTGCTTTCCTTTTGTTTCTATTTGTTTTTTTTTGTAGATGTTTCTACTTAAACGTAACGGGCAGATTGGCGAGACCTCTAAAGTCTCCAGCCAATAGTGGGGAAGTAAAATACTTAACCTAAGCTAACTACTTATACTACACTAACATCATGACTACTAGCAACAACAGCACTAAGGGCGACCCCTAGTGGGACTCGGACCTCGGCTTAGGGCGTTGCTAGCAGGAGATTGGGAGGGAGACAGCTTAATGAGGGCTGAATTATCGATGTGACTGTTTCTTTTCATCCACCAGTCGCCTTTCATAATCCCCCTAATACATTTTAATAGATTTAATTACAATTTAAGGAGAGAAATATGGGAAAACAGAAAAAAGCCAAGGAATAATTTATGTAAACGATAAAATTACTTCGAAAATCTCCAAAATTTCGCTTTTGAAACCATAATTCCCTCAAGCATTTCCCAACGATCCCTTAGAAATGAATTTACATAATTTCGAGCAGATTTTTCGTAACATATTTTGTATAATTTTATTTTTCCCTTCGTACCAACATATTGCAATATGTCTACGTCACCAATTTTTTTGTTTTGTTTGTTTTACTAATATAAATCTCTATTGCCATGTCGAAATGGACGAGGGAAATGAAAAAGCAACAGCTGTTTGTCATCCTCAGTTTGACAGAGTCAGGGTTTTTGTATTATCAAAATTGGCAGCCAGAAGGCTGGAAAAAATCTCAACGAGAACATAAGTTTTTGTTGACATTTTTTTCCACGGCACATGACACGACAAGACATTATTCTAGAAATACACTCGGGAGCAATACATCCGGCTCACTAACGTTAACTTTAACCTGTGTAGTACTGTAATTATAGACACAATAGGTAAACAATGACGACACGTTTAGTGCAGTGGTTAAGCGATTGGCTTCTGCGCCACGGGTCGTGGGTTTGATTCCCACACGGAACAAAAATTTGTATGGTCTCCAGATGGTTGTTTCGGGTCTGGGCGTTTGTTTGTGAGATTTGTGTCTGTAAACGCACCCACGATAAGAGAGAAATCTTAGTGTGGGGCAAAGATTAAAAAAAAAATATGCCACTGACGATCCGTGTCGTCGCGCGGGACGATACCGGTTAATATCTCGGAAACTAAGAATGATAGCTTATTCAAATCAAACGTATTTTATAGACTAATAATTAATACTACTCAAATAATTTTAATAAAATTTCTTAAATAGTCGATACAATATATTTTTATTTGAATAAGCTAGCATTCATGTTCCGTGTGGTGCCGGACGTAAAGAAAATTACTACCCCTTAACTTCCCATGGGTAAAAAGCGACTAAGCGATTCACTAGAGGATGGGCAGCAGCATTTTCTGAGTAGGTACCTTAACAACCATACCGCGATCGCCAACCCGCCTGCCATGCTTGCCGATTATGGCAACACCCCCTCCCCTCATCATGGCTTGGAGGAGGCCTATGTCCAGCAGTGGACGTCTTTCGGCTGAATGATAACGATGATGAAGCTAGCATTCTTATTTTCCGAGATATTAATGTTTATGTCGGTGACACGGATTCATAGTCACGAGTGTACACAGCGATCGGCATCGTCACAATATTTTATTGTGTATAGTAAAGCCGTGAAAAAACGACTTGTGTCATGTAGTAGGAATGAATGCGACACTACATACTGTAGAGGAACGAGGTATGGTGTTCCTCCTGCGAAAAGAAAGGGTCCAACCAGGCAGTCTACTGCCTAACAGCGGTTATGCACTGCATCTGATCCGAATCCGTGAAAATACGTTCCGAAGTAGCCATAGAACTATTTGTATGGTAGATTACGCACTACATCCGGCATCCGTCATCCGATTTCTATCCGTCATCCGTGAGTTTCTAGTTCGCAAGAACAATTGACGGACCGAAGTAGCCGTAGTACTATTTGTATGGTAGTTTACGCACTACATCCGGCATCCGTCATCCGATTTCTATCCGTCATCCGTGAGTTTCTAATTCGGAAGAACAATTGACGGACGAATTGTTTGAATTTGAATCAGAGATCGGAATAGTGCGTAAGCAACATCCGAATTCGGTCCGAGATTTTTACTCTAGATCGCTATTTTCACGGATTCGGATCGGACGCAGTGCGTAAAGCAATATCCGAATTCGGTCCGAGTTTTTTATATCCGTATTTTCACGGATTCGGATCGGATGCAGTGCGTAATCGCTCTTACGGTTAATGTTGGGTGGTTGTATACATAATTATGTATACAAGGTTAGTCGGAAAGGGGGTACCTACTAATCCGTGGGCCACTTAAAGTATCACTAATAACTGATATAAGGCACGATTTAAAATTTAAAAATTCGAATTTTTCTGTTTCCAAATAAATTTATTTATTTATTTATTTAAACTTCATGTTCATTGGTGGTACACAAGGCGGACTTAATGCCATGGGCATTCTCTACCAGTCAACCTTTGGGTCAAAAAACAAACACTTCGAAAGTGGTACAAAAAAAGTATTTAAAACAGATATTGGAAAGATAAATAAAAATTATTCATATTAATACATACTAACATAAAGTATAAGCTTTACATACATACATATGGATATATATTATAATAAAAATATATACATAAATTTATACATACATACACATACATTTTTATAACTATGATGAACAGCTACTTCAGACTAGGATTGCAGCGATTTTAAGAAATATTCCCGAACTTTACGTTTGAAAGTGAATTTACTCGGAGCTTTTTTCATATCGAGGGGGAGCGCGTTCCAGAGTTTGATTACTGAGACAGCAAACGAATTGGACATGAAACCTGTGCGGTGAGAAGGAATGAGATAAATTAGATTTTCAGAAGCACGAAGACTACGACTGTGGGACCCACCCAAAAGTTGAAAATATGTTTTAAGATAATCTGGAGCACAAGGATCGTTAATAATAGTGAAGAGTGAACAGAGAGACCTGAGGGATCTTCTCTGACGGATAGGAAGCCATTTAAGCTTAGAACGGTACAAAGAAATGTGGTCGTATTTACGCAGCCCGAAAATGAAGCGAATACAGTTATTGAGAAGCCGATCCAGTTTATTTAGAAAGTCTTGGGAAAGATCAGAGCAACAAACATCCGCATAATCAATCACAGGAAGCACAAGGGACTGGACCAGGAGTGTTTTAGTGCTAGACGGAAGGAAATGTTTGAATCTATAGAGAGATCGCAGTATGGACGTGACGCTCTGGCTTACTTAAATGATTTTCATTTAAGTTTTTTCAAAAATTCTTCAACCCTTCTTTAGTTACGAATTCAGAGAATGTAGCTTCTAATCCGTGACGTCAAATATGTCAAATAGGTACTTAAAATGTAAACACAGCTAATCATAGCTGAGGATAGATGGATTTTAGCGTATCATTTAAACAGCTATTTCTTTTAAACTTTTGGGGAAACTGGTAGAACAAAAGTTATTAATTATTATGGGTACTTCAACGGTTTATTCCACTTTGTTCACCTGGGTGATATCACCTGGGTGAACAAAGTGGAATTTTTTGTGTCTTCAATTCACCTCGTATTTATTTCACCTGACAATATCACCCAGGTGAATTAGTGCGACATGTTTGGTCTCCTTTGATCACCTTGGAATTAAATCACCCAGATGAACAGTTGCGACTTTTTTTTTAATGTTGTGGACCTTATTCACCCACATACAACATGCTAGAAAAAATGAAATCAAAGCCAACTTAATATTTAAATCAGTTTAATGAAAAAAAAAAAAAAAAAATATTGTTAGTGTTGATTAAATTGTGTAAAAAAATTGTCAACTTGAAAAATGGTTGGAATAATTAAAATATAAGAAGATAATGTATGTCAATTATTAAACACAAATATAAAAAGTTATTTCAAATGCTGGGTCATTGTAACTTTTCGAGAAAATGGCCAATCGAAATGCGTCCGTCTTCTAGTGCCATTTGGCACTCTTCTATGAAATTAATGCGAACTACTACAGGGGTCAGATTGGACGAGGACAAATACTCGCCGAGATTAATATTTATTCTGACGTACAGAGGAATTTAGCCCATGGTGCCATCCTTCCAAATAATTTGTCGTAAGTTGGCTTTGATTTGATTTTTCTAGTATGTTGTATGTGGGTGAATAAAGTCCACAACATTAATAAAAAAAGTCGCAACTGTTCACCTGGGTGATTTAATTCCAAGGTGAACAAAGGAGACCAAATGTGTCGCACTAATTCACCTGGGTGATATTGTCAGGTGAAATAAATACGAGGTGAATTGAAGACACAAAAAATTCCACTTTGTTCACCCAGGTGATATCACCCAGGTGAACAAAGTGGAATAAACCACTTCAACACCCTTAGTACCCCCCTTTCCGACGAACCTTGTATACTATCTGCGTAGGATATTTCATGACGTCATCTTTGAGAGTTGTAGTTGATTTCGCTGTAGTCTAACTAAACTCAGTATTTTGTAGTTGGCGTAATAGATGTCACCACAATACTATGGTAGATTTTTTACTAAGGTTTATTTACATATTAGGAAATCAACTCATATTTTATAAACTATTTTGAAATACAAAATATACTAATATCAGTTCGGATAGTTTCAACGTTAGCCAGGCATGAAGGATATCAGGATATAGCGCAATAGCTAGTGGTATACAAAGATGATGGGCATAAAAGTACCCGTTCCAAAAAAGACCTTGTCGTAAAAATACGTTACATAAGACTTCAGAGTCACATTTACACTGTATATTTTTTTCAATACGCTAGCAATACATATGAGAACAAAGATAGAAAGTTTATTGAGTGGTTTGATTGAAAATAAATTGAATTTGGTCCCACACACGGTTCAACGTGTCAAAACGATTTATTGGATCCTTGATGAAATGTTGAAGCAATGTGTTGGAAATAAGGCTCAATTTGAAGGTATATTTGATACTAGCTTTTGCACGCGGTTTCGCTTGCGTTAATTTATAATTTGACAATCAATTCGTAACACAGGTTTAACCTATCTTAGACACCAGTCTCTATTTAAGATGTTATTTATTTACTGTTACTCCGTAATGTGATGATGAGATACTTTTTTTTTATTATTATTTATTATAGAAACTAAACGTTTTGAATTCTTAACACACTACTAATGTTTCTATAATTAATTATAATTCAATCATGATTCGAAAGACACGTGGCGTCATCTATTATCTTAAGCATGTTATTGTTGTTTTCCTCGGGAACAGTACTTTTTTTTCGGGATGAAAGGTACCCTATGTCCGTTTCTGTACACCTGACAACGTATAATATGCAAAATTTCATGATGATCGGTTGAGTGGTTTTGGCGTGAAAAGGTAACAAACAAACTTACTTTCGCATTTATAATATTAGTTAGGATAATGCTGGATCCACACGTTTGCCACATGCCACAAACTACAAACCTATACAAATGCTTGTATAAATTAGGTGATCCACACAGCTAATGTGCTGCTAGTGTGTTTTGAAGAAGCAAGCATGACGGACGTGGAGCTTTTGCCGGCTATCAAATTTCGTCTATCTTATTTTTATTATAAAAAGTAGCAAAATTGAAAGAGGAAAAGTAAAAGTAAACGGAAAATTTCAAAATTTTGTTGATAGACCAGTTACTCATTTTGGAAACTACGCACTACTCAATTAACAATAATATTTCGATATCGATGCACGTACGTCTACTTGCCACAGTGCACAAGCGATACCAATAACGCACAAACGTGTAGATAGATCCCAAGCGCTTGCCGCAAACTTTTTTATTTGGATATCAAAAACCGACATTCGATCGGATCGGTTGCAAGCGCTTGCAAGCCGACACAAGCCAAGGCAAAAGCTCTATCCACACGTTTGAATTTGTGATGATTTGTCGAGGTTTGCCAAACGTGTGGATCCAGCATAAAACATATACTACTTTGACGTTTATTTACGTTGGCACCGAGTAACGATACTTGAGTACATCCGGCGCACTAGGCAGTCAGATATAGTACGACACAACTAAGCACTCGCGTCGGCAAACTTCGTAAAACCGATCACTTCCGAACTGAGTGCTACTTCAAGACCACGAATGTCTATTAGTACTGCAGTAAAATGATCTTTACGCTGAAGCAATAAGTGTGAATGGGGCGAAAATGAGCGATTGCCATTGGTTGTTCGATCAGGCACATCGATGCAACTTCGTACTGTACCAACCTTGATGAAAGGCCGATCTTTTCTGTTCAAGCCAAATCGGTCTACGGCTTCTTATCGATAAGGTTCTAAATCGAGGAGCTGGTTAGTCTGGAAGCTGAACCCAACATAGTTGGGAAAAGGCTAGGCAGATAGATAGATAGTTACTGATATTATTTGGCTGTAAATCTTCTTTACAATAATTAAATTAATGTCTAGTAATAAGAAGGACTAAGCATAACCACAGTACCTATATATTTATTACCTTTTGAGTTAATTGGTGTCAAATTTGTTATGATTTAAACTTTTATGTTTATAATATAAGCTAAAGCAGCACTTCAACTACCTACAATCGTCTGAATCGACACACACACAGACACGCACTGCAACAAGTCTTCTAAGGTATCATCGGAATGCTGTGAGTCACGACTGTCATACAGTACATGACAAATAGTGCATTATATCAGTATACAGTTTGTGTCTGTGTGAGTGTGTCAAATCAGGCGATTATAGTAAGTTGAGGTACATTTTTGTGGTATAACGTTAGGCGCCTGCCAGTTTCCATCCGCAACTCTTGCGTATAAGCGTTTTTACTGTCTTTTTTATTAGAACTTATACCTACATAGTTTATTAACTATATTTACAGAAGAAGAACGTTACATACGAGGTGTATACGGATCCAAGTCTCTACTACAACTGGGATGATTGGAGAAGAAATATCGTCAAAAGCCTAAGGCTTCCAGATACGCTACAAGGAGCTTAAAGTTGTCTCCAAAACACAAAATAAAACCATTATTTCTTCTATATTCTAAGTTATTGAAGCTAGCTTTTCGAGGTGAGCAGAATTCCAAAGATCAAAGAAAATGTACAAAATTTTATCTAAATAAAATATGAATTGCCAAAGAATTTTAAGTGTGAAGTTTTATTTTGATATACTTTCAAGTTTCTAGTCCAATGCTCGTGCCTAGCAGTGGAGTACTGGGCTGATTAGTTATAAAAAAAATAAAAATAAAAAGTTTTTATTTTCGGACATCAAAGGCCCATAGCGTGTTAGTATTACAATTTCTTAGGAACTATGTTAGTTGAAACAATTGGACACACAAACACAATTATACAGAACAAACACCTCACAATCACAGGAAGACTTATCAAGCCCCATGACCAACATGTAGCTTGATAAACATATCCATTGTAGGTCCTTCTAACCTATTTGCAAAAACCTTCAGAACGCTATTGTTGCTTCCTCTCACTCTGTGCATTACAGATGCCACTTTCCTGCGCATGATCGCAAAGTAATCGTCTGTATGCACATCCGCGAACATCCCAGACGCACTACAATAAGGAGGAAGCCTCAACAGCGCCCTGAAGGCATTATTATACTGAACTCGCAATATATTGCAAGTTTTTTGGGTATGGTTAGCCCACAAGCTGCTGGTGTAAAATGTTTGGTAAAATGCCTAATTGATTGATTGCCTGTTATGTGATGACGTAAATAGTAGATTCATTACCTCATTTTAAATGCTTAAACGTCCAACTAGGACGTGCCCTAGTTGTCTTTTGGATTACGTCCATCATCCAGAGAACGACGATTTGACGACAAGTTTGGTGCAGTGGTAGAGCGATTGGCTTCTGCGCTACGGGTCCTGGGTTCGATTCCCACACGGAACAATAATTTGTATGGCCTACAGATAGTTGCTGCGGGTCTGGGCGTTTGTGTATGTGAGATTTGTGTCTATAAACTCACCCACGATACAGGAGAAATCCTAGGGTGGGGAAAAGTATTAAAAGAAAGAGAAAAAGTTTGAAAAAAAAATGATGAGCTTGTTAGGTATATTTGCGTTTTGTTCGGACCTGGGTCACCAGCGACCACTAATGAAACTAGTCGGAGTATGTTAAAGACCATGAATACTACCCAACGAGATGAGTCGCAGTCCTCATAAGTATGGGAATTTTTTTTTTAGCAAAACCTGTAATTAATATAAAAAAACGAATTTTCTTTTATCCATATCCTTCTAAATAAATATAAAATGCTTACAAAAATGCACATAGATCTTCCTAAAAAGGTATAAGATTGTCTAGGAGCTTTTCTATCTTGTTCCCAGCAGATTCTCCCGCGTTATGAGTAATCCCCGAACAAACCTGTAAACGGGTCTTACCGCCGCTATTGAGGCGTGCCCTGCGCTGGGTTGCGCTAGTCGTTCCTTCCACTCGGCCATTAGGATCTGGTGGAGCTCGCTCTGCTCAGGTGCCTCGGAGGGCCCTCGCCTTCAGATTCCAGGGCATTGACCCGGCATGGTAGTGGAAGTAACTCTTTCACAAGGAGCTCTACCACTACTACTTACTGTTCCATTTTCATGTTTCACATCAACCTTTTAATACACTTTACGTAGAAACAGCATATTTAAATACAACTCTCTTGAGCAGAAACGTAATTACAGTGAAGTCATTAATACTAGGAGATACGTTGACTGTTTAATTACTACTGCTGTTAGAAGTAGCGCTTTCTGCAGTTGAAATATTATTATCATGTTCTGAATTCCATTTTGCATATTGTGTTTACTTTCATGGCATCATGCCTGTATTCCTCGAAGGGTAGAGCAGAGGTGTATAGTACACCCCCATTTCACCGTTATGTTTAAGTCCCATGTAAAAGGAAGCGAGCCTATTGCTATCAACCGGGCACAAATACAGATTTCGAGCTGCCACTGAGAAATTCTACACGGAATAACCCAATAACACTGCCCGATCTGGGAATCGAAACCCAGGAATTCCCAGGAAAGGTGTACTTTTAGTGTACACTTGTACAACTGCAGTCCTATTACCAGTTACCAGACAAATTACTCAGATTTTCCTGATAGATACTGACACTGCCTGATTTGGGAATGCAGGAGCCCATGCTCTCGCGTTAAGAACTGGTGTCCAAGGACTGATATAACAATGGTTCTCTATTATTCTAAAGTCATTCGCGGTCTCCTTCTCTCGTGTCAGCACGAGCTATTTGAGAATAGCTCATGCCATGGTAAGGGGTAGTCAGTCAGCAAGGTTGGTAGCGAGGCTGACTGCCCAGATTGGAGAGTATCGTCACTCGTAGAAGCTACTCGGTAAGATCAGGGCAAGGTAATTTGAATTCACTGAAGTGCACAAGAAACTCCGGGGTAGTGCACAATATTTTTAGGGATAACTGTTAAGATAAGTTCGTTTATTAAACTTCGGGCCACTACTACAATACTGATTATTATCATCATCATTCAGCCGAAAGACGTCCACTGCTGGACGTAGGTCTCCAAAAGGGGGGTTTGACGTAATCGCCACGCTTAGCAGGCGGGTTGGCGATCGCAGTATGGTTGCTAAAGTACTCAGAGAACGCTGCTGCCCATCCTCTAGAGAATAACAATACTGATAGTTAGCTAAAATACTTAAGTGTTAAGTTCAAGTAAGTGATAAGCGATTCCGAGATGTTTTAATAATCGCAGTTGTCTAACTTTTCTCTCGAGTCAATAATCGATTCGCTAATCGCCAGAAGTCAATCTTAATTCGATCTTGACACGATAACAAGTAACTGACAAACTGTTAATTTTATCTTGACATCAGTTTCAAATACATAAGTGTTCTTTGAGTACTTTTAGATCCCAAAGGAGGTTGATAATAGTTCTTTTACTTTGTCACTCTAGAGAATGAGGTCAGACAACTTTTATTAAAGGAAAGTTTGATACTACTTGAGCTACATAAGGATATTTTTCTACGGTACCCTGTTCTTTCTACCAAATATCTTGGTGACATTAAAGGTACAAGTCCGAGACGGGCTACAAACTGCAGACTGCAACCGCAGACTGCAAGGCACATTGGTTTGTATGAATCAGTAGTGTCGCTTGTCTGCTGCTGTCATCTACGGTTGCAGTTTGCGGTCGCCGTTGGAATACTACCTTTAAGGTGTGCACCTTAAACATGTTATTCGATCGACGAGTTCCGGTCTGCGGATGCAGTTTGCGGTTTGTAAACCGTTTCGGACTTGTAGGTACCTTAATACTGACTGTTAAGAGCTCATAGTGACATTTAAATTTGTTATTTATTGCCTTTTCTCCTATTATTACCTGGGTCCGGTTTTTGCAAACTTCAAAACTCATTTTTTCAAAATAGACTAGAATTACTTTGTTCTTTTTGAACGTTAGTGTCACAGAAAACAGCCCTAAACGCTCGCCCTTCACCGCTTTGCCTTAATCAGCCTCTACAGTCCCACTACTGGATACAGGACTCCCCTAAGTGCTTCCGTGTACTTTTTTCCTGCCACCTCGAGCAGGTCATCTCGCCACCTTTTCCTAGGCCGGCTTCGGCAGCACCATCCATCTTCAGGCTCCCATTGTGTGGAGACTCTTACCCAGCGGTCGTTATGTATGCAACTGACGTGACCCGCCCAATCCCATTTGAACCTGGCAGCCTTTTAACCTACATCTATTATCCCATTTTTAATATTTTTTGGTGCATAAGAAGAACTTCCACGAGTGACGATACATAAGTATATCCGGTGCACCCTGGGCAGTCAGCCTCGCTACCAACCTTGCTGACTGGCTAATCTTTTCATCACGGCATGAGCTATTCTCGTATAGCTCGCGCCGACACGATAGAAGAAGATTATCCCATTTTTGGAGCGCAGCGTGGTGTTTTGTATTCCGTCTGTTTTTTTCTTTATTTTAAGAATGACTCATGCCGTGGTGAAAAGATTTGCTGGTTAGCCAGACTGGCTGACACGTGAAATGGATTCGGTGGCTAACAAAATAGTTTGGAGTATCTAGACTAGGTGCATTAAAAGAGTCTTAACGAGTGACGATACTTAAGTAAGTATGTCCGGTGCACCCTGTGCAGTCAGCCCAGATACCAACCTTGGTGATTGGCTAATATTCTCAGTACGGCAGGAGCTATTCTCTTAGGCTCTTGCCGATACGAGCGAGTCACTTGGGTTTATGAAGTTCCATGTAATTCTGAATTCGTACATCTAAAAGGTAAAACACAATAAAACAAACAATGACTTTGTTAACATTATTTTATTTAACTAAGTGCTGAATAAATAAGTCTTAACAACTTAAATTAAAATAAATTACAATACAAATTAAAATAATGTCGACGGGCTCGCGCATTTCAAAAAATAAGTTTTTTCAGTCTTAAGGGTGGGGGATGCAATGTCTTAAAATCTGGACAAAACAATAACCAAATGGAAGCAAAAAGAAAATTTCAAGGTCCAGGAGATTAAAACATTGCTGTTGTTTTTTAGCTAAATGCCAGACTGTCACGTTTATCACAAAAATCGGATCAAGCCACGTGACAGACTGGCATTTAGCTGTACATTAAGCTTGGCATTAATTTATCGCCACTTGATCCATGGGTGTCCAATTTTGTTTACTGGGACGGCGGCATTGTGATGGGGGGACCGTACATCTGTGGCATTACGTACATGGGCATAGTCATGGTCTGGGCTGGATTCAATGGCGGTGCCGGTAGGCCGAAAAGGATTCTGAAGTAGCGCGCGATTGTCCATAAAACATTGGACGTCTCCGGTAGCCTATAACATAATGATTATGATTATATATAACAGTAAAGTGCAAATATCAATTCAAATTCTGATGGTGTAGTTGAGTATGGGTGCTCAGTTTCTGAAATTGGGTTGAAAGGTATTAAAATCGAATTTAAAGATGGAAATAATTGTATTGATAAGTTTCCAAAATTTGCAGTAGCTGAGCTTAAATCAGAAACTAACTCGATTTTTCCTTCAATATAGGATAGATCAGATACATTTATTTTCTTTAGTTTTTTTGATTAAAAATTAGGAAAGGTAACAGTTTAGCCATCGAGTTAAATTCTGTTTTCATTATTACATAATTTTCATTGATATTTACAAAAAATCCCTCTTACAAACTAAACATCAGTGGGACATTTACTATAATACATCCTGAAACAAACACCGTCACCATTATAAAAATATTGTAATTACAATAAATGCTTCTATAAATGCAAATAACATAACCACTGCATACAGATTTTATATAATTTTAAACTGAAGACACTGATGTACTCTCTTCAGTTGTTAATTCAGTTTTTAGTTCAGTTGTGTTTTCGACATGATGTGTGCAATTTGTATTAGAAACATTGTTTACTTTATCTAATTTCTTTTTATACTTTCTTCGTTTCCTTCGTTTTGTTTTACCATCTTCAAAGAGATCACTTTCTAAGACATCATAACTATGAATGAGACCTTCGACGAGGTCTAGACTCATCATTACCATGTGATAAGCTGCCGTATAGTAACCTGGTTCTTTAGATTTCAATGACTGTTTAAAAACTGATTTAGCATATATACTTGATTGCTGAATTAAACTTCCAATTGGGTCTGTTGCAAAAAATAATGAAAGAAAATCAAAAAATCCTCTACCTATACTGTCTCTTTCATTAAAATATCTTGCACTTGAATTACGGTGGTTTAAATTTACATCTATACTTCTTTTCGATCGAACGCGTCGTTTCTTATTATGTTTTCTACGAAATCTTCTCCTGTGTGGATTTGGATTTTTGGTGACATTCTCTGAGAAGGTATGATTCAGCACAATTATTGGTTTCCAGTCAGAATCATTTGGAACTGTGGTATTAATTATTTCTGAAGCTTCCTTTCTATACGGCATAAGTCTACTATTATTGGGTTTATAAAAAGAATTAGGATTCACAAAATACTTAATCCTTGGATAAAAATATGTATTAGGATAATTGTATTTATACTTTTTAGTTTTAATATAATCGTGCAGATCCTTGTTCTGTTTCAGCCTATCTAAACTTACTTTCAACTCCGTATACTTTTTGGGTCTATGCCTATTCTTTCTAAAAGTCATTTTCCTCTGAGCTATATTCCTAGGTTGGGGGATCAATATCTGTCTAGGTTTTTTCACAATCTCCAACTCGTCTAGATCATCGTCGACAGGTTCGACGCTTTTTGCTGTCGAAACATCAGAGCTGAGACCTCGGAAAGTAGCGGGCATAGCCCCGTAGAAAACGTTCGCTATCGGGTCTATTATATTTCTGACGCCGTCGATGATTGGTTCGAGAAATTTGAGCAGTTTCGACTTACCATCCCATCTTTCAGCCGCTCTCGTTGAATTTACTAGTAATGTGGGCGCCTGTTGCGACTGCTGAGCGGTCGCGTCGCTTTGGTGTATTATTTCGTTCGTCTGCGCATGAGCACCCATCGCGGTGGGGCTATACATCTCCGGTGACGCGAATTGTGGGCTCACTCCGCTAACGGAGTATGCGTGCGAGGAGGCGCTCGGAAAATCGATCGGATATTGCGAGTAAAGATACGGGTGGTTTTGTAAACCGACGCTGGAATAAACAATTTTAAATTGTTATCGATGATAGACTCACCTCATTCGATATCGATTTCATATAGCTAAGATGTAAAATAGTCTACGTCATTTAGGAGTCTCAGTTTTTTATCAAGTCTGTCATCTCTTGAATCAAAAGATTTTGTTAAATTGTACTCATACATTGTCAATTAATGTAAGTCGCAATTATTGTCACACGATCAAATAACTCTACCAACGCTTGACACCGAAATATAATTATTATGTTTTGTTACACTGAAGGTAACTAAAAAGTTCTAATTTACTTTTGTTACATCAACGCAAGTATCAGAATTAAACTTCTCAACAACAAAACAAATTACCGACTTAGTAACAGAGATTGAACCTAAAGTTGTCTAAGATCAATTTACTGTTTTCTCATAATAAAATGTCAAACTTTGATTTCTGATTTGAATTGCTAAATACTGATTTAAGATTTTTGGTGTGATTTTATTAACATTCCTATTTTTAGGTCTTAAATCAACCTAGTCGTGATTTCATTCAAAATTTCTAAAATTAAAATAACGCGAATCCTTATCTGTACATTAATTGTAAACAGTTTCAGTGCAGTTTCTTAATCTTTTTTACTATTTAGTATAAATAGTTAGATTTCTTATTTTTTTTATATTTTTGTACTCAATAGTAAGTCATTCATATTCCAACACTAATTTAGTCATTTCTTAGAAAAACATCATTACAGCCTGTACAAGTTCGAAATTAGTTATATCAAAAGTCAGTGTGTCATTTAAGTTATGCCATATGCTGTACAAGTCTCCCTACAAGAACAAAGAAGTCATCTTCTAATTTAAGTCATAACTCATAATTATCCAGTCAGTTCACTGAATACAAACTTTTCATAAAGTTAATATTCAGTGCAAATTATAGTGGTTCAGTCTGTACAAGTATTGCTACTGTGCTCACTTAATTTACATAGAAATGGTTCATTTACATTATATCAGTTTTCTACTGCAGTAACTGCACTCAGAAGAAATTTGTGTTACTGGAAAACATTGCATTGCATAATAGAATTTTCAATAGATAATTTGTTTTACTTTATTTCCACGAATACATGAGAGGTTCAAAGGTTCGATATTTTTTTCTTATTGCACGAGATTAATTAAAAAAAGCTTCCACGGATTATAAAAGATAAAGGAGATCACCCACTTTTCATACATTCAATTCCTGTTTTTTCATTTGCTGGCCACAAGTGAATTTTACTTCTGGAGACGGGTCTTGGTAACAGGAATATAATATTTTGCTATTAAGTATATTCGTAAATTTAGTTTTCAAGACAGGTCTTCATAAAAGATACTTATGCAAGGTTAGTTGGATAGGGAGTATTAAACTGAAAGAGTGTCAAATCACCCATAATATGAATAACTTTTGGAGTCAAAATACACGTCCGATAGTTGCTTCCGGGAGCCGGATCCGACTATCTGATCGGATTCATGAAATACACGTACGATTCTCGTGTCCGATTTTTTCTGGACGACGACGACGCCCGGACGATGCTTACGATTCTGACATCCGATCCGGTAGTCTGATCGTACGTGTAATTCATGTTCAAACAAATGTATGACGCGGAGGCCTTCAGATAGTCCGATCAGACTATCAGAGCCGACTATCGGAGGCAAGTATCGGACGTGTGTTTGGGCTCGTGATCTACAACTTTCCCCAAAAGTCAATAGTATCAGAAAAATACGCTAAGATTTGTCATAGCGTATTTCAATAGATAGATGAAATGATCGATTTTTGCACACAATGTAGTTCAGTTCCTACATGAAATATGATAGCTACTTGTTGCCAAAGTAAAATATATCTCTCTTACGACCTGTCTCGAAAACGGAGTTTTATTAGTGGCCAGCATAATGGAGGATCTCCTTTAGTAAAAAAGGCATTTCATTTATAAAATATAAATAAACCATATTACAGAAAAATACATATAGGATACTCGAAATAGGTTCCGTCACAATTCCAGCATGAAAGTTAGATAGAATACAGTAAATAGATACAGCAAACGTTCCATATTTCATTGAGACTCAATTTTGCAGAATACTGACAGTTATAAAAGGCATCCAGTCTGAAACGTTTTATAGGATTTAGGTACAGACGAGCAACGAGCTCCCCACAAGGTAGACCGATGACCTGGTGAAGGTCGCGGGAATCCGCTGGATGCGAAAAGCACAGGACCGATCAATATGGCGATGCTTGGGGGAGGTCTTTCGGCTAAATTACTGAATGAGCAACTTTCAGTTGCTGAATAGAACTGCAGAAGTTGTACTGTCTTACATATTGTAATAAGTAATTTATTTAGATGCGCGAATAAATTTATTAGTAGCCGGTGGTGTCCGTTTACTACATAAAATCAGTCGTCATTTACTAACTTTGACAGTTGCACAGTTAAAATTGAAGCAAAATTATGATCAGTTCAATGATAATGATAGGAAAATTGAGAAATCGTAAGGATGGATTTATGGTTTTGTTCTTCTATCTAACATTAATTTTGTCGTCTCCCATGTACGTAACACATTAGTGTTCTGTATGTTCACATACAGAACACTAATGTGTTACGTCCCTCTATAGCTTCTTTATAGAGCAACATATTATCGCCGAAGCTAGCAACAAAGATTGCTCGTCTGTTCCAAATCTCAGTTCAAATACTGAATAGAAACGTCCCCGTATAGATAGTTCCATTTTTATTCAAGGCAATATTTGATTCAAATGCCATAAAAGGCTTATTGAAGTCTCCTCGGAGTATTCGTATATTATGACAGAATGCTTTTCACGAAAACATGTATATAATATTTTGTCGTGAAAATGTAATAAAATTCATGGGAAATATGGAAAGAATGTTATGTGGAATTGTCGATATTTAAACGTCTGGAAATAGCTATTCAGTTTGATCTTCAAATTAAATTACATTGAATATCAAGCTTAAGCTAAGTACAGGCGTGTTGATTTAAATAACAATTATTAATCACATAAGAGACGAGGTCCCATAAAAAAAAAATGGTACCAGTTTGCCAATATTAGGAAGTTTGGAGGACATTGTTAAACATGAATTTCTTAAATTATTTTCTCAGTTACATAAACATGTTTAAATATACAGGGTGTGCCAAAACTTAACTTCAAGCCAGGAACAAAACAAGGCAGTTTAATAAAAATGTAAAAAACAAGTTTAGCCCAGACGCACATTATTAGAAATTTCCGTCAAAAATGTCTAACGCGCAACTCTGCTCTTACATATTGCACTAGACCCCGCACACTGCCAGAATTTGCCGGATCTGGCAGCCTGTTGGCTGTAGTACAAAATATATATATGTGCATAGGGTATTCGTACACATACATAATAATTTTTCTGACAGTTCTGATAATGTGCTTTATCATTTTTGAGTTTCAAAGTTAACATAAATCTAACTAATAAATATGTATAAAAATAAAGTACTTATTTTTTTCTCTTCGTTCCTAAACCATAATTTTGTTCCCGGATTGATGTTGATTTTTGAGACAGCCTGTACAACAGAATTCTCTTATCGTTTCACTAAGAGCTTCAATATATATTTTTGGCGAATATTCCAAAATTCCCTTCAGGCATAATGGCAAAGGAATGTTACGTACATTGAAATAAGAGCAAATCTTTTATCTCAAATAACGGAAAACACGATGCTAGCTATAACGGAACTTGCTTCGAGTATTAATTCTTTCTTATGTGCATGTCAGTCATCAGTCCATTCTAGTCATGCTCAGTAGGTTGTATTAACATCATTTAATAATTGTACTCTATTTCATATAACATTAGACAAATACGATCCATTTTAGCAAGAAAATTAATAGAAATAAGCACCATGCTTTTATGAATCTTAACGGTCAATCAAGATGAGTTAAAACACTACTTGAAGAAATGGTTCAAAAGAAATTCATGCCTTGGTGGGCCACTTTTGTCTGATGTATATTTGAAATGGAGTTTAATAAAAATATTATTCCCCATTTATGGAAACACATTGAAATGAAAATAATATTCTCAGATTACATTGCGTAATTGAATATGGAAATCATAAAGATGCATTTTCTTGTGAAAATTAAGCTTGTATTTCTCTGAAAATTTATTTTATTTCAATGAAAATATCGTAGATCAATTTTGAAATCCTTGTTTGCTTTAAAAATATTTTCCGTGAATGGATAGTCAAATTAAAAATATCTTTGATAGCTGTATCAAAGGTAAGTATGGAGAAATTGCGAACAATAATATAAAAGCGAAGAATATAGATTTGAAGGAAGAAACATTTGATATTGGCTTAGTTTGGCGATTTCGCCGTTTTGTAGAAGCTATAATCCAGCAAAGAACTACAAATGGCTTTAAAGTAGGACTCCTAGATGTACCAAGTAAATAATGGCTCATAACTTTGCCTTTGTTAGAGAAGTAGAAGATACACTACGTGAAAAATGTAATGCGACCTCATTAACTATACAAATTAATTCCTTTTTCTATTTGTCTTGGATGTATGTGACCCTAGTCGAACCTGATGATAAGCGCAGAGAGGGTCTAAGAAGAAGCATACAAATCCAAGTAACAGAGATATAGAGGGATTCCCTTATATCCCTCTGACTCTCACATACACACGACGGAACACAGTAAACTGTTTGGAACCGGACTTTAATGTAAGACCGTGAGACGTTTACGTCATAAAATCTATTTTTAACTAAATTGAAATGGTAACAACCAATTCGTAACTAAAAACCTTCCTTTAATTGTTTGTCCTCTTCCCTGTCCTTATGGAGGATAATATTTTATGAGACGTGATAAAAGCTATCGCGTGACGGTTTCCATTAAAATCCATGGGAACGATGTTCAGAAATTGGGATGCAAAAAGAAAATTGGCCGTTGAGTGTTTCTAAAAATATCTTGTCAAGATTGTTGATACAGCCGTTGTTTAGCTATGGACCGTTGTAGCTGTTGTAGACAGGAAAATGATGAAGGTACTTATTGAAATGAAATTAGGGCTGGATTCTCGTTTGGCCAAAGAATTAGCGTTGCTATTCAACGTGGCAATGCTGCCAGTCTTCTGGGCACTCTCCCAGATGACAGTGATGTGGAGGAATTCGACACGTAAATGCAGTTCTTATTTGTTTTATTTTTGAACTGTTTTTTTATACGTATTTTGTGCATATAGGAAGTAAGTTTTTTGCTTTAGATTATATATCTAGATTAGATTTATATCGTCTATATTAGGATAAAAATAAGCATGTGGACAAATGTATATTCAATAATGAAGAAATAAAGTCCATTAGATAACATCCAATTGCCTTAATTGTAATATGAAAACACTTTTTTTTTGCATCTAATATGATTATTAAAAACGATAACTTCATAAAACCTTGAATGAAAAAAAAGAAAGAAATAGAAAAGGTGGAAAAACGCACACGGAACACTTACAAAAAAGATTTCAAAATTGCTCATTTTACAGATTTTATATGCCAAGTATTTTAATGAAAGTGGTCGAATAATTACTAAGTTTAGCGACACACCAAACCGAAATCACGTTACCGATTCGACTTGATTACCCCTTCAATGTAATAAAGACAAGACCTTACTTTGTTCTGTAGTGTTGCAGTTAACTTAAAAAGCATTGCAACATGCGTAACATGACCGCAGACAAGGGTTATGTCGACGGAAGAATAGACGAAATGACTTAAAGGTCATTTTGTCGACAAAATTCTTGCCTATGGTGGTCATACTACGTTTGCAGGTGTTATTTCGCCGAATTTTGGTAGCAACGCTATCGCTATCGTTATGGTGTATCACTACACTAAGGATCATCCGGTAATCACAATATTAATAAAGGTGCTATATTAGACGTATCATCGTATCACATATGATACGCATATACCTACGCAGGTACTATTAGGTATCATGTTTGTAGAATCACACAATATCGTAACCATACAGGTAATCTAAAGATGATTCAATTTGATCCTAGATCTACTGATTTTATAAGATGAGAGATGATAGGTAGATGTGGATCTATGTATTTTATTGAATTATCTATGTTGCACGTGGAAGCTTGTCATACAATTGTATATAGATTTATAGAACAAACTAAGGATGCCACGTGCACCATTCCCAGTAGAATTCTTGTCGTAACCAATTCATAATCTTTTAATTGGCGTACTGGTCGGAAGCATGCGGCTTTTTATTTCACCAATAATGTAAATATAATTATTTCGTTGTGTTTGGCTACATGGAAGAAAAGCATGTGACTAAGAGAGTGATGAATATATTTGTTGATGGATGGAAGACAAGAAGAAGACCAAAGAAAAGATAAGTGCATTGTGTGAGAGAGATTATATTTATGAAAAGGTAGTAAATGATAACGGGACGGATAATAGGGATGAATTTAAAAATAAAATATTTTGCGTTGACTACATGTAACTTGGGATACGGGCAGGTCTCCGCCAGATCCTAGTGGCAGAGTGGAGAGAACGACTTGCGCAACCCAGCGCAGGGCACGCCGCAATAGCGGCGGTAAGGCCCGTGATGGAAGAGTGGCTGGAGAGGCGTCATGGCGCCCTCAGCTTCCGGCTGACGCAGGTACTCTCGGGACATGGGTGTTTCGGGAAGTACCTGTGTCGCATAGGCCGGGAGCAAACGCCCGGTTGTCACCACTGCGTCGACTGCCCCGAGGACACGGCCCTGCACACTTTGCAGGCGTGTCCTGCGTGGGCGACGCAGCGCCGCGAGCTAATCGCGGCGGTCGGTGGTGGTGACCTCTCGCTTCCGGCCGTGGTTCTGTCCATGGTCGGGAGCGAGACTGCGTGGGAAGCCGTCGCCTCCTTCTGCGAGGAGGTGATGGCGACCAAGGAGGGAGCGGAGAGAGAGAGAGGCAGCTGCCACTCTCCCCTCCCGCGCCAGACGCACCGGGCGGCGGAGGCCGCGCGACGACCTCCAGCCACCCTAGTGTGTGGCCTGCGGGCGCTGGGTTAGGGGGACCCACCGCTCGATCAGTAACAGGCCCGAGTAGGCGGCGCGACGTGTTCCACGCGCGCCTCTCAGCAGGACGTGGGGCGAGGCCCCACAAAGGAGAGGTCCGCCAGGGGCTGGCGGACCGAGGCCTGCCGGGGTCGCGGTGCATGCAGCTGCGAATCCCGCGACCCCGGCCCACGGTCAAGTGATGGAACATCGTGGTGGTTTTAGCCGGTAAGAGTCCGGCACACCCCCCCGTCTTCCCCAGACGGGGGATAGTCCATGAGGATTTCCACAAGCAAAAAAAAAAAAAAAAAAAAAAAAAAAAAAAAAAAAAAAAAAAAAAAAAAAAAAAAAAAAAAAAAATTGGGCAGGTAGAAGAAGAAGATGTTTGGCTACAAGGAATGAATTAGAAAAAAAATGTATTGAGATAAAAATAAATGTAGGTATTTTGGATAATGCACAACGGTGCTAATTTTTATGTCAGAAAATGTTTACGTACAATACGAGCACAACGTAATTATTCGTAATTATTTTTTAGTTTTTATTTAGAAAAGAAAGGAAGAAAATACGTTTATTTGCAGTAAATATGACGCAAAAAAAGAAAATGAAACACAAAAACAAAAAATAAAAAGGTTGAGGGAAACATGCGTCACATCCACGCAAAACGGCTATCGCTAAGCATTATGCTGCGAACCAATGCAAGACAGCCCCAGCGCTGGTTTTCAGCGACAGCCATTTAAGGTATGACTTAAAAATAAACACTAAGATTAACAGATCTTTAGATACAAGCATAGCAGGATAAAACAAGGGTTCGTTTAGCACCTCTAAAAATTGTTAACTAAATACATTATCATCACTTGGCATATAAAATCTCAACAAAAACACAAAAGTTACAAAAAATACCCAAAGTCGCTCTACTCACCCACTTCCATAAGTCTCATACAACTTCTTGACAGCCATGCCGACGGTTACCATTAGTGCCACTTTGCTCGCCAAGAAAGCTTTCAGTGTCAACATTGTGACAAGTGCCATGGCAAACATTGCCATGCCGGCAGATTTCATACCGAACAGGAGAGGAATGATCACTTGCATCACCTTCTTTTTTCTATGCCTTTTGCCTGGAATTTGAGAAGGAAGGAGTTGAGTTTTTGAGTTATAAAGTAAGTCAGTGGTGCCAATTTTGTTGTGCACAAACTGGGGCCCAATTCTCCTAAAATAAATTGTTGCCAAACGCAATCGAACCACAACCGTCAGTCAGTTTTTGTTTTCGAAAACTTTCAAAATGATTGATTTTGTTTTTTGTGTCAAACAATTTGATAGCTTTTGAAATTGAGAACTGTCTGAATGAACGGTTCGGCCTTGGTTCGGTTGTGATTTATCAAGATTTATTTTAGGAGAATCAGGCCCCTGTACTTAATTTAGGTTATTGCTATATTTTTCACTCTGATAAAATAAGAAATAGACAGTAAATAAGAGCTGTCAAAAGTTGAACTAAACCATAATTTAGACGATACGCCAGAACGTGTCGACTGGTTGTGATAATGGTGACGTCAATAGTTATTTTTTCTAAATTATAGTCCGGTCAAGTTAGCTCAAAAAATAGGGGTAGGTTAACAAAAATTCGCATAGAGCTGAAAATTGGTACGAATGTTAGGAACAACTTTATAAATGAAATGTAAAAAGTCCCCATCGAAAACAAAAATGCAAAAAAAATATTTACGGTCAAAGTTCGCAAATATGGGTTTTTTGCGTTTTTTAGCCAAACAGTAAGTTTTATGGTAAAAATAGAGCGGACCAAAATTGTAGATAGATTATGCAATTACCTATCAAAATTGTCTACAATTTTTATCCTAAACGTCACCGTTTTTTGTGATATAATGGTTGAAAAAGTTGTATCCTTCATAATATGCACGTTTCCACGCTACCCGGGAGATAATGTACTTGGTGCGTTTTTTTAACGTGTTTTCCCCAATAGGCCTATTCCAAAATCTATTGTGATCCTATTCAATTCAATACTATTTAAAAATATGTAAAAACTGGTACTATTGGAAATGATGAAAGCCCTGTGAATTCTAAAAAATTAGGTTATATCCGTCTCATTCATAATCATCTGATAATTCTGCTTCGTCTTCTTCTTGTTCTTATTCGTCTTCTTGTACTTCTTCTTCCTGCTGGGTGTAAGTAATTTGTTCTAACAGCGATGCAGTTTGGTTAAGACATAAAAAGCAATCATAGCTCGAAAACTACATAAAATCGCGGAACATACAATGGGAGTAATCCGGGTACGTCTACGGGTGCTTTACCTCTAGACTTCCGCTTGATACTACTTTCTGGTACACGGTGTATATTTTTTTATCTTAATTATCACGACAAAATTAAGAGAATATTTTTACTAAAAACTACGGCAAAGTGTTTTACATAATTTTCCTCGTAAAGTTAGTTATCTCGCGTAATAACTATGAGAAAACACTGTTGAAGCTGGAATATTGTTCAAAGCGAGTTTTCTAGTTGCGTTCATAATTAAGTATCAGCATAGCGTTAATGGAACTTTTTACTTAATCCGGCGAACGTGTGTAAAAATATTGAATATAGGGTAATTTATAGCGACTGAACTGAGGTAATCAGGTTATCGGTGCCGAAATTAAATATAATTATGTTAAATAACGGTGCACGAAAAGGGTTGCGAAAATGGTGTCGTTAATTTGAGCTGATTGAATGCCGTTAACAACGTTTTCAGTTCCTGTTATAAAGTATAAAATATGAAACATATTGTACAACGTGTTACAAAAATACTCCTAAAGCCGAAAGGGGATTAAAAGGTCCCTTGTAAAGAATCTATTGGCAATATTTAAAAATAAAAGAAGGACCCAAAAAAAAAATTTGGACAAATCATCAAATAAAATCATCAAAAGTGATAATGTGAATAGCCGATCCAGACACGAAAATAGATTACGCATGCCCCCAATACATTTAGAAATATATAAAAGAAACGTGTACTGTATGTGTATTAAAATATTTAATCATCTTCCTCAAAGCCTTGCTCAGCAACGCCTTACATTGTTTAAAAAACAGTTACTTAATATATTATTAAACAAAACGTATCATAGTGTTAAACAATTTATGGACGACAACTATATAAAATAACATTTTTGCAATTATACAAGGTAAGTCGGAAAGGGGGTACTAATCCGAAGCCTACTTATAGTACCGCTGATGGCTGTTTGAAAGCAAGTGTTAAAATTTCAAAATTCCATTAAAAAAAAAACCATATATAATGATTTTTATTTTAGTTTTTTCAAAAATTCTTCATCCCTGCTTTGGTTACAATATCAGAAAATGGTGCTTCTAATTCATGACCTAAATGATATGATCTAAAATGTAAACACAGCTGATTATAACTGGGGATAGATAGATTTTAGAGTTTTTTTTTTTTTGACATTTTTGAACAACTGTTTCTCTTAAAC
Source organism: Amphipyra tragopoginis (assembly GCA_905220435.1). Taxonomy (NCBI): domain Eukaryota; kingdom Metazoa; phylum Arthropoda; class Insecta; order Lepidoptera; family Noctuidae; genus Amphipyra; species Amphipyra tragopoginis. The sequence goes on from HG992014.1 coordinate 21,274,929, forward strand.
TATTGAGTTTTGGGAAAAGTTGTAGAACAAAAGTTATTCATTATTATGTGTACTGTAACACCCTTTCGGATTAGTACCCCCTTTCTGACTAACCTTGTATAAAACTGTGTGTGTGTGTGTTTATCTAGGTACATACCTAGATAAACACTATTTAAATATCAATTTAATTGTTAGGTCCTCACTTCATATATATTTGCACGCTGCATGTGGCAGAACATGTCGGAATCGATAACCTTGTAAGACCATTGTTCGTACCATGTTCTAGCAAATAAAGTATTTGAATTTGAACTAAAATGCAACCCTGAAAACATAAAAGTAAAGAGTAGACTACCCAGAAGCCCTATTTACATTCTTACTTAATTTCCTCTGAGAGGTAAATGACAACAACCATAAAAGACTACTTGATTAACATTTTCTTTTATAAGGGGAATTATGTAACACGTTGTATTTGAGCTTAAATAATAATGTTGTTAAGGTGTTGGTTGTTCTCGTCTTGCTAACGGTATTTGCACAGACACAACCTCGTAGCTAGGATTATCCACCAGCAACTTGCTCTTAAATACAATCTTGTGGACGCAGAATTACTATACTACAAGTATGTGCCCGACCCAGTTCTCGAGAATGGTCATGTCTAGAAATCAGATATTTGGATGCATATTCACCTAAACTTGAGATGTTGGCTAATATGGACGCGCTTTTGTATCGAAAAATCCCGCGGTTTCGGGACAATTATTTTAATTTATGTTTTTTTTATCTAATCCACACCATTCTTCTTTTTACACTCTACATACACACATATTTGCATCGGGGGTTAAACATTCATTTTAAATATTAAAATATAAAATAAAAATATTTGAAAATATCAAAAATAGTAGCCCACCGGCATCGGGAACAGAGTCCAAGCTACCGGTGGTCAGGGCCTCGAACTATATGCGCCGTGTCCATAAGTACCGCTTTCTGTATCAGGCTCTTGATCCAGCTGCCCAACGAGAGCCTCTTTAGATGTTAGTCGAGGCTCTTGGCTATTAAACCATTGGCCGTAACGACTATCGGCACAATGATTGCTGAATCAACATCCCACATAGCGACAACCTCATGTGCCAAGTCTTGATATTTAATTTCTTTCTCGGCTTTCACAAGGTTCTCGTCATGCGGAACAGTGATATCAACAATCATTGTGAGACGCTTTGATCGATCTATCACCACTATGTCAGGCTTATTGGCAACAATAGTCATGTCGCACCATATTTTATTACTACAAGACAAAAGGGCGCTGCTGCTTATTCTCTTAATTGAATGCACCAAGAAACTAAGGAACACCTAATCTAATGTACTATTTACACCTGGCGAAGCACGTCGGAGTGGATGACCCGGTTGGCTGCGCTCGGCCATCGACATCGCCGCTAAACCATATACAAATCTGGAGTTTAATAATTATAGATACATGTCACTTGCGGGGTGCATGAAAAGAGCCTCCACGAGTGACGATACTTAAGTACGTCCGGCGCACCCTGGGCAGTCAGCCCCGCTACCAACCTTGCTGACTGGCTAATCTTTTCACCACGGCATCAGCTATTCTTGTATAGCTCGTGCCGACACGATAGAAGAAGAAGACTTGTGGCAGGTGGCTCCTAGACTATCTCGTTGGTTTACTGGTAAACGCGACTGCTGAGCGTGAGGTCCTGGGTTCGATGCCCAGGTCGGGCAAAGTGTTATTGGGTTTTCCCGTGTGGAATTTCTAAGTAGAAGCCCGGAGTTTGTGCCCGGTTGATAGCAATAAGCTCACCCCTTATTACATGGGACATAATAGTGAAATAAGGGTGTACTATACACCTCTGCACGACTCTTCGGAGGTTGGAGGCGTGATCATCACTCAGCCGAAAGACGTCCACTGCTGGACATAGGCCTCCCCCAAAAGGGGGGGTTTGCCGTAATCGTCACGCTTTGCAGGCGAGTTGGCGATCGCAGTATGGTTATTAAAGTACTCAGAGAATGCTGCTGCCCATCCTCTAGAGAATTCCTTAGTCGAGTTTTACGACACCCACGGCAAGAGATGGGGTAGTGCTATTCTTTAAGTCGGGCACTACACGAGGCGTGATGTTATGTTGATAATGTCAATTCCTTCCGCTACCATGCGCGCCGATGAACCCCAACGCGCTTCGTCAGGTGTGAATAATACTTAGTTAATTACGCTGTGGACTTAATCACAGTATATTATATCCTGTTATCTCACTGTTGCAGCTTCAAGGATATTAATATTTTGGTATACCACAAGCGAATCTTTGTCTTTGAACACTAAGGAGGTAGACGTGCTGTTCAAAGTAAATATACTGTTTCAACATTACACAACAGTGTAGGCGAGGTAAAGACGCCAGCACATCAAGCTATTACAATCTGTCAAATTTCTTTAATAGATTTTCATCTTTATCGTCAAAGCATTAGGTTCAAAGTTTCGGGTAGCTTAATGTTCTGGCGTCTGTACATCAAAATGAAGCACTTGTGCGTCATTTTCAGCTTCGGCTTCCTTCATTTATTTCTAGAAGTGTACTGTGTTCTGCCTTTTCCCAACAATGTTGGAGTCATCTTCCAGTCTAACGAGATGCGGCTGAACACCAGTATTTTACACGGAGCGACTGCTTTAAGACCTCTATAACCCAGTTACTGGGCAATGTGGATATTCTAAAATGGAGCGAGGCTCCACAGAAGGAGGGGTCTGCCAGGGACTGGCGGACCAAGGCCTGCTGGGGTTGCGGTAGATGCAGCTGCGAATCTCGCAACCCCGGCCATAGGTCAGGAGAAGGAACACCGTGGGTTTTTAACTGGTAAGAGTCCGGCATAACCCTTCGCCTTCCCGGGCGGAGGGTATACATGAGGATATTCCCACGATAAATAAAAGAAAACGGTTACACCGGTCCTCAAACTTTCAAGCTTCTGGCTACCTGTAAAGACTGTCATAGGTATTCGTATGATACCCATTACCCGGGACCGACGGCTTAACGTGCCCTCTGAGCTTGCAAATCGTGTGATTTGTGCGGTTGTTAATTAGCCAGGAACACCTCATTTATTTTCAGAAATGTAGATGGATATAAAACTTTAATTTTATACTTTATATTACGGCCGTTTTCAATAACCTATCTATCGGCGGTTTCGCTTACTAGAGATAGAAATTTGACATAAGTTCCATATAAGTAATGTAAAATTTCTATCTGTAGTAAGGCAAACCGCCGATAGATAGGATATTGAAAATGGCGGTTAGTCGCTTTCGGCTTTAGTCGCAACGGATGGTTAGCGCAGACAGGGTCTAAGATGGAGCACACCAATCCAAGTATAAAAGATTTAGAAGTTTTTTTTTAATCGTTGTTCCTCTCTATGGTTTCTCCTGTATCGTGCGTGCGTTTACATACACAAATCTCACCTACACAAACCCAGACTCGAAACAACTATCTGTAGGCCACCCACGACCCGTAGCGCAGAAGTCAATCGCTCAGCCACTGCACCAAACGTGTCATCATTGCCCGTCGTTCATCGGGATTCCCCTATACCCCTTTGGCTTTCACATACACACGATGGAACACAGTAAATTGCTTGGCGCCGGACTTTAAGAGTGCTTTTCCACCAGAGATGTGCTATTCAAAGTTGCTATGGATGCGTTTGATATCCACCAATCATATTCATTGGTCCACATAGCATAGCACTGGTGGAAACTGATACAACTACGCTACGTTTTTTTATATGGAAGGATGCGGTCTGTGGATGCGTGCTATAGATGCGTGCTATGGATGGTTGTGAGTGGTGTAGCTATGTGCAGAGCACAGCGCCGTCGCTCCCCATGCCTTCCCTATTGTCGATACGTCGCATAGCTCGAGCTGCGCATCTTCCGCGCACAGCTACCTTGCGGCGGCACATTTTCATAGCACGACTTACTCGCTCCGCTACATAGCTTAGCATCAGTGGAAACGGTCACATAATTTCGTAGCTTAGCTTTTACATTCTCGTAGCATAGCTGCATAGCACATCTCTGGTGGAAAGGCACCTTAAGCTGTGCGAGGATGTATCGACAATAGGGAAGGTACGGGGAGCGGCGGTGTTGTGCTCTGCACATAGTTACATCACTCGCGGCCATCCATAGCACGCATCCATAGCTCGCATCCATAGCACACATCCACATCACGCATCCTTCCATATAAAAAATAGCTTATTTGAAACAGTTTTCACCAGAGCTATGCTATGTAGACCGATGAATATGATTGATGGATATCAAACGCATCCATAGCAACGTTGCATAGCACATCTTTGGTGGAAAGGCATCCCTTATGTCAGGGTGATAGCTAGGCAAGCAGACCTTAAGACCCTACCAGCAAGATTTATTTTGTTTACTGTACTTCTTGTAGATTGTGTTTTCGGACCGTGTTTGCATAACGGGGCAGTTATTGGCGAAACCAAAAAGGAAAGTAAAATACTTAACCAAAGCTAATTACTTATACTACACTAACATCGTGACTACTAGCAACAACAGTACTAAGGGCGACCTGTAGTGGAACTTGGACATCGGCTTAGGGCGTTGCTGGAGGAAGATTGGGAGAGGCAGTCTGATGACGGCTGAATTATCGGTGTGAATACCGTCAGACTTAGGTATATCGTCGCACTTTTAGTTCATCCATAAGTTTATCGATCATTTTCCCCAACACATTTCCACATACATTCTTCAGCCTTCAAAAACATCAATCCGAATGATTATCGCAAAAAATACAACACAAACAACCGATCAATCAAAATCATAGTTTATAGACTTGTACTCAAAGTCGGTATTCATATAGCACAATCGTTCTCAACGTTTGATTTGTAATGTCGTTAGTGATGCTTGGATTGCGATCAGTGTCAAATCGATTCACGTCCGGCTATAAAGAAAGTTGATTCTGTATCGATTCGAGAATTATCGGGTTATTTTCTAAAATCTGGAGTATTGAGTGATGAGTCGTATACGTTTGTTATAAGAGTAAGATATCAAATCATAAAGGAGAATGACCAAAAGTGGTACCAAAAAGTCTCATGCATCAGGATCAAAATATTATAGTAATTATTTTCATATGTTGTTACTATATTACGTGTCGGGGATTTGATTTTTGAACAGGGAATTTAATTTAAATTAAAAAAGTGTTGATATTGTTTTATTCCCTTTAAACTTTTACGTTCCGTTTCACATGATTTATGATTACTATAACCTTGAATTTTGAATGTGTCATGAGTATATCTTTCAAAAACATGCAAAAAAAAAATTATTGGCGATTCTCCGTTAATTAAAAACAACTAGAATAGATTAGAATTTTTATTTAAACTTTTTTTTTATCTATGTTTAATTGGCCGTTCACAGCCGGTCATAGAGATGTAGAATGCAATAGATGCGGATTACTGTTTTTTAGAGCAATAATATATCGTGTATGACATGTGCACATTGTCAGATTATTTAGATTATTTCTAAAATCTCCGAAACTCGCGTTTTGTTTACAAAAACAAGTTTTGTAGGAGTTATTAAAGTCTATAAAAAACAAAGTTTGACTTTGATGCAGCATGGTACGGGACTCCATACATCCATGAGCATTGTCCTTTTTATTTCACATAAACCAATACATGCGCTTATGAAAAGTCGAATTTAGGTGCACGGTTCCAATTAGTCGTTTCCTATGGAGAAGAGCCGGCAAGAAACTCAATGGTTACTCTTTTTAAAAAAAGGATATTTTTAACAATTTCAGTGAATACAGTACTATGATTTAGGATAGTTAAGAGAGAAAAATGTAGTCTTGACTTTGGAGAAATGTAGTACCAAGTCTTGAGTACAAAAATTAACCAAAAAGAAAAAAAAAACTGCAATAAGCATACTAACTTACACAGATATATGTATAGGCAAGTCCACAAAGTTCTAACATTTACAAAAGATAAAATGAAGCTAAACTATAAAACAATTGACATAATTAAATGTCATCAACATTTGATTCCCAGATTCTATATCAAACAACAGTGGTATTATCGTAGAGTCAAATTGTTTCGATTAATTTAACTTACAATTAAATTAAAATTATCTGATGTTACATTCAACAAACAGTAGAGTATTAATTGTAGTGTTATAGCCGACTCCTATAATTGACCAAGTGGTATTAGTTAAAATAAGGACTTTTGTATTGTTACCAACAAAGAAGAATAATAAAAAAATACAGATAAAATTGGCTTACGAGTTTAGTTAAATGCCTAGTTTGTTAATGAAAAATGCTACGATTGGTAAGCAAAACGTTTTGTTTTTGGCCGTTAAATCCGTTTGTTAAAAAATATGCGATACTAACCTCCGGTTTCTGAATTGAGAATTCTAGGATAAGTAGTACTTAAGTAACATTTGAGTAAGGAATTGTCAAAAAAATGACGGATCTTAAAGCATTTTTTTTGATAACTCCTTACATACTACTTAAGTATTGCTTATCTCGAATTCTCAATTCAGAAACCGGAGGTAATTATTTCAGAATTCATAAAAATATTAAATGTAACATTTCAGAATAATTCCATTGAATTTGTCTGTATTGTTGTGTATTATTAAAGTTTAATAATACATACTGTACTTAAAATCGTTCTGTTAACATGATATCTTATTATCTGCTTATTTGCTTTTTGTTCATGTTTGACTTATTTCATAAAAATAATGAAGAGGTATGTATAACACGTTTTGTTCCTCTCCGGAAGTAAGAACATTTTGCGCAGTAAGGAGATTTGTATTATGATTTCAATTAGTACTATTATTTACTTATCTACTTTTTATTGTACGTATACCAGCATTCGAATTGCGTATTACACTCGTAATTTCAATAGGTTTCATTTTGACACTACAACAATATTCATTACGTGGTACATAGTTTTGGAGAAGTCGGATTGTTAATATTTATATATGTTACAGCGAAAGTGATTAATCCGGATATTATATATAATAACCAGCCATTATGTATAATATCTACTCAATTTGTTCAAAGTGATAAATGACACAGAATTAATCACATTAACTAGCTAATGTATAATATCTTGGGAGACTAAGATAAAGTAATAAAACCAGTATAATTGAAGATTATTAAGTTTAAAAAAATAATATATCCCTGCCGGCACCCAAAATGGACACCGGCGGCGGTAATAAGTTGTTTGGTAGGTATGTTAGTTGAAAGGTAGGTTCGATTTTGGGCTAAACACAGTAACTTGTCTTCCAACTGCCTAATATCAAGAGCGAGCGAAGCGAGCTCATTATTTTGGGACACCCCGACACGTGTTAGGTTACTTTAAACCCTGAAGACAGAAATAGGAGCCCCGCTCAGCGGGGCTCCGTCGACTCTGCTTTGGAAACCCAAACAACCTTACAAATATCCCCTTAAGTTTTTCATTCGTTTTTTTTTTGTGAAAATGGAAGTGGGTGATGAATAATCGTCTCATGAATAGTTTGAAGAGGCCTTGAAGGCGTAAAAATACAAGAGTATGTGGCCGGCGCGGCGCCGGCAGCCAGTTTGGTAACCGGCGCCGATAGTGGAGGCACTACATAGATTATAATTTCACGTTAATTGGGAAAACGTTAACGGGAGGCGAAGCAAGTCGGACCGTATTTATTACTTTGACTAACTATGACCAGATATTATGAATAATATCAGGATAAAGTGATTAATTGACAGCGGAGCCTTAGTAATAGGGTCCCGTTTTACCCTTTGTGTACGGAACTCTAAAAACAGCCTGTAACTGTCCCACTGCAGAGCAAAGGCCTCTTCTCATACAGAGAAGGAACGAGCATTGATCACCACGCTTGCTCACCGCGGGTTGGCGGTTTCAGACCATTAAGTCCAGGTTTCTTCACGATGTTTTCTTCACCGTATGTCAGTAGGCGTTTTAGATTAACTAAAAAAGTACATATATGACATTCAAAAAGTCACATTGGTGCATTGTCTAGGTTTGCAACACAGTGTTTAACAAGCGGGTCTGTAACCACCGGGCCACGACATTTCACCAAGAAAGAATCATCATCATTCAGCCGAAAGACGTCCACATAGGCCTCCTCCAAGCATCGCCACATCGACCGGTCCTGTGCTTCTCGCGTCCAGCAGTTTCCCGCGACCTTCACCAGATCATCGGTCCACCTTGTGGGAGGCCTACCCACGCTGCGTCTTCCGGTACGCGGTCGCCACTCCAGAACCTTTCGGCCCCATCGGCCATCTGTTCTGCGAGCAATGTGCCCCGACCACTGCCACTTAAGTTTGGCATGTAACACCCACTCCCATGAAGATCAGAGACTCTACACTCGAAGTTGTCGACGATTATGTTTACCTAAGGCAAACTGTCCAGTTAGGTAGGTCCAACTTCGAGAAAGAGGTCAATCGTCGAATCCGACTCGGCTGGGCAGCGTTCGGGAAGCTGCGTAGAATCTTTTCGTCCCAACTACCGCAGTGTCTCAAGACGAAAGTCTTGGACCAGTGCGTGTTGCCAGTGATTACATACGGCACTGAAACGTGGTCGCTCACAATGGGCCTCATAAGAAGGCTCAAGGGCACCCAAAAGGCAATGGAGAGGGCTATGCTCGAAGTTATCTTACGAGATCATATCAGAAATGATGAGATCCGCAGGAGAACCAAGGTAACTGACATAGCTCGAAGAATTGTCAAGAAAGAATATAAAAAGATAATTCTTTTATGATCTTAAGATTTGCAAAATAATATTTTGTCAGAAATTCTTCCCACCCGTCATAAAGACACATAGTTAGGCATCTCAATAATCGAACACAATTTTATATTTACGATGGCAACAAAAATTTATATTTTTACGATCTCCTATCAAATCGTAAAATGATGAAACATTCACGTTTTGTTATTGTGAACTGAATATTTATTGGGCGTCAATTTTACTGGCACAGCCTGTATAACTGTAATTTATTGTTTAAATAAGTATCTTCACTTTGTTGTTCTCATAGCTTTTTATATCTACTTTAATGCTGACTAGCTGTGCCCGCGAACTCGTCCGCGCGGAAGTCGGAAAACAACATTAGGTCGCAATTCTCTTCTTTTCTTTGATTAGTACCCTATTTTTGACTAACCTTATACACATATAAGACTGATGTAGCTTTAAGGGAACTGCCTTACGTTTCCAGGAGCCTACACCAGGACAGCTACGAATGAATAATAGGTTGTAAATAAATTCCGTAATTCCACGTAGTAAATAGATTCAGTTGTAAGATTTATTATACTACAATCAAAATATAAAGGAATCAGCGTACCGTAGGTATACTCGTAATACGTTATTTACGATCTTGTTAATTCTATATTTTCGTTCAGAAAAACAAATTTGATTTTCATGCTGAATTTGACGTAACAAATGAAGTGAAATTTGATTCGTAAAGGCATGGAGCGATCTCGATATTAGGTGTTATGTAAGAACTTTATTTGGGCAAGGGGGTGCATGAAAAGAGCCTCCACGAGTGACGATACTTAAGTACGTCTGGCGCACCCTGGGCAGTCAGTCCCGCTACCAACCTTGCTGACTGGCTTTTTCACCACAGCATTGAGCTATTTTCATACAGCTCGTGCTGATACGAGAGAAGAAGATTTGGGCAAGTAGTATTTTTATCCCGTGTGGGGACAAGCAGAATATAAAGCTTCCTCACCGCACGCTGTTAATAGACGCGTGTTGTAAGATTCAACACAATCCAGCACGCTTGGTGGTAGAATCTATACGGTCCGCCTGCCTAGCTACCACCCTCACAGGCCAAGCAGTTTATATGTTCCGTCGTGTGTATGTGAGAGTCCACAGGGTATAGGAGAATCTCTCTTTAACTCTGTTACTTGGATTCGTGTGCTCCATCTTAGACCCTTTCTGCGCTTAACATCACGTGCGACTAGGGTCAAGCGCGAAGAAGTAAAATAATAACAAAAAAAAGTAGTCAGTTAGTGACAAGCCCCTAACTGCTTTTTTTATCTTGTTAAAACTCTCATGGATGGGCCTCCACCCGAGGAAGGCGAAGGGTTAGCCGGACTATTACCGGCTAAAACCCATTCCCCCTTATTACAAAAGATGGTTTAAACCAAGACTAAGGTAAACCCAGGTTTAAAATATACCCATCACTTCTGTCTGTCGGGACTGGTCAGCTCTTAACTGCTATGGCAATCCCAAAAGGCGTATTTTTTATTTCCTAGGTACTCATATACGAGTTTATTTCTTACATTAACCTGAATTATTCTCATACTATTTTTCTCACGATACTGTAGTGAAATTGTCATGAACTATTATTTAAAAAGAGTATCCATGGAGTTTCTCGCCGGTTCTTCTCCATGAGACCTACCTTTTGGAACCGTGCACCTAGTTTTGACGTTTTAAAAGCACCTGTAATTTGGTCTACTTGAAATAAAAAACTTTGACTTTGACTTTCTTAAGTCAAATAACAAAAATAAACGGGGCTATTCGAAAACCTAGGTTTTTCTTAGACCATCTTTTGTAATAAGGGGGACGGTGTTTCTTCTTTTGACTTATGACCGTGGTATCGGGATTCGCAGCTGCATACAACGCAACCTTGACAGCCCTCGATCCGCCAGCCCCTGGCGGACCTCTTCTTCTGTGGGGCCTTGCCCCACGTCCGCCCGAGAGGCACACGGCGCGCCGTCTTTTCGGGCCTATTACTGGTCGGGCGATACGTAAGCCCCTTATTCCTAATTTAACTCGACACTAATATTATAAATAAATGTAAAAGGTAGCGTGCATGTATGGCGAAAGCATCAATGTATTAAACTAGTGTAGAAGTTGCAGCTAAAACCCGTAGTACCGTTAGGGAGAAGTCACGCGATGCGGTGCGGCTCCAGCGCGGCGCCTGAACGGTGCCGCTGTGGCGTAATGCATACAAATTTCCATGGTACTCGTATACTACCCGGTGCGGTGCGGCGCCGCGCCGCATGCCGGGCCAAGACGAGGGGGCAGATGTGTTGACGGAGAGCCGTTTCACACGGTGCGATGCGGCGTCGCACCGCACCGCGTGGCAATTGCGACGCCGCGTATTACGTGTGCACGCTGATGCGACAAAATGGTTGCGGCGCGGCGGCGCACCGCACCGCACCGTGTCGCTTTTCCCTTACACCTGGGTGTAGCCGGCTACATCCAAGTGCGGTCGCTTGTAGGTAGTTAGTACTAGGTGTAGCCTACGTGTTTCTTAAAACAGGGCTAAGATTTTTAACTATTGTGTCAGTTTTCAGAAAGAAAACATTTTTACGTTGTTAAAAAAAATACGACGGCATTACCTAACTGAGTCGTAAACGTCTAACTGCTCAGGCTTGAGGCTAATCTTAAGAAATTAGTACTAGTTTTAGCCGAAAGCACTAAACCACACTAAGCTATAACAGGTGTGGTTTAAGTCGTTATTAATAATAGGTTGGCAACCAACAGCAATCGGGCGCACCTAGTTGTAGCCGGCTAAACCTAAGTGTTACCACAATTCGCCTTTAGCCGTATCACAAATATTGCACGAGGTGTATGTGTCGTACACGACGTATACAAGGTGGAAATGATGTTACGATAAATGATACCACGTGATGTGTTCTAGTACCGTACACAAAAAGTCAGTAACTTCCAAGCACATTTTTTGTCACATGATTTTTCAATTTCACTCATCCATGTAGATGAAGGGACGTTGAATTGGAAACTTAATGTTAACTATATCTGTTCTACACGTGTAAGTAAAGATCATTTTGGTTTAAACGGGTCATAGATTTACATAACTTCGCGTAGAGATCTTGATATTGGTAAAATGATTAAATCGTATGAAAATTCCTGTGACTAAAACGATTGAATATACATGATTGATTTTATTTGTGTTCGATCGTAAAACTCATTGAGGAGCTCGTGGCTAAATAATTACAGCCGCATAGACCGATCTTCCGGGTTAAGCCACGCTTGCCGAGGTTGGTCTGTGGATGGGTGACCATTTACCATAGTGAGTTTCCTCCGTGCCTCGGAAAGCACGTAAAGCCGTTGGTCCCGGCTGTCATTTGTAGATCTTTGACAGTCGTTACTGTTGGTCAGAAGCCAGAAAGTCTGACAACCAGTCTTACCAAGAGTATCGTATTACCCAGTTACTGGGTTGTGGAGGTCTGATAGGCAGTCGCTACATGTAAAATACTGATATTCAGCTGCATCCGGTTCGACTGGAAGCCGACCCCAACATAGTTGGGAAAAGGCTAGGAAGATGATGATCGTAAAACTCATTATAGAATACGTGGTTTCATTTAATTTCGTAACGTCATTACCACTTTGTATACACCGTGGGCCCGATCTACCTAAAAGATTTTAACCACGCCTTTCTGATGGTATTAAGAGTCAATAATGTTATCTATACATATAAAAGGAGAAGTTGACTGACTGACTGACTGATCTATCAACGCACAGCCTAAACCGCTGGGGTTAGAAAGTTGAAATTTTGACAGTAGGTTCCTTTTGTAACGTAGGCATCCACTAAGAAGGGATTTTTCGAAATTCAACCCCTAAGGGAGTTAAATAGGGGATGAAAGTTTGTATGGAAAATCATCACTAAACGGGTTCAACATTTCACGCAAGCGAAGCTGCGGGTGAAAGCTAGTTCAACATAAGTCCAATCCAGTCAATTTAACTACTTTGTTTTTTGGAACAAAATAAATCAAATAACGTTGGTACTTCCTTGTAAACAATAGCAAGCTGGCAACGTTTAAATGATCGTGTGAGTGGATAAGAAAACTTCTCACTTCACGAACCCCCCCGACAAAACACGACCAAGGTGTGACAAAATTCGCAACGCCGCATTCATAGGGCTTATTACCCTAGAGATTTTTTGGGCTTGTGAATAAATAAATATTTTGGGACATTTTCTACACAGCACCATCTAGTCCCAAACTAAGCAGAGCTTGTACTATGGGTACTAGACAGTGGATAATTATAATACTTATATACTTTTTTTTGTAAATACATACTTATAATACATAAGAAACACCCAGACCAGCACAAACACTTATGTTCATCACATAAATATTTGTGTCCTGTGGGAATCGAACCCACGACCTCGTGATCAGCAGTCCGACACTCGAACCACTAGACCACAGACGTCGTCATTCGAATTTCCATATATAATGAATATTTCGAAGATTAAGCTTTATTCGACAAACTATATCCTAGATTTTTTTCTCCAATTAGGCATGGTAATCGATGGTTGCAATCTTTCGGGTATCTCGGACCTACTTTGTATAATATAATAACAGTTTAATTACAAATACTGCTTTCAAGTTCTTGTTTAACTCTCAAGTGCTATTTGTATGCTACCTGTACATTAAAACCGCGTCCAGACGAGTGTGACGCGTAATGTAATGTATCTTGTAATGTAACGCGAATTCTACGTGTGGAGGGCACTACGCTCGCGCAGGCGCTCGCCGTGATCCATCGGCGATCGGTTTTTAGCGCGAACACGAAGGCGCTCGCAGTGCACGTTTGGTCGGCGTCCGTGTCGTGTGGACGTTCATGATGTGGACTGACGAACAATCACTTGAACTTATCAGTTAAAATCAACCTGATCTGAAAATCTGACCTTTTAGTTCCACAACACAAGTAATGATCTTCTTTTCTTATACAATTTTGTCCTCCACAATTCATAAATACATCAATTAATAAATACATTTAAATAAAAGCAGCACCAGCTATCGTGACCTTTCTGTTCGACATGTTCGTGGCAACTGAGTGGAAACAGCACTTGGAAAAGATTCGCATACACGATTTGCGTTGAGTTAAAGATAAAGATAAAGATAAAGAATCATTTATTTGGACACAGCACAAAGAGACACAACAGGTAAAAAAGTGATACAAATAAAAAAGTCTTGGGTATGTGTCTCACGGCTGGACCAAAAAGGTGTCCAGATCAGCTTAATGTCAAGCACTTAAGTACTTGACGCTGGTTTTCGTCTGGAACCTTTGTGCTCCACGAGTTCGTGTGGCGTTCACACTGTTGGCGCTAAATTACACGTAATCTTACATTACGTGTTACACACGTCTGGACCTGGCTTTAGATAGACTTTCTAATGGCCGATTTTTATGATTGATCAAGCGTTATTGGTCAAAATTTAAGACTCGTACCCCCTTATTACAAAATATGGTTTAAACCAAGACTAAGGTAAACGGAGGTTTAAAATATACCCATCACTTTCTTATGTCATATAGCAAAAAGAGACAGGGCTACCCGGTTTTAGAGTAGCCCTGTCTCTTTTTGCTAATCTTTACCAATGATTAAGCAAATACCTTATAGAGTGCGCGCAAGATAACTCTGCGCGCGACTGAGGGCGTGCTAAACGTTGCCATGATCGCAAAAGTTCAAATTACCGCTTTTCAAGCTTAACTTTTTTATCGCTAAACATAATTTTCCCGTTAAATATTCCTACAATCAGGTAGTTCTACTATCAAAATTGATAAAACGGCACACACTTTGGTGGACCATGATTAGTTCCGATTTCAGCCGCGCGCAGACTTATCTTGCGCGCACTTTAGCTTTACATACTACGAGTAGATCCTCCCATGCGTAAGTAGCCATCACAAATCTATGTATTTTCCCAATTTGGCAATAGAAAATGCTACCGATTCCCAAAAGCAAAACGGCCATTCCCATAGAAATAGGGCATTAGAATCTGTTTGTTGTTTGATTACTACACTATGTTTCAGGGTAACCAAGATGAAATGATGAAGTACTTTGTGATTCTGTATTCGACTAAATAAAAATATGATAATCGATACTCATGACTCGATACGATTATAATAAACGAAATGAGAAATCGTAAATACAGATACTTCGTATATTTGGCGCGCGCTCAAAAAATGTTTAACTTTCATAAATTTTTTTGGAAATATGAACTGAAACACATAAATTTAACCGTCGAGATATAAATCATGATCAAGTTTTAGTTAATTTGAAAATTCTCGAGCGGAAATATGAGCCTTAGGCTGCAGACACACTGAGCGTATCTTGCACGGCTATTGTTCGTGGCGTTACGCGTATGCATCGCGCTACTTACAAATTCTCCTGCGCGGCCTCACCACGCGTATTACGCCGAGCGTAATAGGGATCGATGCGGCCTGTCACCCGTTTCTGGGGGTCGACTCCCTAAGCACGAAGCCCGTGGTTTCGGCCTTAGTTACGAGCGTTTCCTACTCCTTATCACCTACGGACATACGATTATTTCGAGGCCCGAATTAAGAATGAATGACAACACAATTTGACAGTTGTCCCTACTACCGATGTGTTTTTGCCCGTTCGAAAAGTTGAACTTGACACTTGTTTTGTTCACTCCTACGTTTCAGGCTACTTTCGGACGGGCGCCTAACTTCGTTGACGGACTTAGGGAGTAGGCCCCTGGTGCGGCCTTTTCGCCGCGTTACGCGTATATATCGCGCTATATACAAATTCTCTTGCGCAGCCTCACCACGCGTATTATACGTCATTACGCCGAGCCTAATAGAGCCAAGAAAGTCTCGCGCGCACCTTACGTTCTATCGATGCGGCCAGTCGCCAGTTTCTGCGTAACGCCGGTACAGTCATTAAACGGAGAAAGACCGTAACATTTTTGACAAAAATTAGTTAAATACAGACTAGACATGGGAAATGTCGCTCACTGAAAAGAAAAGAGTGATATCGTTCTTTTGATCAAAAGAACTATATCACTCTTTTAGCTCTTTCGCTCACCAAACAACTCTTTTAACTCTTGAGCTGAATTGAGTTACTTGCGAGCTACAGATCAAATTGAGCCGCGCTTTACGCAAGTCAAACTGAGTCAAACGAGACAATTAGCTCAGTGGCTCCATACCAACTTTGAAGTTCTTTAGTTTATTTGACTTAGTTGCGATCTATAGATAAAATTAGATTCAATTCCCTAAGGATTTTCATACTTATGTAAAAGTGCTAAAGCAATTTCAATTTTAAAATAACGACAATAGGAGTTATTTTACTATGACGTATTAAGCCGAAGAGTCGCTCAGTGAGCGACATGCGAATGCCAGTCGTCGGGTCACTTCGGCAATAAAATTGTCGGCCGCTGTCGGCGTTTCGTCGGTGTCACTCGCTACTCGCTCACCCATAGAGTCCAGAGTCGATGAGCCGTTGAGCGAAATGATCTAGTGAGTTACTCTGTGAGCGACTGAGCGAGTGAGAGATACATTGGAATTGAAGAGCTAGTTCAATTTTATCTCTCATTCGCGAGCTACCCATGTCTATTACCGACTACCAGGAAACACACTTTTACCTTTACGTACATGTAATAAAGCCCCACCTAGTTTTTATTCTCAGAATGCACACTGGCTGGACTTTTTACGCGGCATAATAATATGCGGCGTATTTTGCGTCGCGTATCTTGCGCCGCGTACTGAGCTAAGTGTGTTTTGGCCTTTAAACGACTGTGCGTTGGTGTAATTTATGCCTTCCGTTGTCCACAATGCTGAAAACTTATTCTTTTCGGTAAAAACACATATTTTAGTTTATGTAACAACTTTGCTCCGAGATTCGTGTGAACTAGGTATGTTCTTTTTAAATACTTGAGGGGTATACAGAGGAACTTCGAATTAACTGGCTAAACTTTACAGTATTACTACGTATCATTAAAAACACAGATTCAATAAAAAAAATACTGCTAATCGAGGTCACTCGAGAACTACGGAACTAATTGTAATTCATTTAGGGAACATTCTTCATAACCTATTACGGCCACATGTGTTATGTATTTATGATTTTGATATCATTGTAAATCTTCTTGTGGAGAAACTGACTAACCGATCCATTAACGCACAGCCTAAACCGCTGACGATAGAAACTTGAAATTCTGGTAGTAGGTACCTTTTATAAAGTAAGCATTCACTAAGGAAGAATTTTTCAAAATTTTGCCCCTAAGATGACGAGAAGGGGTGGTAAAATTTGTATGAAAATATAACACGCAAGTGAAGCTGCGAACAAAATTTGCCCCCAAGAGGGCGAGAAGGGTTGGTAAAATTTGTATGAAACGCAAGCGAAGCTGGGGGCAAAAGCTTGTTTAAATATGTGTAGATAATTTAAAAAATGTTGAAAAGTCTTATCAAAATCAGTTCAGTAGTTTAGTCGTGATTAGGTAACAGACAGATAGACAGAACTACTTTCGCATTTATGATATTATTAAAGGATTATAATAAATGACTCCTTTATTATTTTTTACGACATTTGTGTCGTGTAATGTTTATTCCAATTTATAATTATATCTACGTTGCTCACTATTCAAAACTTCCTAGTCCAAGTGTTGACATATTCTGTCCAACACTAATGCGGCTTAATACACGGACAACTGTGTTGATGAGCATAATTTTCATTAATTATAATTACTTTCAGCTACTAATCCGTCACTTAATACAAAGTTCTTCCAAGAATTTCCTTGCGTGACTTGGAAAATGGACTACGTAAACATCCGTCTTTCTTTCCCTAAACACCTATAATTTTATGTAAATATGCGACGAAATCAGCGTACGTCTACATGCAACCTTCATGCTTGAATAGTTGCATAAACGGACGTATGAATATGGAACAACTGAATTCGAGATTAGTATTGAATGGAAATCCACAAAAAAATGAAGGAAAGTCGGTACCAGTCATCCGAAACACTCATTCGAAGATAAATATTAAAATCTCGTGACATACCATAAAAGTACGTCGAATCGTTCGAGAGAAAAGTAAAATGGGCTAATTAAAATGTCTGCACGCCTTCTCGACGCACGCTATATTAGAAACTTATTCAATGAAATGGCTGTATGTAAAGATTCCTTTGCTTCATTTTTTTTAGCATTCCCGCTCGTTGATTGGTCTATTAATGACAGTTGTGTGTCATTCCTTTTTTAAATTGGTCGTTATTTTGACGTTGATGTGTTGTGAGTGGTGTTCTGTGTAAATGGGATTTATTAAAGTGATATTACACTTTGATTGGACAATTATCGAAATTGATTCGGTAATTGGATTGGCGGAGGGGTTCCATTCTATTGGTGCTAATGGATCCTCTATTCATAAGGAAATGGTACAAGGAGTTCTATACATACATTGAAAGTCAGTCCTAATTGTATTTGGTATCTTCAAAGCTTTGAAGCAGGGACTGAATTACCGAAAATTAACGGTACTTTCACACAACGATATGACGTCATATCAATTTAAAACGGTTTACCGAAAATTCTGGAATCCAAACATTTCAGTACCTAAAGCAAAATTTTGTCACCGTTTCATAATACCAATTTATAATAATTCATCGAAATATGAATAACGGTATCGATATTTAACCGAAAAAAACCAACTACGGCAGATACAGTACATTTTTCAGGGGTAGAAAATAATACATTTATTCATGATCAGAGACATCTGCTGTGCCCCGTGCACTCCGCGCTGCCAACCTGCCCGGCTAATGCAATGTATATCGGTACCGAAACTGGTATATACGAATTAGGTAGAGACAATGGTATCATTAATTTTTGCGACAGGACGCAGCAGAGTCACGTATGACACATGGTTTTTATAGTTGAGGCGAGTGGCGAAGACGTGGCAACGACGTGGCGCAGACACATGTCTCCTCAATAAACTTAAATCGCGTAAATTATACACAGGTGTCGTGGCATGGGCATGCTACTTCACTCGAGTATAATATACGCAACATAAGACAGCAGAGATATGTGTCAGCGCCACGTCGTCGCCACGTCTCTGCTACTCGGCACAGCTGTTTAAACAATGCCGACGTGTCGGGCGAAAGATCATGTCAAGTACGAGTCAAGTTCAAGCTACGTCTACGCCACGTCCATGTAAATTTCGCCTCGCACTAGGAATTCTTTTTATCTCATTGAATAGTTTTTGACGACCCACACATAAAATAGGCAATGAAGCATAAAACATTATTTATTATAGCAACATTTGCGAAATTTTATTTCAAAGGCATTGTCCGAACCGTTTTCATGTCATGCGCGTGACAAGTTTATAAAAGGCATCTTTATCGTATTTTTATCTTTTACCGAATACAATCTTTACACTTCATTGTTTCGATGTATCTTTTATTTTTTGCTGTTGATGGAAAATGATTTCTTTGCGCTTTTTTTGTCATCTGGTTTGGACAAACTTTGATTTTTCATTTCGCAACTTTTTATTGTTGTTTGATTTACTTGAATATATATTCCTTTACATCTTTTACAGACTAGTTCGTTCCTCTTAAGAGCGTGTACGCCGTTCGGCATTTCATACAAATTTTCAAGTCATTATTTTTCGTTATGACTGAACCGATTTTAATGAAACTTCATACCCATCAGCAGGATACATAGCACTAAAAAGTTAGCAGAAAACATTTTGGAAAAATATTGTCACAGTTAAATTAGACCGATTTTAAATTTTCCATACAAACAGAAATTTCGAATTATATTTTTTTAAGTAAGACATTTCAAAAATGTTTTCTACTAACTTTTTAGACCTAAGTATCCTGCTTATGTGTGTGAAGTTTCATCAAAATCGGTTCAGCCATTACGAAAAACAAAGACTTGAAAATTTGTATGAAATGCCGTACGGCGTACACGCTCTTAAAATGATAGAAGATATTTGATAAAAGATATTGTAAATAAATCTGTTACAGACACTTTTACGAGTCAATGTAATGTTTTTTTTTAAGACTAGATGGCGCCGGCTTTCCCTATCTGACTAGCTCTGAGAAGAAAAGCCGAACAAACTCAGAGGTCAAGGTCTCTTTTAAAGCCCAGACATTGTAGTATAAACCTATGTGAGTGTAACAATGTAGGAGAACGTCTGGAATGGTCTTTTGAGGAAAGAGCCATAGCAGGTTTGAGTTGACCTGTCCTAAGTGACGGCACGCATGCATAAGCCATCGTGTAGCTAAACCTTATTATAGGGAGCTCAACGACCCGACTTTGTGGCTGTACTTACAGTCTAACACTTGAGTGGCACAAATGGCTTATGTTTATAGCTGTATAATGTATATTTTATTCTACATACTTTTCAGACTTTGTTTGTCTTATAAAATAGGCAGACTAAAAACTTCTTAGACAATTTTCTGCGGCACCAGACACGACTAAATGTTGTAACAAATCACAGAATTTTGGCGGGGGATTGGGAAAATTTGAAAAGATTTTTTATCGTGTTGTATCTTGTCGTATCGTGTGCCTCAAGAAACAGCCATACGATCAATTGTAGTTGCCCCTGTGCCATTGTCATCCACTGGCATCCTGATAATATTCACTATTTGTAATAGTATCACAGGACCAACAAAACCAAGAGGACCTATAGTACAACACAATTAATAAGTTACATCGATGTACTTGATCGAATAACCAATGGATGTCACTCATTTTTGCGACATTCACACTTTTTGCGTCAGCGTAAAGATCATTTTTTACTGCAGTAGTAATAAACATTCGTGGTTTCGAAGTAGCATTCAATTCGGAAGTGATCGGTTTTACGAAGTTTGCCGATGCGATTTCTTAGTTTTGTTGTACTGTACCAACAATCATATTTAGCAGTCGGTTAAAAGGTACAGAGAATAATAGAATAACACTTTTGGAGAAGAGAATTAAAAATATACAAGGTGTAAATTAATTAACGCACAACCTCTTATGACGTCACTGTACTCATCATTATGGGACCAAATCTAATGTCGCGAAAATGAAATCAGCTTTTCCCTACATTTACATTTGCACAACTCGACAAAATGTAGGAACAGCAGATTTTTTTTCACGATTTCAGCTTTGGTTCTATAGTAAAAGTTGTTCATAATTATGAGTAGAGTACAGTTGACCCATAAGAGGTTGTGCGTTATTTAATTTACACCTTGTAAAGTGAAGAAGATTCAACACTTACGTTGACCCAAGAATGGTGCTTTCTTGTCGTCTTCTTTTTCTTCTTCGTTTTTGCTGCTTGATTTTTTCGCGTTCGGATCCGAAACATCTGAAAAAAACATATTTCTACATGAGAACATATTTTTTGTATAGCTTTTTCTTTTCAGTCTCGATACCTATGGCATTATGCCTTTCATTGCCACTCGGGAATCCTAATCCTAATCCTAACTTCCTATCCTAACTTTTAATATTATAAATTAGAAAATAAGTTTGTTTGTTTGTTACCTTTTCACGCCTAAACCACTGAACCGATCATCCTGAAATTTTGCACATATGTTTTCAGGTGTACAGAAACGGACATAGGGTACCTTTCATCCCGAAAAAAAGCGCTGTTTCTGAGGAAAACAACAATAACGTTCATAGATGGCGCTACGTGTCTTTCGAATCATGATTGAATCATATTATTATAGAAACTTTAGTAGTGTGTTATTAACGCGAGCGGGCAAAAGCTAGCTTAAAATAAATTAATTTTGATTTGATCGCTCGGGATTCGGGAGATTATGATTTTGAAGGTTAGAAACGAGTACATCCGTGGAAATTTTAAGGTCCGCCCAATCGAAAATAAACTCCGAAACACGCCTGAAGTGAACGCATGAACATGAACACGGGTCCAAAGAAGCGCGGAAGACCCACCCTCCTTAACTTGGATGTCCATCATCAACAGAAATCTGAAGAGAGCTCAAACAGATGTCTCGACGACCCAGAACAGACAGGAGTTTTTTTCATTAAAAAATAACAGCCAAAATGCTTTAAAACGGTTTTATCTCAAAATTCAGCACGTTCCAAGACATTACGTTGAAGGGGGGGGGGGGTATAGAAATCCAATGCACATGCGGCACAACGCCTATCGACGATTGTCTTTGAGCCTCAATGAAAGCCACTACGTCGATAACCGGGCGCCGGCAATGGAAGTTTCATGAACGTGACGTACATGTGTCATAGAGAGATATCTTAGCCTTGTGCTGTCACCTGGGGTAGCTTTTACAAGACACCAATATGGTTCCTGCGCACACATGTAAGCAGTACCTGCGTTGTGACACAACGTTCCACGGCGGGTGTGTGCGTATACATTTCCCTTGCCTCAGTCCCACCGATCACGTCAAGAAGCGGTGTGTCGTATCACTCAAAATAAAATGTGCATGATTTTACACAACGTCTTCAGACGTTGAGTCAAAATGTATGGAAGATTCGTATGTACATTTTGATGAATTAACAGATCCCGCCTCTCGACGGAGTATCCCGGTTAAATACGCTCCCAAATTCCCCACCCTTCACCGCTTGTAAACGTTCATGCCGTGAAGAAGTGAAACAACACATCTCTGTCTCCATGATTAATATTTTCTATTTAAACTACACTAAGACCAAATAAAATAACACAAAAACATGGGATCTAGAGCAAAACAATCCTAAGTTACTACATTAAACAAACATGAAACGGATGCAAGTTCTACTTTGTTCTTGTTCTCTAGAAGATTGAATGTTCTTCAGACTAAACTAACGAGCATAAAATGGAATCCTTTGTTACAAACCGGCTTAGTAATGAATATTGCATGTGACTTAGACTAGACGTGACAATGCAAACGTACTAACAATGCTTCCAGACTATTGTGATGCTGTTTAATACACTCAGGAGCAATGTATCCAGGTTACCATACATAAGCAGCACTTTCTACCAAAGATGTGCTATGCAGCTATGCTGTGAGAATGTAAAAGCTAAGCTACGAAACCATGTGACCGTTTCCACTGATGCTAAGCTATGTAGCGGAGCGAGTAAGATGTGCTATGAAACGTGCGCCTACTGTAGGTACACTGCTCTGCACATAGCTACACCACTCGCGACCATCCATAGCACGCATCCATAGCATGCACCCTTAAGGTGCTTTTCCACCAGAGATGTGCTATGCAACGTTGCTATGGATGTGTTTGATATCCACCAATCATATTCGTTCGTCGACATAGCATAACACTGGTGGAAACGGATTCCACTAAGCTACGTTTTTTATTTGGAAGGATGTATGATGTGGATGCGTGCTATAAATAAAATAAAAATAAAATAAAAATCATTTATTTCGGGTTACTTACACCCATAGAATTAATACATTTTAAAAGATCACAGAATACAAGGTTAGTCGGAAAGGGGGTACTAATCCGAAGCCCACTTATAGTATCGCTGATGACTGTTTGAAAGCAAGTGTTAAAATTTCAAAATTCGATATTTTTTTTTTCCAAATAAAATGATTTTTATTTTAGTTTTTTCAAAAATTCTTCATCCCTGCTTTAGTTACAAATTCAGAAAATAGTGCTTCTAATTCATGACCCCAAATATGACCTAAAATGTAAACACAGCTGACCATAACTGGGGATAGATAGATTTTAGAGATTTTTTTTTTGAGATTTTTGAACATCTGTTTCTCTTAAACTATTGACTTTTGTGAAAAGTTGTTGAACAAAAGTTGCTCATTATTATGTGTACTTTAACACCCTTTCGGATTAGTACCCCCTTTCTGACTAACCTTGTATAAATTAAATGATAAAAAAAATATTAATATTAAATTAGATTAAGAATAATGAATATAATAATGTTAAATGTAATTAATTTATGTAGAAAAATGAATAAAGGCAATTATATGTCAGCGCTTAAAATTTAAACAGCATTTAAAATCATATTAAATAAAATAACAATAAGCCCTATAAACTCTGGCGATGTGTCGCTCCGCAATCATCGTCAGGACAGCGTTGGAGCTAGCCCGCACCCTGCGCACCAAGGACTATGGATGCGAGCTATGGATGCGTGCTATGGATGGTCCGAATGTCTAGCCGACAGTCTAGAAGCCCAATGTACTCCCAGCACCCAACCCGCAGACCCGGTCCATCTTTCCAAGGTGGATCGCGAGGTCGAACGTAGGGCCACCCTCCCTCCCGATGAAGACCCCGACGACCCCTTACCCCCCATCACCGTAGACGAGGTCCACACGATAGTGAGGAAACTCAAACCTAGGAAAGCCCCCGGCTCAGACGGTATCACCAATAAGGTGATCAAACACTTTTCCGCCTTCCTCATAGTCCTCGTGACCGCCATCTTCAATGGCGCTCTGAGTAATAACATCTTTCCGCAAGCTTGGAAACAAGCCACCGTTATCGGTATCCCCAAACCCGGCAAACCCAAGAGTGAGCCCACTAGTTACCGCCCCATCAGTCTTCTCAATATATTTGGGAAAATCTATGAGCGTCTCATTTATATCCGTTTAAAGGACTTCGCTGACTCCCGTAAACTCATCCCCGATGAACAGTTCGGTTTTCGAACCCAGCACTGTTGCATTCGACAATTGCACCGCATAGTCGAACACATTAGCTCCCGTTTTATGCGCTCGTACAAAACGGGCATGCTCTTCTTCGACGTAGCGAAAGCCTTCGACAAGGTCTGGCACAACGGTTTATTATACAAACTGTACCAATTCAACGTGCCGGACCGTCTCGTGCTCATCATTCGAGACTTTCTGTCGGATCGCTCCTTCCGCTATCGCCTAGAAGGCACCCTCTCGTCCCCTCACCCCATCCGCGCCGGAGTCCCTCAGGGCTCCGTGCTATCGCCCCTTCTGTTCACGCTGTACACCAGCAACATTCCCAAACGTGGCTTGGCCAAGTTGGCTCTCTTCGCCGACGACACGGCTATCTACTATTCCGGTAGGAGTCTCGATAGCATCTCTCGAACCCTTCAAACCGCAGCCAACGCCCTCGGGGTCTGCCCAGGCACACACTTTTAGAATCCGATGACGAAATAACCCTCCTCCAGGAGGCGAGTAAATCGACCAGCACAATACACAACGTCCGCCGCCGTCCAGCATACCGTCCTCGCCGACGAGGCCCGTCGCGACGTCCCACCGCCGCCGGTCACGATCCACCGAGCTCTCCCGTCGTAAAGCCGGTCGTCTCTTCAGACTCCGCAGTCACACCGATAATTCAGCCCTCATCAAGCTGTCTCCCCCCCCTATGTCCACGCCAGCAACGCCCTAAGCCGAGGTCCGAGTCCCACTAGGGGTCGCCCTTAGTGCTGTTGTTGCAGGTAGTCATGATGTTAGTTTAGTACAAGTAGTTAGCTTAGGTTAAGTATTTTTCTTCCCCCCCCCCCCCCCCCATTGGCTGGCGACCCTTCAGGTCTCGCCAATAACTGCCCGGTTACGTAGAAACCGTCCCCTAGGACGACCTACAGCAGTCAAATAGAAAAAAAAAAAAAACTTTTCGGACGGGCAAAAACACATCGGTAGTAGGGACAACTGTCAAATCGTGTTGTCATTCATTCTTAGTTCGGGCTCCGAAATAATCGTATGTCCGTAGGTGATAGGGAGTAGGAAACGCTCGTAACTAAGGCCGAAACTACGGACTTGGTGCGTAGGGAATAGACCCCTTGGTGCGGGTTGGCGAACTACACACACCAGCAAGAATTTTATGGAACCCTCTCAAGTGTGTTGGTTTCCTCACGATGTTTTTCCTTCACTGTTAATGCAAGTGATATCAAATTTTGATCTGCACACGAATTCGAAAAGTCAGAGGTGCGGGCTGGCTTTGAACTAGAACCCTATTTTTTTTTGTATTGTTAATCTTCATATGTCTCCTTCCGCTCTAATCGGAGCGGAATGGAGTGTCAGACTCTTACTGACTAAAACCCATCCGTGTTCCTCCTAATGCCCTTTGCGTTCCAGGGCCGCGGTAACTCTATCGGACAAATTCCGCAACCCTGGCAGGCACTGGCCCTAGCTGGCCCCACTGCTAAGCTAACATCTCTTTGAGGCGCGCGTGGAACACAACGCGCCGTCGTCCCGGGCCTGGTTCCGATCTTTAGGTTGTACACAAGAAGACATCTGCATTTCTTCGAGGAAAAAAGACGTATGTCATAAAAAATGCTCAAATCAGCAACCATAATCATGATTTTATTTATTTAATTTAACATTCTAAGTCGTTTAATAGAAATGCGCTCACAAAGTCACAACCTATTACATGGGACTTAAACTTCATCAAATAAATATGGGGGTGCAAAAGAACACCGCCACATTCTCGAGGAATAAATACGTATGTCATAAAAAAAATGCTCAAATCAGCAACCATTACCATGATTTTATTAATTTTATTTAACATTCTTAGTCGTTAAATAGAAATACGCTCACAAAGTCGCAACCTATTACATGGGTCTTAAACATCATCAATGTAATATGGGGTTACAAAAGAACACCTCTGCATTTTTTCAAGGAATAAAGACGTATGTGATAAAAAGTGTTCAAATCAGCGGGACATAAACGTTATTATTGAAATATGGGGGTACAAAAGAACACCTCTGCAGTTTTTCGAGGAATAAATAATTATAAAGAAAATATAGAGGATTTTATTTATTTAATTCAACATTCATATTCAAATATAAACATAGTAGAAACCTATTTTATAGGACTTAACGTCATCAATAAAATATGGGGGTATAAAAGAACACCTCTGGATTCTTTCGAGGCATAAAGACGTGTCATAAAAAAATTGTCAAATCAGCAAATATAACCATGGTTTTATTTATTTAATTTAACATTCTTAGTCGTTAAATAGAAATATGCTCACAAAGTCGCAACCTATTACATGGGACTAACACGTCATCAATGAAATTTGGGGTAAAAAAGAACACCTCTGCATTCTTTTGAGGAATAAAGACGTATGTGATAAAAAGTGTTCAAATCAGCGGGACATAAACGTTATTATTGAAATATGGGGGTACAAAAGAACACCTCTGCATTTTGTTCGAGGAATAAATAATAAAATAAAGAGGATTTTATTTATTTAATTCAACATTCATATTCAAATATAAACATAGTAGAAACCTATTTTATAGGACTTAACGTCATCAATAAAATATGGGGGTATAAAAGAACACCTCTGGATTCTTTCAAGGCATAAAGACGTATGTCATAAAAAAATGGTCAAATCAGCAATCATTGCCATGATTTTATTTATTTAATTTAACATTCTTAGTCGTTATACAGAAATGTGCTCACAATTAGCTACCTATTATATGGGACTTAAACATCTTCAATGTAATATGGGGTACAAAAGAACACCTTTGAATTTTTTCGAGGAATAAATATTAAGAAAATAAAGAGGATTTTATTTATTTAATTCAACATTCATATTCAAATTTGCGAATTTGAATATGAATGCTTTTTCTTCAAGCAGCTATTACAGGAAAATTATCACTGCTTGCTTATATTTTATTTTATCGTATTCCCCTACATTTTGATACACCTAACTTTGAGTTTAACGCCAGCAGCCGTGTAATTGAGCGAAATAATGTGCTGCGCAGTTTTCCTTTTTCGTTTTACCATAAACGATGGTTTAACATAAAATATAAAGATGCTACAGATTTTATGGGATTCTGTACTTGACACAGATTTAAAATTATCTCTGAATTTGTATAAAACAGATTTTAAAATGTTGCTTTGTAGATAGTATTGAAGGATCATTTTAAATATTTTTTTATGGTCTGTGTTTTAAATGAATGTTTGATATTTGTGTCAATTGATGATAACCATGTCTAATTTATACTATATTAGTCGAAAAGGGGCTAATAATCCGCAGGCCACTTATAGTATCACTGATGACTTGATGACTGTTTTAAAGCAAGTGTTAAAATTTCAAAATTCGACCATTTTTATTTCCATGCAAAATTATATTTATTTTAGTTTTTTCAAAAAAAAAAACATTTCTGGTTTAGTTACGAAATAAGAAAATGAATCGTTTAATCCATGACCCCAAATATGACCTAAAATATAAACAGCTAATCATAGCTGGGGGTATCTATTTTACCGTATCTTTGTTGAGATTTTTGAACAGCAATTTCACTGAAACTATTGACCATTAGAGAAAGTTGTAGAACAAAAGTTATTCATTATTATGGGTATTTTGACACTCTTTCGAATTAGTACTCCCTTTACGACTAACCTTGTATACGTATTTTAAATTATTTACTTTTTGAATACATTCTAGCATTAATGAGTGTAAGGTGCCTTCTCCACGAGCGAGGAAATCGCGGCAATCATGTCACCATGCCATCAAACTCAATAGTAGATCGAATCAATCTCCACACGGCGATATATTCGCAGCGATACTTACTATTGAATTAGATGGTACGACGAGACGATCGCCGTGATACACTCGCTTGTTGTGACCATGGTACAGGTACAACGTATAAACAAAATAAATCTTGTTTGACATAAACATCGTCACCCTCCCCGCTTACTGTCGTAACTAGCACATCTGCTACAAATGAATAGAAATAGATAAGATACCTTAGGGCTTTAGGGCAACTACTAAGTTAAAAGAGGAAGCCAAGAGCAATACAAACAAGTTATTAATTCATTAAAATAAAGCCACAGCTAACGGAACAACTGAAAAATTATCAATTGCTAGTTACGACAGTTAGCGTGGAGGGTGACGATGTATAAGTCAAACAAGATTAATTTTGTTTTTACATTGGATCATCATCATCATCCTGTCCTTACCCAACTTATTTGGGGTCGTCGCAGCATGTATTTTTCTTCCATACATCTCTATTAGCCGTCATCTCAGTAGTCACCATCTTTCTAATCATATCATCTTTTACATTATCCATCCATCATTTCTTTGGTCTTCTTCTACTCTTATAACCATCCACATTCATAATCAAAACTTTCTTCACGACATGTTCGTCATTCCTCCGCATCACAATGCTTATACCATGACAATCGGTTTTCACACAGTTTTTCAATCACCGGCGCCACTTTCAGACTTCCTCTAACATACTCATTTCTAATTCTATCCATTCGCATAACACCTCACATGTTTATACATTGGATATTAATTCAAATTAGAATGTACTACAATGCAATCACAAAAAGGAAGCCGCATTTACTACGACTCTCTTGACCATCCTAACCTAGTAACACAAAGGAACTTATATTCAAACTGGAATACGCACGGCTGGCCAAAATTCGGTCCAATATTCGGGATTCCTCTGACTCTTTCTATATGCGCTTTATGTATGCAGAAAAAGGACAGAAGGCTCCCGATAACGCTATCCATAGGACCGGATTCTTTCCCGTATCAAAAAAAAAATACGGGAAAGAATCCGTAGTAAAAGATTTTGAACCTTTTATGAACGGGAATATGTTGCGTATCCGATTCAAATATTGTGCTGTCCACAATACATGGTTCAATCCGCTTGAATGCTGAGCTATTGCCGATCGCCGTATTAGCTGGCCGATGGATGAACTCGCTTAGCACCCCAAACCAATCGGAATACAATGCGCTGATCTCACTTACCCTCGTTCACTGCGATATGAGCCGACAATGTTGCTGGTCACCGCCGCCGTTACACCATATGTTTCTCAATTATTCATTATTAAAGTCCTTTAATTGTCTGTACTCATTCTAGTTTTGAATATATGTTCCTTTAGTAAACACTCTAAAGGTAAACGAGACGTCTATTTGACTCTAGACTTTCGCGTCGCAGCCGCCTGTCTTGATCTCGCTCGTGAACTGAACGCAGTAGGAAAGCCTAGTCGGGTTTCTGTCTCACATCACGTCGCCATAACATTTAACGCCCCGTAATCCACAGAAGGAAATACGATAGCCCATGCTCCGAAAATTAGATAAATCTATGCAAGAAATTTCACTTACAGCCGTTTGCACATTTTATTGGAATTGTTTTTTCTTGCGCTGGCAACACTGGCCACCGGTCGTCAAAAAACGACTTCGTAGTTTAATTACTTTAAAAAAATATTTTAAGTGCATTAATAGTGTTTAGATTTATATTTTATCATCAAAACTAACTGACTTGTATAACAAGTGATGTATCCAGTGCATAAGCGGTGTCTTTGTTACAAAATCTGCGTATAACAAAGGAACCTTACACCGGCTGTCAACGAACGGATCACGGATTTGAAATCGTCAATCCGGGGGAGTATTTCTTATAATTTAATTCTAGTACTTATTCTTACATACTGTACAACATCCCATAACACTGCTCAGTCCTCTGAGCTACGTCAATTACATACATATCGGCTCAGTTTATGTCTCCTTTTGCTTGACAATTTGTGGAAGCAAAATCGACGACGAAAACATTCGCCAAGCATAAAACACTGCAATACTTACTCCACCTTATCGTATGTACTAATACTAACTTCACATTAACATAATCAGCTGGACCCAGATAGAATTATAGTTACTTCAATTCAATGATAATTAATAAAATTATTACCCTCCCATTCCATTA
Source organism: Amphipyra tragopoginis (assembly GCA_905220435.1). Taxonomy (NCBI): domain Eukaryota; kingdom Metazoa; phylum Arthropoda; class Insecta; order Lepidoptera; family Noctuidae; genus Amphipyra; species Amphipyra tragopoginis. Next base: position 21,305,149 of record HG992014.1, read on the forward strand.
AATAAAGTCAATTATTAATATTTTAAGTTAATGACCAGTTTTGTCCTAATTAAGTTGTACTTATCTATCTAATGTTATTTCTTATTTTCATATTCTTAAACTACTCTGTTTAAGAGCTGTTTTACAATTTTGTAGAACAATAAAGTACATTCTATTCTATTCTACTCTGTACTACTGTAATCTACTATTTTATCTTTTCTGTTTGTCTAACTTTCTGTGTCTCAACAACAGAAATCTGTTCTCAACCCACTTACTTTCCTTTCGTACACTTAGCTGTTTTCCTGTCACATTTCAGGTGATACGCGGGGCAAATTCTGAAGATGATGACCCGCAGAGCTGTATCTCGTGACATGGAGGACAAACTGAGGGCTACGCTTAAGGAATTAGAGTCCTCAAAAAATCTCTGCAATCAGCTGCTCCAAGAACGAGATGACAGCGAGGTTGAAGTGAAGGAAATAGTCAACAAAAACACTGAGCTCAAACGTGAATTGGCAGAACTCCACATCCAACACGTGGATATACTCAACCAGCATCAACAACTCCGTGAAGTAGTGTCTGACTTTCAACAGTGCATGAGCACTCACGAGTTGGCGTTGAGACGTATATCGGAACTGGAACACGAACTGAGTGAGGCCCACAACATCATATCTCACTCAGACTCACTCAAATGCAGCGAGCAGGATGCTATCACCCACAGCATGTACGAGGAGCTAGTTGTCGGTGAATCCGGTCTGGGGTCAGTGAAGCCATCGGTAACCATAGATTTAACTGGGGATGATACCATAACTAGACGTCCATTGCTATCTAGTCACAACAAGATAAAGAGATACATTAAGATAAACAAATCTATTAGAAAATATAAGAAATTATTCCAAAAATATAATATGTACAAATGTAACATTAGTCTCAGGAAAGAACGTTTAAACTTGCTGAAACAATTAAAGTCCTGCAATAAGGAACTAGATCTAAGTAGGCAATTGTATGATGTTGACACTGTAAACCTGCAGGAAGAGCTATTGCGCAGGGAAAACTTTTTAAAGGAAGTATACAATAAGTATGAACTGAGTCAACAAATGTTAAGTGAGCGCTTGCAGGCGGCTGGTGAGCTGGTGGATTTAGTGAGGTACAATGCAGAAAGATATGAGTCTTTAACTAATAATCTCTCTTGTACTTGTGCCCGCTCCCCACCACCTCCCCAGCCCCAGTATGTTGCACCTTCAGACTTACCCGTAGTACCTCAACCGGCAGAAAATGTAAACATCAAGCCAAGTAGGACCATATTATACTCAGATAGATTAGGAATAGGCTTTGGATCATTGTTAAATAATTGTCTGAACCACAACATAATTAACCATTGTTACCATGACCTACATTTTAATGAAATTGTTAACAAAATATTAAACTCAAAACTGGACGAGCATAGCACTGTGGTTCTGCTAATAGGTAACAGCCTAAACATTAGAAAAAAGGACATAGTTAATGGTATCGGTGCCCTTCTTAACCTAAAGATAGGTAAATTAATATTGTGTGCCTTGCCATATTCAGACTCTCTGTCTGAGCAAGAGAATAACTATATCTACAGTTTAAATAATTTAATGCACATGTTGACATGTCGTCATAGTGACTATTTATTGTATTTTGATACTAACAAGTTTGTTAGAGGTTTTGTTTTAACTCAGGAAGCTATGTTCCTGTCGAAGAAATGTCGACATTTATTAGCTACATTGATAGCTTATAATATACACGCAGTTATTGGTAATTTAACTGAGAGTAGGTTAAGTGATGAATCAGTATTAACTAGTTATTCTAATAATACTGTCATAGACTGTTTAAACTTTTAGTGCCGACAAAAGAGAAGCATAGTGATAATATTTTACTTTATCACCAAAATATTAATCGCTTCTCTGGCAAAATATTAGATGTGGAAATGTTAATAGATAAGTACCATATGGATATTTTATGTTTTTGTGAAACTTGGTTGAAACCACATAAAATGCTGTTCAATGTTAATAATTTTACGGTTGCCAGTGCGTACAACAGATCCTCGCTAGGGGGCGGTACTTTAATTCTTTGTAATAGTTGTTTTAGACATAAGGAAAGAAAAGATATCACTGCCTGTTCTGTTGATCGCTTATGTGAGGTAGCATGTGCAGAGGTAGAGGGCCACACTATATTATGCGTTTATAGGCCACCCGCATCAAACTTGTCATCATTTTTGATCATAATGGAAGACATACTGAGAAAACTTTTTAGGAATAATAACTTAATTTTTGTTTGTGGTGACCTGAATATTGATTTTTTAATTGAGTCACCGGAAAAATGTAAACTTGTGTCATTGTTTAAATGTTTTAATTTAAAGTATATTTTTAATGAAGCAACTAGAATAACTGCTACCTCAGCTTCATGTATAGACAATATTTTTACAAACTGTGAAATAAAAGACTCTTCTTTAATTAGTGGCGTTAGGTCTGATCATACAGGCCAACTAGTGTCCTTTCAGTTAAATAAGCAGCTTCAGCTAGACAAAATCATTGAATTAAGACCACTAACTAAAAGTAATTTGCAAAAATTTAATGAAAATGTATTAAGTAATCTTCCTACATCCTGCTCTAGTTTAAGGGACCCCAACATAAATTATTGTACATTGTTCGCTACAGTCTGCCAAGAATTTAACAACACATGTCCAGTCAAGAAACGTAAAATTAATTGTAAATCTAAATTTAGTGAATGGGCCACCCTAGGTATAAGAAAAAGTAGAGAAACTTTGTACAGTCTATATCATGAGAAATCATTGACATCTGATCAAGCTTTTCATAATTATGTAAGAAATTATTCAAAGATATTTAAGAGAGTCTGTACTCAAGCTAAATCTAGATTAATTTGTAACAAAATTGGTGCCTCTAATAATAAGATAAAAACTGTGTGGCAGGTAATAAATAAAGAAACCGGAAACACAAAAAAACGGGATAACGAACTAATTTTAAAATCAGATAATAAATTAATTACAGATAAGTCTGAAGTCGCTCAGACACTCGAAAACTTTTTCACGAATATCCCGATAGAGGTCACGAAATCCCTTGCTTCGTCCTCTTTACTAGCTGAATCCTTACTTAAACAGAATTTCTGTAAAGATATACCTATCTTTGAATTTAAGCACATTTCTGCTACCTCGATTATAAAAGCTTTTAAAAGTCTAAATATAAAAAATACTGAAGACTTATGGGGCATTTCTGTTAAGGTTCTTGGAGCTATCATTAACACCATTACACCTTTACTTACAGACATATTTAACCAATGTATAGATAGCGGTACATTTCCTGATTTGATGAAGCATAGTAAAGTAATACCAATCTTCAAATCAGGTTGCAAGAATAACCCCTCAAATTACAGACCCATTTCGGTGCTTCCAGCACTAAGTAAAATCTTTGAGAAAATCATGCTTGATCAGATGATGTCTCATTTTGACCAGAACGGGATATTGCATAGTCGCCAGTACGGTTTCACGAAAGGTAGGTCGACTACTGACGCAGGAGTGAAACTAGTCACTCATATTTTGGAATCCTGGGAGAGCTCTCAGGATGCTATTGGCATCTTCTGTGATCTCTCCAAGGCTTTTGACTGCGTTGACCACAACACCCTCATCTGTAAATTACACCACTACGGAATTCGTGGCCGAGCTGCTGACCTTGTTTTCTCCTATTTATCTAATAGACAGCAAAAAGTTGGTGCTAACGGTGCGATATCTTCGGGGTCTCTGGTTAAGATGGGCGTGCCTCAAGGCTCAATTCTTGGACCTTTTCTGTTTCTGACCTATATAAATGATCTACCCTATATGATGACCGACTTATCAGACATAATTTTATTTGCCGATGACACTTCCCTTATTTTTAAAATAGATAGAAAAGATAGGGACGTTTTACATGTTAACGAGAGCCTTACTGTTCTTTCTAAATGGTTTGCAGCCAATAATATGTTACTTAATGCAAACAAAACAAAATGCCTTAAGTTTTCACTACCAAATGTTCCCCAAGTAGGTTTAAATGTAATGCTCGAAGGCAATAATCTTAATACAATTAATGACACCGTATTTTTAGGTATAACTCTCGATTCAAAATTGCAGTGGGGTGCGCATATTACTGCCCTGTCGGCTAGGTTAAGTTCTGCTGCATACGCAGTTAGGAAAATTAGGCAGCTGACTGATGTAGCTACAGCTAGGTTAGTATACTTCGCATATTTCCACAGCATCATGTCCTACGGCATTCTGTTGTGGGGCTCAGCAGCTGACGTAGATTCTGTTTTTATTTTACAAAAGAGAGCAATCCGTGCAATCTACAATATGGGTTCCCGCGAGTCCCTTAGAAACGTGTTCAAAGATATTAATATACTTACCTTGCCGTCACACTATATCTTTGAAAATATTATGTATGTTCGGAAAAATTTGCATATGTTTAATGTTAGAAGCGATTTTCATGATAAAAATACACGTAATAAACATAAAATTGTGATTCCCAAATTTAGATTGAGTAAAACTAATAAGTCATTTCTTGGAAATGGCGTGCGTTTTTATAATAAGCTACCGAAATCTGTAACTGATCTTACCGAGGGAAAGTTTAAAGCCCATATTAAACGTGTCCTTATTCAAAAAGCATATTACAAGACTAAGGACTACGTTGACGATAAAGGTGTTTGGAAATAACTCCTTCTGCACATGTGGCTTCCCTGGTACCTCATTAACGTCGTATGTGTACCTATGTCTATTAACTAACCTGATTCGATTAGCTTTTTTTTTTTTTTATTACTAACGTTACTCTCAAGATATCTTTATCTTATACAGTGATTTTCTTTGTAATGTGTTTTGATGACAATTAACCATGTCACTTGTTTTATATAGTTTAGCGTCCTTTTACCTTTTGTAAATGTGAGAGCTTTGTAGACTTGCTAGATGCCTGGATACCTAGTTAATTTGTAACCATATTTTTCATTTTGTTTTTTTGTGTGGTTCCTGCTCTTAAGTCTACTTTGCTCTCTCATATCTAAGTCATAACTGTACCCACTGAAATTGTTAAAGATATGGATTTTAAAAGAGTAACCATGGAGTTTCTTGCCGGTTCTTCTCCATAGGAAACGACTAATTGGAACCGTGCACCTAAATTCGACTTTTCATAAGCGCCTGTAATGGTTTATGTGAAATAAAAACTTTTGATTTTGATTTTGATTAAAAATATTGTCTAATGAGATTGATTGTTCAGATCTCCTGTATAAACTATATTTTAATGTTCCCCAAAGATAGGTTAAGTTCAATCCGCCTATCTCTATCCCCTCTTCCTCTACAAACTACAGGCAAAATTACATATATGTATATTGTACGAACGAACAAGGACTTTAATAGACTGTGTTCAAATTTGACCCATTTTCTACAAAAAGGTTTACTTAAAGCACGCAATCGGTTGAACCTTAACTTACTATATTAACATAATTATTGTATCTCTTTGGACATCACGGCTCATCCTCCGTGCGGAAGATGTCCGGTCCTTTGGAAGGCATACACGGGGACACAGGTCCAACGCGCAGAGGCCCCCTTGAGAACTTTAATCTAAAATGTGATGGGGCACCAACCGGGGACTATCCACAGCTGCACTATTGGAGTACAGTCATGGACCGTCCCAGGTGGGTGTAAGACGATTGTAAAATGTGGTGAAAAATATCTGGACTATGGGAAGGGGTGTTAAGTGGACTGGATAACTTCTATTGCCGGAAGAAAACGGCGTCTGCTTTTCAAGCTTAAATTTGAAATATATTGGCAGACGGTGACTCGCCAGCTCACTAGCTGGGCCCCCTGAAAAGCCGCCAGTACATAGGCGAAGGGGGCAACAGACGTGTGAGCGGCTAGAGGTGTAGAGAGGTGTGGCCCCGGTTTCGCCGTCGCGGGTCTAAAAGACCCGGAGTGGGTTTCCCCGCTATTACGCCTTTAGACACTTCCACCCCCGAGCATATAGCTCTGGCGGCCCCCCTCTGGCCGGCCGATAAAGGCAAGACAGAGTTGAGAATCCTGCGGGCACTCTTGGGGTTCCACTCCAGCCAGCCAATAAAGGCAAACTGGAGACGAGGCCCTGACCGACTCTCTGAGGCAATAAGGTACGCAGTGTCGCCACTCACCAACAGCTCGCCACAAGCTGCCCTGCGGTTTGTAAGCTTTTCAGTAGACAACATAATTATATTATTACTACTTAGAATAATACATAGGTTATCATATTTTTGTCAATTCTAATAACCATTATAGTGCTTTAAAATGATCATTAAATTCTCTAAAAGTTTGTTTGTTATACTACATACTATTCGTGAAAACCAATTATGCCGTATAATCGATGTCAGTTGTATATTCACTTCCATATATAGCTGTTGGTTTTCTTATCTTTAAATAAATAAATTCGGATCAATATTTCTAAAAACTATACCTTCTTTTCCCAAGGAAAGCTTATCACAGAAACTAGTAACGTTGATATAAAAACAGTCCAACGAAAATAATAATATATCATAAAGCAATACCCCTTATCTCTCCCAGAGGTACTCCATATGACATGACAAATTGTAGGAATGACAAAAAATCACGCTGTTCTTAAGAAATCTGTTTGTTTAGCAAACTGTCTTAGTGATTAATGTTATAGTCTTGAAGGATCAAAAGTAGTTCAAGAAATATAATACAAAAATAAATGCTGTGTCCCCAGGAAACAATTACTTTTTCAGTACGCAAGGTAAATTTTTCAATTGAGCGTGGTTGTCCAACTCCGAAAGTATAGGGAATAGCAAGAAATGCTCAAAGGAGTCTCGGGGCCGATTTTGACGAAAACTGAAACTGAATAAACAGGTACAAAAAAAAACCTTAAGGGGGGGGGAGACAGCTTGATGAGGGCTGGATTATCGGTGTGACTGCGGAGTCTGAAGAGTCGACCGGCAGTACGAAGGGAGAGCTCAGTGGATCAGGACCGGACACATACGGTATTATTTTGCCATCTCATAGTGTCACTTACAAAATCAAATTCTGGGAAGTAACGTTAAATGGCAAAGTAAAGGTAAGGTCTCATTTTTAAGAAATAACAAGTCAAAAATTCAGATCAAAATTCAAGGGATTTTCGATCTGAATTGATCTATGATCCGACTCGTCAAGTCCGGCTATTTTTTAGTAGTTTTTTTCTTTTTATATAAGTACTTATGTTTTGTTCCCTTTCGTTTTTATCATAATAGGCACCGAGACTCCTTTGAGTATTATTCACTATTCTATACCCTTTTGGATTTGGCCGTCTATTGTTGAAAAATTAACCCGTATATTTACATGTGGTATTTGATGGGGGTACAAAACATAAATTGAAGTTAACAGCATTAAAACAACTGGCCGGAAGACGCCATTGCGTCAACCAAGGCCATCACTGAAAATCAGCGCTGTTTGTGTTGCATGTTGGGATAATTATTCCCAATGTTGCCACACGACAGAATTATGCTGACTGATGACCCATTCACGTGGAAATGCGACGCATTTCTGTATTTGATTTTTTTACCTATAGTAAGGTGAGGTCAGTGACGTAGCTACCGCAATTTACCTACATTTACCCTTAATAAAGCTACGGAAAATTATTTCCCACCAACGTTTTGGAAGATGTCACTAGCCTCATATTTTATTTTTAACCTAGGGGCCCAATTCTCCTAAAATAAATTGTTGCCAAACGCAATCGAACCACAAACGTCAGTCAGTTTTTGTTTTCGAAAACTTTCAAAATGATTGATTTCTTTTTTTGTGTCAAACAATTTGATCGCTTTTGAAATTGAGAACTGTCTGAATTAACGGTTCGGCCATGGTTCGGTTGTGATTTATCAAGATTTATTTTAGGAGAATTATTTTTTGTATTTGAAAATATAAATTAATTCAGTACCGGTTAATGGTTAGCATACACCGATGGAGTGGCGGTGGCGGCGAAACGATTAATTTAGTAACTATTGGTATTCAACTTAATTTGCTTATGTAGAAGCAAATTAAGGTTAATACCACGACTGGAATTAAAATAGCAAAATAAAATCGCACGTGGTGGCTCAAAGCGCTGCAAAGAGTGGCCAATGGGCCACAAGTGTCCAAAAGAGCCGAGCCTAAAGCGGTCCCTAGACGAAAACGCGGCATGATATGCCTTGCGTGCTATCATGCATGCATGATCGTTTAATTGTATCGATTGATCAATAAGCTATGCATGACAGCACGTAAGGCATTTCATGCCGCATTAAGGTATAAGTCCGAGACGGGCTGCTAACTGCAGACTGCAAACGCGTCGCCATCGGAATAGCGCCTTTAAGGTGTGCACTTTAAAGATGCTATTCCGACAGCGACTGCAATCGCAGACCGCAGCCGCAGATCGCACCGCAAGCGATACTGCTTTTGCAGTTTGCGGTTTGCAGCCCGTCTCGGACTTGTTCCTTTACCGCGGACTTGTACCTTTTTTTAGTGATCGCTTAGCTGCGCGCTACTCGGTGTGTGCTTACCCTAAAACGGAGTTACTAGAGAACCATGGGTCTACCCGTATTTGTTCCATAACACTGAGTTTTACACAATTTATCATAAAAATACATAAATCACGTCAAAATACCTGGGAGAATACATCATGTCGTATATAAATTATGATACATTGAGTCTGATTAAATAGTTACTTATTTCTAAAAGGAAATTGCGTACAAAATTACATTTTAGTCTCGACTTTGAAAATAAAGTTTACATACGTACACATACATACATTAGTCTGCTATTACCACACAGATTGAAGAAACAAAAGGAGATACGGCACTTGTGTGAATACGAATATTCTAAAAAAATATACCCAACAGGTATACAACGTGTAATGTAATAAACTCTATCTCTGAATCGATTTGAGCCATTTTTTATTTTTTTAACGTGCTTTTTACGTATCATTCCTTTAATTGAGATAAAAAATGAGCCTTATAACAAGGTAATAAGACTTTTTAAATGCAGTTAACAATAAAAAGTAATCTATTTTCTTAAATAAACAATATTTATACAAATAAAAGTAAAATTTCATTGTGAATTTATGATTAGAACTCAATATTCTAATTAGGGTGGCTGAGTGTTTGCGTTATTTCTGTTACATGTTGTATAATGGTTTAAATATTAAGAACCGATCAAGTGCGATTCGGACTCGCGCACTAAAGGTTCCATACCACCACACATGTCTATAAAATAACTGTTTTTATTATTTTTTGTTTAATTAAAAGGTATGCACTATTATTACACCAAGTTTTGTGCTTGCACGTATTACCGTTTTTAAGATAGACCAGGAACAAAGAACGGACGGAATAAAAAACGTTTTTTTGTAGAGGGATATCCCTTTGGACTGAGTCTTTTCATTGTTTTTAATATTCGCCAACCCATAATAACAAAATTATCCTGTGAAAATTTCAACTGGCTACCCATTACGGTTAAAAAAATACAGCTACGGGACGGTCAGACGGACGGACCGATGCCGACGGACTGACAGACGGAATCGGCTTAGTGATAGAATCCCGTTGGCACCCTTTGTGTGCGGAACCCTAAACAGCGTTCGGACTATAAGACAAACATCATCATAACGAGGGTCCACCACTGACGAACTGAACGGTCGTATTTATCTGTAATGTTCCATAATAGTTCCTTGCATATGACCAGCTGAACATCATGCTTAAAGTATGTAGGGGAACAATAGATGCTCCTGATCTCCTCAATGAGCTGATTCGTCTTCACGCTCATTGTAACTATCTCCGCAGCCGGAAGCATCGTCTACTAGCCGTGCCTGCATGCCGCACAGTAGCTCGCGCATCATCCCCTGTTCCTCGCGGTCTATCCGCGCTCAATAGCCTAATGGAAGCCAACCCGAACGTTGATCTATTTGTGGACGATTTTAAAAGTGTAATGTGCGTATGTCTGAGCTTCTGCGAAAGCAAGACGATTTGACAATATCTTTATATTTGTTACTTATATTTTCGTTATTTAGTGTGTATTGTGGCTTGTTCTAGTCTGTAATGTAAATGTAATTGGCTTATTGAAGCCGTATTAGCATAAATAAATAAATAAATGTTACGCTTAAAGGCCGAAAACGCTCATTGAGCGAAAAAACAGCTCACAACGAATTTTATACACCGAATAAAGGATTAATTTCAGTGCATACAAACTAATTTTGCATAAAACGGCTCGCTGATAATTATACTCGTAGTACCTACACGTCGCCGTGATAAAATCAAAATGACCAAATTGCATTTCCGAGGTTTCCACTCTAACAGCGGTTACGCACTGCATCCGATCCGAATCCGTGAAAATACGTTCCGAAGTAGCCATATAACTACATGTATGGTAGTTTACGCACTATCCGTCATCCGATTTCTATCCGTCATCCGTGAGTTTCTAATTCGGAAGAACAATTGACGGACCGAAGTAGCCGTAGTCCTGTTTGTATGAACGCTTTCGCATTACCTCGGATTCAAATCAGGCGCCAAACGGATATGCCAAAGATGGCCCCTGAATTGTTTGAATTTGAATCAGAGATCGGAATAGTGCATAAGCAACATCCGAATTCGGTCCGAGATTTTTACTCTAGATCGGTATTTTCACGGATTCGGATCGGATGCAGTGCGAAAGCAATATCCGAATTCGGTCCGAGTTTTTTATATCCGTATTTTCACGGATTCGGATCGGATGCAGTGCGTAATCGCTCTAAGGCGACAGTATCGCAAATCACTTTGTGTCTTATGCTTGTTTCCCACGGTGCGTGTTAGAGCGCACCGCGACACACGAACTTGCACTGACGCACCATGGGAAGAGACTCGTCCATGGTAACACGGACGTGTGCGGAGCGGTGCGCCGTATCCAAATCACGCGTTCTCATAATGTGGCTTCCCACGGTGCGTGATTTTACGGATGATAGCACGCACAGCCGGTGCGCGCTACCACGCACCGTAGGAAGCCAACTTTATTCTAATATGGTTCCATACGCGTCTTGGTTTTTCTTCATTGCTACAATGCGTTGTGGTCGTATAGCATGATAGTGGCTACACGAATTTCGCTATGTGGTCTTTCTGTGATTGCCTCAACGCGTCGTGAGCGTTTTCATGAGCCATAGCACGAATTTCGCCATGTGAATGTTTTACAGTGACCTCAACGCTTTGTGAACAGTTTTTTCGTTCAATGAGCATTTTGAAACGACGATTCCAACCCACGTCAGGTATGCTCAAGGCATTGGAAACCCATTTTTGTAACGACAACATTACGAATCTCTTTTATTTCTACATTCTGTGGTAATAACATATTTAGTATTATAAAAGTGAATGTTTTATAAAAGAAACATGTTTCGCTTCAAAGAAAATTTCATAATAGAATATAAAAAGAGTTTGTGAGAGAACGCTATAGAGGTTGTCACTCATTGTTTATTAGTTCATGAATTATTAATATTAATAAACCCAGCTCTTGCAGAAACTTGCCTTCAATGCTTTTCCAGAGACTGAATAAACTAAAATACCTTTAAAATACGGTATGATGCCTAAATTCTGGTTACCAACATTTTACGATATTTAAATACATTTCGGTACCGAAAACTACAGGCTGAAAATGCGAAACGGTATATTTCGGTACCGGTACCTAAACCTTTTTAAATAAGGGTTAACAAACCGCCATGTCACTCTGTCTTTTCTATGAAGTATTTTACATGGAGCGACTGCCTATCAGACCTCCACAACCCAGTAACTGGGTAATACGATACTCTTGGTAAGACTGGTTGTCAGACTTTCTGGCTTCTGACCAACAGTAACGACTGTCAAAGATCTACAAATGACAGCCGGGACCAACGGCTTTACGTGCTTTCCGAGGCACGGAGGAAACTCGCTATGGTAAATGGTCACCCATCCACAGACCAACCTCGGCAAGCGTGGCTTAACCCGGAAGATCGGTCTATGCGGCTGTAATTATTTAGCCACGAGCTCCTCCGAGTTGGAGTTCCATAGTGTCGAAGTAAAATCAAATCGTAAAACGATTTGTCGAAATTCGGTTTTGGATCGGGAATAGGTGCTTTTTTTTCCATGAATTTTATTCTTCTTTTTTCCCATGGTAAAAGTTGTAGAGAATAATGAGCAGAGTTCATGGTTTTTGGATGTAAAGTGATTAACCAGCCATGCTGTATTATAATAGACTCACAAACAATAGAATAAAAACAGTGATAGCCTAGCGGTTTAACACTTGCCTTCTCAAGAGTGTCTGAACTACCGAGCCACAGTTCTGATTTCTAGAATTCATTTAAGGACCAGAATTTGATTATCACTTGCGCTAGCGGTGAAGGAAAATATCACAACTGAGAGGGCGCTAGAACGATATTGATGGTATGTGTAGCGCGGTAGACTAAAGCCTAACCCCTTCTTATTCTGAGATGAAGCCCAGAAGTGGGACAGCTAGCTATTGCCCGCAAAAAAAAAAAACTTAACACTACTAAAGTTTCTATAATAATATATTATAATATAAAAATCACCAAATTACAATCTATTGATAGTTGTAAACCATTGTTTAAGGAACTAAGTTTGCTCACTCTACCGTCTATGTACATTTATGAAATGGGAGTCTTTGTTCGCTGTAACCTGCATTTATTTGAAAAACTGCGCTCCCGCCGTAATCAAAATACCATTCATGTTACCTCTCATACAACCGCATTTTTCGGCAAAAGTGTGTTAGGTATGTCCCCAAAAATATAATTATAATAGTATACCAGCAGCTATTAGAAATAAAGAGTGTCTGGGATCCTTTAAGAGATCTTTGTTTAAATTCCTTTTAGATAGATGTTACTCGTACTACTCCATCACTGAGTTTACTACTGATAAACAGAGGTATGACGATCCCGACTTGCTAATTAGACCCTTATGATTTTGTTTATTGAGTACGCATGTCTTTAATTATCTGGAATTGTACTGACCTGTTTACCTAACTGACATCTTAAATTGAATTATTATTTTTTAATGTAATATATTGACATGCCACCTTAATTGTAATTGCTTTTATAGGTATATTAATTTTGTACGCCATATGTTGGCAAAACATAGTGCGCATATTTTAGACACTACTATCTGTAACCATACCTATGTTTAACAAAATAAATGATCGATTGATTGATAATTCAATCATGATTCGATAGACACCATCTATGAACGTTATTGTTGTTTTCCTCGGGAACAATACTTTTTTTCGGGATGAAAGGTACCCTATGTCTGTTTCTTTACACCTGACAACGTATATGCAAAATTTCAGGATGATCGGTTCAGTGGTTTAGGCGTGAAAAGGTAACAAACATTATTCGTAGGACAACGGATTAGGAAGTTAGAATAGAAGAGACTCAAGTCCACTTAACACTCAAAGTCATTTCCAATCCATCGTTGTAGAAACAGACTTTCGGCAAACAAAATACAAAACAAACACCTTTAACAAAACAATTCTGTTTCGTCCCAAATCAATAGTGGGCACAATTTTGTAAAGTTAGAAATTCTGTTCGAAATTAGGGAAAATTTTGCAGAATAAATTTAAATATAGAGAGGACACAATCCTTTGCTTAGATAATTTCGAGTTTTGAAACACAACGTAATTAGAACTTTCAAATGAAGTTAGTTTTCGTCTAAATAAAATTTGGGATTACAAATTACGGAATGGTGCAAGCACCGGTTCTTAATTCTACGTGATAATTGCCATTATTATTTCGAATGGTGTTTAATTTAGTGTCATCAAAGTCGAAAGTCAAAGTCAAAGTTTTTTATTTCAAATAGATTACAGGCACTTTTAAAACGTCAAAACTAGGTGCACGGTTCCAAAAGGTAGGTTCTATGGAGAAGAGCCGGCAAGAAACTCCATGAATACTTTTTTCAAAATAGTAGTTCATTACAATTCCATTACAGTAGTGTGAGAAATAGAATGAGAATAATGCAGGTTAACGTAAGAAATAAACTCACATAAGAGTAACAAATAGAAAAATATGCCTTCTAGGATTGCCATTGCAGTTAAGGGCTGACCAGTCCCGACAGACAGCACCCGTTCACGAGCATGACGTGCATATCCGTATCGCTTAGCTCAACCATATTGCAGGATACCCAACGACCGGATATACAACGCCACCATCAGCAGGACAGGCATCTTTATCTTTTAGTTATTTGCATCTTTCTTTCTTTTCTTTCTTTCTTCATTCTTTCTTCGATATACTGATTTATGCTGTAGTAAGCTTTAAATATCAAAATGATCTTAATAAATGATTTATACTTTATATCCGGTAAATCAGTAGGAGGAGCTCGTGGCTAAATAATTACAGCCACATAGACCGATCTTCCGGGTTAAGCCATGCTTGCCGAGGTTGGTCTGTGGATGGGTGACCATTTACCATAGCGAGTTTCCTCCGTGCCTCGGAAAGCACGTAAAGCCGTTGGTCCCGGCTGTCATTTGTAGATCTTTGACAGTCGTTACTGTTGGTCAGAAGCCAGAAAGTCTGACAACCAGTCTTACCAAGAGTATCGTATTACCCAGTTACTGGGTTGTGGAGGTCTAATAGGCAGTCGCTCCATGTAAAATACTGATATTCAACTGTATCCGGTTCAACTGGAAGCCGACCCCAACATAGTTGGGATAAAGCTAGGCAGATGATGATCCGGTAAATCAGTAATCATCTTCATTATCATTTGTACATTTGTTTTGTTAACCCCCCACGGGGCTTAATTTTCCACCTTTTTACGCCATTCTTATTTGTTTTGCTCCAAAATTTTCTTCCAATTCATGAATGTACAACGTACTGCTTCTTTTTTGCATGTTAATTTATTTATGAAGCTCAAAGGCAAGTATACGAAGACAATTATGCGGTGCCAGATTTTCACCGCCAGCCCTAGCAAGAAATATAGCACCGTATAAACAGTTTATTTTTTGCAGCTTTCCAGGGTTAACACGAAATAGAGCGCGCGTCTATGTTTTGGCCCAAGTGACGCATGCCTGCATCCCAAGAAAAAAATTACAGCTGCGTGGAAGACTGGCGCTGGAATTAGCACCGTGTAAACCATCGTACTTAAAGAAAGAAAGAAAAATTATTTATTCGCGCCAACATGAAGCACAAAAATAAAAAAATAAAACTATACACAAAACCAAAAAAGAAACTATTGGGAAAAATATGCGTCACATCCGCGCAAAACGGCCATCGCTCAGCATAATGCTATGACTCATGTACGAGACAGAGTCACAGCGCTGGTTTTCAGCGACAGCCAGCGTTGACGTGATGACGTCCACCAGTGCAGCAAGTAAAAAGATAAAAATAATAAGAAAAAAAAAACGCATTTGCGTTGGTATTTTAGTTTTACATTTGTATAGCTGCGCTCGATAGCTGTTTGCCAAGTGTACTCGTAATTTCTATCATTAGCCAGGTTTGACATGCATAATGTAAGATCAACTCAATTTCTTCGATCAATACCATCACGTTTAAATTAATTAAAATCCTGCTGAGTGCATGTGGTCGTGTATGAAGGACAGGAAAGTAGATGGGATTCCCGCGAAGAAGCCTTGCACTCACGTTATGTTTTGGACGGGTCGATTATAGCCCATATGCCCAGAATCGTTTACGAGACTTCCATGTTGGCCATATTTTTTCTGCGAGTCAATTTTTGTGTCACTAAGGCAATCGTTTAATTAAATGATGATAATGACCTCTTTGACGTATCCATCGACGGCGGCCTTATGGAATCTATCTTCTGGCGTGTTCACTGATGTCTGGTGGTGAATCCCAACTTTGTCCTGAATATGCGGTCAGAGGCAGCGCAGTGATGCCGACCGCTTTCATTGCGTGTGTAGTAGTGGGGTTCCGTGTGATGCCGGACGTAAAGAATAACACTACCCCATTTCTCCCCATGGGTGTCGTAAAAGGCGACTGACGGATTCACTAGAGGATGTGCAGCAGCGTTCGGCGAGGCGCCAACCCGTCTGCCAAGCGTGGTGATTATGGCCTCCCCCAAC
This sequence comes from Amphipyra tragopoginis, assembly GCA_905220435.1. Classification (NCBI taxonomy): domain Eukaryota; kingdom Metazoa; phylum Arthropoda; class Insecta; order Lepidoptera; family Noctuidae; genus Amphipyra; species Amphipyra tragopoginis. The sequence goes on from HG992014.1 coordinate 21,321,182, forward strand.
ATGGCTTGGGGTAGGCCTATGTCCAGCAGTGGACGTCTTTCGGCTGAATGATGATTAGTGGGCTTCGGCTAGGTTTTTCGGAGTTGACGTCTTGCATCAGGGTTTCTTATTCCATCATCGCCACTCCAGCCGATGTAACAAGATCCTTACCCAATGTTCTACGGGTATACTCTCTCTCTAGGGTCGGTCCCTCATGTCTGAGGATCGTGGTCAGCACTAGGGTTACATTTGGAGTGGATGATCTGCTTCCACCGGTTTCTGTCCAGCGCGTCTCCTACAACTGTGTAGAATTTGGATGACGACGAGTCTTTTATTTGATCGGTCCATCTTGTTGGTGAACGACCCCGCGATCTTTTGCCTTCGGTGTTCCCAACCACAATCAATTTTTCCAAATTTTTGTCAACTCTGCGCACTGTGTGGCTAAAGTATAAAAGAATACGCGGTCGGCATAAAATGGACAAGCGAGCTTTTATTCGGAGCTGAGTCAGGATCGATGGATTTGTGCGTTTCGCAGTCCAAGGTATTCTCAGCATTCGTCTCCAGCACCACATCTCGAATGCATCAATCGTTTGTCTTTCTCGGCCCAAGATTGTCCACGTTTTTACTCCATACAGGAAGATAGGGAATGCTACAGTGAATTAAATATCAGTTTAGGACATATTTGTAACGGAGTTATTGTCAACCAACTTAACGCTTGCCATAGTGAATTAATTGAACGAATTACATAATATAAAACAGAAATAACACAAATTACAAATCAACTAGAAATAAAAGCAGATAAGTATTTCCATCCTTTGAGAATAATTTCATTTCAACAATGGGAATAAAATTATTCCCAATGAATAAAGCTAAATTACAAATTGACTTTGCCGTTGGGAATTGTATAAATAAACCGTGTGGGATCACGAGTTTGCTTTAAGGTGAGTATAGACTGGAGCATTTACTTGTATCAAAACATCGAGCTGCTCTAATGTGTCACCCTTTCACGAACCGAACAATAAGCACGACACTCGACGCTTTGCAAACAACCGAGCGAATTTGTATAACATTTCGTCGAACAAAGACACGAGCGCGAACGCAGCACACGCGACCTGCAGATCCGACATTCCAGCGAAAACTAAACGCAAAATAGAAAGGAAGATTACAGGTAAATGCTCATTCGCCGTGAGCATTACTTCAAACACCGTGTCGAGTATTCGCAGGAACGTTACATTACATGGAAATGCTTTTTTACATTGAGCTTTTGCTTGTATTGTACCATTCGTATGAACGTTACATTACATGGAAATGCTCGAGAAAATGCTCTAGTGTATACTCGCCTTTTCACGAACCGAACAATGAGCATGATCCTCGCCGCTTTGTTACAACTTATTTGTGCAAACAAACGAGCGAATTTGTGTAACATTTCATTCGAGCAAAGACATGAACGCTGGTAAACGCAAAATAGATAGGAATGTTACAGGCCGTCGTGAGCATTACTTCGAACACCGTGTCAAGCATTCGCAGGAATGTTACGTTACATTTAAATGATTTATGCTCGAGAAAATGCTCTAGTGTATACTCACTTTGGAAGTAATCAATCGGTATATCTAACGTATGGTCAGCCATGTTTTGATCTCAATGCAAAAACAAATTTGGAAGAGAATAAACTGACGCAGTTTGGACTGTCGCATTTTTGCTGGCGTATACATACATAACTTCACGCCTTATTCCCCGAAGGGTTGGCAGAGGTGTATAGTACACCCACGTTTCGCCGTTATGTTTAAGTCTCATGTAATAGGGGGCGAGCCTATTGCCATCAACCGGGCACAAATCCAGACTCCGAGCTGCTACTGAGAAATTCCACACGGAAAAACCCAATAACACTTTGCCCGACCTGGGGATCGAACCCAAGACCTCACGCTCAGCAGTCGCGCTTGCGACCACTAGACCAACGAGGCAGTCAGTTGCTGGCGTATCTACTTACAATTTACGAAATGTAGGTCAATAGAGCCATAGAATAGAGGCAAGGTGGCTTCTGACTTTGACCTGCAGCATTGCAAAGTATCGCAGTATTTTTTCAGGAATATGGTGTATGCAAACGTAAATAGACAAAAGATTCATTCACATAACTCTGTTACTTTAACTCCACTCTGTATTTTCCAGTCTTCAAACATTATTTAAATGAAATTTTAACAATTCCACAGGTGTTTGTTTTAATGTCCTCTCACACTGAACTCATTTAACGCATATACACACACATGAACAAACACACGCTAACATACACACACACGTCCATACAAAGATTTTTGAATATCTATATAAATAAAAAGAAAAGTCCTGACTGACTGACTGACTCATCAACGCCCAGCCCAAACCCTTGGATTTAGAATGCTGAGATTTTGCACAGAGGTTCCTTTTATAATGTAGACAAGGAAGGTTTACACTGTCAACTGTCTCTGCTATTATCCTTTTGTTTTTATACTGCATGCTGTGTTTGCTTTTAATTAGTTAAACATTAAACTCAAAATGTTATGTGCATGTATCCTAGATAATAAGTATAAATGTTATAACTGTAAGCAAACCTATATAAATAAATAAATAAATTCCCAAGGAATGAGGAAGGATTTTTCGTAATTCAACCCCTAAGGGAGTTAAATAGGGGATGAAAGTTTGTATGGAAAATCGTCACTTAACGGGTTTAAAATTTCACGCAAGCGAAGTTGCGGGCAAAAGCTAGTGTACCTATAATAATATTTTATTTTAGACAAGAGGTCGCTCGTTGCTGCGCAGGCCCAAAAACTAACGTGCGTTGCACCGCACACGGCACCGTGGTGCGGCACGACGCCGCGCCGTCTCCTGGTAGCGGCGCCGGCCGTTACACGGTGACAGGTGCCACACCATAGACATGTGTCCACGGCCTTACTGTATCCACTTGACTTGAGTTCCAAAGTAGTTATACTAATGGAGGCTGGATTTTAAGAAATGCCTATTGTTCCCTAAGGATGCGACTTAAAGGATTACTACCATCAATCATGTTGGACAAGTACTAAATCCTTAGGCAACCGAAGTTTAAATATTCAGTAAATGAGCGGGAGACACGAAATCCCACGTGTAAAGGCTTTTAAATGTATTTTACGTTATATTTTGACATACAAAGATTTATACCTCTCTACAACCTCTACAACCCATGGGAATGATTTCGGTTTCGACCTCATTTCGAACAACGATTCTATTTTATCGCAGCGAGTACGAGTTATAGGGTGCCTTTCCACCGAAGATGTGCTATGCAACGTTGCTATGGATGCGTTTGATATCCACCAATCATATTCATCGGTCTACATAGCATAGCACTGGTGGAAACTGATTCAACTAAGCTACGTTTTTTTATATGGAAGGATGCGTGCTGTGGATGCGAGCTATGGATGCGTGCTATGGATGGTCTCGAGTGGTGTAACCGTGGAGAAACTTGGTGTGGTGTTCCTCTAACCAAAGGGAGGATCCTCCAACCAGGCGGAGTCTTGTGCCTGGCGGGCTACTGCCCAACGGTTGATGTTGGGAAGTTGTATATATACTATCTGCGTGTTAAATCTTGATTGCGCGATGTAGGATATAGTTCGCATGTGGCGAGATAGATGCCGCCACATAACTATGTGCAGAGCACCGCGGCGTCACTCCCCGTACCTTCCCTATTGTCGATACGTCACATAGCTCGAGCTGCGCATCTTCCTCGCACAGCTACATAGCTTAGCATCAGTAGAAACGGTCACATAGTTTCGTTGCTTAGCTTTTACATTTTCGCAGCATAGCAGCATAGCACATCTTCGGTGGAAAGGCACCCATAAAGCCGGGTACGCGTGAACGAACACGAATCACCGTGCACGTGTTCGCGGAACACACTGTTCGGTATCGTGTGCTCATGTGAACAACGTAGTGATGTAGCATGCAGTGCAACAAATTTGCTCGCAGTTGCGTACACGGCTTAACATGGACGTATAATCGCGAAAATTTTCATTTACGCGGGCCCATTAAATCAAAAAATGTTTAGTATAGTATGATCACAGTGTACCTACTTACTACATACAGTGGATCAACGCCCATACATTTGACGGGTCTTATGAAATGTCAAAATGATGTAGGGGCGGAGGTTATGTTCCAAGTATACAGTATGGCTACTCGGGACATAACCTCCGCTGCTTCACCCCGCAACCCCCCGCACGATTGCTCTGCGACAAAGTTCTACGTTGACCGACTGTTACGAGTAAGATATAGGTAGACTGTGGTATGATAATGTGTGAATCACCTGACGAAGCGCGTTGGTGTGCATCAGCGCGTAGCCGACCGACTACCGTTGCATATGGGCGCTTACGCGCGCATTCGCGCACATCAGAACGGACGGAATGCAATAAAGAATATTGACATGACGTATCCACAAAGACTAAAGTTCATTATTGCTTGTGCTTTAGCTGCAGCCGCTGCAGCCGCTAAAGTACATGCAAATATGAACTTTAATCAGTTAGGATAAGACTGATGCAAAAAGTCTATGTTTGACCCCATTACTATCCTTATTAAAGAGAGACAATTAAAAAAAAAGTTTCCTTTATTCTTTGTCTAGTGAAAAAGTTGATAAGTTTTTATTTAAATCAATAAATGCTGCTGTAAAAGAGGTATTGCGAGCACTGTTTTTAAATATTCTCAAGCTAATTTAATACGATTTCAACGATTCTTTATTAATTAAGATCAGTTTTATTATGCTCTAGTGAATTGGTTAATAGAACACAAGGTTAGGTTAGTCGGAAAGGGGGTACTAATCCGCGAGCCACTTAAAATATCACTGAAGGCGGTTTTAAAGCAAGTGTTAAAATTTCAAAATTCGATAATTTTTGTTTCCATGTAAAACCATTATACTTATATTTTTTTCAAAAATTCTTAAATTCTTTGTCCTTACTTTAAATACGAATTCAGGAAATGGAGCTTCTAATTCGTGACCCCAAATATGACCTAAAATGTAAACATAGCTGATCATAGCAGAGGATAGATAGATTTTAGTATATTTTTTGTCATTTTTGACCAGCTATTTCTCTTCAACTATTGAGTTTTGGGGAATGTTGTAGAACAAAAATTACTCATTGGTATGAGGACTTTAACACCCTTTTCGATTAGTACCCCCTTTCTGACTAACCTTGTATAGTATTACAATAATAGATGAAAATATTGGCAGCTAAAACTAAGATCGCTCGCAGCATTTGGGCCGTCTGGATGTGTCATTTTCTGAATTGATAATTTTGAAAAACAAAACCGTATCATCAATTCTCTCTATTGCTTCCATCCAGTCCAATACGCTTTGCCAAGTGTAAGAGCGATTACGCACTGCATCCGATCCGAATCCGTGAAAATACGTTCCGAAGTAGCCATAGAACTATTTGTATGGTAGTTTACGCACTACATCCGGCATCCGTCATCCGATTTCTATCCGTCATTCGTGAGTTTCTAATTCGGAAGAACAATTGACGGTCCGAAGTAGCCGTAGTACTGTTTGTATGAACGCTTTCGCACTACCTCGGATTCAAATCGGACGCCAAACAGATATGCCAAAGATGGCCCCTGAATTGTTTGAATTTGGATCAGAGATCGGAATAGTGAAATGAAATGAAATTACATTTATTTCTGTAAATAAATCTGTTACAGACACTTTTACAAGTCAATGTAATGTTTTTTTTAAGACTAGATGGCACCGGCATTTCCTATCTGACTAGCTCTGAGAAGAAAAACCGAAACAAACTCAGAGGTCAACGTCTCTTTTAAAGTCCAGACATTGTAGTATAAAACTATGTGTGAGTGTAACAATGTACGACAACGTCTGGAATGGCCTTTTGAGGAAAGAGCCATAGCAGGTTTGAGTTGACCTGTCCTAACTGACGGCACGCATGCATTAGCCATCGTGTAGCTCAACCTTATTAGTACGTAAGCAACATCCGAATTCGGTCCGAGATTTTTACTCTAGATCGGTATTTTCACGGATTCGGATCGGATGCAGTGCGAAAGCAATATTCGAATTCGGTCCGAGTCTTTTATATCCGTATTTTCACGGATTCGGATCGGATGCAGTGCGTAATCGCTCTAAAGCATACATTATATTAGCTGAAGACTTTGCAGTGCGGCCTGCCTGTACAGAATCGTAAAAAGGCGGTGCTTTCTGTGCTGCTCACGTGCTGCATTCGCTTGGCTTTTAAGCTCGTTACGTTAACAGAATGCCATTGAAAATAGGACAGTCGGCAAGCGAAACACGTATACCGTACAGATGCATTAGCTGTCGTGTCACTTGAAATACGTAATGCACGAGGTCGGACTCCTCTCCGAAGAGGACGTATTGGTAACATTGAAAAAAATGAGGCACTTGCATTGTGTTCTAGAGGAGTTCGAAAAAACTGCCATTGTAAATGTCCGACATTTTTCTTTTTTTTTTAGGTCTGTTAAAAACTTTGTTGTGTAATTAAAAAACCGGGAAAGCACGATTCGGACTCGCGCATCGAGGCCTTGGAAAGTTCAATTTTCATTTTTGTAAAACCACACATCTACCTAAGTTTATTTGTAAAGATTTTTTGCTGATTTCTAAAAAACTGTGCTAGTTATAGATATAGTTTTATTTTTAATGTAATTTTTACATATAAACTTGTATCATCTGGATTTATTCCGGATTTTTCGCGTTACAAATTTCGGAGATATGGGGGGAATGGTTATTTTACAGACATTTCTCATCATAAGCCAATAACTATGCAACATAAAGGCCTACGCAGACCGCGACGGCATGGCAAGGGATTTAAATTTTTACTAATTAAACTAATTAAATAAATTTTAAGTTTTCCTAAGATTATTGTACGTCTACTGCAGCGACATTCAAACCAATGTATTCGTATTTTATTAAGTGATACTTCCTGCGGCTGAACACTGTTTCCCAACATACAAGCTCAAGCTTAGTTTGGGAATCAGTAGCAGTACCTTTTGTGCAATACATTTATACGATGCATATGTTAGATTACTCTAAGATTAGATGAATGTATAACTGGCGACAGTAAATATTTTTATTTATTTTATTTTATTCAATCGTATCAATATAGAAATACGACATAAATTGCTATGCTTTAAAATGTCGCCGTGGCATCGAAAAATCCCTTTCGATGCCCCACACCCCCGCACCTCCGGTGTACCAGTCCGACTCGCACATGGCCGGTTATTTTTTTAATAAAAGATTTTTATACTTTGTTGGTGTTGACACTGTATTAAATGTGTACTAAGGTATGTATACAGGGTGACTGTAAATTCGACCTATTCCGTAAAAAGGGTTATACTAGAGACCATTGTCAATAAGTGAACCTCCATCAACTGTGGGTCGGAAATGAACGACTTCCGAGATATCGGGGTTTGACATTTTTTGACTACTTATCGAAGAAAAGCTTGTAAATAAACTACCCATTTCTGGGCACTCAATTGATGCTTTTCTAAAAGCTGGTCAACTAGCAATCACTTTAGTAAAGTGCCGGCCCAAAATTCTCAATGCCAAAAGGTCTTAAGTGACAAGACGTTACCCGATTGCGCGAGAGCAAAGACAGGGTTATGTTTTTCACGCGTATCTATACAACGTTATTTTTAGTATATACAAAAACCGAGACACCTCAACAAGATTTTCATCAGAACTGCCTGAATATGTGTTTTGTTTTAATAAATCTCCAAGTTAAACCGTAGTTTACGTCGCGTTAAGTTCCCTAGTAAAGTGTGAAATGCCTGAGATGTGCTATGCAGGGGTTATCTAATACACGGAAACTGACCGAGCGGACCGTCTCAAACCTCGAGGTGTCTATTCCCTTCAACTGTTATAGGTAGAAAATGTGCTGAAAAAAATATGTCAATCGATTCTCCTAGTGATTCTGAACAAACTAGTTTCAGGTTTAATATATACTAAAACTAAGCTTGTATATCTATGCATTGGGATTATTTACATCCTCGAAGCAGCCCAAAGGCTAGATGGATTATAATGAATGAGGTGTCTATCGATTCGTCTAAACCGTGCGGCTAGGTTAGGATAGGCTAGGTTTGGTTTTTATAAAATCAAAAATGGCGGCCGTGGAATAGCTGTGTGTTATGATTTGACATAATGTTTTTTTTGAAAACCTACGCAAAATTTTACGTTATGTTAAGTATGTTATGATTAGAAGTACGTCTTGTTTACATCTTTTCAGGGGGCTTACCATGACCTCTTATGAAAACGCTCAAATACCAGCCAGTCAACTTCCGTTCAAAAGCAGGCCTGCTTCTGAATCGCTAAAAATCGTACCATGACAGTACTAAAGGTGAACGCCTATTGAACCAAGTTGAACGGTTATGCTTGTTCATGGTACGAAAAGTCTACAAATACAAATAAAAATGTGAACGGATTTCGTAAACGTCAACGTAGCAGGCCTGTTGCAGGCCTGCTCTAACGATGTCATAGTACAAAAAAGCAGGGCAGTTCAACTTCCAGACAACTTCTGTCCTGCTTTAAGAGGTCATAGTAAGCCTCCAGTTCTTATTTTTTTTAGTTAGCTGTTTATGCAGTCCGGTTTTTGTTTTTTTAATTAACTTTTTATTTTTACCCACGTTTTTTGGGGATTAATTAAAGAAAGGCCTTTCAAGAAATAGGTCAAATGACCCGTCATCCCGTATAGTTCAAAAGGCACAGTTTCAGCTAATAACGTTTCAAATTGTACCGAGGAGTGTCGCAGCCATATTGGATTAGATTTAATGTAGTACCACAGTTGTTAAGTACTTTATGATGCTCTCCGGTGTAATACGAAACTAACGAGGTACCATTTGCTCAAATCTATGGAGTACTTAAGGTTCGGAGGGTACTTACGCACAAATACTACGTGGCTATCCTAACAAATATTATAAATGCGAAAGTAAGTTTGTTTGTTTGTTACCTTTTCATGCCTAAACCACTGAACCGAACACCCTGAAATTTTGCATATACGTTGTCAGGTGTACAGAAACGGACATAGGGTACCTTTCAACCCGAAAAAAAGTACTGTTCCCGGGGAAAACAACAACAACGTTCATAGATGGCGCCACGTGTCTTTCGAATCACGTTTGAATCATATTATAATAGAAACTTTAGTAGTGTGATATGAGTTTTTTTTTAACTTAATTAATGCGAGCGAAGCCACGGGCATAAGCTAGTGGTGTTATAGAAGATAAGTCAGATAGGGGTACTAAGCTGTAGGTAACTTAAAGAATCACTGTGGTGACTGTTTTACAGCGAAAGATAAAATTAAAAAAAATGATTATGCTTAGTCCCATAGAGAAATGAAATGTTGTTATTTATTTCAAAATATCTACCACTTAGGTATTTTAATAACGAATTCAAAAAATTGAGCTACCATATATACCATTAGATCTAAATAATTTAAGATGGAGCTACTTATCTGTTATCCCAAATATGACTGGGGCCAATACTCGTGCATAAAAATAAACTTTCGATCTAGTCTCCATGGCGTAAATATCACAATTGTATTCTCCGACACTAACAAACAACGTCAAACGTGGACTTAATTGTAAATAGATCGAAAATAGATGGAAAGTTGATCAAAACTAAAACGGTATTCTGATAATATTCTGCGCTGACACCACTGCTTAAATAACCATCAAAACTCACATTGAAATGAGCCTGTAAGTAAAATAGATTGAGATCATACTGAAACCGAACTGAGCTTTAAGAGGAGCAGAATACCAACTTTTAGTGACTTCATAATTTAATCTCAGTTCGGTCAGGATTCAGTCATAGTGTACATTAATTACAGGAATTGACCTTTAAAAGAAGAACCAAGAAGGCTAATTCTAAAAGGCTGGTTAGATCAATCAATACGTGCAGTTTTCATTTGGTCATAATTATGAGCTATCAAAAAGTAACTCGAAAAATATTTGTTGTAGTGTAATTATTAAGCCGTGTTTCTAAGTACATAGTTAGTGTTCCTTTTGATTAAATTCTTAATACTATACCTATCTTAATTAATACTAAAATAATCAACCTGCCTTCAAATACCGCAATTATTTACAACATTGAATAGTACAGCCTAGTTTAAATCGTAATAATTAATATAGAAATGCTTACTAACAAATTATTTAAACATCAAAGGTGCTGGAAACAATTGTAATAATTATTTGTTCATTAATCGTTGCTTTCAAAGTAGTTGAAGCGGCTTTTACGAGCTTTCAATTTAATGTAGGTATAGGTAGGTGTTGTAGTTTAAATGTCAACAAGCTCAATTAACAGTCAAACAGTAAAGGATCATTTAATTGACGATTATAAAATGATGAATTATACTCGAATAATTGTAGAATTTAACTTCAAAGCGTCATTGCATGGTATTGTCTGTCAGATAAACGTGTTGAACTTAAGCCTAGGCGCACAATAGGCGACACGCGACAGCGATAGCTCGGCGACTAGACGCGACGACAGGCTGCGGCCGACAATTTTCACATATTTTGTTCAAAGCTCCGCACACTTGGCGTCAGAGTAGCAGATAGGCTTGCCAACCGTAATGTATGAATTTACCGGGACTTTGGCAGTCAAAATGCGGGACGTGGCAAAAAAAGCGGGACCCAACTGTCAAAGTATAGGGGGGCGACAAATACTATCAGAAATTATTTTAAATAGTTTTATTATTTAATGATTTACTTTGGCATACAAGTACAAGACTTTCAACAAGTTACAACATAACAAAAGTTGAAAAAAATATGAAATATAATAAAACTTAATAAAGAAAAGTAGTGGGAGGGAAAGAGAGCGGGACGACGTTGAACGAGCTGCGAGAGCGGTGTTTGTTCGACGCGAGACTCGCGGTCTTGATCTCCACTCTTCTAGTTAAACAAAACGTGCGTTCACTAAATTCTGACTTCTGCCTGAAGGTTTGGCCTTAGGCACGATAAAACGGGAGGATTAGAGGATGCGTCCCGCACACGTCTTTCGCGGGACGCATCCTCTAAAGCTCTAGAAACTGGACGTCCCGGCTCTCGCGGGACGGTTGGCAAGCCTAGTCGCGGAGTCGCGACGACAAGCTAGGGGAGTGGCGCGCGTCAGCCTCGCTGTGAAACAACACTGCCGTCTCTCTCGAATACTCTACTACCAATGATCGCTTCCTGCACGACGTCTGTCGTAACGACTAGTCGCCGACGCAAGCGACAGCTCCGCGTCTAGTCGCGGTGACAAGACGCCAGATGCAAACGACAACGCCGCGTCTTGTCGCCGCGACTAGATGCGGTGACAAGTCGCCCAGTTTGCGATGGTCTTAAAGGTGTGTTTCGCGTCCAAGGGGTCGACGAGTCAACATCTCCTGAGGATATCCCGTGGAGGGGCGAAACATGTATCGTATGGGTTTGGTTTTACTCTTTCTGCATGTGCATATACAAAGTAAGTCGGAAAGGGGGTACTAATCCGCAAGCCACTTAATTATCACTGATGACGGTTCAAAACAAGTGTTAAAATTAAAAAAAAGCGTTACTTTTCGGAAATTTACGACACACATATATATGCAAAGACAAAATTGTGCCAAAGTAGATCGCTGCATCGTTTGGATGCACTATGCACCACCCTCCCGCCCACAAATATATACAAGGTTAGTGAGGGTACTAATCCGAAAGGGTTTTAAAGTACCCATAATAATGAGTAACTTTTGTTCGACCACTTTCCCCAAAACTCAATAGTTGAAGAGAACTAGCTGTTCAAAAATTGCAAAAAAAATATGCTAAAATCTATCTATCTTCAGCTATGATCAGCTGTGTTTACATTTTAGCTCATATTTGGGGTCACAAATTAGAAGCTCCATTTTCTGAGTTCGTAACTAAAGTAGGGACGAAGAATTTTTGAAAAAACTAAAATAAAAATTATTTTACATGGAAATAAAAATTATCGAGTTTTGAATTTTTAACACTTGCTTTAAAACCGTCATCAGTGATACTTTAAGTGGCCTGCGGATTAGTACACCCTTTCTGACTAACCTTGTATAAAGATGTAAGAATTATTTTTATTTCGCTATACAATATGTAATAAAAATTCTGCTAGATCCAAAAGGGGCGTATCAAAATTATGATTCAAATTCAAATTATTTATTTTTGCAGAAAACACTGTACAATGGTGTTGTTAGAATGATATTACATGTTTCAAGTGATTCTACCGTAAGGCATGCAAAATGTTTACAATCATGATTTATCAAAAAATCAAGGTTGACATTGAAATGTAACTGAATTGAAAACTAAATTGTAACTGAATTGAATTGAACTAATTGAAAACTAGATGAAAATATTTTTCATCTAGTTTTCAATGATAGAGATATTAAAGTTTTATTTAGTTTTAAAACCACCATCACAATGTTACCATCTTCCTGCCCTATTCACAAGTTACTTGTGGTCACCGCAAAATGTTTTTCGCTTCTATTCTCCCCAACAGCCGTTGCTTCATCATTTCCCCTTTTTTCCTTCATATTTTACCTCATACAATCCATCCATCTTTCTTTGATTTCCCTCTCCCCCTCCATCTACCAACATTCATATTCATCAATCTCCTAATCACATGCCCATACCAAGACAAACGATTTCCTTTCAACGTTGCTGGCGCCACTTTCAAACTCCCTCTAATACACTTATTTCTCGATTTATCCATTCACGTCACTCCACACATCCATCTCAACATTCTTAACTCCGCTACGTGTGATCTTCTTTCATCTGTCTTCTTCACGCCCCAACATTTCAATCCGGATAAACAACTATTAAAACGTATCAATCGTATTATATTATTTTCTTGGTGTCGCTATACATTCAAACCCTCGTGGATTTCAAATTTTCTTTTATTTTCACACTTTAAATATTTTTTACGAAATACAAGGACTTTATATGAACGTAGTACATATTACATCTATACCGACAGATTACAATTATTTTCATAAACTTTCTCTTTAAGAAATCACAGAATTTTAACAGAAATTAGAATTAAAAATGATCTAGTGGGTAGTGATGAGTCTAGAAACACATCTTCATAACACAAAGCCTGGTAACACACAAATTTGGATTACTTATTAATTGATTCTCATACTTCAGACAGAAAACATTATTCATGTTTCACTTATTCATGCTCGTGATACTGAAGCAATCTTCAAGATTAAATGTTTTCGATTAGCCTAAATACTAAGGATTATATTTGAAGAGTTGTCTGACTATTGTATTAACATAATATATAGGTGTCATATTCAGATTATTCAGCCCATTACTGTTTCACTGCTGGGCACGGTCACTTCTCAGAATGAGAAGGTCTTTAGTCTACCAGTCTGGCTTCCTGAGGGTTGACGGAGTACATACACCATCGAGATCTTCCATAAAAATTGATGTATAAAACAGACATTAGAGATATCTTCAGGTAATATTACGGTATAATGATGACAGTACCTATTCCTACCTCCATCAATAGTAGTATGGGGTTCTGTAATCAAAGCAGCTAGGTTATAGGACTAGACATTGTTAATCAGTTTATTTCTGATAAAAACAATACGTATACAGTAACATACAAAGTACAATACAGGGTGTGCCTGGAAGTATGGATCAAATCGAATAGGGGCGTGGGCAATGTTATTTCTTTTTAACCTTGAGAATGTCGGTGCAATTTTTTACGGTTTAAAAGTTATGACCTATTATTGTTTTTTTTCAATCACTTCACATAGAAAAAAAAACATAAAAAACACTATCAGAGCTATCATTTTTTTTTCAGGACTTTGGCGAACAGTAGGCCTTTCTTGTGGTAATACTTTTACGCAGCTAGAAAATATGTGTTCAGTAAGAAAAAAACATTTACTACAAAGACTTTTTTGGTCTGGCAAAAATTTTACTCAAGTTTTTACTACTACAAGTTTTGAAATGACCTTGCCCACGCCCCTATTCGATTTGATCCATACTTCCAAAGACACCCTGTATACATATAAAGTATTTCTAAAAATCATAAGCAAATATGAAAGAATTATCTTTCTATTATCGCAATATCGGGACCATTACCAAGCAGTTGTTACATCAGAAAGCAGAAATCGATATCTTTTCTGAATTCCAATAAGCTTTGCTTGTAATAAATTGCTTCAATACGTGTATATTAAATTCTCTGTAGGTTTTCCACACAGTTCTATTGCCTTTTACATTAAGTTTTATTTAATTTTGCTTTCTCCCTGTCTATTGCCAGGTTTTCTTTACTTACTTACATTTACCAGTTTCTTCTTTCATAATAGTAATATGGTTAGTTTTGAGTTTTACTGAACAAATGTTGTATGGCCTTCGCAGTTTATAACAGGATCCAAGACGCCGGTGTTTTATAAGACCAAGTACCACGTCATGACTATTTATCATAATTGCTAGAGCTATAAGTGAACTGTAATAGGCAAGGTGATGATGATCGTAAGCATCTTAAAAATAACTATGGACGTACCTACCATAATTTTGACACCTGATGTAAAGTCTTTACTGCTTTTGTCAAAACTGGTCCGTAACGATTATAAAATCGCTGAAACTTACACGGATGACACATAAAACTATTTCTCCAGCTAAAACTTTTATTGTTCCTGGCGAAACTGTTCATTTTACAGCCAAACCTGCAATCCTCTTTATTTCAAACGTGAATCACAGTTTTAAAGTTTTCACATTTTCAACAATACATCGTCCAAACGATCGTTTTGTTTGTTAAACGCAGATATTCAGTGGGTAAATTGTGAGTAAAATAAATCTGGTTTTGAATTCTTAATTTTTACTGTCTCAAAGCGAGTGGAGTATTCAACGTAAATCAACGGAATCCCAGCTCTCGCGCTCGATTTACTTCTAGTTATTTCTTGACTTGTCCACAAATGTCGAAGGCAATCAGCCTTGCAAGTAGAGTGTTAAAAAGAGACTTCTTTTTCTACCTGTTCTTATGCCAAGTTACTTGAGGTTGACGCAAAATGTTTTCTTCTTCCATTCTTTTCTATTCATTTACTTCCTCTTCATCCATATAATAACTTCTCACACAGTTCATCCATCTCTTCTTTGATCTGCCTCTTCCCCTCCATTCATCAACATCAAGAAATGAGACTTCTATTGACAATATTTCATCTAACAATAAGTAGGTAAATAAATTTTCTTCCAATCCTATAGCAACATGACAGTATTTCTCTTAAGTCATCATCATCATTCAGCCAAAAGACGTCCACTGCTGGACATAGGCCTCCCCCATTTCCCCAACGTAATTTTGTTTCAATCAACACGGAAGGAAATAATCTCGTAAATATTCAAAACACGCTCAAGATAACTGATTAAAATTGAACACCAAAAGACAAACATTAGTGATTCTATAAATAATTCATTGAACATCTAACGAGCAACGTAAAAGAAAATAATAAACTGAATTCTTGGTAAGGAAAGCCGGAACAAGATTTACAGTAACGAGATAATTACTGTTCATCATGACTTAGGATTTATTCACACCGTGTATTGGTTTGATAAGGCTATTTTGTCATTTTGATGAAACGTTCTTTTATGAGAAAATATTCTCTATTCTGAAACTACATTTATATCATTTAAACGTTCCGCCAAATATAGGTGTGATTACTGCAACTTGGTACTTGAATGTAGAATACATTGTTAAACATTAAATTATGCATGTTCCGCATCTGTTAGATTCTAAAACGATATCCACCAGGCCGTAAATGAAAGACGAAGAACTAACGCATTCTTAAACCTAGAATGTGAACATGTACGAGTATTGATTCATGAATATTGTTAGAACCACAAGTCTTAATACTCCACGAAAGTACTAAATGTATTTCTATAACTCACTGACAGCCTAAATTAAAATTACTACTTGTGTTTTCACAATACGAGTATTCATGAATATTGTTAAAACCACAAGGCGCAATACTCCACGGAAGTATTAAATGTATCATACATCACTGACAGCCTTTAAATTTATTTTATGATAGGTATAGACCATGCAAATTAAAAGATTACATCACAAGCAAATACTAATAATACAGCAAATAAGAATTAAAAATAAAAGTTAATTGCAAAGAACGGTCATAATTATACTGATGCGGTTTTTAATGACGATATAAATTTTAACAAAAACGTAATTGTAAATGTATTTAGCCGAAAAAATATCTGATCCATGTAACAATTTGTTGTAGTAAAATAATACTATTATAGGAAGCCAGAACGGTGATGATAAGAGTTATAATATGCTCTTCAATGAAGACTTTAAAGGATGAAAGCGCATAGCAAATAGGGGACGCAAAAATGACAATACTAATGTAGACTCTTTCCTACTTTCTACCGATGCAACAACATCGTTTAATACGTCAAAAACTCAAGTTCTCAAACTTAATCTAATATTTATGTTACTACAACTAGCAACAATTAATTAAAAACAATACTATTGAAATCACGTCTTCTACACATCGCCTTAAATGGTAACGGTCTGCTGCGCCCAACGAAGCGTGCTTACAGATGTGAATTAGCACACTGTAAACGTTAATCTGATTGCACTTGATAATTCATTGGCTGTTTCTAACTTTCTTTTTGATACAAATTACGATATGTATAATGCTGCTACTGAGGAAGTTAAGACGGGGATTGATGATGAAGATTTTATAGATATAGAAAAGGATTTCAAAATGGTTAACAAAGCCGAGAATCGAGAACGATTTTATCCTTACACGCGCTCGGCTTTGACCCTAATATTAATCAATTTATAGGAATTCTGCGTAAAAGTGTTTCTTCTGTCAACAAAGTGCTGTATAAATTAAAAAAATTTGCTCGTTGTGCTAAGTATTCATTAAAAGTTGGACTAATTACAATTAGCACATTCTTTATTTTGGTATAAAATAAAATGGAAATTATGAGGTGGGCCATAATTTATATTAAAGTATTTTTACTTTATTTATTTTAAATTAAAAACGTTTTGCTCATGAAAATTTAATTTCAAATTACATTTTATGTTAACCTTTCACTGTGCAAACTCTTTAAAAAAAAAAAACTCTTTCGTATTTCTATTTTTAATACAGTTGAAAGGTTTTAATTTTTAATTTTAAAACCACCTACCTTTAGCAGTTCTTCCTTCATATATCTCCAAATCCAAGGCGTCGCTTCCGTCCGCCTGCGTCACCCTGAACGTGTAGTCATTCAAATCGAAACTAAACGCATGACTCTCCAGGAAGTTCGTCAACCACCAGTCCTTCGACCTCGCCTGCCTCGTCCTCAACGGCTCTATCGTAAGCACATTGAACACCTTCACAGATTTCTGCTGTTTCAAACTTAAAATTATCTCCTTTGCCATATGATCGATGCACGTAGCATTATCACTACAGTTCAGTTCAACAATCGCCCTAACATCCCCCATCAGCATAAAAGCGACCAAAAGGGCAAGGGGATTCATTTTCACCTATGTCTTTTTCACAAACACTGTGTCACAGGTCTTCACCAATCCATTTGTGGGTCACGCCTTTCCGAACCATCTACATCGATGGCTACTTGGTTAATGAGTCCCTCTATGCCTGCCTGATCATTTTTATCTGGCGTCACGCTGCACTGACCACAACGGACAGCGTGTGCAATATTTTTTTCATTGAGTTCTTCACTTGCATGTATACGCTATACCACTTTTCTTTCCACCGTACACGTTTTTATTCAAGAATTTTCCGTGATCCGCACATTTTAAGGTGCTTTATCGAGAATTATTGATGTGTAACATAAAAAATGTTTTCGTTTCGCTTTGGTATACGTCGCTAATAAGTATAGTGAATCAATATTTTACTTTCATATGTATGGTCAGCAAATTCATTTGGGTTTAAAATAAAACACTCTAAAATGTGTAAATGTTTGAAAATACATTCGGTTACTTTTTGAGAGCGAGCTTCGGAAATGTGGCTTTCGGAATATTTAAACACGTTGAATATTATTTTGGTGTAAATTATGAACAATAAATCAGGCTACGTGAAAATAATCCCAGCGTTGAGGCCACTAGGCCAGCGTTGAGGACTAAGGCCTAAAACTGTCTCATTTTGAGAAGAGGCCTGTGCCCAGTAGCGGGACAGTAATAGACTGATGATGATGATGACGTGAAATAAAATGATACATTGTCAAATAGAATTGCATAATCACAAATCGAAATTATTGCAATGTTCCAATCTGTAGCAATCTAACCTGGACATAAAAAATAATTTTAAAACAACATCTCCTGATAAAATAACATTCTACATCTTTTCATGAAAGGGAATTATGATACTGAAAAGCATTTGCAAAGCTCTTTTAGATTTAATGCCGAAAAATATCGATATGAACGGGGTTTAAGCGGTTCTCCATCACAAACAAGTTGATGAAATATTTTTATTACACTCAATATGAGATAGATACGTCAAAGTGAAATTCGAAGTGCTTTAGCAGACTTTTTAATGTAAAAAATTAAGTATTTTCGGTAATTATGAAATGGTATACGATATTTTTTGCAATTTTGGCAGCATATCGAGAGTTGTTATGATCATTTTGAGATAGAGATAAATTGGAAATGAACTAGTGACATAGTCGTATGATTATTTGAGACCTTATTTTAATCTGCTACACTGTACTAGTACGCTTAGCTGGTGAATCGTCATGATCGTCATTATGAATGGTCTTCTCGTCTTTTACTGTAGCAACTTAAAAACAAAAAACATCTCTGTTCGTGGCTGCACAGATAATATTACGTTTGTTATTTGCACACATTACGATCAAATCAAATAAAATCAAAGAATTTATTTGTAAAACATAGGTAAAAGTAACAAACTTGGTAGAAAATTCAAAATATTTGTGTAACACTATGTTTCACCTTGAAAGGCATTCAAATATTTGGTAATCGGTACAGTATTTATTTTATAATACTGGTTATGAATTGTCCAACCACTTTATTCGTCCCAATAACAATATTGCCTCTAAGAATACTTACCTAAATCAATTGACGAGGTAGTCAATTATCGAGACCAGTTCCTAGAGTTTTATCCAACGAAAATCCTCTCTAGATTCTCTTCAAAATCAAAATTCCAACATGATTAGTGTACCACCATCTGGCACAAGTTTCAAACTCTAAAGTTTTAGTAATTACGCATATCATTACGAAGGCGTGTCGTCGCTAGTTGGTTAAGTGCTACAAGTTAGAGTTCTGTTTTAAATTGATTCTGTGATGACTGAACAATTGACTAACTGAAGTTTGGAATGTTTAGCTCTTTTAGTTTGGAGTGGTAATTTAAATCTGTATCTATTAAGTTAACCTTTAGTAGTCTCTTGTTGGATATACACCTGTCCCAAAAAGAAGGACAATGGGCTGTAAATGCCGACTTATTGCTCTGGAAAGTGGGGAGACTTCTAAACGTTAGTTGCCTGAGTGGAGTAATAAATTGATGTCTTTATTTTGTTGGTTCTTTTTTGTGATCTGCACTAAACACAAGTAAATTTGATATTAGAGTCTTGCGAGTCTTGCTCTTCTCTCTTAATGAGCCTACACAATTATTATCCATCTCACTAGTTCATGGTTTTAAACTGCGCATTTTGTATTATCATATTGGTAGTCTTCAAATTTAAGTGAAGTAAAAGTCTCATATAAACTACATACTACAGCATAAATATTTTTCATTGGTTCTCAGAACTGTCCACTACATGGAAATAAGCCTTTTTGATCCAGAACCCTTGAACTGGTCCCATCTATTGCCTTGAAATCGTCCCTTCGTATTTTGTTTATTATTTACTTGTCTAATAATACTTCATCTTCTATCTGCTGGAAAACAGAACTAGTCTGCAACTTGATTGAATTGAAGCCTTCGTAAAGAAAACTTAACATCTCGCAGGAAGCAACTTGGCGACCGGAATATTATCCATTGAAATGAAAATGAGTTTCTGACCACGAACTACAAAGTTCTCGAACCGACAGCTACGAACAATTTAAAATGTAAAACAGCTACAGAAAAGGCAATAATATTATAATCCTTGGAAGTCGTTTCAACGGAAGAAATGCTCTCCAGCGACGTGCTGGAAAAACGGCATAATGAAACAGAAAATGCATGAGCAAGAAATTGAATTTATGGGTTAGGGTTAATATGAGGATTCGGCGTCATTTGTTGCAAACATCAGATGGTAGTGGATCCATAAAAAGTACTAATATTCAGCTATATGTGGCTCCTGATTCAGAATCTTTTCGATAAGCAGTTTTCGATCAATTTGGTTTGTTATCTCATTTTGTTTACGATTCTCGTAACGAGAGAAAAAGAGATAGCAAACCTAATCCTTCGACAACTGACTCATCAAATCGTTCTAAATCAGGCTGGTTAGATTCTATATCGGCCTCAACAAAGATGCATGGCAGAATGGCTGCTGTTCATCAATCAGATAAGCTTCTTCTTCTATCATTTGGTGAAAATATTTTCAAGGATAATATCATTAAGGCATTTGCTCTTTAATCAAATGATTTATTACAGCAAACAATCTTTAGACAATAAACTTATAGTTAAATTATTGTAACACGCATAAATCTTTTTTTAAATCGAAATAGCTATGTTAGGTTAGGTTAGAACTGTGTCCACATAAGGCACGAGCCGAGTGAGCGAAGCGATCGTGCCGCGGCAGCGGCCGGCGAGTGCTATAAACATATTTTTTATTTTGCGTAAAATATGTTATACCAACTGAAATATTTGACTACATTAAAATTGGTAAAAGTAATAGTTGGTAAGCAAGCTATTGTTTAAACGTTCGCTTGCCAAACATTAGGTTTGCGTTACAATTTGTTTGTGAATAGTTTATTTGCTAAGTAGTAATTTGGCAAATGAAATTATGCAGAAACTTGTTTGGGAAGTGAAAATTTGGCAATTTTTTTTCGATAAAACAAGGGTAACCCTTTTGTATCACTTTCCGTACAAATCAAATAAAATTATTTTTTATCAATTTAAAAATCCCACAAAATTCTTAGAGTTTTTTTTAAAACCCAATATCCTTACAAATATTATAAATGCGAAAGTAACTCTGTCTGTCTGTCTGTCTGTTAACAATCACGCGAACTACAGAACCGATTTTGATGAAACTTGGTACAGAGATAGTCTGGAACTCGGAGAAGGATATACGCTACTTTTATCCCGAAAAATGTGTAATACACGATAAATGACAGGACAGAGCCGCGAGCGACCCCTAGTTTCCTAAATTTTTCTTTTGCACATCTTCCAATTGTTTTTGCATCTTTTGTTCAATTAGCGTCATAATAAGCACAATTAAAACTATAGCACGACAATAGTAATATGCCGACCGTACACACAAATGAAACTTATTTTGCTAAATCGCCTGCGTATCGCACGCGATCGGTGTTCCAGTAACAAAAAACAATATATCATATTTTGTGTCCGGAACCACGCACTTGTCTTTTTTCGACAGCCCTTGTTGATTCGCTGCCTATAGTACTGAAAACGTATTTGCAAAATACAAGCGGTAAAAGAAATCGTGTACCGTAATTCGTTAAAACCACGTGATCTGGTATAGATTGCCCCTGCATGAGATTACGATTGATTAATAATAAAAAAACTTATTTTTTCTTGCGGTGGGGGTGAGATGCCGTGCCTAAATAGAAAAGGAAAAAAAAAAAAATTTTTTTTCCTTTCTATTAATCGCGTAAATACATGAAAGCACGGGGACAAAGCAGGCGGGCACGACTAGCGTGATATCGCCCAGCGCTGTCAGTTAACTCGGGCGCTAAAATGGTTCAGAAAAAGAACAACTTCTTTTTATTGAATTTGAAAAAAATCTCAAGCGACGTCTACATGAATTCGGATTATTTCCTGTATTGCTTAGGATCTAAATTACTTTTTCTCTATCTAAGCGTTTTCTCATATCGTTGCATACTGTATATTGTTGTCCGGCTTGCAAAAATCATCAAAGTGCCTAAGTAAACTCTTCGTTTATGACATGGCTCATCCATATTACATTTATGCCCGGTTCCTATGAAAACGAATCGTTTAGATAGAATGATAAATAGAGGATGTATTATAACTTTCGTGAGACACATTCATATTTATAATTAGTTACGGTTTACTCACGTGCATTTTTCGGGATTGATCACGTGATCAGGGGGCCTACTCCCTAAGTCCGTCAACGAACTTAGTCGCCCATCCGAAAGTAGCCCGAAACGTAGGAGTGAACAAAACAAGTGTCAAGTTCAAGTTTTCGGACGGGCAAAAACACATCGGTAGTAGGGACAACTGTCAAATCGTGTTGTCATTCTGAGTTCGGGCCTCGAAATAATCGTATGTCCTTAGGTGATAGGGAGTAGGAAACGCTCGTAACTAAGGCCGAAACCACGGACTTCATGCTTAGGGAGTAGACCTCCAGATGCGGCTGAATACCAGTATTTTACACGGAGCGACTGCTGTGGAGGAACGAGGTGTGGTGTTCCTCCAACCAAAGGGAGGATTCTCCAACCAGGCGGAGTCTTATACCTGGCGGGCTACTGCCCCACGGTTGATGTTGGGAGGTTGTATATATACTATCTGCGTGTTAAATCTTGATTGCGCGATGTAGGATAGTTCGCGTGTGGCGAGATAGATGCCGCCACACTGCCATCAGACCTCCGCAACCCAGTTACTAGGAAAAGCCGATATCCTAAAGTTAGACCTGTTGTCAAACTTTCGGGCTTCTGACTACCCGTCGAAAGACTGTCATAGGTATTCGTATGACACCCGGGACCGACGGCTTAACCTGCTCTCCGAGGCACGGTTCTCAATGTATAACTAACGGTCACCCATCCACGGACTGACCGCGGCAAGCGCAGCTTTACATGAAATCATCATCATTATTCAGCCGAAAGACGTCCACTGCTGGACATAGGCCTCGCCCAAGCATCGCCACATCGACCGGTCCCGCGCTTCTCGCATCCAGCGGATTCCCGCGTCCTTCACTAGATCATCGGTCCACCTTGTGGAAGGCCTGCCCACGCTGCGTCTTCCGGTACGCGTTCGCCACTCCAGAACCTTTCGGCCCCATTGGCCATCCGTTCTGCGAGCAATGTGCCCTGCCCACTGCCACTTAAGTTTGGCAATTTTTCGACTTATGTCACTATATTTCTATACATGAAATACAATAAGCATTTAAAATCAATCGCTACAACTCTATAATGCTGTCTCATTTTATTTACAACAAAGAAAAATGGCGTTGATTTATCGAACGTTTATACACGTCAAGTTCTTATTAAACATTTGTTTCATTTTTAATTGATGAACACTGATAATAGTCGTTACTGTTCAATATAAATAATGGTTCAGATAATAGCCGATCGTTAACACATCATATTGACAGTATCAGGCTCATAAATCTATTTGGTAGTTTGATAAGTGAGAGTATACGAAGAAATCTTAGGAATAAGACAATTATTTAGCGTTCGATGGAAATGCATGAGGCGTGGTTTTATCTTCTACAGTTGTCTATATGCCATAGAGAGCTAACAGAACAGTGTAGGAATTAGTTAATCATTACCTACACTTATAGCCCCTTCGTCCATTTTGGTAACTTACCTAACCAGTTACAAGAGAAGATTTTTCTTTCGCTGTTTGGTAAGGGCTCTTACACACCACGTTTTTTTCAGGCGCTGTCGACGCGCGTCGCACGTAACTATAATCGCAACCAATTTACCTATTCATACGTTCATAAAATTGTAGTATGCAGACGACGACTTTTTCGCGAGCTGTCGACGCGCTCGTAGTGCGGAGTTACATCGATACAGATGCGCTAGCACAGCGCGTGTCTTTAGCTGCAAACACATACGTACAGCGCTTTTTAATTGGTCGGAGTTGCTCACGCGCGTCTGTAACGAGATACACGCTCCTTCGCGCGCGTGCTACACGTGTTTTAGTTTGCAAGGAGAGTTGCTCACGCGCGTCTGTAGCGCGTTTCTCGTGAGTTTGCAGCGATGGAATCGCAAGTAATCTGCCTATTTCAAGTTTAGCAGCGCCGACAACGCGCGATAGAGAAACGCGCGTCAACGGCGCCTGAAAAAAACGTGGTGTGTAAGACCTCTAACTAGCTGTGAGAGAAGAATTATTTCTCCATATTTGTAACTTTTTGTAAGCAGTTACAAGAGAAAATGTTTCTTTCGCTGTTTGGTAACTAGTTGTGATGGGCATTCATAATACAAATCAGATTCTATTGGTATTTATTTTTCAACGGAGCGCCGCAGCGCGGGGCTTCCATTTCTGTCTGCAGGGTTTGAAGTAACCTAATACGAAGGGGATAACAGTGGCTTCTTTCGCTCGCTTCGGTCGCTCACTCTAGCCCCCGTCATCCCCTTCGAACCTAACCTATCTGTGTCGGGGTTCCCCTAACCACTCTGCTAACATTATTCCAATGGTTGGTTACAAAAATGGAAATAATTTGATCTACGAAACGAATATTGAAAAATAATTCTTGTCTTACAACTATTTACCAAACAGCGAAAGATAAATCTTCTCTTGTAACTGGTTAGGTAAGTTTAGTTGCCGGGGTCGCGGTGCATGCAGCTGCGAATCTCGCGACCCCGGCCAAGGGTCAGGAAAAGGAACACCGTGGGTTTTTAGCCGGTAAGAGTCCGGCATACCCCTCCGCCTTCCCCGGGTGAAGGGTATCCATGAGGATTTCCCAAAAAAAAAAAGGTAAGTTTATTTACCAAAGTGTACGAAAGGCTTCTAGCTAACTGTATGTCAGGTATATTACAGGCATGGTAAATACAAGGTGTTGATCTGTACCCGTGCTATATTTCTAGAGTAAGAGCGATTACGCACTGCATCCGATCCGAATCCGTGAAAATACGGATGGTTGTCTGGAAGAAATCGCTTTAAGCGATAAGACCGCCATTTGTACTGTTCTTAATCATGTGTATTCCTACTATTTTATTTCTTTTAGTGTACAATAAAGTATATCTATCTATCTATCTACGGATATAAAAACTCAGACCGAATTCGGATATTACTTTAAATGCAACTAATCACCGCACATTAAAGTTAATATTACTAGTATTGATTTGTTCTCCCCAGCCTTTTCCCAACTATGTTGGGGTCAGGGGGCCTACTCCCTAAGTTCGTCAACGAAGTCAGTCGTCCGTCCGAAATAGCCCGAAACGTAGGAATGAACAAAACAAGTGTCAAGTTCAACTTTTCGGACGGGCAAAACCACATCGGTAGCAGGGGCAACTGTCAAATCGTGTTGTCATTCATTCTTAGTTCAGGCCCTGAAATAATCGTATGTCCGTACGTGAAGGAAACGCTCGTAACTAAGCTGCTTAAGGCTGGAGCATACTCAGATGTATACAGGTTAGAGTGTGGGGTGAGGCAGGGGGGACTGACCTCGCCTAAGTTTTTCAATGTTTACATGAATAAGCTGATCGAGGAACTCAGCAGCACTGGCGTCGGATGCATGATAGATGGTGTGTCGTTTAACAACATTAGTTATGCTGACGACATGGTGCTGCTGAGTCCGTCGATCAGTGCGCTCAGGAAGTTGTTAAATATCTGTGAGAACTATGCTCGAACACATGGACTAAGGTATAATGCTAAGAAAAGCGAGCTGTTAGTTTTCATGGCACAGAGCAAGACGTATGAAGTGGTACCACCAGTCTCACTATGTGATACAACTCTAAGCAGAGTCAAGCAGTTCAAATACCTTGGTCACTGGGTTACAGAGGATGGCACTGATAATTGTGATATGGAGAGAGAGCGCAGGGCATTGGCCGTAAGATGCAACATGCTGGCCCGCAGATTTGCAAAGTGCGACAATAATGTAAAGTTAACGCTGTTTAGAGCATATTGCCAGGCTTTTTATACTTGCAGTCTGTGGACCAGATATACGCAAAAAACGTATAATGCCCTGCGTGTGCAATACAACAATGCGTTTAGGATACTGTTGTCGCTGCCACGTTTCTGTAGTGCGTCAGGGATGTTCGCAGCAGCCCGTACTGATGACTTCTTTGCGATCATGCGTAAGAGAGCTGCATCGCTGCTGCGTCGGTTGCGAGACAGCGACAACAGTCTCCTGAGCATTGTTGCAAATAAGAATGAAGGCCACCTGATGGGCCACCTGTGTGCAGTGCATGTATTGTTACCAAGTGTCTCCAGAAGGTGGAATAATAATATTATTTGATTTAGTTATAAGTGTTATTAATTTAATTATGTTCGTGTTTCTTGTTCTAAATTGTACTAACATAGTTTTAAGTAATACTAACACATTTATGGGTTATTTGATGTACCTGAAATAAATATAAATAAATAAAAATAAGCTCGAAACTACGGACTTCGTGCGTATGGAGTAGACCCCCAGATGCGGCTGAATACCAGTATTTTACACGGAGCGACTGCTATCAGAACTCCGCAAGCCAGTTACTAGGCAATACCTAAGGTTAGACCAGTTGTCAAACTTTCGGGCAGAGAAGGAACAAGCATTAATCATCACCGTCTTATCCTTCGAGGTTATAATGTAAATAGTTCCGCCTTCCCTTTGAAGCATTACCCAAGGTTCTGTTATATAATATGAAAATAATTAGTTCCTGTTTATTAATTATGAATTAACCTCTCTTCAGCTAACTGTAATTACTGCGGAGCAAACATCAAACACAAAATAATATATTCTGTTTGATGAATAGAAATTACATCCATAAATAAATGTGTCTAATTAATTTTACAATGTCATTTATAATCAAATACTGAAGGCAAGTTAAAATTAGACTAAATGTTGTGTGACTATGTTTGTTATGTAAATGACACACGTAACCATAGTATTAACACGCTTAGAGCCAAGGCGATTTTTGGAAAAGCGTGCGGGAATTGCGTTTTTTTTATTGCAGAATCTAATTCTTCAGGGAAAGTACTACGCACCTGTCCTTTTTGAAGAACATCACCAATAACATCAATGTATGTCCTTCTAGGGCGTCCTCTACTGGCGTTTCCACTGACATTCGCCTTATAAATTCCTTTTGTTAATCGTCGTTCACTCAATCTTTCAACATTCCCAAGCCACCGAAGCATACTCCTTTAAATTTTTGTCACTACATCATCTTTTAAAATTATTAACATATAATGACATAACGACATATTTTATATTAACATTTTAACATTATGTACACCTACTACGTTTAAAAACAAACAATTAAAAATACTTACTGCTGAATTTATAGGTACTAACATGACGTACCTACTACTCGTATGTTTAAAAATAAAAAATATCTACTAACAGTTCAATTAATATTTCAATAAACCCAAAATAATGTAAACAAAATTGAGTAAATAAAGCATACATGTTTTGAATATTCTTTTCATTTTTATTTTGTATACATCATACAATTTTATATCTAGTGTTATTTCAGCGTAATTGATTGTACCGTACTAAAGAATAAATTATATTTGTTATTCGTTTAAGGGCTGATTTTTCAATCGCCAGATAAGTTTTATCTGGGGAATAAGTTTGACGTTTTGACAGCTTTTGTATAGAAAATATATCAAACCATTACATTTATTCCTTGGATAAAATTTATCTGACGATTGAAAAATCGGCCCTAACAAAATTAAAAATGAATAAAAAAAGATTTTTATAACAACAATGTTTCATGTTTTTCACTGCAGTGTTCATTTATACATCGCACAACTTCAATAATAGCTAAATTATTTCTTTTACATAAAATAATGTATTATGTTCATCACGCATAATAAATACTGGGTGTAAGGGACGGTGTACCGAAAACTGAAACAGTGAATTCAGCCCATTATTCTGAATTGAAAATAAGTGGTTTTATTTTCTCGGAATTTTCCGAATTTACTAGAAATTGCTAGTTTGCCTATGTTTTATTGTATTTCAATAAGTGTTTTGGCAGGTAAATAAACTGGGTGTAAAGGACAGGTTACCAAAAATTGGCACAGTGAATTTAGTTCATTATTTTGAATTGAAAATTTGTGGAAAATATCAACGAAATGTTTCGAATTTTCCGATTTATAAAAAAAACTAATTTTATTTTTATAACGTGCTGTGTGTCCTAATAGGATTGCTTATTTTACAGCAGAGAAATGTAAAATTTGTGAAAAGAAAAATCGGAAAAGTCCGAAAATTCCGCGCAAAATTTTCACTTATTTTCAATTCAGAATAATATAATTACGATAATAGGCAGAATTCACTGTTCCAGTTTTCGATACACCGTCCTTTACACCTGGTATGTATTTATTCGTTCTTTTCAACGCCTTTACAAGTCACTATGATTTTTTAGCCTTTCGATATCGAATAAAGTTTTATGTCGACTCTTACCAACTAAAATAACCACGGCGTTGTTCCTACTAGTATTTTTTGGGTAGTATTTAAACGATCGAATATAAATTCAAAGTAAGGGTGTCAAAAATACTGATTACGGCGTACTGAAATACTAAGTGGGCGAAAGACTGAGGGCGAACAAAAATATTGAAAACGGCGACTTAAAATTACGAATTTGAGGTACGAGTTATTCAGAACGATCAGTATAATAATTCCTAAGCGAATAAATTTCACTCACATTATTGTTGTATGTTTGTAAGGTTGTTTGGGTTTCCAAAGAAGCGTCGATGGAGTCCTGCTGTGCGGGGCTCCTATTTCTGTCTGCAGGGTTTAAAGTAACCTTACACGAAGTGGATGACGGGGGCTTCGTCGAACCTAACCTATCAGTGTCGGGGTGAGGAGATGTGTATTTTCGCCCTTTCAGTATTTTTGTCGCCCACTCAGTATTTTTTTCGCCCAAATTAGTATTTAATTCGGACACTTGGAATTTTAGTTGCTAGCTTAGATTAACTGTTTCCCACTGCTAGTAGCTCATTTTACGAATTTTTAATCATTCATAATTTTTCGCCAGTTAAGTTAATTTTTCGCAAATATATTTTAATGCCGCTCGGTTCAGTATTAAAGTGTCTCATTTAACAGTCTTCCATATATTATTTATTCGCCCGATTAATAATTCCCCGTATTTTTTATCTCACGAAGATACGTGAATCAATGCAATATTAACCTTATGTCTTTGTAATAAAAGTCACACGACGTGTCTTCGTCGACGCGTAGGTATATTTTCAAACCAAGTCTAAAAAAATTGTTGCCAAACGCAAACAACCCACAACCGTCAGTCAGTTTTTGTTTACAAAAACTGTCAAAATGATCGGTTTTGTTTTTTATGTCAAACAATTTGACAGTTTTTGAAGACGAAAACTGTCTGAATGAACCGTTCGGCCTTGTTTCTGTTGCGATTTATCAAGATTAATTTTAGGAGAGTTGAGCCTAGGCTTGCCAACAGTCCCGCGAGAGCCGGGACGTCCTGTTTCTAGAGCTTTAGAGGATGCGTCCCGCGAAAGACGTGTGCGGGACGCCAATTGTCCCGTTTTATCGTACCTAACGGCTAAACCTTCGGGCAGGAAATCGGAATTCAGTGAATGCACGTTTTGTTTAGCTAGAAGAGTGGAGATCGATCCCGCGTCGAACGAACGAAAAAATATTTTCTAATTGTATTTTTCGCCTCCCTATACTTTGACAGTTGGGACCCGCTTTTTTTTTTGCCACGTCCCGCATTTTGATTGCCAAAGTCCCGGTAAATTTATACATATAGGTTGGCAAGCCTAGTTGGGCCACAGCTGCCTGTAATGACTGTCATAGTCGTTCACGTGACAGCCTCTACTGATGACTATTTTCGAGGTACGATCATCAATAGGGCGTCTCCATACATAGGTATTTTTTATGTATTTAGTATGTTACTTACAATAATGTATTGTATTTCTTTTTGCTTCGTAGAAAATAATTATTAATTTCTATTCACGAAAAACATACATTGGATAAATGATTTTTAATTATAGGTGATAAATAAAAACTGCATAAATAATAATAAATTATTGCACGCTTGTCGATCACTTATCACGCTATTAGCACATCATGGCTTAGAATAATCTATCATGCTAATTTATTTCACAACTCTCTCTGTAATCCCGCCTACCTTAAAATTTGTGTATGTGAGATTTGTGTCTGTAAACGCACCCACGACACGATACAGGAGAAATCCAAGTGAGGGGCAAGGTATATACAAGGTTAGTCAGAAAGGGGGTACTAACCCGAAAGGGTGTTAAAGTACACATAATAATGAATAACTTTTGTTCTACAACTTTTCCCAAAAGTCAATAGTTACAGAGAAATAGTTGATCAAAAATCTCAAAAAAAAAACTCTAAAATCTATCTATCCCCAGTTATGATCAGCTGTGTTTACATTTTAGGTCATATTTGGGGTCATGAATTAGAAGCATTTGTGCATTTCTGCATTTGTAACGAAAGCAGGGATGAAGAATTTTTTAAAAAACTAAAATAAAAATCATTTTATTTGGAAAAAAAAAAAATCGAATTGTGAAATTTGAACACTTGCTTTCAAACAGTCATCAGCGATACTATAAGTGGGCTTCGGATTAGTACCCCCTTTCCGACTAACCTTGTATAAAAAATAAAAAAAACTTTTTGGATACAAGATCTAGCATAATCAGTCTATTACTGTCCCACTGCTGAAAAGGGGTTAGGCGATAGGCTGCAGACACATTCAGCGTATCTTACGCAGCTCATGTTTCGTCGCGTTACGCGTATGCATTGCGCTGCATCCAAATTCACCTGCGCGGCCTCACCATGCGTATTACACATCGTTACGCCCAGCATAATAGAGCATGGCATTTTCGCAGGCACTTGCGTTGGATTGATGTTAAGTTTACTATATTTGGCGTATTTTTGCCGGCTACAGCTACATTTAAGGGCTACAGTTACACTTGCGTTGCGTATTTTCACATCGCAAGATACGCTAAGGCTGCAGACACATTGAGCGTATCTTACTTGGCTCATGTTTCGTCGCGTTACGCATATGCACTGCGCTACATAAAAAATCTCGTATGTGGCCTCACCACACGTATCGTCGTTACGCCGAGCGTAATAGGGCCTAGAAGTTTCACACATCTTGCGTTTGATCGAACTAAATATATTCAGCGTATTTTGCGTGACGCATCTCGCGCAGTACGTGGCGCAAGATACGCTAAGTGTGTTTTGGCCTTTAGTCTACCACGGCTTACGTTTGGCGAACTACACACACCACAGAGAACTTTTTTTGTATATTAGAAATCTTTTATATTGAAGGGATGACTACTAGAAACTTTTAAAATGTCAGGAAATGCAAGCGACATAGCCGAATCATTGCCCACAAAACGAACGCCACTTAATTTGACGTAATATTCTCTTTTTTTTGCCAATCAGGTTGCATTGGCATATTATGATTTAAGGTGTGAATTTCGTAGTAATTAGGAAGTAGGCAATGTATGAAGAATAGGAATAAAATCAACGCACGCATGGATAGAGGCGGCGCATAATGTTTAATTTCCTATTGACATAGATTATGTTAGCCAGAATGGTCACTGCGCTCTTTTGGGAACGTATTATACCTACAATAGCATGTCCAGCGTTGCAATATTTTGTTTTTTTTAATTAAATATCGCAGCATTATTTTGCTGGGGTAGGAGCCTGTTCAGGCCTCGTGTTATAGTTTTAATTTTAATCCTTTTTTTTTTGTATATTATTTTAGTTTCTCTAACTGCTTGTGTGAGTCCAGAATAAATATTTTTTTCTTTCTTTTTTTATACCGAGAATATTTTTTTCTTGAAAGTTTTTTTCTTTTTGTAATTTTAAAGCATCAGGTTTTTTTTTACTTTATAGGTTTTTAAAAAATCATTTCTTTTGGTTTCACAAAATTACTAGTTATTAGCTTTTATAATTTGACTAGCGACCCGCCCCGGCTTTACACGTTTTATAGCTTAAAACTTTCTTCTTGAATCACTATATCTATTAAAAAAAACCGCATCAAAATCCGTTGCGTAGTTTTAAAGATCTAAGCATACATAGCGACAGACTGCGGGAAGCGACTTTGTTTTATACTATGTAGTGATACATAAGCTACTGCTCCCCTTTAATCATCACTATCTCCCTACCCTTATCCCGCTCTAGGTGACATCAGCACAACATGTATTCCTCTTCCATTCTCTTCTATCAGCCGGCATCTCAGTACTCACTCCTTTCTTACCC
Source organism: Amphipyra tragopoginis (assembly GCA_905220435.1). Lineage (NCBI taxonomy): Eukaryota > Metazoa > Arthropoda > Insecta > Lepidoptera > Noctuidae > Amphipyra > Amphipyra tragopoginis. The sequence goes on from HG992014.1 coordinate 21,353,312, forward strand.
ATATCATCCTTCACACAACTCATCCATCTTTTCTTTGACCTACCTCTACTTGTATATCCATCCACACTCATATTTGACACCTTTCGGATAACATCGCGTTCTTCCTTCCGCATAACATGTCCACACCACGCATATATTGCCCCCCTTCAGTAAAGGCATTTAATGGGTTGTCACTTATCGTTAACATTAGGCAAACAGTTCACAGTAAATATTTTGAAACTCAGTGTGCCGAAATACCTATACAAGGTGACATGATCTATTTATTACGGGTATAGATTAATCCTGCACGGAATTTAGCTTGCTTAAAAATAAAACTGCAAAAACATTTTTTTTTGCTATTGTGTTGAGTGATCGTATCTAAACCACCTAATAAGGTATAAAAAAAGTTTTTTTTTCATTTGTCTTTTCTTTGCCCTGCATAAATAAGTGAAAGCACGGCGACACGGCTGGTGGGCTTGACTAGGGCGATGTCGCTCCGTGTATTCAGATGACTTGGGGCGCTGAAACGACCCAGAAACGGAAAACTAGAATGAAATTTTGAAAAGAAAGCTTATTCGGAAAAAAAAAAACTAGTGCTAGGTCAATCTGTGTCACCAGTAGATCACGAGGTTTGAAGGAATTACACGAATTCGTTTACACCCTGTATACAACACATATCAATGATCACGTTAAACGTGTCACAGTGACTGTTTTAGAATATTAATAGGATGAGTAAAAGGCTACACGAACGGCTGAAATACTTGCAGCGCGATAACTACAAGTATCTGGCCACAAACTCTTAGGTAAAATCAGTTCGCTCAAATAGTGGCACAAATACACCCAAATAGCATGCAGGAATTTAATATAGTAAAATAAGAGGCAGTTTTTACTATTAAATATTAAATTTACAAGATGTCGCCGGTGGCTTCGCCCGCGTGGATGTCGTTTTCGTGTATTCCCCAGTTTTCTCTACTATAATATGCATGTATTATACATATAAACCTTCCTCTTGAATCATTCTGTCTATTGATGAAAACCGCATCAAAATCTGTTGCCTAGTTTAAAAGATGTAAACGTACAGACGGCGAGAAGCGACTTTGTTCTAAAGGGCTTGCACCATTCTTCATCACTAGAAGTGTCCTCGAAATCACCCGTGTTTATAATAAAAGATTCAGCAGCGTCTCGTGGTGCCACTATTTTATCAAATGTACGTTACCATCCATTTTGACTGGCCGCCACCGATGAGTCCCTATGAAATGTATGGAAAAGTAAGTCCACAGCTTATGGTGCAAGTGGCTCTAAATCTTCTATTAGTCAGTAGCCTCTGCTCGTTTAAACAACTATCACCTCTTATTTATGATTATTTACATAGTAGTAAACCGAGTGCATGCCCTCAGTACTTCAATAACCCGGACACGACAAGTGACGAAGACGCACGAGCAATACCGACACAGAGCGCGCCCCTCTCGTCGCGGGCGCAACGCTACGCGGCGCGGTGTTTGACTCGCGACCTCGCCGCGTGAACAGCTCATGAATAAGGGCTCCGTTTGGGTCTGAAACTAGTCGGGCAATCCCGAAAAAAATGCACGTGAATAAACCGTAAATAATCATAAATATGAATGTGTCTCACGAAAGTTATAATACAACTATCACCTCTGCATTATATCTTACTCTGTGTCGGTAACGGTCGACATGTGGCACGAGTCTCGCGCGCATGTAATTGCGCCGACTGACCGAACGTTTCCGTTATCATCAGGAAATTATTCGCTGTTTACATTGTTGAGTTTTATCGTTGCTTAATTTTGTATTTCAAATTCGAAATTAAAGAAACAATACTTTTTTACAATCTTTTATTTATTTTCACCTCAGTGCGTCTTTACGCAGTTCTGTAATAAAATTACCAATTCGCATTTGAATCCAATTTCGTAGTGTTTATTTCCGTTATCTTAATTATGGCATATACCGGAAAAAACGGGAGTTTTGACGACCAATTTTACTAACAGAAACGTTGATCAAACACAACCGAACTGAAGCCAAACCGAAGCCGAACCGTTCAGTACAGTTTTGGTTTAAAAAACTGTCAAATTGTTTGGTTTTTGACTGAGGGCTGTAGTTCATTTGCAACAATTTTGTTAGTAGTGGCCCTCTTGTTTTACTTCTAGATACCATTGTCTAAACTAACCGTTAGGGAAGTTATTATTTCACATCATTAGTTAAGAATTCGAGGCCGAAATACCTCCTAAGTGGCCTGTATACTGTTATGGTTATTAATAAGAGCTAAATAAAGTAATTATAACAAGCTTATACATGGAACATGTATCGTTAGACTGACTTTAGCGTAGCTTTATTCAGAGTTAATCTTTATAGGGTTGACATTCCGAAACTCAACTTTGAGCTACCCTTTATATTTGACGTCTGTGGATCCATTGATCATTTAAATTATCATCATTGCAACACCATTTATTAACAACCAATTATTGAACCGCCTATTATTGAACCAATAATCATTGAACCATTAGTTATTGAACCGCCAATCATTAAACTACCAATTATTGAACCACTAATCATTACACTACCAACTATTGAACCTCTATTCATTGAACCACACATTATTAAAAATCTAATCATTGAACAAAACATCATTGAATCACCAATAATTGAACAACCTTAAAAGTCTCAAGCCAACGCTACATTTCCTACAAGACACTATTAAAACCTCATTTACTCGTATATTTACAATCTTTACAAAGAAAGTAATAATGTAATATCACAAAGATAAACCGAGTAGCGTGAAACAGTAAGGTGTGTCGAATCGGTCAGCAACGCGATGACGTGACGTACCCGTCTTCCTTCCTACTTGTAACGTGTTTCTAACCTATCTACATAATTTATTACTGCATACTTATCTTTGTACGGAGAAATTAAGAATGGAGAGCTAATATGCATAATATTCAGACAAGATAATTGTCAATATTCGCTCTAAACTATAGTACAATACTTTTGCACTATGGTACTGCCCGAGCTTTGTACTGCGCTATGGTTTCGGGATAAATTAAATTATAAAGCATTGCATGGTACAGATCACCACAATTCTGGATACCACAATGGTTTCTGAATACGCGACCCAGATTCATTGCTCACTCATTCATCATATCACACAACACAAAGAGAGGTACAGACCATTAATACAACCTTGAACTACTTTTATTCCCTTGTTTTGTAAAATGCTAGCATTTAAGAACTCAAATCTAATGTAACTCGAGGGGATTGGCGCTGTTAGCCGAAACACAGGTTCCTCCTAGTTCGGCTTCAGATGCTAAAGCTTTTGTGTACTTTTGTTTTATCACAGCACTTAATTGTAACGTAGGAGGAGCTCGTGGCTAAATAATTACAGCCGCATAGACCGATCTTCCGGGTTAAGCCACGCTTGCCGAGGTTGGTCTGTGGATGGGTGACCATTTACCATAGCGAGTTTCCTCCGTGCCTCGGAAAGCACGTAAAGCCGTTGGTCCCGGCTGTCATTTGTAGATCTTTGACAGTCGTTACTGTTGGTCAGAAGCCAGAAAGTCTGACAACCAGTCTTACCAAGAGTATCGTATTACCCAGTTACTGGGTTGTGTAGGTCTGATTCAGATAGGCAGTCGCTCCATGTAAAATACTGATATTCAGCTGCATCCGGTTCGACTGGAAGCCGACCCCAACATAGTTGGGAAAAGGCTAGGCAGATGATGACTTAATTGTAACGTAATCTAAGAACTATTTAAAAAAAAAATTGCTTCCGAGTATAATATTATCGTGCAACTGTCCCACCGCAAAAGTCTCTTCTAATACAGTGAAGGAATCACCATGCTAGCTCACTGCGAGTTGCCGATTTCAGACCATTTAGTCCAGGTTTCCTTACGATGTTTTCGTTCCGTATGTCAGTGGTGTCTTAGATTAACTTATAAAGTGCATATGATATTTTAAAAGGTCTCATCGGTACATGCTAGTCCGTAGTCTCTGGGTCTCTACATTATAACATAACATAATCAGTTCATTACTGTGCCACGTCTGGGCATGGGCCTCTTCTCAGAGTGGGAAGGGTTTACGGCTTAGCCCAACACGCTGGCCTGGTGCGGGTTAGCGGACTATACACACCATCGAGAACTTTTTGGAGCCCTCTCAGGTGTGCAGGTTTTTCCAAACTTAATCTTCTTCACAGTATAAACACTAGGAAACGGTGAAGGGGTTTTGGGGGCCTCTTTTGTAACATGGACATTCAAAAATACCTAAGTAATTCTAGTCAATTTTGAATAAATGATTTGAAGTTTGATGTTTTGCATTATCACTCCATTTATTCATACGCCTTGTCTCATACACAAAATGATCTACAATCGAAATAATTAATGACTGAGCAGCTTCAAAAATTTAAAGAAATATTTACGCCTTCCGGAAGAACCAAGTATTGATACAGTAATTGATATAATAATATATCCTTAAGATATGTTGACAGGTAACGCCACCTGTCGGTTTGAATATAAATTATTATATTCAAGTAATATCAAGTACCTAAGTCCGTGGGAGGATGGATTAAGAATACAACGGTCATATGCCATTTGCATGCATTTTTCAAAAAACGACTTTGAAAGTTTTGAATACAGACGTTTTCTGAAAAATCCGGCTCTCGGACTTATTCTTGTTGCATATGAGCGACAATTCTCCTCCGTCGCCGGGCAAGCGAGTCGCAAGAGACGATGAACCAGACACTATGATTGTGCCTGTTCCGGAAGTAGATGGTAAATCTCGAGACATTTTCTAGAACGTTCTAGTACTTAACATATTCTGGAACCTTCTAGTACATGTTCTGGAATGTTCTAGTAAATACATAGTCTATCGATATTCTATTCTAGAATATTCCAGAACATACGATAAACTTCTAGAATGTTCTGATAAACTGTTCTAGAAAGTTCACGAGTTTATTAACTAAATTATTGTTCACAATTATTATCAAAAAACATGCGGCGTCGCTAACAGTACCCTGATATTTTTGATCATAGAGTCATAAATGGTTGAAACAAATGCGTGTTTTTTTATTGAAATTAGATTATCTATTCTACTAATTTATATAAAATAACTATTCACGTCACTCCGATCAAAAATGTTATTAACCGGTTGCGTACCGCCCGTCGTCCCATGACGACACTTAATTGTCTTATCTATAGTGTCTACAATTAGGGTGATTGAGAGTTTAAAGTCAGAATTTGGATAAATCGTGAAAAGAAATAACTCGAGAACTACAAAAATCACGGAACACACATGAGGGTGATTCGGGTACCTCTAAGGGTGCTCTACCTCTGAACTTCCGCTTGACGCTACTTTTTGGGACAACCTGTATATGAAAGTATGTATCAAGTATTCAGTAACGAACAAATTTGCTGACAGCCTAATATTTTCAACACGGCATGAGCTATTTCTCATAGCTCGTGCAGACACGAAAGAAAAAGAAAAATTGTCACGATTTCACGACCGAATTCATTACTTGAATTGCAATGTGGATACATTGCAATTTATTAATTGTTACTTTTAATTTTATTGCTTCTTTCTTTATAACGAGTGGTAGTAGTTTCTTGTGAAAGAGCTCGTCAAGAGAAGTACAGTCACGTGTAATAATATTGTTAGGGATTTAATGACGTCATGGCGGTAGTCTGACATGTTTACTTCACGACCTGTCAAAAAAGTCTATAAAACAGTATGTAACGCGCTAGTCGGGCCCTGTGCCCTTTATTTTTACTGCGACCTTTGGTTTGGACGGACGTTCACAATTGTTAAATAGCTGTCTTGTTTAAAGATTGTAATTATGACTGTTTGAATATTCCTGCATTGTAATAATAACTGATCGTATTAAAGTATTCAGATCTTATGTATGTTAGCGGTAGCGGAGGATTCTGTGTAGATCAGCTGAAGGAGTCTGACCTTTTATATCTGTCTAGCTTGTCCTTATTTATAATCTTGCAATGGATGTGTAAAGTATTATGTTGTGATCTAGTTCATGTTATTAACACTAACCCAAATACAAGTACTCTCAGTGGTGGAGAGTCTATGTTGGTTTTATTTATTACATGTACCATCCTGTTTTTAATAAATAACGCCCCAGAAAGCTAAAAAGCTATTAATCCTATTAGTAAATTCTGTTATTTTATTAGCTATCCTTCGGGTTAGCTAAAAATATGTATACAACGTTATTTTTAGAATATACAAAAACCGACACAACCCAACAAGATTTTCATCAAAACTGCCTGAATATGTGTTTTTTTTTTAATAAATCTCCAAGTTACACCGTAGTTTTTGTCGCGTTAAGTTCCCTAGTAAAGTGTGAAATGCCTGAGATGTGCTATGCAGGGGTTATCTAATACACGGAAACTGATCGAGCGGACCATCTCAAGCCTGAAAACCTTAAATAAAATTGAAATTTATGAAAAAAAAAATTGCTGGCAAAAAATATGTCAATCGACGCTTCACAATTTTTAAAAACTATTAGTTCCGTAAGTTGATTTGACATCTTGAACCTTATTGCACACAGTGTGATAAGGAATCGAATTTGAAATCTGATAAACATTTCGAGTCCACGGAGAAATATTTCTATTGCCAAGGAGTACAGCTAGATTTCGGTTTGAAAGGTATGGGTGCCTTTGACATAACATCAAAAACAGATATTCACGTAACAAAAATCGTAACTCGATTTTCTAAACGTTGTTCGATTTAAAATGTACATCTAACTTTTGTATAACTGTTACATAATGTTAACAATAATAGACATGGACGAAGACTAAAAAAAGATGGCGTATCTTTCACTCAGGCTATTGTTAGTTTATTTTAGAGAGACTAGTTTTTAAGACTGGTAAGAAACAGCTTCAGAAACAGAAACAGATTGTTAAGATTTTGACTTCGAGAGGCTAAAACCTAGTCTGAAAGTATCAGTATGGGACTGGAAAGAAAGGGCTTTTGAGCGTTATACAAAAGTTTAGACAAAAACTAATAATTCGGCGTTTAAGTTCGGTCTTTGTTGTTTACCTAGATTAAATTTTAAGCATTACTACTTGTCGATAATGCTCAAAATCGAATCTTGTATTGTTACATTGCACGCGAATGGTCCCGGTGAGGGAGCGCTTTTAGGCTAATTATAGGTCCTGTAGTTTTTTCGTATGAACTTTGGAAGAAGTACCTTAGCTAATTGCTTAGGTTTTTTCGATGCTGATCTCTTTGAGCCAAAGATTTACGGGTAGAGAATGCATTAAGTCCGCCTTATGTACCTACATTGAAGTATTACATAAATTAATATGAGAAAAAGAAGTTTTTTTTTTAAAATTGAGTTGTCTTAACTAGTGTATAAAATACTTTTGATATAAATAAACTATCATTCTTAGTTTCTGAGATATTAAATTAAATGTTGGCCGCCCGGATTCATTGCTCCCGGGTGTACGTTTTTGCAATTCACAAAACATTCTATGATTGCTAATCATAACGGTTTATCGCACTTAGTTCCATATCAAGTATAATACAAAACAAACAAATGTATAAAAAATAATGATATCTGTCCTATAAACATCAAAACTTAATGATATTTAATGAACGGACATAATTAACAATATATTACAACTACACAAAAAAGGAAAACGTCATCCGAACTAGAATAATAGAAAACCGAACCGAGAAAGAGACAACACTACAAAACATACACGCGTTAAACAGAGATAGATATATTTCACCAGAGTTTCGTTTAAGAGTGAAAGTGCAATCAACTCAAGCGCACATAGAAAGCCTTAAAGAGTTTAATTTTCATTTTTTTTTCCTATTTTCGGTAGTATAATAGCAACAATGATTTGGGTTTTATTTTATTTGTTAAAAATGAAAGTTATTATCGATCGGTTACGTTGGTTGAGACATTTTAAAATAGTATTGTGTCAAGAGGTTTGAAAATGTTGTGACTACATTTTGACTTACAAATCATCGCGTTTGACGGACGGATTGGTGATCGTAGCATTATGTAATTAGCTGACAGGACAACGCCATGACGCAGTAAATTTTAGGTAGTTACAGATACATTTTAGTTTTTGAGGCCATTTTCAGTAGTAGGTACCCAAAACGCTCACATGCTGATAGTTGATGATGATGAAACAATGCTTACTTACTTTTGTCATGAAACAGGAATCCATCATCTGCCTAGGCCTTTTCCCAACTATGTTGGGGTCGGCTTCCAGTCGAACCGGATGCAGTTGAATATCAGTAGGTATTTTACATGGAGCGACTGCCTATCAGACCTCCACAACCCAGTAACTGGGTAATACGATACTCTTGGTAAGACTGGTTGTCAGACTTTCTGGCTTCTGACCAACAGTAACGACTGTCAAAGATCTACAAATGACAGCCGGGACCAACGGCTTTATGTGCTTTCCGAGGCACGGAGGAAACTCGCTATGGTAAATGGTCACCCATCCACAGACCAACCTCGGCAAGCGTGGCTTAACCCGGAAGATCGGTCTATGCGGCTGTAATTATTTAGCCACGAGCTCCTCATGTCTGGCTCTGTCATGAAACAGGAATCCGTGATAATAAAATTAAAACAACCCCGACTTTCAAACGGTTGAAATAACTAGCATCAAAATCAAAAATTTTAATGACACGTTGGGTGCAGTGGCTGATAATTAGCTTCTGCGCTACGGATCCTGGGTTCGATTCCCGCACGGAACAAATATTTGTGTGGCCTGCTGATAGTTGTTCCGGGTCTGGGCGTTTGTGCATGTCAAGATTTGTGTCTGTAAATGCACCTACGATACAGAAGAAATCACGAATCAGGGAAACGTTTAAAAAAAAAGAACATCACAAAAACATTCCGGTTGAACCAAATCTTAAACAAAAAAAAACATTAACCTTATTTATTCCATTTAGGAGCTACGGTGGCACAGACAGACATACCTACTGATTACTAAGCTACATTTATTACAAAATACGTAATGGCTCCTACACTTCATTATGCCGCCGGCATGGCCGCCGGGCTTTGCCGGCGGATGTATAACCATGCCAATGGGTTTAACGCCGTAAAGGTGGATCCACAAAGTCCGGCGGCATGAGCCGGGTCGTGCCGCCGGCCTAGCCGGATTTGTGAGCGGCAGTCGCAACAAAGCCGGCAAACATTGTGCCACCGAGGCCGCCGGCAGCGAGGAAACAGTTCGTTCGCGGCTTCCAATTAGTGCTAGTGTCGTTTGTTTTTGATAACTGCGAATCGATTTAGAGCCGCGCTTGCCGGCGCCTACCGGCGGCATTTGCCGACGGCTTCTCTGGCGGCTTTGCTTATGGTCAAACCGCCGGCAGTGCCGCCGGGCTTTGTGGATCTACCATAAGGATTGCTATGCTATGTGATAAACAATGAACTCGGCACCCTGTGTGTAAGGCCGCGTTTCCACTGACGCAGAGCTGGGCGGAGAGGAGCGGAGAAGAGCGGTGAAAAGTGGTCAGTGTTTCCACTGAAGCGGAGCTGGGCGGAGAGGAGCGGAGCTGGGCGGAGAGGAGCGATGAAGAGCGGTGAGTGGTCAGTGAGCGGAGTGGAGCATACTTTTGGAATCGCGCATTTTTGCACTTAGTTACACTCAATCTCTCGGAAAGACCATACGTCATGTTGTCGCTTAAAAAGAAAAAAGAACGGAAATTGTCTAACAGTTTCAATGAACTTCTCATCCATTTTGATACGTATGCACCTAGTGACGTAACGAAGACAACTGACACACTGCACGCGAGTCATGCACCGCCCCGCTCCGCACCGCCCCGCTCCGCACCGCTCCGTACCGCCCCGCTGTCCTCCGCTCTGCACCCCAATGCTCGCTGTCCTCCGCACTGCACCGCCTCGATGTATGAATATCCGCTCAGCTCTGTTCCACCCCGCTCGTACTGTTTCCATTGAAGCGGAGCGGAGATTTCAAGCATAGTCATTGGTCAATTTGTGCACCGCTAAGCTCCTCTCCGCCCAGCTCCGCGTCAGTGGAAACGCGGCCTAAAGGGCGTAAGAGACATGAGCGTTAATGTCTCTTACGCCTTTTAAGACCCGAGTTATTATACTCGTACATTGTAAGCATTAACGTAATAACACTTGGACCGAGGGTCTAGTATAAAATTTACTAAATGAATTTAGAAATACTAACAATCTAATTTAAATCTTATGTCGTTATCAAAATGCCTCATTCAGCTTTTCACCATACAAGGATTCGACTGCACCTGTTGACGATACCGGTCACAATCCACCGAGCTCTCCCGTCGTAGAGCCGGTCGACTTTTCAGACTCCGCAGTCACACCGATAATTCAGCTCTCATCAAGCTGTCTCTCCCCCCTAAGTCCCCGCCAGCAACGCCCTAAGCCGAGGTCCGAGTCCCACTAGGGGTTGCCTTTAGTGCTGTTGTTGCAGGTAGTCATGATGTTAGTGTAGTACCAAGTAGTTAGCTTAGGTTAAGTATTTTACTCCCCCCCCCCCCATTGGCTGGAGACCCTTCAGGTCTTGCCAATAACTGCCCGGTTAGGTACGTAGGAAGGGTCCCCTAGGACCACCTACAGCAGTCAAATTCATAAAAAAAACCTGTTGACGTAAATTAGTCTACTGTTTCACGTTAATGTTTCACGTTTGTCTCCATTCGGTTCAAACATTTTTAAGAGCTGACCCGAGGTTCATGTGTCTACTTCAATGGCTATAAATAAATTATATATTATATTTTCAATTAAGTTTCATAAAATCAAAGTCAATTTAATTTAACGTTATATTAATAAATACCTGTTTATATTTTATATTAAATAGGACTTTAACAAGTAGTGTTTATTATAATTAATAAATGCTTCCTCTCTCCTAAGCTCACTTAATTTGCTGTGCCCGACAGGGTCCATGTGATCTAATTATAAGTTTTTACCACCCTAAGAATACATGTGGAATGCAAAAGTATTGAGTGTTGAGTATATACAAGGTTAGTCAGAAAGGGGGTACTAATCCGAAAGGGTGTTAAAGTACACATAATAATGAATAACTTTTGTTCTACAACTTTTCCCAAAAGTCAATAGTTTAAGAGAAACAGCTGTTCAAAAATCTCTAAAATCTATCTATCCCCAGTTATGATCAGCTGTGGTTACATTTTAGGTCATATTTGGGGTCATGAATTAGAAGCACCATTTTCTGAATTTGTAACTAAAGCAGGGATTAAGAATTTTTGAAAAAACTAAAATAAAAATCATTTTATTTGGAAAAAAAATATATCGAATTTTGAAATTTTAACACTTGCTTTTAAACAGTCAAATCAAATCAAATCAAATCAAAAATTTTTATTTCACATAAACCAATACAGGCGCTTATGAAAAGTCGAATTTAGGTGCACGGTTCCAATTAGTCGTTTCCTATGGAGAAGAGCCGGCAAGAAACTCCATGGTTACTCTTTTAAAAAAGGGATATCTTTTACAATTTCAGTGAATACAGTAGGTACTATGAGAGAGAACAATGTAGTCTTGACCACCTTGGAGTATAGTACCAAGTCTTGAGTACAAAAATTAACCAAAAAGGGGAAAAAAAAAATAGAAAAAAAGAAATACAATATGAATAATAGTAATTTACACAATTATATGTATAGGCAAGTCCACAAAGTTCTCACACTTACAAAAAATAAAATGAAGCTAAATTATATAAAACAATTGACATACTTAAATGTCATCAAAACTTAGACAAAAAATCATTATAGAGTAAGATAAAAGATATCTTGAGAGTAATGATAGCAATAAAAATAAAAAATAAATAATCATAATTGAGGATAGTTAATAGACATACACATACGTCGTTAATGAGGTACCAGGGAAGCCACATGTGCAGGAACTAGAGCCAAACATCCCTGTCCTCGACGTAGTCCTTAATCTTGTAGTATGCTTTTTGAGTGAGGACACGTTTAATATGGGTTTTGAATTTTCCCTCGGTAAGATCTGTTACAGATTTCGGCAGTTTGTTATAAAAACGTACGCCATTGCCCAAAAATGACTTACTAGTTTTGCTTAGTCTAAATTTAGGTATCACAATTTTATGTTTATCCCGTGTATTTTTATCATGAAAATCACTCCTAACATTAAACAAATGCAAATTTTTGCGTACATATAAAATATTTTCTAAGATATAGAGTGACGGCAAAGTGAGTATTTTAATATCATTAAACACGTTTCTAAGGGACTCGCGGGAACCCAGGTTGTAAATGGCACGGATTGCTCTCTTTTGTAAAATAAAAACCGAATCGACGTCAGCTGCTGAGCCCCACAACAGAATGCCGTAGGACATCAGTCATCAGCGATACTATAAGTGGGCTTCGGATTAGTACCCCCTTTCCGACTAACCTTGTATATATTATTAACCCATGAAAATTAAGACGAGCTATTTAAGCAACTGGCCTTTACGTCAAACACAATGTAGCCAACATTTTAATAAAATAACATAAAATACGTGACAAATATTGTAGATTACAAATCCTGAACAAACACAACGATATATCAAAGTAAACAATATTTTTGTTTGACAGCAAACACTGTGACATGTACACGCGTATTTGCGATGTGTCCCATTTTATTTATATCTAAATTCCTTTTTTTTGTTTGCTGTACCTACCTAAATACCTGTGAAAATAATATTTTGTATTTTTTGTAAAATAATGTCGCCTAAAAATCGACAAAGTATCGATGAATCGACAGTTACATCTATAAACTACTCGCACAATTTTTTATCGATAATTTTACCTATTTGTAGATCATTAACTTCGTCGATTTGTACTATTTGTAGATCATTAACCAATACAATGTCGTGTGCAATTCGACAGTAATTGCTACCTAATGTTCAACAACTTTTTATGGCATAAATTATCGATACTATCTATTTGAATTAGATTATCACTTGCATTAACGGTGAAGAAAAACATCGTGAGGAAACCTGCACACCTGGAAACCTTTTTTTTTTCCTATCTTAGTGCGCTTCATGACGATGCGCCCTAATCTTATTACAATCTAGCCTTATAATTAGGCTAATGAGTAATTAATTTATAACTTAAACTGTTAAATTGTATTTTACTAAGAATGTGTCTACTTTTCTTATTGTCTATATTAAGGCGAAGACACTTTGTTCATGTGTTCTTTATGTGTAGCAATTGTACTACATTATACTTATTCACTATCACTAAACATTAGCTCGAACGGTTTCGTTCTTTTGAATCTTCTCACTATGTTCGTGTGGTCGAGAAGCTGGATTGCCTCGACGTTCACATGACCATGAAGTCTACGTTCGTGAGCTTCTGCATACTTTCTAATTACTTTATCGATGAAACCTGCACACCTGAGAGGGCTTTATGAAGTTCTTGATGGTGTGTGCAGTCCGTCAGCCTGCACCAGGCCAGTGTGGTGGATTAAGGCCTAAACCCTTCTCATTCTGAGAAGAGCCCCGTGACCAGCAGCGTGACAGTAGTAGGCTGATTGTGTTATGTTAATACAACAGTCAAGCAACTCTTCACAAATAATCCATCACCATCAACCAAGCTGATGGATAGAATTCGCAATGAAGTCATTCGCCAGAGAACTAAAGTCACCGACATTGCGCGTAGAATTAGATAGATAGAATATACTTTACTGTACACCAAAATTATAGTACAGCTCTTATAAAATAACATACATTGAAGGGTACAGTGGCGGTCTTATCGCTGAAAGCGATATCTACCAGACAACCTTTGGATGAACAGGAAGACAATGAATAAGATAGGGTAGTCCGTGGTGTACTGCTGCAAAATATATACTACACACAATACATAAACATAATACTTACATTTAAAATTTTATATATACAGGCTGTTAACGAATTCGTGTAATTCCTTAAAACCACATGATCTACTACTGATGTAGACCGGCCCCGCGCGGGATTTAGCTTGATTAAAAATAAAAAAATAAATTAATTATTTTTTCATGCGGCTTTGTTACCGATCGTATCTAAACCACCTAATAAAGATTCAGTAAAAAAATAAGAAATATTTTTTTTGCAAAAAAAAATGTTTTATTTTTGTGAACATTTCGATGCCACGCATAAATTAATGAAAGCACGGCGACACGGCTGGCAGGCACGACTAATGCGATATCGCTCTTTGCAGTCAGATAACTCAAGGCTCTAAAATGACACAGAAATAGAAAATGAAGATTATTTTTTTTGTTTTTTTTTTTACTTGGTTTTCAAAAATTTCCATTTATAGTTAATCTGTGTCACCAGTAGATCACGTGGTTTGAAGGAATTACACGAATTCGTTAACACCCTGTATAGATTATTGTATATATGTTTTATAATAATATGTGACAGGGAAAAACAAGGTAGATTAATAATAAAAATAATAATATTTTTGGGACATTTTTCTACACAGCACCATCTAGTCGCAAACTAAGCAGAGCTTGTACTATAGGTACTAGACAATGGATATAATACTTATATACTTTTTTTTTTGTAAATACATAGTTATAGATTGATGATGAGATACTGATATCATAAGGAATTAGAAACGTTTTTTAGAAACGAATTAGCACGCTGAAGTGGAAGTGGGCCGGCCATGTCTGTAGACGAACAGATGGTAGATGGAGCAGACACGTGTTAGAGTGGAGACCGCGTTTGGGCAAACGTAGTGTGAGACGCCCTGCGGCACGATAGACCGACGATTTGAAGAAGGTGGCTGGCAGCGGATGGATGCGGGCTGCCCGAGACCGGGATGGTTGGCGATCTGTGGGGGAGGCCTACGTTCAGCAGTGGACGGCAATAGGCTGATATGATGACGATGATCCACCAAGCACCGTTTCAGTCTCATGCGCATGAATGATTAATAACTAGCTTTTACCCGCGGCTTTGCTTGCGTTAATTTAGAATTTGACAATCAACTCTTAACACACTACTAAAGTTTCTATAATAATATAATTCAATCATGACTCGAAAGACACGTGGCGCCATCTATTATCGTTATTGTTGTTTTCCTCGGGGACAGTACTTTTTTTCGGGATGAAAGGTACCCTATGTCCGTTTCTGTACACCTGACAACGTAAACGCAATATTTCAAGATGATCGGTTCAGTGGTTTAGGCGTGAAAAGGTAACAAACAAACAAACTTACTTTCGCATTTATAATATTAAAGTTAGGAAGTTAGGATTAGTATAGGATTAGGATGTTTTCTGTCTGAAGTCATAATTCTCATGCCCCTTTCCCAACGTATCTAGGGGCGACGCATCATGTATTTTTCTTCCATACATCTCCATTAAGGAGGCTACACACCAAACCCGCCTCCCCGCCGACACATCCCGGGCTTGATGTCGACGGCTTTATTTCAAAAGAATCATGTCGGCGACTTGTAGGTACCCGCGCGTGTCGCCCGGCGACTTGTGGCAACATGTCGGCAGCATGTCTGCGACTTGCGTAGGCGATCATTTTCCCGCCGACACTCAAGCTATAGTGACGTGTTAGTGTTTTTTTTGCAATTTTGTGCCGCTTTTATTTGATCAGGGGCCCAATTCTCCTAAAATAAATTGTTGCCAAACGCAATCGAACCACAACCGTCAGTCAGTTTTTGTTTTCGAAAACTTTCAAAATGAATGATTTTATTTTTTGTGTCAAACAATTTGATAATTTTTGAAATTGAGAACTGTCTGAATGAACGGTTTGGCCTTGTTTCGGTTGTGATTTATCAAGATTTATTTTAGGAGAATTAGGTCCCAGTATACCTATCCATGTTTAGGTAAATGTAGGCTGAATTATTCGAAAAACACAACACGCGCCACTTTCCTACACGCGGCAGTCGCTAACTACCAAAAAAGTTACTGATTTCCTGCCGCCGACAAAGTATTACTACTTGAACGAGATGTGAAGTCGCCGACTAACCCGCCGACAAAAAAGCCGATGACTCATGTCGGCGGGTCGGCGGGTTTGGTGTGTAGACTGCATTATCCGTCATCTCAGTAGTCACCCTCTTTCTAGTCATATCATCTTTTACATTATCCATCCATCGTTTCTTTGGTCTTCTTTTAATCTTCTGTCTGAAGTACGATAATCAATTAATAAGTAATCCAGATTTGTGTGTTACTAGGCTTTGTGTTATGTTTATAGTATAGATACTGCATACTGTGTGATACTTCTGACAATGACCTACATTATTCTCACATTATTGTAACATTATTGTATTGAATTAAATACATTGAGTGTATACAATTATGTGTACCTACATAAGTACATAATATGTACGTATATTGAATTATTTATATTGTTTAGATAACTGTAGGTATTTTTTTAATTCAACTGGAATTATATTATTTTTTTCTTTAAAAAAAACGTTCCCCCACACTAAGATTTCTCTTGTATCGTGGGTGCGTTTACAGACACAAATCTCACAAACAAACGCCCAGACCCGAAACAACCACCTGTAGGCCATGCAAATTTTTGTTCCGTGTGGGAATCGAACCCACGACCCGTAGCGCAGAAGCCAATCGCTTAACCACTGCACCAAACGTGTCATCATATTATACTGATACTTTGCTTATAATCCGCATTTTGCATAATTTCACTATAGTAAGTAATATTACCTTTTGCTGTGTATAGACTCAATTAATTTATTCACCTGACAGACAGACTGTTGCTGCGGAATTTGTTGCGCCGTTTCTTCTTCACAGCAAAAACACTGGAAAGCGGTGAATGGAGGGCGCTTTTGTGGGTTGTCTTATGTGAAATTGACGTTCAAAAATAATTAAGTAATTCTAGTCGATTTTGAATAAATGAGTTTGACTGTCAGGTTTTAATGATATCGAAATAATCATCGCTATCGATAATACCAATAATCTATTCGAGTGAAAATCGATACCTTGTATTAGCTCATATCCTCACTATGCCCAGTTTCCCATTAAAACTGAAGCATTTTCACAAGCCCTTCGTTAACTGCAGACACTCTCACCGCGTCCAAAAATAGAAGAAAATGGATTCCACCGAAGAAAATGTAATGTTATTTCACTATCTAAGTATTACAAAGATGTAGGGAGTATAGATGAGACATTTGAATGACAATGGATTGTGATTTAGTATGAGTATGTATAGTCTGGCCCTACAATCTAAGTATATAAAAATGAATCTCTATTTCCCTTGGTCACGGCATCACGCGTGAGCGACTGGACCGATTTCGCAAAATGGTTTTGTTGTATTCTTATGAAAGAAAATTTTGATATTTAAAAAAAACGAAATTATCTCAGTATGTCCACATTCTTCATTTGTTTTTATCGCATGCATGACAATGGTTTTAACTTTTTGTTTCTGAACGTAGGTAGTAGGTAAGTAGTAGGTAGATAGTAAGCAGGAAAAAGTGCAATGTATAGCTAGTTTTATATAAAAGGTAAATAAATTATCAATCTTCAAACATTCTGGAAACATACACAATTTAAGAAAACAACATTAATTAAAAATAAATGTTAAGCTTTTCTAAAATAGTTTATACCTATTGTTGAAATAGATTCTCGAAGCGAAATGTATGTGTCAATTTAAATGACTGGACTTTATAATAGTTTGTGTTATTTCTTATTAAGCGTCGTCTGAAAGACGGGTTGGTTTTATTTGGCAATGAGATTTAACTAATATAAGATTAAAAAAAACTAAAACATAGTTTATAAAAACAACGTAGTACAATTACATTGAAAAAAAGAAATACAAAAAACAGTCGTTCTTTTGCAAATAAGTTTCGAATAATTATTTCATTTCTAAATCTCATATCATAAGTGTTTAAAAACTGTAAATGATAAAATATAATGCAAACACTACATTTTTAAATAAATTATTGCAATGTTCTATGCTTTACTGCACTGCCACATCTAGTATCTCTAGGCTTTACATCTTTATCTGCAAGAGTAAATCATTGTTTTATTTTTATTTCAAAGTGGTTTCAATGTTTCGCTCTTTACAATGGAGTTATTCTGATAAAATTTACTTAAGGTAATAATACTTTAGATGGAAATATTGTTATGAAACTTATTTCTTCTTTTTTTTTATAAAACATGAGTTTTTTAGAAAGGTCTTATAAGTAGTATGAAGTAGCTACATGTTTTGCCATTTATGGCGTACATTTGTCACACTAGGCAAAGAAAGCAAAAAAAAAAGTAATCACAATGTCAAAATTTAAATTAAATTAAAATTACAATATCAAAATTTAAACTCAATTCAAAATCACAATGTCAAAATATACATTCAATTTAAACACAGACAATAAAAACGTAATATATTGTATGATATTTAACTTTTGTTACAAAGTGTCATTCTTAAAATCTGTAAGAATATAATAGCACTTTTCGCTTAGAAGGGCGAGCCTATTGCCATCAACCGGGCACAAATCTAGGCTGCTACTGAGAAATTCCACACGCAAAAACCCAGCAACACTTTGCCGATATAGGCAATTACTAAAAATTATATAATTTACAGTAAGCTAACTCACAAATTAAACATTCAAAATGTTTTAAACTACTTATCTACTCAAATATATTTTAATACCTTAAATATATTCATTGTCTGCTGAAACAAAACAATTCTCTTAACAATAAGACATTTCATGTAATTCAGTAAATCATAATAACAAAACTTTAAACTTAAAAGCAAAACTATTTCGTTTTCATATCATTATGACAATGAAGATACAATTCTAACAACTTTAATCTATAATAATATTCAACTTGACGCTTGAAAAGTGTCAAGTGCGAAGCAATTTAACACCACAGGAGACAATATAATAACCATAATTTTAAAGGCAAACAGAGTGTGTAACTTTCTGTGCACTAGTACTGGATGCTGACTTCACTTGTATACCGTACGACTGGTAATTTGAGCTATTCCTTGAAAGGGATTATACTAAAGATCATTGGCAACAAATTAAACCACATCAAATGGGGTCGGAATAAAAAGACTTGTCACTTAAGACCTTTTATTTCTGAAATATTAAAAATTTTGGGCTGACATTTTTACCTTAAGTGATTGTTAGTTTACTAGCTTTTAGAAAAGTGTCAATTGAGTGCCTAGAAATGATTAGTTTCCTTACAAGTCTTTTTTTCGATAAGAAGTAAAAGAAAAACAAACCCCGTTGTTTCGGAAACCGCTCATTTCCGACCGACAGTTGACGAAGATTAATTGATTGCCAATTATCTCTAGTAGGTATAACCCCTTTCAAGGACTATTCCTCGAATTACCAGTCCCTCTGTAATTGTGGTAGAATATTCACAAGGAAACACAGGCAAAACTCAAAGACTTACCGCTAAACGAACTTCCAATTCCAATTCAATTTTCATGGTTCCATCGTTATTCGATGATTCTGCCAAAGTCAAGGTTGAAAAAGACATTGTGATAAGTACGTAATGTATTACACTAAACAAAAACTATTGATCGGTGTTAGTAGCGTTAAAATCAGATGAGCATGCTGAAAATGACAATACATTATGTTACTTAACAAACACAAGACGGAACAAATTATATGTAGAGTTAAAAGATAAAAAAATGGAATGGATGGGTTGTGAGAGAAGGTAGAAAAATGAGGAGGAGTCTTACTACAACTGCATGTTATTAGCCCTGATAAAGAATTTTAATTAAGTAAGTGAACGATCTTCGGCCATCGCAACATTGTTGACACTGATACAACCTGATATTAATGTCATAATAAAAATTGTTAAACCAACAGACCAAACTAATTTCAGTGAAAATAAAGTTCGATTTGTTTAACATTTCTAATTGTCTTTACCACTAAACATATTTTTAGGTAGAATGATGATGAGCCATCAGCGTCTTTAAATATTAAAAGACAAATAGCTATTTATACCAAAACGGTTATTTAAATTCCGAATTATTAACCTACATACTTATCTACGCATAGAAAAATAAATAAAAAGTTTTGTCACATACAATATTTTTTATACCTTACCACATCATCACTCACCATAGAAAATAAAAACCACAACAAACAAACAAACAAAACCGTAACTTTCTTGTAACTGATTGCAGAATTGCCACACTTTTTTTCCACTCATAGTGATAGCGTCAAAGAAATCGTTCGTTCCAACTTCTTATTTTTTTTTAAACCAACTATATAAGCATCTGAGGCTCCCTTTCTTACTTATTGCGCGAATCGCCATCATCGAAAATGTATCGAGAAGTGTTAGTTCTAGTAGCCCTCTGTGGTGTTGCCTTTGCCTCATTATTAGATGGTGATATAGACTTAGCAGATGGAGTGAAATTAGCAAGGATACCAGTGACAAACTCCTTAGAAGATGAAGGGAGGTCTTTCGGCGAGAATTCGCCGCTGTTCCGGATGGCTAAATTCTTGCAAGGCCATGAGTTGCACGTGAAGTTGCCAAATTTGATTGAAAAGGATCGTGTTACACAGTTCTTGGCTGATTCGCTGAAGGTCGTCGATGATAGCTATAAGGAAAATTCTGGTGAGTTCTGTGATTTTTTTGTGAAGATGAAGTGTTTATTGGTGTAAAAATTTGAATTTGAAAGAGTTCTGACTTTCTTCCTTACTCGTGTCAGCACGAGTTATACGAGAATAGCTCATGCCGTGGTGAGAAGATTAGGCAGTCGGCAAGGTTGGTAGCGGGGCTGACTGCCCAAGGTGCACCGGACGTACTTAAGTATCGTTCCTCGTGGAGGCTCTTGTCATGCACCGATATTGAAATGGCTATATTGAAACCATGAAACATAGCAAAAAACCATCCTGATTAAATCAGCTTTCAAACAAAGATGGGTTATAATCAGTTCTTCCGTTTGAGAGCTACAGTGCCACAGACACACAGATAGAAAAAAGATTCAAACTTATAATACCCCTCTTTTTGAGTCACGAGTTAAAAATAAAAGCAATACTAATGGTTGAAATGAAACTTATACGTCTAATAGTCCTTTGACAACAATCCTGTAACAATGCTTTAAAAATATAATGAAGTCGTGATTCCAACAGAAACGTGGCGTATCAAAGAGTACCTGACAGAACCTAATAAAACTGTACCCGAAATTAAATTTCACGAAAGAATGTTTTATTAAAAAAAAAGTGATTTTGTCATCCTTGACTTGACAATTAATTATGTATGTTTCTTACCTTTCCACGTTGATCTGGGTATAAAAAAAAAACTCAAAATATTGTTACTTATTTACATTTGAGGAAATTGTAAAATATGGTTCTATTACATTTTTAAACATTTCACTGCTTCGTCAAGTGGCCCTCTGAAGCATTCAAGATCTCTCTTTGAGTTCCCTTCTCGGCCCAATCCTTTGTGAAAGCCAGTCAGTGCGCAATCGATTCTTGGGCCTTCCTTTTCAAGTGGAATCCTCTTAGATGCCCTCCGTCTGGAAAAAGTGAAGGGGTATGTCGGACCCTTATTTACTCTCTTGTGTAACGTCTTTGGTACGTCCTGGGGAAACAACGTCACCGTCCCAAATCACTTCTTAAGCCTGTCTCAATGACAACGCCCGTCCTCATATTATTGTTTCCTTTATATAATTTCTATAAAAACAATAGCCTACCGGCATTGGGAACAGTCTAAGCTACCGGTGGTCAGGGCCTCAGAGAGAGGAACTTCCTAACAATACGCGCCGTATCGTACCGCTTTGTGTATCAGACCTTTGATCCAGTCAACCAACGAGCGCCCCATGAGAGGTTTATCGAGGTTCTTGGCTATTAAGCCATTAGCCGTAACTACTATCGGCACAATGACTGCTGAATCAACATCATATATAATATCTATCGTCCTCGTTTATCACACAAAATTCACAGAAATTGAAAAAACCCTGTAGATGATTGAATATTGATCTAAGTAGAAATTAGACACGCAGATTTGAAAAAATACACACTGCACTACTAAGCAAAAAAATATGGGACCAACCTGACACTAAATCCTTTAAAGGAAAGTCATCCAAATCCATTTCAAAAAGCCAAGCGCGCCTGGGTGTCTTCTCCGAAAAACGAACGTCGTAGTTTCGGACTGAAAGGAAACAGCGACGAACATTGAACTTGAAAATACGATCAAAGTATTGTCAAACAACGAACTACTAGATATCAATTAACATTACGGAGTAGGGTAAACAAAAGATAAAATTTCAAATCGCGAAAATTGAACTGATCTTAAGGGCGTATACATAAAGGAAGCAGGCAACCAGCGCCGACCTACCAGCGCTTATCGGTACCGGTCCGTGCAGGTAACCGCTACATAAAAGAAGCGGGTAGAAGTAGGGGCTGGCATTTTTTAGCAAAAGTACGCCTTGTTCCAAATACAAATTCGCGCAAATACAGCAACAAATGACGGGTTAACAGCGCAGATTGGAGCAGGTCGGAACTTGTCGGCGAAGTTCGGAGCTTGTCGGCGCTGGTTCGCCACACAGTATAAAGACTACCTGCGCCGACCAGCATCGACAAGCGCTAACAGATCGGCGCCAGCAACCCACTTTCTACGTGTATACGCACTTAGATCAGAAATACTTTTGTGGTTGAAAAATACGCAATTCGTTAGCCGAAACTTCGTAGTTCCATTTTCGGAGTAGACACACTCCCCCTTATTACAAAAGATGGTCTAAGAAAAACCTAGGTTTTTAAAATAGCCCCGGCTCTTTTTGTTATATGGCATAAGAAAGTGATGGGTATATTTTAAACCTGAGTTTACCTTAGTCTTGGTTTAACACTACACTAGGCGATTTCTTCCAGACAACCTTTGGATGGACATGAAGCGCAAGAAAAAAGAGAGGGGTAGTTCTCGGTGCAACAATAAAATAAGGAGACTATAAATTAATTACTTTAAATAAACCTAAAAACACAAATAAATACTATATACAATAAATATGTTTTAATTATATATATATATTGTGTAATGTGTCTGTAATACGTAATATAAACAGACAATAAATAAATATATACAAAGATGCAAACAGATAACTATATCGATAGGTAGTGATCCTTGACGAGTCTTTTGAAAGTGGCCAAGGATTGCGCACGTCTAACTGCAACTGGCAAAGCATTCCAAAGCCAAACAGCCTGGACTGTGAACGATACATTAAATAGCTATCCAGGCATCTAGCAAGTCTACAAAGCTCACACATTTACAAAAGGTAAAAGGACGCTAACGCGGCGTCTTACGTAGGCGGTTCAAAGCGACGCGATCCGATGCGGTGACCCGCGAATTCAATGCGATGCGGTGCGAAGCGGCGGCTTTGTCCTACGAGCTTGCAAACCGCCCGCCGCGTGCCGCCGACATTCAGTAGCACTGTACAGCACCGCATCCAGTTCTCGCGAAAATATCAAGTCAACTGATCGCGTTTGCTTCGCTTCGCGCCGCGCCGCACCGCGCTCCACGTGCGTTTGGTCACTTAAGTCACTTCAATAGGTATCGACTGTTTGTTGTTTTCGCGTCGCGTCGCGCTGCTTCGCGTCGCTTCTAGATCGCTCACGTAGGATGCCGTGTAAACTATATAAAACAACTGACATGGTTAATTGTCATCAAAACACATAAAGAAAATCACTGTATAATAAGATAAAGATATCTTGAGAGTTATAAAAAAGAAAGCTATTCAAGACAATCGCCTACTCGCTCCAATGAACTCAAAATCCATTTCACCACTAATTTCCATTCTTAATTAGTTTTGTGCCTAAATAGCTACTTTACAGAAATTCCAGACAACCACTTGTCATTTAAAATGTTTACAAAGTATCAGTGATCCAATTTCCGGTGAAACCTTATTTCCGCTTCGTTCAGCTCAGTGAAGCGGGCGGCCACTAAAGTGATTGTACTTTTATGATCAACTACTTGTTGCCTGCGGTTTTACTTGCTTTTCAGGGAAAGTACTTGATGCATCCGAATAAAAAGTATGCTATGTTTTATTCCAGGATATGGGTTATCTGTTTGCCAAATTCTATCTAAATTCGTACAGTAGTTTCTGAGTAATTGAGTGACAAACATCCATAAATCTTCTGAAACTTTCACATTTATAATGATATTATCTACAAGGTTAGTCAGAAAGGGGATACTAATCCGAAAGGGTGTTAAAGTACCCATAATAATGAATAACTTTTGTTCTACCACTTTCCCCAAAAGTCAAACATTTAAAAGAAATAGCTGTTCAAAAATTACATAAAAAATATGCTAAAATCTATCTATCGTCAGATATGATCAGCTGTGTTTACATTTTAGGTCATATTTGGGGTCACGAATTAGAAGCGCCATTTTCTGAATTCGTAACTAAAGTAGGGATGAAGAATTTTTGAAAAAACTATTATAAAATAAAAGTAATTTTACATGGAAATAAAAATTATCGAATGTTGAAATTTTAATGGTTTAAAACCGTTATCAATGATACTATAAGTGGCCTGTGGATTAGCACTCCCTTTCCGACTAACCTTGTGTATTATAGCATAGTCTGAAATGCGCTTTATACCCAGCGAGTATGGCTAGTCCGAAATAGTGAGACAGTAATGGTCTGATTACGATATATTCAGCAGTCACGGTTATGATAATTGTGATGAATCAGTGTCTGCTGTATCTGATTAGAATACTATTCTCTCTTTCAAACATATATTACAGATAAAAGAAGCTGATTTAAATCTAGACTCAGAGAGTCATAAATTCGGTGTATTCAAAGTGTATTTTTATAGTTTCAAGATTTTAACGCTTCGAGGTTTTCAGGGCTAATGTTTTTTGAAGTGGAGTATACTCGTAACTAGTCAAAACTAGGTTATGTGTCATGTAAATTTTTATAGAAACATAATTACATTAATAACCAACAGCTCTGAGGAGCTCGTGGCTAAATAATTACAGCCGCATAGACCGATCTTCCGGGTTAAGCCACGCTTGCCGAGGTTGGTCTGTGGATGGGTGACCATTTACCATAGCGAGTTTCCTCCTTGCCTCGGAAAGCACGTAAAGCCGTTGGTCCCGTCTGTCATTTGTAAATCTTTGACAGTCGTTACTGTTGGTCAGAAGCCAGAAAGTCTGACAACCAGTCTTACCAAAGAGTATCGTATTACCCAGTTACTGGGTTGTGGAGGTCTGATAGGCAGTCGCATGTAAAATACTGATATTCAGCTGCATCCGGTTCGACTGGAAGCCGACCCCAACATAGTTGGGAAAAGGCTACGCAGATGATGATGAATTACATTAATAACCAACAATGTTTTTCTGAGAGATAATTTTGACCGTCATCTCTGCCTTTTCGAGTTCATGTGTGGATAATAATTTGATTATCACTTGCGTTCACGGTGAAGGAAAACATCGCATGCATACCTGAGAGGGCTCCAAATAATGCGATGGTGTGTATAGTCCGCCAACCCGTACAAGGGAGCCTACTCCCTAAGTCCGTCAACGAAGTTAGTCACCCGTCCGAAAGTAGCCCGCAACGTAGAAGGGAACAAAACAAGTGTCAAGTTCAACTTTTCGTACGGGCAAAAACACATAGGTAGTAGGGACAACTGTCAAATCGTGTTGTCATTCATTCTGAGTTCAGGCCCCGAAATAATCGTATTACTATGTCCGTAGGTGATAGGGAGTAGGAAACGCTCGTAACTAAGGCCGAAACCACGGACTTCGTGCTTAGGCAGTAGACCCCCAGGCCATTGTGGAGGACTAATGCCTAAATCCTTTTCATTCTGAGTAGAGGCCCGTGCCCTGTAGTAGGATTGTAATAATAATGCGCTGATGATGAAATATTTTTTAAATATTACATGATAAAAAATTATAAGCCACCGGAATCGGGAACAGGGTCCAAGCTACCATTGGCCTGAGCTGTAGAGACAGGAACCTCCTAGCAATACGCGCCCTGTCCAGGACCATTGATATAACGAGAGCCTATTCAGATGATGGTCAAGGCTCTTGGCTATTAAACCATTGGCCGTAACTACTATTGGCATAATGACTGCTGAATCAACAACCCACATGGCAACAACCTCTCGTGCATAGTCTTGATATTAATTTCTTTATCTTTCTCGGTTTTCACAAGGTTTTCGTCATGCGGAACAGTGATATTAACAATCATTGTGAGACGTTCTGATCAATCTATCACCACTATGTCTGGCTTATTGGCGACAATAGTCCTGTCGGTGATGATAGATCGATCCTAGTACAATGTGACATGACCATTTTCGAGTAGGTACTGGATCAGGCACATACTTGTAGTATGGTACTTCTGCGTCCACAAGATTGTATTTAAGAGCAAGTTGCTGATGGATAATCCTAGCTACGAGGTTGTGTCTGTGCAAATACTCACCGTTAGCAAGACGAGAACAACCAGAGATAATATGTCGGAAAGATTCACCGGGACAGTGGCATGCCCGACAGATGTCAACCGTGCCGTCCTTCACAATATATTTTCTGTAGTTGTTCGTCATCATTACTTCGTCCATAATTACACAAACAAAAGCTTCGGTTTCCCCAAATAGGTCACCGAAACGAAGCCAGGCCACGGACGCCAGAAAATCTACATCGGATCCATGAACGGCCCGGTAGAAGCGTCCGTGAAGCTCCTTGCTCCGCCATACCTTTTTTATTATTATTATTTATTTTCTTTTTACAGTGACTGGAAGAGGCAAAGGCGGTGGTGGCGGTGGAGTGGCCCTGATAGGACTCATGTTTGCCAAGGCGCTAGGAGCCATGGGTATCGGTGGTCTGGGTCTACTTACTATGAAGGTAGGTTGATAAAGATAACCTGTATTGACTATAATTATGTGAGTTGAGTTGTTAGAGGCTAGACATTAATTATTGTATTCCAGGACCATTATTATTTTCACTGACATTCAATAAAAAAGTGACCGCGATACTATCGGTAAATTATACGGTGTGAGTTCATTAAGGTGTCCATATGAAATTAGGTGAAATTAAACACAATTTTATCGACGAGAAAATATTTTTTGCACCTAGTGGTCTAACAAGTTAAAACAAAACAGTTATGATTGTAAATAACAGGCAATGACCTACAACTCACCCCAAAAAAGTACTGTCACTTAAAAATAAGGAAGTATTTATGGAAAATCTGATTTTCGTTTAGTGTTTTTCTCGATAATTGCAAACCAAGAATTTTCTTTTTAGATTTTTTTGATCATTTTCCCCCGCGATAAAATTATATCTATTTTCATCCAGTTCCATATTATGTGCTCGTTATAGAGAATGACACTGTTTTTTGCGACATCTGAATTTCATATAGACAACACATTTTTAGGATTCCGTACCCAAAGGGTAAAACGGGACTCTATTACTAAGACTCCGCTGTCCGTCCGTCTGTCACCAGGCTGTATCTCATGAACTGTGATAGTTACACAGTTGAAATTTCCACAGATGATGTATTTTTGTTGCCGCTATAACAAAAAATACTAAAAAACGGAATATAATGGTACAGAAACCATCATGCACGAGTCCGACTCGCACTTGGCCATTTTTTTTTATTATCATAACAGCGTCCTAAGTGGTGTCAAAATGACACCTAAGAGCTAGCTCTCAAGAGAGTCGTGTAAAACCAAAGGTGGCAATATCTTTCACTTTCAGCAACTTCTAAGCAAACGAAAAAAGGAAAAATTAAGGTACTCTGCCCTAATGAAAGATTGCCGTCGTCGGAACTATACTATTGTCATGTTTTATCGTTTAAAATCGTTTACCGTTTAAAAAACATTGCCCCACACTAAGATTTCTCTTGTATCGTGGGTGCGTTTACAGACACAAATTTCACATACACAAACGCCCAGACCCGAAACAACCATCTGTAGGCCATACAAATTTTTGTTCCGTGTGGGATGCGGACCCACGACCCGTAGCGCAGAAGCCAATCGCTTCGCCACTGCATCAAACGTATCGTCAACGTGTCGTTTGGTTATGATATTTTCCACATTTATCAAACACTAGCTTTTGCCCGCAGCTTTGTTTGCGTGAAATTTTGAACCCGTTACGTGACTATTTTCCATACAAACTTTCATCCCCTATTTAACTCCCTTAGGGGTTGAATTTCGGAACATTATTCATTAGTCCTTGTCTAAATTATGAAGGAAATCTTTGTGCAAAATTTCAGCGTTCTAGGTTCAAGGGTTTGGGCTGGGCGTTGATGAGTCAGTCAGTCAGTCAGGACTTTTCTTTTTATTTATGTACGTAGAAGAAACTTATTTTTAACATTTTTAATTTTCTGCATCGTTAAGATTAATTTATTGACACGACCCTCATTGCAAAAAGTTCTAAACTAGACTATGTCTTCTAACCCACACCGGGTGAATAATTTATTATTCTCATAAAATTCACGATTGACATAATGAGTAACAAAGTTTTATAAACCAAAGACTTCCAGAGGTCAGACAACACTTTATCTCAAACCAGAAACTCCAATAAAGGAACCGCTTCACTACTAATGAGCAAACCATTAATTAATCATAAGACACAAGAACGTACAGTATCTGGCACACGAACCGTTGATGTTCCTCGTCACGCCGCGCGGACTGGCCTGCTTATCCGGTAATTGCACGCTTTTCCCAATTAAAATCACTGCAATAATTGTATTTTGTTATACACTTCGTACACGATAGTTCTGTGCTCATCTTGGAAGGAGAATTTGTTGGTCAAAGGAGTTTAGAATACGCAAAAATGTTGAATATGTTGTTATAATATCGGGGGTTTACTGCCAAATCCAGTGAAGTTAGTCCTGAAACATTTAATTTAAAGGAATTATACAGTAAAATATTTTTTAAGCATATTATACAAGGTTAGTCAGAAACGGGGTACTAATCCGAAAGGGTGTTAAAGTACCCATAGTAATGACTAACTTTTGTTCAACCACTTTCCCCAAAAGTCAATAGTATAAGAGAAATAGTTGTTCAAAAATTGCATAAAAAATACGCCAAAATCTATCTATCCTCAGCTATGATCGGCTGTGTTTACATTTTAGGTCATATTTAGGGTCACGAATTAGAAGCTCCATTTTTTGAATTCGTAATTAAAGTAGGGACGAAGAATTTTTGAAAAACCTAAAATAAAAAATATTTTACACTGAAATAAAAATAATCGAATTTTGAAATGTTAACACTTGTTATAAAACAGTCGTCAGTGATACTTTAAGTGGTCCGCGGATTAGTACCCCCTTTCCTACTAATCTTGTAGAGTAACGCTCAGTTGCAAGAAAGGTCCATTAAATTTTAATGCTCTCATTAGTATGTTAATGCTCCATTAACCTCTTCTGTCCATTGCAAGAAGCTAGATTTAATGGAATGATTAATTATCCATTAAAAATAATTTTTGAAGTGTCATACTCCCCATTACTGTCATTTTGTGTTGCAAGAAAGTGGTTTTTTCGTTAATGGAGGATTAATTTTGATATTTATCTGTTCTAAAGTTAATGAGCTGATTGGGGGCCATTAAATTCGGCATTAGTTTTTTATTTGTAATAAGGTAGAGCATTTATTTTAAATTTACTTAATATGGACAGTATGTCATCTTTATCATCTTTATCTGACGAAGAAGTGCCTCACAGAAATGTTCCGGATAGGATTGATTTGTGGAACAAATATGAGGAAAATGAATTTATATCAAGATTCAGATTTCCTAAGCGAATTGTAGAGATCATCCTAGATAAAATAAGGCATCACATAGAACCTACAACACATCGTTCCAAGGCTCTAGATGCAAGGATGCAGTTATTAATAGCGTTGCGATTTTATGCAACGGGATCCTTTCAAGAAGTGCTTGGTGACTTGCTGACTTGTGATAAGGCGACTATTTGCCGCATTATACAAAAAGTGACAAGTGCAATTGCCCACCTTGCTCGTACATATATAAAAATGCCCTCACAACAAGAATGCCACCAAGTTGCGGAAGAGTTTTACGAGTTAGCAGGTTTCCCCAGAGTCATTGGAACAGTCGATTGCACACATATTAAAATTAATTCTCCTGGAGGCAGACTTGCAGAATGCTATAGATGTCGCAAGGGATATTTTTCTATAAATGTGCAAATTGTTTCTTATGCAAAACTGAAAATTAGGAACATCATTGCCCGTTGGCCAGGGTCAGTCCACGACAGCACTATATTTAACAACTCTCCATTGTGTGCTGAACTGGAAAATGGCTCATATGGAGGTTTTTATCTTCTTGGCGATAGTGGTTACTTTTGTAAAAGCTTTTTGCTTACACCATTATTAAACATACAGTCAATTGCTGAAGAAAATTACAATAGGAGTCACATAACCACAAGGAATACCGTAGAAAGATGTATAGGCGTATGGAAACGTCGTTTTCCTTGTATTCAGAAAGGAATAACATTAATAAAAATGGACACCATATTAAAAGTCATTGTTGCAACGGCGGTGTTGCATAACATCACAATTGAACTGGAAGAAGAGGAAGCAGTTGATATCAACATTGGATTTGACGCAGCAGAAATAGTTCCAGCACAAGGCCATCAAGATTTTTCTGTGAGAACAGCTGTAATAAATACTGTGTTTTCTTAATTTTTTTAAATTACTTGTATGTATTAGTATAATTAAAAAAATAAAACAGAAATCTATTTTTTCTCAACATTTTATTTAAAATTTTCCATCTTCGTCTCATGTTCTTCCTGCATACATTTCATCATAAGTTGATGTTGTTTTAATAGCATGCTGTGCTCTTTTTGTCTCAGTCTAATCTCCTGGTAGATTTTTCTCCTCTCCAAGAAAGCATTTTGGCACTTTCTTTTGAAATATAATTGTTTGTAATTATTTTTCTTTTTTGACTGAACTGCAAACAAAAGGTAATGTTAATTCATAATGTATCCTGGTGGGTAGCAGCCTATAGTAATTTGCTTAATCGTTTATCTGGCTATAAGCTAGTCGATCGTCCAGGATGGGATAACTTAACTAGAACCGTATTAAAAGGAACTGAATACTTACTGGCTGACAAGCTCTAAAAGTTTTTCAGTTACTTGATAAATATAATTTGCACCACGTTTTCTTTTCGTTGCCATTCTTCGTCGTTTAAAATAAATAATAACGATAAAAATTTGAAAAGTACCAGACAAGCAAATAATGAATGACTTGACAGTTGACGAGACAGTGACGTTAGTTTTTTTTTAATGTCTGATACGTTTTATTCCTTTCCAAAACCAATTTAAATACAAGTTTCTAGGTGTACATAAACGCAATCGTTCATTCGTTGTAGAAACATTCACTCTCTAGACATAATGATTTCATTATATGATAATTAGTAAATGAAGAACGAACTACGACCTAATTGGTGTTCATGCAATAGCCATTAATTTAATGGAGACATTATTTTTAATGTCGGATTAGTTAATGATCACCTAATGGTATCTTTCTTGCAACTCAGTGTAAATGAATTATTCTGACATTATTTGTTACATTTTTTTTAATGTATTTGTAATTGACATTAGATTGACAGATTTATAAATGTTCACATGTCACTTTGTGGCAATATAGAAGAACTATTGAAACCACCCAACACCATAATGTACTTACTCTATTTTAAGTGGAATCAATTTCATTTCATTTCAAGGTGAATGCGATCATACGGCTCGCGAAATTGTTATTTTTTCTTAATGTTTTTAAAAAAAACTGACCATCTTCAAGACGTAATTTCGTTTATTCATCTAGAATACATATAAAGTTACTTTATTAAACATTTCTGTAAAAAACAAACATTTAAAAATAGAAAAAATAGTAGCCAGCGCTCAGGGCCCCAGAGAGAGGAACTTCCTAAAAATACGCGCCGTGTCGAGTAGTACCGCTGTCTGTATCAGGCCCTTGATCCAGCCGCCCAACGAGAGCCTCATGAGGAACACCGCCAAGGTGGTTGATCGAGGCCAAGAGCCTCGATCAACAGATCGAGGCTCTTGGCTAT
This sequence comes from Amphipyra tragopoginis, assembly GCA_905220435.1. Taxonomy (NCBI): domain Eukaryota; kingdom Metazoa; phylum Arthropoda; class Insecta; order Lepidoptera; family Noctuidae; genus Amphipyra; species Amphipyra tragopoginis. Next base: position 21,385,182 of record HG992014.1, read on the forward strand.
TAGGCCATTCGCCGTAACGACTATCGAGACAATGACTACTGAGTCCACATCCCACATGCCGACAACCATTTATGCCCGGTTGTATTGCCATCATTATTATATATAATATTGCCCCTATTACATGGGACTTAAACATAACGAATCTTGTGTAGTGCCGGACTTAAAGAATAGCACTACCCCATCTCTCTTTCCGTGAGTGTCGTAAAAGGCGACTAAGGGATTCTCTAGAGGATGGGCAGCAGCGTTCTCTGAGTACTTTAACAACCATACTGCGATTGCCAACCCGCCTACCAAGCGCGGCAATTACGGCAAACCCCCCGCTTTTGAGGGAGGCTTATGTCCAGCAGTGGACGTCTTTCAGCTGAATGATGATGATGATGAAACATAACGGTGTAATGAGGGTTTACTATAATCCCCTACGCAATCCTTCGGGAAATACAGGCTTAATGTTATATTAATATTTAGGAGATAAACTCACTCCATAACATAATACAGGCCACAAGTTACATCGTTAATTTAATCAGGCCTTATCAGATTACAATTTTATAAGTGCCATAAAACTGTGTGCATAATAACCATATTTGTATAAGCATCTTTACGATTTAATTAAGTAGATCTGGCTTGTAATAAAAAATGATCACACTTGCAAAATTATCTGAATGATCTTAATTATAATCTATTCCGTTTATTCATCATATATGGTACATAAAATTTACACGTTTAAATATTTCATCATAAAACAATAAAAAAAAACATTTCAAAATATTAAAAAAATGTAGCCCACCGGCATCGGGAACAGGGTCCAAGCTGCCGGCAGTCAGGGCTCCAGAGAGAGGAACCTCCTCACTATGCTTGCTGTGTCAAGAAGTACTGTGTTTTGTATCAAGCCCTTGATCCAGCCGCCCAAAGAGAGCCTCATGTGGTGCTGATCAAGGCTCTTGGCTATTAGGTCATTCGCCGTAACAACTATCGTTACAATGAGAGTCCACGTCCCACATCGGCACAACCTCGTGTGCTAGATCAAGATATTTTATTTGTTTGATTATATAATAATCTCTCTCAGTTCACGGCTCATCTTCCGTGCGGAAGACGTCCGGTCCTTTGGAAGGCATACGGGGGACACAGGTCCAACGCGCAGAGGCCCCTTTGAGAACTTTAATCTAAAATGGGATGGGGCACCAACCGGAGACTATCCACGGCTGCACTATTGGAGTACAATCATAGACCGTCCCAGGTGGACGAAAGACTATTGTAAAATGTGGTGAAAAAAATCTGGTCTATGGAAAGGGGTGTTAAGTGGACTGGATAATTTCTATTGCCGGAAGAAAACGGCGTCTGCCTTTCAAGTTTAATTTGAAATACATTGGCAGACGGTGACTTGCCAGCTCACTAGCTGGGCCCCTGAAAAGCTGCCCTTCGCCTATGTACATAGGCGAAGGGGGCAACAGACGTGTGAGCGGCTAGAGGTGTAGAGAGGTTCGGCCACGGTTTCGCGGTTTTCGGTTTCCCCGCTATTACGCCATTAGACACTTCCACCGCCCAGCATATAGCTCTGGCGGCCCCCCTCTGGCCGGCCGGTAAAGGCAAGCTAGAGTTGGGAATCCTGCGGGCACTCTTGGGGTTCCACTCCAGCCAGCCAATAAAGGCAAACTGAAGACGAGGCCCTGACCGACTCTCTGAGGCAATAAGGTACGCAGTGTCGCCACTCACCAACAGCTCGCCACAAGCTGCCCTGCGGTTTGTAAGCTTTTCAGGTAGACCTCATGACACAATTTTATTATATGATGGGGTTGTAGAAAGCTAGTCTAATGTTCCCTCCGGTTTTACGTTAATCTCATGGTGTGGTAATGCCTTTCCCAGAAGGGGCATATAATAATTATTATTATAGCTATAATATACACCGAGTCCCAGAAAGTAGTCCCAGTCCCAATCCCAGAAAGTAGTAGTGTCATGAATAGTTGAGACGAATGCGTGTTCTATTCATCTAATTTAGAAAAAATAAACTTTAAAAAAAAAGTAAAACCGACTTCAAAGAAAAACTAAAAGGTATGAAATAATTACCATAATATAAAATTAACAGTTTCAGAAGTCGGTGGCTTCTATTTGTTTCAGTGTAGAGTTGCACCAACTTCTGAAACTGTTAATTTTATATTATGGTAATTATTTTACTCCTTTTAGTTTTTCTTTGAAGTCGGTTTTTACTTTTTTTAAGTTCATTTTTTATTAAATACGTTTTAGTGCCATAAATTTAAGCCCCTCCTCTTCATAACCCTTCTTTTTGGCTTTGACGTAGTCGGGTATAAAAATCCCTTTCGAATGATACCTTACACGATATAATGAAAACATTCCAAAGGGAGGGGGGGCGCATCCCCTCCTCTTTTCCAGTAGGCAGTTCCCAACAACAAATGAGGAGGTGAAGAACAAAACCTCACTTTTCCACTTTTAAAAAATTCTCTTTTTTTTTGTCTACGGGCAAAACTTGTTGAACAAATTGTGGCAAATATGAAAAAACTCATCAAAACATCACGTTTCTTATATAAATTTGCTTTTGAAATTGAAGTTCCTAACAAAACCACACTTTACCACGTTTCAATATTCAGCCTCTGTTGATTTATGTCAAAAGCTCACTTTAGCTACTAGTACGTCTGTGTCTCACTTTATCAGAACAAAATTCAATAGTTAGTTTCAATTTTTACTATAGTTATTACATACTCTATACTTTATATATTCCGGAAATCTTCATCAAAACCACACTTTTCCAGAATTGTTTAATCAAAACCTCACATTTCCAAATTTCATTACAAAATATTGGCTAATATTCTTAACATTTTTGACCGCAATTTGGTAGATGAGATAGACTGAATCACATAGTTTTATAATGAAATAAATTTAAAAAAAATGATGTGGTAGTTTGTTATATTTTTACACTTAACTGTTTTCTCTAAAATTAACAAAAGTGGAAAAGTGAGGTTTTGTTCTTCACCTCCTCAAATATAAACAAAGCAATATTAGTAATTTGAGAATTTTGCTTTGATCCGATGAGGAGTTCCGTTCCATATCTCTGAAGTTCATGGTCTAATCATAACAATATTTATATGGGACCAATCGGGAAGTATACCCTTTCGAACAAAAATAAAAAATATTTTTTCAAATTGGTTAATAAATGACGGAGATATGAGGTAACAAACATAAAAAAAAAATACAACCGAATTGAGAACCTCCTCCTTTTTGAATTCGGTTAGAAATATCTATTCACGTCACTATGATCAAAAATGCGATTAGATACTTTCTGTGATCCGACGCGGCGACGTCTCGAACTCATACGTAAAATATTAAAATCATGGCTTATTGCCCAATTTTAACGTTTAAAACTGTATCGCACAGAGGTGTGTAAAGAATAAAACATTGATATCTATATTATGTACTCGTATATAAAATTCAAAGTCCTGACTCACTAACTGAGATATCAACGCACAGCCTAAACCGCTGGCGTTAGAAACTTGAAGTTTTGACCGTACGTACCTCTAATAACGTAGGCATCCATTAAGGAAGGGTTTTTGGAAATTCCACCTCTAAACGGGTGAAATGGGTTGTTAACGTTTGTATGAAAATCCTTATTCCGTGGGGTTATTAACTTGAAATTTGGCAGAAACACTCTTCAAAGTAAATAATAAAAGATGGATTGTTTTAATTTTATAACTACTCTAAAAAGGGACTTAGCGTGGGTTCAAAATTTCACGCAAGCAAAGCTGCGGGCAAAAACTAGTCTTTCAATATAATTGTATATCAGTATGGTGACACTGGATCCCGTACAAAGAAGTAAAATAACTAGCTTTAGCACAGCCACTTGTTTTTTTTCTATTTCATGTTACTGACGTTAAAAAAGTCTTTTAGAAAAAAAAAGCTTTCTCGATCGTTTGTGCACAGAAATCTAAATATCGTGCACGCAAAAACTGGTCGCCCTTTACGTTAAATACATCCTAACTAATATTATCAATGCGAAAGTAAGTTTGTTTGTTTGTTACCTTTTCACGCCTAAACCACTGAACCGATCATCCAAGTTCATGAAAGTTTGCATATACGTTGTCAGTCGTAGGTGCAGAAACGGACATAGGGTACCTTTCATCCCAAAAAAAAGTACTATTCCCATGGAAAACAACAATACTTAACGGTTATAGATGGCGCCACGTGTCTTTCGAATCACGATTCAATTATATTATTATAGAAACTTTAGTAGTGTGATAAGTGTTTTTTGAGGTTAATTAACGCGAGCAAAGCCGCGGGCAATATAAATACACAGGTAAAGTGTTCGAGCGCGAGAGGGTTGAAATCGCGGCGGGCCAGCGTTAGTTGTACTCAAGCGATTACTATGAAGCATGATTGTCACACTAAAAACGAGCGCGGTGCGCGAGGGGGTCGTGTCGATGATGTTGTCCGTGTTTGATGTACTTTTCTTTTATGCAGCGTACACACCTAGCCAAAAAACGCCAACGAACGTTAGCAATTTGTTGATTTGACCAAACTTTGTTTACAAAGAATCTAGTTTCCTTCGGTTTTTTGCTGTATCAAGCTCCGTTCGATGGTGACACGACGTAATAAAATTTAATTTCTCATTCACAGGCTCTAGCTGCATCAGCGCTAGCCCTCATGCTATCAGCCATCGTTGGAGTCAAGAAGCTAACTTCCCATGATGGTCACGACGATCACCAGGTCATATACGCCGGTCACGGTCACCACAGAAGAAGAAGGGACGTCACTCCCCTGCCGTACAGGGGATGGAGGGTGTATGAGGGTAGTTCATAATTTAGATAAATTATTTATTTATTTTTGATAATTTATTGTTATTTATTAAATTATTGTTTTGCTTTTTTGTATATTTTGTTGCGTTTTATTTTTTTATCCTTATTTTTATATTGCTTTATATACTCTAGAAGGAGACCAGTCTGTAAATTCCATTCAATGCTTGTTTGAGGACTGACGATGATAATGAAGAATCTTTGGAGACAATTCTAAAAACAGAAATGTTGATCAATCGCAACCAAATGGAAGCTGAACCGTTCATTCTAACAGGGGCCTAATTCTCCTAAAATAAATCTTGATAAATCACAACCGAACCAAGGCCGAACCGTTCATTCAGACAGTTCTCAATTTCAAAAGCTATCAAATTGTTTCACACAAAAACAAAATCCATCATTTTGAAAGTTTTCGAAAACAAAAACTGACTGACGGTTGTGGTTCGATTGCGTTTGGCAACAATTTATTTTAGGAGAATTAGGCCCCAGTTTTCGTTTAGCAAAACTGTCAAATTGTTTGACAACAAAATGAAAAGGAAACTTTTTGTCATTCTTCTTAAACGAAAACTGACTAACAATTGTGGTCCGTTTGTGGTTTGGTAACTATTTTTGCTTGTATTTTTAATTTCAAGTGATCTGAGATCACTTAATACCATATTTAGTTATGCTCAATTGGACAATTAACAACACTGAAAACGTGTCATCTATTTATAGTCATTCCGACCACACTATTTTTCAACAAAATTCTTTACGAAAATTTTCATGATTTAGGTTTGGTTTCATCAATACCTACTTAAGTTACTTAAAAGAATGATCAGATGAAACTGATATGGTGCTCCCACACTGCTGTTAAAAATGTTTACAAACATTAGTAAACATTTTTTAAAGAAACATAAATAAAAAAAAACTATTAAAATATTATCTAAAATCTATAGATAGATAGATTATATTTATTATTATCCGATATTTTTATCTTTTTCTTACATTTTTAGTCAATGTATTAATGTTAGAAAATGTTTGTAAACATTTTTAACACCAGTGTGGGAGCACCAATACGTTTAAAATTTTCAGCATAGTGAAAACAGCCCTTAATTTCCACCTCTTCCCACGTCATGATCCCAGTATTCAAGACACGAATCACCCACCTTAAATATGGCATATAGCCACGACCTACGATTGTGAACATTTATTGTGGGCAAATTGGCACAAAGCGATGGACGGACCACGTCGGGGTTTTCAAATAGATTCATGTTTTTCTTCATAGGGTGAGGATAGGGTGAAAGGAAAAAGCGGAAAATTTATAAAAAAATGCCATGCTCTTGTTCGTTACGTTGTAATCGATCATTTCCTTTGTCTATAACAATAATTGAGATTATATTTAATAATAATTGAGATGGGGGTGCATGAAAAGAGCCTCCACGAGTGACGATACTTAAGTACGTCCGGCGCACCCTGGGCAGTCAGCCCCGCTACCAACCTTACTGACTGGCAAATCTTTTCACCACAGCATGGGCTATTTTCGTGTAGCTCGTGCTGACACGAGAGAAGAAGAATAATTGCGATTAGTTTCTTTCACATAATTAATATCTTTGTTAACAAATTAAATATTTTCACACAGTCTAAGACGATGCTCGACTCTTAGATTTAAAAGATGATTCCTTAGGCAACTCTATGAGTGAAGCATCTTCAATGGAAACCACGCAAAAATAAGTACAAAAGAGTTTTTTAGAAGCATATAGAGCAATTTATATATTTTTTTACATTAATTATAACGGTATTAGTACATCAATTACAATAATTAAAGACATTACATTCAACAAATTACAATTAGTAACAAAAAATAATGAATTTACACTAATTAACTCATAAATCAAAATCATACATCCTTCTCGTAGAAACGCAAACAAATCACAGTCAAGATAGCAATGAACTAATGGTTAAAAAATATAGATAATAAGAAATACCATTATCTTAAGCATATCACATCAAACGCAGGGCGCGAGTGAGTCGTATCGCAGGTGGGCCTGTGACTTGATGTGACATGCTTCATAGTTATCCCTTGAATACGACTCACGCGGGCCCGCCGACGCACGCCCAGCTCGCGCCCCGCGTTTCTTGTGGCCAACGCTTTAAAACCGTTAAGCAAATAAAACCCCAGATTTTGTTTTAAAATTACGAGTTCTAAAAAAAAAAAGACAATCTAGTTTCAAACCAAAGAATGTAATAAACAACAAAAAATAAACTTAAAGTAAATAAACAAAATGACAGACGAGAACTTTTCTTTTATGCCCGATACACTTTCACTTTATTTTTAAACGAAGTTTATTTTTCCTTTTAAACCTTTCACTAGGAAATTACTTTAAAACGAACAAGACTGTGTTATGTCAAAGTGGTTTCGGCCATTTTGTTAAAACAGTGATGTAATTATTGTGCTTCCGTTGATATTCTATTTAGAGAGAACGCGCACTGCGACCACGGCCACAAACGCTACTGGATGGGTCAGCTACGTTTTTAAGTTTTATTATTTTAAGTTGGAATAATTACACAGAGTTACTTTTACAAACTATGGCTTAATAATAAATAAACATACAGTGATGTAGTCACACGTGTTAACTAAAAATCTCTTTACACACACACACACACACACACACACACGCAAACACACACGGGGGTACACACCCATACACACTAACACACACACTCGCTTACACATACACATACAATTGACCATATATTTTCCTTGTTTTTTGTACCTATTTGTACGTTTATAATGTAAGGGAAGTGCGGAGTCTTCAACTACAGGCATTTTCTATGCCTAAATGGAGACTCCTCAACAGGCAATGTAAACCAAACATAATATAAAATAAACTTATTATAAATTTATTATAATTATACGCAAGTAAAGAATAGCACTACCCCATCTCTTCCAGGGCTTGAAATTATCAAGATAAATATGCCCCTTGATAATTATCGCGATAATTATTCCAATCCAATAATTATCAAACAGACACAAACCTAGTAATCCTTTTTTAACTGGTATTACATATCAACATTTAAGTTAGAAGCAAGTAGTTTAGTAAATAAATTATACACATTTTACAATCAGGTAATCTTTTATTAATTATTTGTTTATAATTTCGTGACTAAAAACTTGCAAACCAAAATACGAGAAGTTAACCAACTACATACTTCATTCAATTTATGAGTGGAATATCATCATCCTCATCAACTGCGTTAATTGGATTGGGATTGTCTGTATCTGATAAATCGAAATTCAAAATCCAACTTAAATCTGTGCTATTATTCTCAGTTTGCTGATTGAAGTATTTAAAAATAATTGTGTGTTCCGATACACGCAGTCGTTGAATGCGACAAATTAACCAGTAGCAAATATTTTCGATTATACTTATCAAATATAATTATTAACCTATATTTATCTTGATAATTATCTTGATTAATATCAAACATAATTATCAAGATAATAATCAAAGATAATTATCCCTGATCTCTTCCCATGGGTGTCGTAAAAGGCGACTAAGGGATTCACTAGAGAATGGGCAGCAGCGTTCTCTGAGTACTTTAACAACCATACTGCGATCGCCAACTCGCCTGCCAAGCGTGGCAAACCCCCCCAACATGGATAGCACAAAGAAGAAACGGTCCCTAGTTCCCGGCGGCTCTGCTAGCCCTGGTAACGGCGGGGCATGGGATGCTAAGAAGCACAGGACCAGTTGATGTTGCGATGCTTGGGGGAGGCCTATGTCCAGCAGTGGACATCTTCCGGCTTCTTCTCTTCTTCTCTCGTATCAACACGAGCTACACGAAAATAGATCATACTGTGGTGAAAAGATTATCCAGTCAGCAAGGTTGGTAGCGGGGCTAACTGCCCAGGGTGCGCCGGACGTACTTAAGTATCGTCGCTCGTGGAGGCTCTTTTCATGCAACCCTGCTTCGGCTGAATGATGATAATAATGATGATTATAATTATACAACACGCAACAAAAGTCCGAAATAATACTGAAGGACATGTATGTATCTCAAGTTGAGAATCACCTGTAAAAATGTTGAATCCAAAGAAGCAAATTTTTTTTGCAAAACTAATTGAAAAACAAACATCACAAGACAGTAATTATTTTAAACTTGGTGTTTAGTAGGTAAAAATTATATGTCCTATGTGTATCCTATTTAATCGCGTTTTTTAACCGACTTCAAAAAGAAGGAGGATGGCCTCGTAGGTCTAGCGGTCGCAAGCGCGACTGCTGAGCGTGAGGTCCTGGGTTCGATCCCCAGGTCGGGCAAAGTGTTATTGGGTTTTTCCGTATGGAATTTCTCAGTAGCAGCCCGGAGTCTGGATTTGTGTCCGGATAGTTTAAAAAGTGAATTTTTAAACGATTCGTAAGCAATGTTTCACGATCGAAGATTTAAATAACCTTATATAAAAAATTGAAATGCTCGGACTCTAGGCAACCCGCTCTTCCTATCACAAAGTTCCTACCTAAATGTTATTGTAAAATCGTTGAAGAGCTGCTTTTTTTTTTTTTGCTGACGGGTTCATTTTCATGTTTATGATTAGTTACGGTTTACTCACGTGCTTTGTTCAGGATTGCGCTACTTACTAGTTTCGGACCCAAACGGAGCCCTTAACCATAGGTCGCGTGTTCAGCTCATGATTAAAAAACGGGGAATTATTAATCGGGCGAATAAATAATATATGGAAGACTGTTAATGAGATACTTTAATACTAAACCGAGCAGCATTAAGATATATTTGCGAAAAATTAATTTAACTGACGATAATTATGAACGATTAAAATTCTTAAAATGAGCTACTAGCAGTGGGAAACAGTTAATCTAAGCTAGCAACTAAAATTCCAAGTGTCCGAATTAAATACTAACTTGGCCGAAAATAATACTGAGTAGAATATTTGTATGGACTACAGATACATTCCGGGTCTGGGTGTTTGTGCTTATGAAGATTTGTGTCTGTAAACGCACCCACGATACAGGAGAAATCTTATTGAGGGGAAGTTTAAAAAAAAAGAATTAAAATTACGGCCTTGCTGCTGATTTCTCCATATTTCGCATTACTACACAAACCGCTATCTATTAGAATGAAATCGTACTATGAATCATCTAAAGTGTATGAGAGGGCAGAACTTTATTTCCACTTTCCTCACACAACTAGTTGCAATTTACATTTCATAGATGGCGCTATAACCAATTTTTAACAGTCCCGTGTACAGTGCTGCCGTCTGGTGACTTTAAATGGAACTACGACTACTTTCACTTACCATTTCTCTTGGTTTGGTTCAGAAATATTTTTACAGATGGCTCTGTTATAACTTGTGTAGTACCTTTACGCCTTAATTCTTCGGAGTAGTTGGCAGAAGTGTGAAGTGTGACGCTCTTGATTCGTCAATGAAGGAATTAAGTCTCGTATGATAAGGAGCGGCCGTAGGGCATGCTATCCAGATATCAAAATTATTCGGATATGGACTCTACTATTCATACAAAAATGCAATTATAATATTATTTAGCTTTAATTCCGCCAAACTAGATGCATGCAACCCAAGCCAATACAAACGATTGTATCGTTTTGGGTTGCATGTTGCATTTAATCACACCTGCATGAGCGTATATTTGCGGGCGGGAACAAGGCCCATTTCAAAACCTACGAGTAGTAAGGGACTGTTTTTACAAGAATCGTTTTATTGCATAATCTTGCTAACCTAGAAAGTCTCTACCAAATACAAAAACTCCAGCGTTGAAAACTCACTTTAACCACATGGTTTTACCTAACATAAATACTTTTCAAAGGCTGACCGATTTTACGTTTATGCGCTCTCCTGTAAAATTTTGTTTTAAGCCCTTACTAGGTTTTAAATGGGACAGCCGAACAGGGGCCTAATTCTACTAAAATAAATCTTGATAAATCACAACCGAACCAATGCCGAACCGTTCATTCAGACAGTTCTCAATTTCAAAAACTGTCGAATTGTTTGACACAAAAAACAAAATCAATCATTTTGAAAGTTTTCGAAAACAAAAACTGACTCACGGTTGTGGTTCGATTGCGTTTGGCAACAATTTATTTTAGGAGAATTAGGCCCCAGTGCTGCATACTGCATCTAAGCTAGCGATAGCTAAATATTGTATTTGTATAATCCGTCATGGATTTCTGCAAAGTAACGCCTGATTCCATTATTCATCATCATCATTCTGCCGAAAGACGTCGGCCGTCGTTGCCATAATCGCCACTTGGCATGCGGGTTGGCGATCGCAGTATGGTTGAAATACTCAGAGAACGCTGCTGCCCATCCTCTAGTGAATCCCTTAGTCGCCATTTACGACACCCATGTGAAGAGAGATGGGGTAATGCTATTCTTTACGTCCGGCACCATCGTTCATTATTTACTCTACTATAATTTTTAAACAAGTTTTCATTCAATAAACACTTTTGAAACTGAACCATCATCACTTATTTTAAAGTTGACTTTACCATAAAACATACTACAGTGGTTTTTCTAAAACTACATATAAAGAATTAGTAAGCATAGCACAAGCGCAAGCGCACCTGATATCAAAAGTGAAGTTGACATTCATCCCACATTCTGTCTATGGCGTAAAGCAGGTTACTGACGCATAGTGTTGGGCATCGCTCGATAGTTTTTAGAAAATAAAACTTTTTTGCAAACATTACAGACAAACAATCTCAAACGCGGTCATTTTCTTTATTCTTTATATGTATACCGGGTTAATGGTGAAACACTAACTACCTCTTAAGGGGGTTATTGTACTCATCACTATGAACAACTTTTACTATGGGACGAAACCTGAAATCGCGAAAAAAAACAGCTGTTCCCTACTATGTTCGCATAACTCGTCAAAATGTAGGGAACAGCTGATACCAATAACTGTATTTTTTTGTCGTAGGAAAATCCTCATGGATACCCCTCGCCTGGAGAAGGCGAAGAGTTATGCCAGACTCTTACCGGCTAAAAACTCACGGTGTTACTTCTCCTGACTCTTGGCCGGGGTCGCAGGATTCACAGCTGCATGCACCGCGACCGCGGCAGGCCTCGGTTCACTAGGGGCTGGCGGACCTCTCCTTCTGTGGGGCTTTGCCCCACGTTCTCCTGAGAGGCGCGTACGAAACACATGCGCGCCGCGTTCTCGGGCCTGTTACTGGTCGGGCGACGGGTCCCCTAACCCGTCGCCCGCAGGCCACACACTAGGGTGGCCGGAGATCGTCGCGCGCCTATAACCCTGTTTATACTTATAAAATATATTTATTAAAAAATCGAAGAATTTAAAAGTATAAAAATAGTAGCCAGGTTTTAGGAACAGGGTCCAAGCTAGAATGGTGTTATTATTATTGTTAGGTAAGTACCTTTCATGTAACGAGAAACGCCCTGACAAACGCTCCCTGCCATCCTAGCAATGTTTGTACCAAAACAGTCCACGATTAATCCAGTTCAAGTGATTATTAAGTATCAATAATATTTTAAACTGTAAAAAAGGCAAAAGTACTAAATTAAAGAGATAGCTATCCGCAAGACCTGCCAGTTGTCCGATTTTAGCACGTCAGTGACATAATTCTACTTCTTTTTTATCTAAGGTATAAGGTTTATGGTATAACGGGCTGGTATCCGCAACTCCACGTCTAAGCGCGTAATTTGCGCGCTTTTTTATCTATTATAATATCATTGTCTTTAATGGTCTGAAATCGCCAACCCGCAATGAGCAAGCGTGGCGATCAATGCTCGTTCTTTCTCTGTACGAGAAGAGACCTTTGCCCAGCAGTGGGACAGCTACAGGCTAATATTTTTTTTATTTACTAATATCATTGGCTGCGGCTGTTCTATTTGAGGTAAAATAAATAAGTTAAAGTTATTACTAGCCAATTTCTCAAGTCTTTAAAGTCTCAAGTACTGTAATTATAGACACAATAGATAAACAATGGTACTGACGAACCGGTTCGTCGGTTGGGCCTTAATTATACTTATAATGGGTAAACTGATTCGACCTCGGTTCCAGACGATTATTACCGGTCAAATAAGAAATGTATCCAAATCCTACGGTGGAAATTATCGACATACAGCCTCCGCGGATGTATGTCGATACCTATAATTCTTAATATACTACAAAGGTCAAGGAGGCTTGAGTAAAATATGTTACAGAAAAATACTTAACAATCTACAGTTAACTTTTCAAAAATTTCGACAAAAAAGTACGAGTATCGATGATCAAAGCATTTCCTGGAGCACATCACTAAACGGTACGGGAAGTAGACATCGCTACATGTAAAACTATGTCACAAGGTGACAGCTGTGGTGATGATGGCGTCGACAAAAATGTGTGCATAGATCTACATGCATTAGAGTGTTGAATGCTGTGTATGTCTTGTTTTTATTTGTGATCTGAGGCGCTAAGTATTTACTGTCATTTGTTCTACGAAGATCCGGTTCTCAAGGTCATCACTTTTAGGATCTACAGGATAGAAAATATTGTTTTCTTTATTCTTTGACTTGGTCGCATTTTATCCTAGTCCCATTTAAGGTTGGAGTGTACGTAACGGGGCACTGAGGAAAAAACAAAATTTTAGCCAAAAAAAAATATTTGCTCAAATCGTTGGTTTCGTGATTCTATTGTACACTAGCTGTACCCGGCATGCGTTGCAATGCACTTTTTCCTACTTACTACCTACCTGCACCTACCTTCAGACACAAAATCAAAATAGTAACAAAAAGTTAAAACCATTTTCATACATGCGGTAAACAAATAAAGAATATGGACATACTGAGATAATTTCGTTTTTTTTTAAATATCGAAAATTTTCTTTCTTATGAACCTTCTCCTGACAATTACGAACACAACAAAAACATTTTTAGCGAAATCGTTCCAGCCGCTCACGCGTGATGCCGTGACCAAGGGAAATAGGGATTCATTTTTATAATTATAAAGATAAAGATAACACTTAAAAATAAGGCGAAAAGAATCTTGGTGATTTTTGTCTCCGACCAACCGTTTGTCGTTAAAACTATGTCGAAGGCGAAGGGATTGGTACAAAATGCAATATTCCTGTACTAGGAGAATTTAGGATGCAAGAGCGAGCGAAATGAGCTCGGGACTTGGAGCACCCCGACTCGGATAGGTCAGGTTAGAAGACCCCGCCATCTCCTTTGTGGTATTTTTTTTTAATCCACCCAGAATTAGGAGCCCTGCAAAGCGGGCTCCGTCGACATGATCTCTTTCCTAAGTCTTTTTTTCATAGTGCCCCGTTTCAAATTCACTGACCCCATCTAATGATAAGCGCAGACAAGGTCTAAGATGGAACAAAAAGAGTGATTCTTCTATACTCTTCTGGCTCTCACATACTCACGACGGAACACAGTAAACTGCTTGGCGCCGGACATTACTGTGAGAGTGGTAGCTAGCCAGGCGGATCGTATAGATCCTACCACCAAGCGGGTTTTGTTGAATCTTACAGCAGGGTGTCTGCTCCTTAAACACGAAGTCCGTGGTTTCGGCCTTAGTTACGAGCGTTTCCCACTCCCTATCACCTACGGACATACGATTATTTCGGAGCCCGAACTGAGAATGAATGACAACACGTTTTTTGTTTTTTTTTAAATTTATTACTAGGCCTGCGTTTGTCCGCCATCTCGCCTGATGTTAAGCGATGATGCGGTCTACGATGGAGCACACTTGCCCAGAAAAAACCGATTCACTCGTGACTTGAAGACACCCAGATTGTAGCTGTCGGGGAACACCCACTCGGGCACGCTATTCCACTGTTTGGCGGTTTTCACAATGAAAGTGGAATCAAAGCGTTTCGTTCGGGTTTTTGGTATATCAACCATGAACCGATAGCGCTTTTTCCTGCTTCTGTGTTCGTGTTAGGTCGTTTGTTCGGCTTGAAGGTGTGTTTCTCTTTCCACCAACCTTAAAATCTTTATATTTGCAATGTGTTCCGTTTGCAATCACCAATCTGTTGGCTAAGCTATCTTCTGGCTTTAAGTTAAGTAACTGGCATTTAATATGAACTTACAAGGAAAGATCCGCTTCGATACCGTTTTAAGTTAATGACACGAATTAGTAGAAGAAATCGCCCTTGGAAATAGCATAGCCGAGTTAGCATAGCAAGAGTCCCCATGAAGTGAAATTGATTTTTCTAGACGTATTTTTTTTTCTTAAATCGCATCAAATCAGTGGCACTTATGTCCATCATACATCATTCGAAAACTATGAAGGGCAATTTCACCCACTAAATATGAATTTAGACCGATGATAAAAAAATAACATAACTTAACATCACGCCTCGATTCCCCGAAGGGAGGTGCAGAGGTGTATATTATACCCACATTTCGCAGTTGTTTCAAGTCCCAAGTAATAGGGGGCGATCCTACTGCCATCAACCGGGCACAAATCCAGACTTCGGGCTGCTATTAAGAATTTCCACACGGAAAAACCTAATAACACTGCCCGACTTGGGGATCGATATCATAATATCAAAGGGTATAATGGCGGTATTATTGCTGATAGCGATATCTACCAGATAATACATGATACGAGTATATATTATGTATGTCGCAGAGCGAGCGTGTGAAATGTCAAGCATCTTTGTTTTTTTGTTTATCATTATTTTAAATTATTGCTAAACGCACTACTTCAATGTTTGGTTGTGGTGCGATGACAGATATCGGTGTGACCCAATAACAATGTGTGTGGTCAATTTAGGACAAACAGGCTGATGAAACATTCAGTGTCGAACCCTCGTAGAAGTCTAACTTGTATTATTTGACTAGTTTGTCCTTCTTATTTTATGATCTTGTTTGAACTATATTGTGTTGTGACCTAGCTCATGTAACTAACAACTAATCTGAATAAAAGTACTCTCAGTGGTCGAGAGTCTATGTTGGTTTTATTTACCATGCCCACATTACCCCTGATAAGCAGACATTGGTTATAACTGTAATGCTATAATCACTGCTACCTAACCGAATTTGTCTGCGACATACGAGTATACATGTCGCTTATTCTTCAATGCTCTGCAACTCATCTTAAAATGAATCAAATTGGAGCCAGAGACCTGGTGACCTTTCTTTGTTAGCTTCGAAGTAACCCGAGGATTTACAATTTTCTTTTTTTTTTCAACGTTACCCGGAACAAATCTAGCTTTTCCTCAACAAAGTAGGTCTTGATATTATACATAAAAGGTGAACTAAGATTTCACGACCGGCGGATATCCTGAGGTGGGCAGAGGAAGCGGTCATTATGTGAGAAGCGGCCACGCGGCTGCGGGCGATCGGGCCTGATGGGTACTGTCGCGAGGAAATGTATCAAAATGAAAAAATAAATAAATGAAAAGGTGATGCTTTGCAGTGCACTTGAATAAGGGTGCCTTTCCACCAAAGATGTGCTATGCAGCTATGCTGCGAGAATGTAAAAGCTAAGCTACGAAACTATGTGACCGTTTCCACCGATGCTAAGCTATGTAGCTGTGCGAGGAAGATGCGCAGCTCGAGCAATGCGACTTATCGACAATACGAAAGGCACGAGGAGCGGCGGGCATAGCTATACCACTCGTGACCATCCATAGTACGCATCCATAGCTCGCATCCATAGCACGCATCCACATCACGCATCCTTCCATATAAAAACGTAGCTTAGTTGAATCAGTTTCCACCAGTGCTATGCTGTGTGGACCAGTGAATATGATTGGTAGATATCAAACGCATCCATAGCAACGTTGCATAGCACATCTTTGGTGGAAAAGCAGCCTAAAGGTCAGCCAGTACGAATAATGTGTGAGAGACAGAGGAGTATAAGAAAAATCCTCTTTATGGCTGTTACTTGGATTCGTGTGCTGCATCTTAGTCCCTGTCTACGCTTACCATCAGGTGCAAATAGAGTAAAACGCGAGAAAGCAAACAAAAAAAAAATCATAACTGCCTAAAGCACAAAAAATCTCTTTGTTAAGCATATACTAATCATTCATAGTCTTCTAAATAGTTTTAGCAACCAATATACATGATCAGCAATGGAGTCATATTATGCGGCTTCGCAGCAGTTATAGAATAAAACAGTGAGCAGTAGCCAAGTATATTAAGATGTTGGACATGACTGGAAAGAGTGGAAGAAAGAGCGGGAGGTCTTTGCCCTGCAGAGGAACAACACAGTCTAAAGGTACAATTCCGAGACGGGCTGCAAACTGCAGACTGCAACCGCAGACCGCAAGTCATATTGGTTTGTATGAACCAGTAGTGTCGCTTGTCTGCTGCTGTCATCTGCGGTTGCAGTTTGCGGTCGCCGTTGGAATACTACCTTTAAGTTGTGCACCTTAAAGATGTTATTCGGACGGTGAGTTGCGGTCTGCGGATGCAGTCGGCAGTTGGCAGCCCGTTTCGGACTTGTACCACTGATAACACCTTGCTTTAAATCAGGATTTGGACGATCTGACTTGTTTGTGAGTATGAGTAGATTAAACATAACACATAAAATCACGTCTGTATTCCCCGAAGAGTTCGGCAGGGGTGTATAGCACATTTTGACTTTATGTTTAAGTCATACGCAATAGGGGGCGAGCCTATTGCCGTCAACAGTACACAAATCCAAACTCCAAGCTGCTACTGAAAAACTCGAGACGGAAAAACGGAATAACCATTTGACAGGCAAAAAATAAAATAAATAGTTACCATGTCATCTACGAGTAAACATAATAACTTTCATAAATCTCAGTAGGTATAAGCACAACGTGAACGACTGTACCAAGCTAGTGTCGACAGTGGCCTTGTTGTGTTAGAAACTTAGCTCTATAAACTTAGACTGAGATGACTTCTACTAGCCGCGTGAAAACAAACCAGTCATGATTAAAATGAAAAGCAAAGGAAATTATTGAAGACATTCTGTCTGACTGATAAAGAAACTGACAAGCATGTCGTCGGTGAAATTCTAATGTACGATTTCCACCAACCGGGCCACGCAGGAGCGCAGTGCAGAGCATCGCAGCGGATGCTCGAGAATGCGCGCGTAGCCGACCGCATCCGCCCGACGGCTACAATCTGCTGGAACCCGGGCGCATGCGCGCGCGTGTTCGCGTATCAGTCAATTTCTACCTGCGGTGAGGCCGAGCGGAGCCGACCGGACGCGATGACAGCCGAGCGCCGCCGTCCACGTACGCGAGCAGCCGACCGGCTGCCGCGGCATACGTGCGGCTCTAACCGAGTTCCAAGCAGTGTAATTTCCATGCAAACATTGTATAGAAGCCTGAATTTCCTTTAGCACAGTGTGAAATGCGCTCCGGCGCGCTCCGGCGCGCTCCGGCGCGTACATAACAGTGCGTAAGTCATTTTGTGATAAAAACAGACGACATTGCGAAAGTGACAATATTATTTGAAATGAAAAAGATTATTAGGATTTTCAAAGGTTTAATAAATCATGAAAGAGTTTATTAAAAACAATATTGCGTTCAGCGTTGGTAACGCTTGTTTTAAGTAGTTTTTTCACTCTCTTGTAAAGTAGCCATTTTTGACTTCCGCACTGTTAGAACTTCACTGACGATATCGGAAAATAGTCTGAATCCTAAGAAAAAGTTCGACTACTCTATGCTTAGAGGTTCGGAAGCCGTAAGTCCACTTAATGGGTTGCAAATAATATACTTATAATATCTTATCTCCAAGTAATTTAAGTTCAGTTACCTGTGATTTTAAAGATGATGTGGTTTTTATCCGACTGCGCGACAGCAAGGACAGGGT
Organism: Amphipyra tragopoginis; assembly: GCA_905220435.1. Lineage (NCBI taxonomy): Eukaryota > Metazoa > Arthropoda > Insecta > Lepidoptera > Noctuidae > Amphipyra > Amphipyra tragopoginis. The sequence continues at coordinate 21,403,731 of HG992014.1, forward strand.
TATATTTTTCACGCGTAACTTTGTATCTATGTGTGTGGGATTCTTTATACCTTCGACGCAGTCCAACGGCTGGATGGATTTTAATGAATGAGGTGTCTATCGATTTGTCTAAACAGTGCGATAGTTATAGGCTAGCCTTTATTTTTATAAAATCAATATGATGGCCGTGAAATACGAAAAGGGGTGAGAAACAAAAAAAAATGTCGCCTACCATATTATGTGGGATATCCCTGAATAGATCTTTTAAAATCAATATGATGTTTCCTTGACCATTTTACAGACATAAGCTCCGTTTAAGAATTACACAACGTGAAAGTTGTGCAGGATCTACATTGCGAACTAGAGCGAGTGATGGTACCTATATTAAATAAGGTGTCTATAGATAGATTTGTTTAGGCCTCATTACAACGGTAGGTACTATCAATACGCACGATACATTGATAAAATAATACTAAAAAGACGTAAATAAAAAAAGTTTATTAAAAAATCACAAAACCCGCCTGCATAAAAAGCGAACTAAAAAGATGTAAACAAGACGTACTTCTAATCATAACATAACGTCAAACTTACGTAGGTTTTCAAAAAATCATTCTATCAAATCGTCACATGCAGTCGGAGGCTACCTAAGAGCGGGGGCACACGATGTGTTGCGGCGGCGGTACGGCACCGGAGCGGTGTCGCTGCGTCGTCTTACATAGAAATATCTGTGGCATGTCACACGATGCGCTCCGGCGCCGCACCGGACTTGCAACCACCGAGACGAGGCGGGGAGGGGTGAATGCGTTGCGACGTCGGAGCGGCACCGCTCAGTTGTTTATGCGTCACAAGGAAGGACACACGCTCCCTCGTTTCGATTTTTTTTTCTCTACGATTTTTTTGCTACGGCGCCGCTGCGACATAACCCCCGCTCTAAGATATAATTCACAAACTGACTGACTAAAAAAAACATACGTAACATCCCCTTCAGACCACAGCCTTAGCTAGCTAAACTATGTATTGATAGTGGCCTTGTTAGAAACCGAGCTCTATATACATACTTAGACTGCGCTCCCAACATTCTACTCTTCTCGTCGCGTCGCCGTCGTAAACTTAGCTGGAATGTAGCTTTTCTAGCCTATGGCGCTTATAGCTTTATTACCGGGTAAGCAGAAGTGATATTAGAACTACAACGAGACGTTATATGAAAATATGTACACTTATCAATCGTCCACCGTTCTGCCAAGCATTTTTCCAAACTATGTTGTGATTTGGATTCCAGTCTAAACAGTATTTTACACGGAGCAACCCAGTTACTGGGCATTGCCGATATCCTAAGGTTAGACCGGTTGTCAGACTTTATGACTTCTGCATAGGTAGGTATGACACCCCGGACCGATGGTTTAACGTGTTCTTCGAGGCACAAAGGGTTCTCCAATTGTAATGAACAGTCACCCATCCCACCCTGACAACGATACGTGCAGCAAGCGCAGCTTAACCTGTCATATCGTACGTTCCACCCGGTTGACAATTAGCCCCTCATCTTCTATCAATTTCCTTTATTTGGGTTATCGCAGTTTACTGCTGTACTACTACTATTTTGATGTCTGGCGATGCCACCGCCCGTGTAGGCGTTGTCCAACTGTATAGATTGTAAAACTGTGGCTGAACCGTATTGCCTGCGCAGCCGCGCCTCTGCATACGCTTAGTCTATTATCGAGTACCTAAAACATTCACTGGTCACGTAAAAAACATCTTTGGATAACACTTTCCACTAATCCGAAAACAAAAAGGTTTGTAAATCAGTATTCTACAGTCGTTGTACAAAATAGGTGTCGTTTGGTTTAGCCTATTGAATGTTAAGTGCCCCATCCTAGGATGGCATAGCATCACATCTGACAAAGCTGATTTGAGGCTAGTTTTGGAATAAAAGAGTTTTGTTATCTGCCTAATTTGTAATTTTTTTATTTTATTTATATTTAATTTGGGTTTGCTCATAACTCTGGTCAAGGTCAGAGGCGACAGAGTCTACGAAGGAGCGAGCTTACCCAGAAGAAGCCTGTTCACTATAACTTTCGTGCACTATACCCTTTAGCGGGCATAGCACCACCACATATTAGAAGAGAGATTGCAAGCGCAGTGGAAAAAAGCGAGTCGGACACCAGACATCCTCTATACGGCGCCCAACTGCCAACACAACGGCTTAAAAGCAGGCATAGTTTTTTGAAATCCGCGGCGTCCCTGTCAGGAAACCCGGCTGAAGCCCGTTGTAAACTGTGGAGAGATGCCTGTCCCCCTCCCACTCACTACTTACCGCCAAGTGAACATCTTCCTGCTGGATCTAAGTTTCCGTGGCCCATCTGGAAATCCCTGAATCGCCTCCGATCTCAAGTGGGAAGATGTAATTCCAACCTCGTCAAGTGGGGCTACCTGAACCAAACAGCAGCGGGGTGTGGATGTGGAGCTGCGCTGCAAACTATGCCCCATCTCCCATCCTGCCCTCTGAGCCCAACAACCTGCAGCCAGAGCGATCTCTGCGCAGCCACCGATGGCGCCGTGGAAGTGGCGAAGTTCTGGGCTAACAAAATATGATGATTGTCGTGCCAAAGACACGAAGAAGAAGACTGTAACTTTGAAGAGATTCGGGTTGTAAGTGTTCGGGAACACAGAGGTAGGAGGCAGGTAGTGGGTTCCACAGTACATCAATGTATGTAAATCAGCAGTGCTGATTTGCGAACGGCTGATGCTTTCTTTGGTGGAGGCTGATTGGGAGCGACATTGGTTCCTCTGTTGTCCGTGCCGGTGGCATTGTATAGCGATTCCCTGATATCAACAAAAATTAGGAGATAACTATGAGGCATCCATAATCACGAAAAGGGAATAAAAGCTTCGTTTTTTTTTAAATAAACAATGATCCTCCACGAGTGACGATACTTAAGCTTAAGTACGTCCGGCGCGTCATGGACAGTCAGGCCCGCTACTAAACTTAGTGACTGGTTTGTCTTTTCACCACAGCATGAGCTATTATTGTTCAGTTCGTGCTGATACGAGAGAAGAAGAAACTGTTTTCGTTCTTTCTTTTTCCACAAAAAGATTAAACTAATAACTGGCGTGTGGGATGTTTTGTTGTTTTTACTTAGGTTTTAAGCGTCGATTAATACTTTCGGAAGCACCAAGATAAACCCTAATATCTCAGAAACTAAGAATGATAGCTATTCAAATATTTTTTAATGTTTCCGAGATGTTGGTTTATGTTGGTGACCTAGACTCATTGATTCCAAGTGTATTAAAATTTGGCTCTGTAGATTATTACTTTGATTGTTGCGTTTGGCAATAACAAGGAAAACACGGCTCTACAAGGAGGCCTGTAACACTCAACAGTGGTTTTGAAAAGCTGAAAATGCTGACGATGATACTTTTAAGCGTTGCGATAGTGCAAATGCTCAATCTAATATCGTAATGATCGTAATAATTCCTATTTGTAATTTCGACGATGGCTTTTTAGGACTAAATTGTTTTATTCAAAACCGTTAAAACACCATTTAATCTCATACATAAAAATATTTATGTCCGAGATAAAATGCACGATCGCGCTACCATCCACCCATTATAACGAGAACAATATGTTAATTTATGACAAAATCTAAAAAAAAATCATACTTTGCTGGTGCTTATAAAAACTCGAATTTAGGTGCACTCGCACCAAAGGCGCGTCCGTCCGTACGTTCATTTGAATCTAAATTATGTAAACACTGAACTCTCCCAATTATTTACAAACACACAGACACATTTTTATTAGACTAGACAGTATACAATTTCAAATCAATGAATTCAAGCACCGAGTTTTGAACATACAAAGTATCAAAACTTTATCTCACACATTACTCATCATCACATGCCATACGATCATGCCATCACACACAATATCAATGTGGAAGCAATTTACGTGGAAAGTGCGTACCAGAGCGATTTACCTCGAAACACATAAACCGCGTACGCACGGATCTTTATACGAACGAGTATTCGAACGCATTTGTAGTGTAAAATTTTATGTTGCATAGCATAATCAGGGTTTGTGTTTGACGACGGTCCTCGTCTATCACTTTTCGAATTTAGCGGATCAGAATTTGATTGGGTGGGAAGGGTTACGTAAAAAAGTTCTCGGTGGTGTGTGTAGTTTCCCAACTCGAACCAGGCCAGCGTAGTGGATCAAGGCCTCAAAACCTTTTCATTGTGAAAAGAGATCCCTGCCCAACAGTGGTACAGTGATGGGCTGATTATGCTTATGTATAGGTACTTATAGTCCATTGCTGACGGTATTAGGCCTCATTTACGGAGACGCGGGGCGTCGCGCGTCGCGTTGTGCGGCGCGGCCCGCACTGAATTCAAACATATGGCGTTGTATGAGAGCGTTTACGGAGAAGCGATTTTACACGCGTTTGCTTGAAATGCAGGCGGAGCCCGCGGATGGCATCACCGCATAGCATGCGACGTTTATCGCGGCGTCGCACGCAGCGTTGCAACCAGCTATTGCTGCAATTCTCCGTCCACTGTAAAACGTAGCGTCAACCGCGGCGGGGCCCGCGGCGTCGCACGCGCCACATCTTCATAAACAACATCGTACATTGCCATATGTTTATGTTTGCGTGTGTGATGATGCGGGCCGCTGCACGCGCTGCCGCTCCGTAAACAGAAAAATCGTACGACGCGCCGTGAGACGCCACGCCGCACACGACGCGCGACGCCCCGCGTCTCCGTAAATGAGGCCTTAGGATGTATGTTACAACCCTTTATGTTTGTCGTGTGGTAATCCTCATAGATACCCTTCGCCCGGGGAAAACGAAAGGTTATGCCGGACTGTTACCGGCTAAAAACCCACGGTATTCCTTTTCCTGACCTTTGGCCGGAGTCGTGAGATTCGCAGCTGCTTGCACCGCGACCCCGGCAGGCATCGGTTCGCCAGCACCTGGCGGACATCTTCTTCTATGGGGTCTTGCCCCACGTTCTCCAGAGAAGAGCGCGCAGAATATGGCGCGCCGCCTTCTCAGGCATGTTATTGGTCACGGGCGACCGGTATTTATGATACAACTCTGAGATAACTGAAAAAATCTTAATAGAACCAATTATATTCCCATTCAGAGAATCGAAAACACAACCTCATGTTTCACAACCAAGTTTCCGACCACAAGACCAAAACGGCTTTATAGGTACTCACGCGCATTGAATAGGTACTCGTACTTTCAAAAACAAGTGAATGGGAGTAAACACATAGGTACGTGATTCGGAAGCACGCGTGACGGCCATGTTAAGCATTGTCAGTAATTTGACATAGATTTTATTCTTGTACACTTTGAAAACGTATGGTGGAGAATGCGGGTCAAGTTCGAAGCAAAAGTAATGTGTAGCGACTTACCGTCTTGTAGAAATTGTTACATTCTGTAGAAGCGGCAATAGTTGGAAGCAACGTGTAGGCGTCCCGATTTGCAAGGCGTATTCCTACTCTTCAAATACCTCCTGATCTTACCGTCTGAAGTACTAAACTTTTAAAAAGTAGACCATCAAATAAAATAAAATAATTATAATTTTTACAAAATTGTGACGTTATTTTTATTTTATATTACCTAAATAAAAATGTTTACAATTTAATTTAATATTTATTACTGTGATGATAATTTATGAGCAGATGATCTGGTGAAGGTCACGGGAAACCGCTGGATGCGAGAAGCACAGGACCGGTCGATGTGGCGATGCTTGGGGGAGGCCTATGTCCAGCAGTGAACGTCTTTGAATGATGATGACGATGAATTTATTAGATTTTAATTTGTAATTTTAATTTTTGATTGTAATATTTCATTCTGTCATAATTTATTTATTATATGGGAATATAACCTGACTAAACGTTTTTTTTTAACTATACTCATGTCTGTAATCCTTGAATGGAATGTAGAGGTGTTCTCTTATGACAAGGTCTGTACAACCACGTTTCGCCTCTAGTATTAAGTTCTTTGTAATGGTTGGCGAGCCTATTGCCATTTTTAGGGTACGATTATAGTGCTAGGTTCGTGTCGCCTTTTACAATTCGCTTGCCCAGCCATAGACAAAATTTATAAAAAATAAACACAATCTTACAAACAAAATTAAACACATCATCAAGAGTATAGTCTTTATATCTAACGAAGACGTGTGAATCATTGCAATATGAACCTTATGTATTTGTAATAAAAGTCACATGAGGCGTCTTCGTGTGATAGAAAGACTCCTCATCCGTACAAACGTTGCAAAAAATGGCACCATGAGGGAATAGCGTGTATTGAAGAACATAATAATTAATTCATGAGAGTTTCGTAAAAGCCGAGAAGGATAAAGAAATTAAATACCTTGATACGAGGTTGTTGACATGTGGAAGATTGACTCAGCAGTCGTTGTGCCGATAATCGTTACAGTCAATGGCTTAATAGCCAAGAGCCTCGACCAACACCTCATGAGGCTCTCGTTAGGTGGCTGGGTTAAGGGCTTGATACGTGGTCCTCCTCAATTCGGCGCGTATTGTGAGGAGGTTCCTGTCTCTGGGGCTGAACAGACCGGTAGCTTGGATCCTGCTCCCGATGCCGGTGGGCTACTATTTTTATATTTTTAAATGTATACAAGTTTAGTTTTAGTATGCACTAAACCTGAAACTAGTTTTTTTCAGAATCACAAGGAGAATCGATTGACATAGTTTTTACACCACATTTTTCCCACATTCACACCACATTTTTAGTTCTCTTTCAATATGTTTCTACGCATAACAGTGGACGGGAATAGACACCTTGAGGCTTGAGACGGTCCGCTCGGTCAGTTTCCGTGTATTAGACAACCCCTACATAGCACATCTCAGGCATTTCACACTTTACTAGGAAACTTAACGCGACATAAACTAAGGTGTAACTTGGAGATTTATTAAAAAAAACCACACACATTCAGGCAGTTCTGATGAAAATCTTGTTGGGGTGTCTCGGTTTTTGTGTATACTAAAAATAAAGTTGTATATTTTTTTACAGGGAGAAAGTACATCAGTGCAAAAAATATCACCATGAGGGAACAGCGTGCATTGAAAGAACATAATACGTTCATGAATACAATCAGATGCTATCGTTCTCATTCAAATGAACTATAACGTCGCCACTATTGTTTTACTTTTTATCTGACCTAACAAGTTCATAGGTGACCTAGGCACAATATACTAGAACGCCTACTATTAGTTGAACACTCGTTCCCGCGACACTGTCTGGGTTATGATAATGGAGTGTGTGAATTTCTGTTCGCGTGCGGGAATAAAATTTCTTTTAAACTGACTAAGATGCTCCACAGTTTTCAAACGGTTATCTTGTACCGATGACTCCATGATTGAGATGAGAGCTTTAAATTAATTTAAGAACCGGCCAAGTACGTGTCGGGCCACGCGCAGTAGAGTTCCGTAGTTGCATAATAATAAATAATAATAAATAAATCTTTATTGTACAAATAAACTTACATTTGGCACTAGCTTCTACACTAGGATTCCCTGTGTCGTGGAAGCTAGGCGAAACCACTACATAAAATATACATATTAACAAAATACAATATAAAACTTACAAAACTAACAAAAATACTATACATAAACAATAAAATATTAACACTAAATCACACGAGGAGTCGGCGTCGTGTGTCACGCGGTATCTGGTAGCCGGCCCCGAAATCGTCGGAACGCTACACCTCTCGGCCAAAATTCCTCCTTCATGAACGTCGACAGCTGTTCAGTCGGCACTCTCACCACAAAGGAATATAATGCGGACTAAGAAGAGGGCTTAGTAATTTTTCAATGGTATTTGTATGAAATTTTTACTTTATCGGTTGGTCGACTATTATTCGTAAGCTTGTAAAGCCTACTTAGCTGTGATAGTTTTCCTTTTAACTTCGTTCTATATACTACTACCGTGATTTTATTCACATATCCAAAACTAAACGTTTAGCTGGCAGGGGCGGGGGGACACTTGACTCTAACAAAAATTAGCACTTTAAGGCTTAATATTTCAGAAACGAATAGCTTAATCGGAAAAGTGTCTTGACAAACCCATTATATTTTTGAAAGACCTATCCAACAACACCCCACACAATGGGGTAGACAACAAAAAAAAACCAGCCAAGTGCGAGTCGGACTCGCGCGCGATGGGTGCTGTACCGTTATTTATAAAACGGCAAAAAAATCATATCTTTTTTTTTTATTCTTTTTTTTTTTTAAAAAAACGTTGCCACACACTAAGATTTCTCTTGTATCGTGGGTGCGTTTACAGACACAAATCTCACAAACAAACGCTCAGACCCGAAACAACCATCTGTAGGCCATACAAATTTTTGTTCCGTGTGGGAATCGAACCCACGACCCGTAGCGCAGAAGCCAATCGCTTAGAAAAAAAACGTGTCGTCAAATAATAATATCTGTTGTATGGGAGCCCCCTTAAATATTTATGTTATTCTGTTTTTTAGTATTTGTTGAGCGGCAACAGAAATAGGTACATCATCTGTGAAAATTTCAACTGTCTAATTATTACGTTTCATGAGATACAGCCTGGTGACTGACGGACGGACGGACAGCGGAGTCTCAATAATAGGGTCTCGTAAAACGACCCTTCCCTTTGGGAAGGGAACCCTAAAAAAGGGAGAAATGATGACAAAATCTTCACCAGGCAAGGCTAACATTTTGTTACTAGTAATTACTGTTAGGTTGTCCGCGGTGAGCTTGCGGTGTACCTTCAGGATTAATCTTGGGATCCGTTACAGAGTTTATCTTTTATTTCAATTTATCTTACTTTGAGAAATTATTTTGTACTAGCTGTACCGTTGCAATGCACTTTTTCCTACGTACTACCTACCTGCTACCTATCTTCAGAAACAAAATCAAAATAGTAACAAAAAGGAAGAAAAACAGCACAATTAATTTAGTTAGAAACACATTTTAACAATAGTAGGCCAATTAAATGTCCTCAGAAATACTAACATAATAATGATTATGCTTAAGCAGGTAAACAATACTCGTATAAGGACACAAAAAAAATGTGAAGTAAAAATTATAAAATTACCTATTATAGTGAATTATTTAATTTTTTTCTTTCTCTTTTATTCCATTTACTATGTCGCACACGAGAAAATTCACACAGAGTATTCCTCGCTCGGGGTACACTGATATTAATAGTAGCTTGTTGCATCGAGCGCAAAGTGAGTTATTATTGCACGAGTGTTTATGATGGTGCCCGAGCGCATGCGAGGGCACTAAATTAACACGAGTGCATTAATTACTCACTATATCAAGGTGCGTAATCAGCTTTTCATTCAACTACCAATCTACCTACCGTGATAAAATATCCATTTAACATTTTTAAACTTTTCTTGCTAAATATGAAGTACCTACCTATCAAAGTTTTACAATGGTACAAAATGCGCGCCATTTGTTTGTTTTATTTTTTCACCAAGTCGGTTTTATTCAGCCGATTTTTATATTCAGCCAGTATCTTTTTGATCTTATATCAAACTTAATGAGAGACATTAAACCTCTGTGGTTTTATATCTAAATAAAAAATAAAAACAGTGTATTAATGAAAAACTGTGCAACAATGAGCACATTTCTGCACTGTTTTGGTTCTAAGCAAAAAATATGTCCTTTGTGATCGGTTTCCTAGTGATTAATGATAACATTACTACGTAGTTGAAAGAAAAAATGATTATGCCATCTTACACTTACTTTTACAATGTATTTAATAATCACTCTTTTAATAACATTTCCCAGGTTTTTCATAACTCCCAGATCGATATATCATTACTCTCACCAACACTTTTACGGTTTCCATTTCTAGCGATCACTTTCATACGAGAATTGTTAATTAAGAAAATGATTCGTACCATAATGAGCGAGAAGATGACATTACAATAGGAATGACTTTCATTTATGGATACTTCCATGATGATAAATCGAGGAAAAGCTAAGAATTAGTCTTCGTCATCTATCATTTTCTCTGGCGCATCTAGCATTTCCTTTTCTATGGGAGGGCGCGTAGCTAAATAATAATTGTACGGATCGTGTATACCAGCTACCTAAATGATTTCATACCTATAGAAAATAACCTAACGCGATTCAAGTGCACGCACTCTTTCCGTACTCTCACTCGCGACCCATCAAAAAGATTACATGACATTATCAACATAGAAAGTTATTTTTTTCAAACAAATTCACACGAAACATGTTGAAATTTCATCGTTCATTGTAACATAGAGATGAAATTTTGTGATATTATAGCAATTCGACTTGGAAACGAATTATTATGGTGTGTTAGTTACAGTGTGCAGTGAGCGTAACTCGTAGATGTTTTTGTTTTGAGGAGTAAATTGATGATACCGTGGAAGTTCATTGAACAATAATTGTTGTATGAACTAAACCTTCAAATAAATTACTTATTTGAAGGTCAAAGGCCTATTTTAAAGGATCTATTATTTTTTTGTGTGAATTCCTTCTCTCATGTCTACATTGCTCTCTAATAACTTTGCTATATCATAATTGTGTTTTCTCAAATAGTTAAAGATATTGATTTTAAAAGAGTAACCATGTAATTTCTTGCCGGATCTTCTCCATAGGAAACAACTAATTGGAACCGTGCACCTAAATTCGACTTTTCATAAGCTCCTGTAATGGTTTAAGTTATTTTTATGATTATGTTTTTGAGTTTGTCTGTTTGCATCTTGGAAGTAAACTATCCTTATTTGAATTTTCTATAGATATAAGATCTTGTTGGTAGCTGTTATGGTGTTAGCTATGATTGAAACCATTTATTTAGCTGGCTTTGTTGTCTATCTGTCTGCTACAAATTCCTAATTTGAATCTTCTATAGCTATACAATCTTGTAAATGGCTTTAAAGAAGCTCACACTTCTTTTAAAAGCTTTTCTTTAGCTTATTTTGTTCTCTGTCTGACGTTTGCTACAGCAAACGCGGGATACTAGTGGAGCGGGTCGTCAGGGGACCTCTAGAGTTGTATTCAAGGGATTTCTATGAAGCATGTCACATCACCGTGTTCCACGTAAAGAATAGCACTAACCCATCTCTTCCCGTGGCGTGGGTGTTGTAAAAGGCGACTAAGCGATTCACTAGAGGATCGGCAGCAGCGTTCTCGGAGTACTTTAACAATCATACTGCGATCGCCTAACCGCCTTCCAAACGTGACGATTATAGCAACCCCCTCTCCCCCAACATGGCTTGGGGAGGCCTATATCCAGCAGTGGACGCCCTTCGGCTGAATGATGATGATGATGATGTCACATAATAGGCGAGCCCGGGGCGCGGGCGGTACGTGTCATTAGCGGGCCTGCGTGAATTGTATTCAAGGGATTTCTATGAAGCATGTGTCCCATTAAATATGAGTGCTGGCCCATCGTCGGCACGATCCGCTCGCGCCCGCTTAAGTTGACCTACAATGAGTTTTGATGTGACTTTATAATGGGCCACGTTAAATACGTTTAGATTTAAATCGTGAACAAGGGAACAGCTAACAATTGGTGTAAAAAGAGAAAACTGACGTAAACAATCATTAAGTGCGTTCCTCCCACAGAAATATAAATAACATGATAAGAGCTGCTGTTTTCAAGTAGTTTTTTTTTCTAATTATCTGGTTCTACCAGCCCTTGAAATGAATTTGTTGAATCTCTAGAGGATGGGCAGCAGCGTTCTCTGAGTACTTTAACAACCATATTGCGATCGCCAACCCGCCTGCCAAGCGTGGCGAATATAGCAAAGAGTACAATCATGTATTAAAGTATCGGTCACTTACTACCAGTCACCCTATATCTATACAGGGTGGTAATTTGAAATGGGGCATGAAGGGCAGCTACCTTAACCATTGTAGCTACAGGAAAACGTTCTTAGAAGACTACCCCTAACTTTTGGGATAATTTCAATCGGCATTCACAGATTTTGAAAAAAAAGTACAGTCAGCGAGAAAAAGGGCTGTTTTCACAAAACTTTTTTATGATGCCAATCGATCCCATTTCCCATAAGGATTAAAAGAGTCTTCGGGACCAACTGAGGTTTGAGTACTAGAAACGTCAGAAATAACAAAAAACTATTTGAGATGGGTTAGTTTTAAGGGCACCTACCTTAATCGTTGTCGTTACAAGAAAATGTTGATAGAAGACTGGCAATAATTTTTGAAATTATTTCGAAACGGACAAAAAAAGAGAAAAAAAAATTGGTACAGTCAGCATAAAAATGGTCGGTTCTCACAAAACTTTTTTCTTATGGTGCCAATCTATCCTATTTCCCATAAGGATCAAAATACTCTTCCGGACCTACTGAGGTTAGAGTACTAGAAACATCAGAAATCACGAAAAACAACATTTCGTTAAAAGTTATGTTTACGCAGAAAAAAAAGATTTTTTTATTTTCAAAATCTGTGAATGCAGTTTGAAATATTTTCAAAAATTATGGACAGTTTATTACCACCCTGTATATATAAAAATGAATCCCTATTTCCCTTGGTCACGGCATCACGCGTGAGCGGTTGGACCGATTTCGCAATTTTTTTTTTGTTGTTTTTGTAATTATCAGGAGAAGGTTCTTATGAAACAAAACCTTGATATCTAAAAAAAAAGTTTTTTTTTTTACCGTATTTATGAAAATGTTTTTAACTTTTTTTTACTATTTTGATTTTATTTCTGAAGGTAGGTAGTAAGTGGGAAAAAGTGCATTGCAACGCATGCCGGGTACAGCTAGTATACAATACATATGTATAATTTTTGTATGTAAGTATTATGTCTATGTATTGTGTGTAATATGTTTTTTGCAGCAGTACACCACGGACTACCCCCTCTATCTTATTCTTTCTCTCCCTGTTCATCCAAAGGTTGTCTGGTAGATATTGCTATCGGCGATAAGACCGCCATTGTACCCTTCATTAAATTATATCGTATAAGAGCTGTGTTACAATTTTGGTGTACAATTAAGTATATTCTATTCTATATAAAGTCTATCTATTCATACACGAAATATTTTAAGGGATACATCTATAGTTGGTCAAGAAGTCAAAGACAAGTGAAAAACATTTTTTTTGATGAGTATATTATTTTAGGTAATTATTATAATTGTAATTTTGCTACAGAAATTTTGCATTTTGAAAAAAAAATTGCCCGCTTCATTGACAATAAATACTATGTAGAAACTAGCGTAATGGATGTTGAAAAAAGTAATGAGCCAGTATTTGATACGTAAAGTAAAATTTACGTAAGTAAATTAAAATTATTTAATTTAAAAAAAAATTACTTAGTTTTTTTTTTTAAATTTTATTTAAAATTACCTCCGTCCGTGTGTCACTGCAAGGGTGAGCGCTGAAAATCAGTGCTGGGTGTTTGACACCCAGCATATGCTGAGCTGCTGACCCTTTCGGCATAGGCATGCTCGACGGCATAACATGTGTATGTTTCATTATTTATTTATTTCAGTGTGTCCTTGGCTGAATAAATTTATTTTATTTCTTCTTTCATTTCTCTATAAACACCTCAGCATCAAAACAATACAACTAAGGCACATTAATACAATCCGGTCCGGTATTATTTAACCCGTACATATTATGGGGCTTTCACCCACTCTCGCTGCTCTCAAGTGCTGCTGACTGACCGCCACTTATAATAATGTGTGTAAATGACGCGCTGAGGGTTAAAGAGATATCTATGAGCTTTGCTGATGATAGACATAGCTGTAGGAATTATATTGATAGCAAAATGTGGCCGTGATTTATCTTAAACTAGAGGTCGCCAGCGGATTCGCCCACGTGGATGTCGTTTATCGCGTATTCCGCGTTTTTTCTACTATATTATGCATGTATTATACATATAAACCTTCCTCTTGAATCACTCTATCTAATAAAAAAAACCGCATCAAAATCCGTTGCGTAGTTTTAAAGATCTAAGCATGCATAGGGACAGACAGCGGGAAGCGACTTTGTTTTATACTATGCAGTGAAGGTGAGGCAAAGGGAATATTTTTACTTCCCACCAACTTTTTACGGAGAGGTCGCGAAAGCCTTCTTTGTGTATTTTTAGTTTTACGCTTGATAATTTTCAATTTTTGTTACTATTTACTTTAATATTTTCTTTTGGTGAATTTATTCAAATTCACAAAAAAAATATACAAAAAGAAAACTTATGTCCCCTTATTACAAAATATGGTTTAAACCAAGACTAAGGTAAACCCAGGTTTCAAATATACCCATCGCTTTCTTATGTCATATAATAAAAATAGACTATTTTAATACCTAGGTTTTTCTTATACCACCTTTTGTAATAAGGGGGATGATATTCTTAACCTGAGCCATTTTAGCGCCCCGAGTTAACTGACTGCGAAGAGCGATATCGTGCTAGTTGTGCCCTCCAGCTGTGTCACCGTTCTTCCATTCGTTCATGCGTGTCATCGAAATGTTCTATCACATTTATTTTATCAGGTGGTTTAGATACGACCACTTATCACTATCGAAAGACAAAAAAGAAATAAATATCTATGTATCATTTTTAATCAAGCAGAACCCCAGGCATGGTTAATTTATACCAGTAACAGATCATGTGATTTCAAGGAATTTCACGAATTCGTTAACACCCGATGTAAATAATTGTATAGTAAATATGTATTACTGAATGGTGCCGTGTGGTGCCGGACGTAAAGAATAGCACTATCCCATCTCTTCTCGTGGGTATCGTAAAAGGCGACTAAGAGATGCTCTAGAGGATTGGCGGCAGCGTCCTCTCCGAGGCACAGAGAGGTATCAATAAAACAAAGTATAGATCATCAATTCACCATAAACTTACACCATCCAACTCGTATCACATACCTCATTACCCAGAAAATGCACAAACTCTACCGTAAGCGCTCTACTGACATAGAGTTCGTAATTACGATGCCTCTATATTGTTGTCGTGTGAACTCTACAGTAGAGCAGTCTACTGGAGCAATGCCATGGTGTTTTTACGTTAATTTATAATTAATGGTAGAGCTATTCTTTAATTGTTTGTAGGAACGGGTTTTGATTCTCAAGCAAAAAATGGAAGCTACAGTACAAAGTATGCAAGACATTTGATTTATGTTAAGATCCCAAGCGCTTGCCGCAAACTTCTTTGATTTGGGCAACAAAAACCGACACTCGATCGGATCGGTCGCAAGCGCTTGCAAGCCTACACAAGCACGTTTGAATTTGTGAGGATTTGTCGAGGTTAGCCAAATGTGTGGTTCCAGTATGAGAAAACCAGCACCTAAGAGAGGTCTAAAAGGTTCTCAATAGTGTACTAAGTCTCACGTGGACTAAGGCCTAAACGCCCTAAGCCCTACTTGTTTTGCGACAGTAATGGGCTGATTATACTGGTCAACAAAAATTTGTAACAAGAAAGGTGCTTACTAATTTTCTAACAAGAAAGGTGCTTACTAATTTTGTAACAAGAAAAGTGCTTACTAATTTTGTAACAAGAAAGGTGCTTACTAATTTAGTAACAAGAAAGGTGCTTACTAATTTTGTAACAAGAAAAGTGCTTACTAATTTTGTAACAAGAAAGGTGCTTACTAATTTTGTAACAAGAAAGGTGCTTACTAATTTTGTAACAAGAAAGGTGCTTACTAATTTTGTAACAAGAAAGGTGCTTACTAATTTTGAATTGCTTATCTACCCTCATTCTAACGTCATATTTATTTTGTTAAGTGATTCTTAAATAATGTCAAGAAAGTGTAAAAATCCTGACAAGTTTTGTTACATTTGTGGCGTCATTACTTTTAACCCGGCGAGCATGAGCCAGGGTATCTCACACCCTGGTAAAATTTAAAAGTAGTGTATATTCTAAAATCCTCGTCTGGCGACACTAGCTGGCTCAGTAGCTGGAGGCAGGGGTGTGCGGGATGGGTTAGTGGCGTGATCGCAGCGTGGCGCGAGGCACTGGCCGCAATATACTTGCGCAAACTTGTCTCGGGTATGTTATACCCTGCCTCATTTTTGACGTATTTTGTTTACGTAATGATGTAGTCATGATTTTTAACTGTTTCATTAGTTTTTTTTCTATTATTTTTAGCTCTTTGTTGTCTTTGTTGTTTGTTTGTTTTTGTTTATTGTTTTTAGCTTTTTATTCAAAATTTTTTTATTATAATTTATATGGATTTGTTATTGGGTCATTTATTGAACATTTTTATTATTTATTTCATTAGTTACGATCAAGACAACAGAATTCATTCGTAATTTGGGCTTATCAATGATTTACGAACACATAGTACATTCAAGAAAAACAAAAAAAAAAAAAAAAACATCCGCCAGCGAATCGAAAAACAGCTTGGTGAGCCCTCACCTAGACATGCAAATGTACCCAGACGATATGTCAGATGCCAGGATTGTCCATTTATGAAGGATAAAAAACAAAACATTCCTACAATTCTTGTGCCAAGCCCATAAGTAAATGTTTGGAGCATGCAAAATTTACTTGCGAAAATTGTGCTGATCTCAACAGTACTGATTAATCGTATTTTCAATAAAAAAATAAAAAATAAGTTTAATTAGGAGGAGGATCTCATTATCTTTTAGTTTTAAGTTGATTTACATTCCAAACATTAATATTTTTGTTAAATTCTTAATTTTTGTAAAACCCTGAATTTTGTTCCTATAATTATTATATTATAAGAAAAACATGAATGAATAAATAATTATTATTTTATACAGAACTAATAATAAAGTCTTTACATTTACTTCCATTAAATAATTAATTATCTTACAAAATTAAATTAACAAAATTAATAACATAATAATAAGAACTACATTACGGTACATTAAGATAAGGGTATGTCCCACCCTGCCACATTCTTGAAGTAACTTTTTTTCACCTCATGCTCGCCGGGTTAAAACTCAGCGAAGAAATTTGACGCCATTACGTAGTAACTTAGTTATATGAACATTAATTAGGGTTTGCCATCGGACAACAATACAAAAAGTGGGTTCCACATATCTGTTGTGTTACATTATGTGGGTCTTCTCGCTGGATGGACGAAAAGATCTCGATCTATGCCTTTTTCTACAATATAATGAAATCAAGTTACATAAAAACTATTCGTATTTGGAACATTATAATTTTATTTCTATGATCCTCATCCTTGTTTTTAACATAACTAGACAAAAGTTTTCATGAGTTTTCAAAGATTTAAAGAGTTTTTTTGTTGACCAGATGTGCGAAACACAGCCAAACTATTACTACAGCAAAATAGCATACGTAGATAAAAAGCAAACAAATCTGACGTCACCCATGACCGCTGTTACGAACTGGTCAACTCGTAAAACCCGTCAAAGCTAACTGTTAAATATTACGTGGTTATGCGTAACTTGAAGGTCAGCGTGTGATAATCAGTTTGTGGAATTCTTGTTCCGATGGTTGGCATGAAGGTGTTAATTGTTTGAAGGCCAAACACTGAGCCACTGCGGTAAGCGTGTCATTGATTAAATTGTTACGGCTATTAACCCTAGAAAGATAATCATAATATTTAGATATAAAAGATAATCATGCGTCAAATTGAAGTAATATTTTAAAAATTTTGTTTATCACGCCCTCAATCATCTGCCATCATCTGCCTAACCTTTTCCCAACTATGTTGGGGTCGGCTTCCAGTCGAACCGGATGCAGCTGAATATCAGTATTTTACATGGAGCGATTGCCTATCAGACCTCCACAACCCAGTAACTGGGTAATACGATACTCTTTACCACGCCCTCAATATACCTGACATATGTACAGATTTTAGATGTGTATCTGAACTGAGGGATCAAATCTTAAATCCTTGCAAAACAAAAAGACAGAATTAGTAAAAATAAAATAAATAAAAACCTGATGGGATACTCCAAAAATTTTATAAACGCGATTTAAAAAAGTTATGGTCGAAAAACATGATCCCTCAGTTCAGACGCTCGAAATAAGTGTCACATCATGAATCTCAGAATATAACTGCAATGATAGATTCACTTCTATACGATTCTGTTAGCTCTCGATTGATGATTCAGCCGAAAGATGCCCACTGCTGGACATATACCTCCTCCAATATTTGGTTTTACCAAAATCGCCACGCTTGGCAGCCGAGTTGGCGATCGCAGTATGGTTGTTAAAATACTCAGAAAACGCTGCTGCCCATCCTCTAGTCCCTTAGTCGCCTTTTACGATTATTATAGACAAATTCAAAATATTTTTAATCACGTATTTAAGACGTCACAAATTCGACACGATTTAGCTCACAACCTAGTTTCTATTATGAAAGCTGAAAATATTGAACAAAGGAAAGTTCCGACACGAAATGTCAATAAAACTGATATTATTGATAAAACTAAAAATTTGTCGATATTTCAATGATCGCAATCGAATTTTATTATTATCGATACAATAATTATCGTCTGGCCATAAATATTATTCTTATTTACTTGAGAGTAGGCTATAGTGCTAGCGATTAGCGATTTGTAAAATAAGATCTGCCATATGTTTGGCAAATTAAGCGGTTTAGTATCTAGTCTTACAGCCTGAAAGTCTGACAACCGGTCTTACCTTAGGATATCGGCATTGCCTAGTCCCTGGGTTGCGGAAGTTGATGGCAGTCGCTTCGAGTAAAATACTGGTAGTTTGCTGCATCTGGTTGGACTAGAAAGTAACTCCAACATAGTTGGGAAAAGGCTAGACAAAACAGAACCAGAAGTCTTATAAAATGCAGTTATTGATATGAAACAGCTGCAACACTGCAATATTTCTGGCTGTTAGATTTTTCTAGCTCTGAGCATACAGGGTCCCTGCTCACGTCGTAAGTGTGCAGCGCATGCGATGGACTCAGTCCATGAATGAAAATTGCATGCGCGCATACTTTGGGGCTACAGAGGGGGGGACTAACCTGACCACGTACCGTGGTCGGATGCTCTCTCTGTTTCGGGCACTTAAACCAGCTGACAACGTCTCAGCGCAACGATTATCGGATCAGGTGCGAGTCATCTAACGTGATCGTAGGTTGGATGATGCCGCGCTTTGTGCTGAAATCGTGTATTACAGCCGAGCCTAATTTAATGTTAGTTAATATTCAATTCAAATATAAAGGTTTTCAGCGTTATGACTTGTTACTTACAGACTTGCTATAGAAGTACCTACCTGCTCTGAGGAAGGCGGGAAGTTATGTCGGACTCTTACCATCTAAAACCTCTATGGTGTATCTCTGAGGACGTATAGATGCGATCGCGAGATTTACAAGTGCATTAATTCGCAGCAACCACATACTGTTTAACCGCGATATTTGCTTCTGCAAAGCTTTCACAACTACGTCGCCTTTTAAAATACGCTTAGAAATAGATTTTGTAGATATTTTTTCACTTGAGACCAATTAAATAATGTTAATTTGACGACACAATTGGCACAGTGCCTGCGCTGAGCTGAGCTTGCCTATATTTGTAAGTATTTGCATACTCGACTAAATACTCGACCATAATCTACAGATAATTATTCCGGGTCTGGGTGTTAGTGGATCTAAAGATTTGTGTCTGTAAATGCACCCGCGTTCAGTAGTATATTAGTAAGTGACAAATAAAAAAAAATACCTATAGATACATCGCCCGCTGTCAGTGTGACCGCGCTTCACTCTTCATAATATTAATTCAAGTATAGTCACTTATCATACAAAAGACTTTACTTTCTCCCATACAATTTAATTAGGAAAGCGTTGATTCGGGGCTTTTGTAGTGTAGTAACGCACTGTTTAGTTTTATTATGTGAATAAGAAAGGTAACGCACACTGGATATTTTTATTAATGTTAGAAAGATAGATAACTTAAAAAATTGTTTCAATGTTGTGAATATCAGTCATAGAATATTATTTTGGGAAACGGTCTTAGATCAATTACAATAATTAAAAATAGGAAGAAGAAGAATAGAAGAAGATACATAAAATAGAAGGGAATGAACATTATTTAGAATTAGATTATATAAAGTATATTACATTAAATAAATAAAAAGAGACAGAAACATTCATGATGCATTCCTTTCGCAGTACTCCAGGTATCCCGACAAACTGAAATTGACGACACGTTTGGTGCAGTGGCTAAGCGATTGGCTTCTGCGCTACGGGTCGTGAGGCCTATGGTTATTTTGGGTCTGGGCGTTTGTGTATGTGAGATTTGTCTGTAAACGTACCCACGATACAAGAGAAATATTAGTGTAGGGCAACGTTTTTTATAAAAAATAAAATAAAAGAACTCACCCTCCATTCATCCGCAAACACATAAAATTTTTCGGTTTAGCGTCCAGGAGGGCATTGAGTTCGGCGAGACTTCGCGGTATGGGCGATCGTGAACGAGCCACAGTACGACATGTCGGAACAGCAAACAGCTTATGTTTTCTGCTCCGGCGGTAATTATTGGGAACAAACAAACAAAATCGGCACAACTTGAAATTACGATCAGGGGCATCTACTTTTTATAGATACACCATAAAAAAGCTAAAATCAGGAACAATGTAAACTTAAGGTATTCTTCTTCTTTCGTGTCAGCACGAGCTATACGAAAATAGCTGATGCTGTGGTGAAAAGATTAGCCAGCCAGCAAGGTTGGTAGCGAGGCTGACTGCCCAGGGTGCGCCGGACGTACGTAGTATCGTCACTCGTGGAGGCTCTTTTTATGCACTTAAGGTATTGATTTCAATTGTTCTAGATTTACCTTAGTTTGGATTTCCTTGTTGGTCTAGTGGTCGCAAGCGCCACTGCTGAACGTGAGGTCCTGGGTTTGATCCCCAGGTTGGGCAAAGTGTTATTGCGTTTTTTCCAGTAGCAGCCTGAAGTCTGGATTTGTGCCTGGTTGATGGCAACAGGATCGCCCACTTTTACAATGGAACTTAAAAATAACGGCAAAATGAGGGTGAATACACCTCCGCCCAATCCATTGGGAAACAGGCATTTTTTATTTTATTACATGTTCTAGTAGTGATTGTGTATAATATGTTCTAGCTAGATTTAAAATAATAGGTATTAATAAGGTTGAGCTACACGATGGCTGATGCATGCGTGCCGTCAGTTAGGACAGGTCTTTCCTCAAAAGGTCATTCCAGACGTTGCCCTACATTGTTACACTCACACAGTTTTATATTACAATGTCTGGACTTTAAAAGAGACCTTGACCTCTGAGTTTGTATCGGCTTTTCTTCTCACATAGGACATGCCGGCGCCATCTAGTCTTAAAAAAATATTAGATTGACTCGTAAAAGTGTCTGTAACAGATTTATTTACAGAAATAAATATCATTTCATTTAATACTATTAAAACAATTTCAACTGTATTACAATTTGTTGTAAAAATATTACAAAAAGCAAGTTTTCATTTATAAATAAAACTTTTGAAACTTTGTTTATCGTCGCCTTAAAATGAAAACCTCGGGAATGCATTTGGTCCTTGCAAGGTTCCTGTAGGCTTTCACGTGGCCGAAGTCGCAGGCAAGAACTAGTCAATTATATTTTTACATCATTCAGCCGAAAGACGTCCTCTGCTGGACATAGGCCTCCCCCAAGCATCGCCACATCCACCTGTCCTGTGCTCCATATTGGGGGATTTTCCATAATCACCACGCTTGGCAGGCGGGTTGGCGATGTATATACAGGGTGTAAATGAATTCGTGTAATTCCTTCAAACCACGCGATCTACCGGTAACACAGATTAACCCTAAATGGGATTTTTTGAAAAATAACCAAAAAAAAAATTAAAAAAAAACTTTTTAGTTTTCTATTTCTGAGTCATTTTAGAGCCTTGATTTACGTGACTGCAAAGAGCGATATCGCGTTAGTCGTGGCTGCCAGCCGTGTCACCGTACTTTCATTAATTTATGCGTGGCATCGAAATGTTTACACAAATAAAATATTTTTTTGGCAAAAAAAAAAAAAATAGTTTTTTACTGAATCCTGATTAGGTGGTTTAGATACGAACGGTAACAAAGCCGCATGGAAAAAAAAAAAAATTTAGTTTTATTCAAGCTTAATCACGTGCGGGGCCTGTCTACACCAGTAGTAGATCATGTGGTTTTAAGAAATTACACGAATTCGTTAACACCCTGTAGTATGGTTGTTAAAATACTCAGAGAACGCTGCTGTCCATCTTCTAGTGAATCCCTTAGTCGCCTTTTACGACGCCCATGGGAAGAGATGGGGTAGTGTTATTCTTTGGTATCGTCTTGTTTTCCATAAAATCATTTGTACTATTATTGTTTTCCATAATCGTGCGCCCTCGTAATATTTACTTGCACTGTTATCATTTATACGAATAACGCTTGTCATATCAACTTATTAGTCACAACTTTTATTTGCAATAAAATAAGTTTCCATACATAATAACATGTGTCATTCATTGTCATCATTAGTTTCTATAAGTAACACATTACAAAATCGATACTTGACCATAAGCAACTATTATAATACGTAACCCAATAAACAGTTAGTCAAAATCAAAACGGCCAGATTTCCTCTTTTGCAAAGCAAGCATGCATGGTAGATTAGGTTTAGAAATTTTATGGAAAATTGACAATATTGAAAAATAAAAATATGGCAAATAAATGTATGGATAAAAATTATTATGACACTTGATCGATTATGACCAATGAAATGAGTGAAAATGATTTTATGTAGTTTCACGATTATGGCAACTGAAGCGTTATTTCTAATGAAATTATGGCAAATACAAATATAGTACCTGTGTAAAATTATTGCATTTTAAATTATGGCAAACATTAGTAAACCCTATTAGTCTACCACACGGCAATTTTTTACAAACCAACAGTATTAGTTCCTCCATCGTTTTTATTCAAAAAAAGAAAGATTTGTCGATTCACAGTGACGGGTCACATAGTATCCGGTTGTACCAACCACATTTTTAAGTAGGTACCTGTCACTCTTTCTGCAACACAAACATAAAAAATAATGTAAGCTTAAGCAGTGACAGCTGACACTATAATACAGCATTTCTCTTGTATGACCCTTAACATAAGTATGACAAGTAATACATTACACATACGTAAAATCACAGACATTATAAAAACATACAATGCACAGGCTGTTTAATTTTAAGCAAAGGAAAAATCTACTGCAGAGGTGAATCATTAAATTAGCTTGCATTATTAAGGTTGCTTGCCAAATGAGTTGATTTTATTTATGTCATTACGACATAATTATTTACAGTCAACAATACAGTTAGGTATACAGGCAAACAACTGATATCCAAGCATTATGCAGGCTACTGTCATTGTAACGCGTCATCCTACGTGAGCAATCTACAAGCGACGCGAAGCGGCACGGCGCGACGCGAAAACAACAAACAGTCGATACCTATTGAAGTGTCCTACGTGGCCAAACGCACGTGGAGTGCGGTGCGGCGCGGCGCGGCGCGAAGCGAACGCTGTCAGTTGGCTTGATATTTTCACTCGAACTGGATGCGGTGCCGCACAGTGCTACTGAATGTCGGCGGCGCACGGCGAGCGGTCCGCGAGCTCGTAGGACAAAGCCGCCGCTTCGCACCGCCTCGCGTGTCACCGCACCGCATCGCTTCGCAATTCGCGTCGCTTTAAACCGCCTACGTAAGACGTCGCGTAATTGTGTGCGTAATATTTTTTAAGACTCGCTAAGACAAGCAATGGCAAAGACTTGGCCACTCAACCAACACGCACAACTTTGTTAAACTACGAATATTTTGGGTTGCCTGTATACTAACCTTTTTGTTTAACTGTATATTTTCGGACTGATCCTAGGATGATTACAATTAAGCTAGAGCACTGTGATTTAGAACATTACAGAATAAGCATAATCAGTAATTAGCCTATTTATATATTATAGTCCCACTGCTGGGCACGGGTTTCTTCTCGGAATGAAAAGGGTTTAAAGTTTTAGTCCAACATGCTGACTTGGTAAGGATTGGAAAACTACACACACCATCGAGAACTTTTTGCAACCCTCTCAGGTGTAACAATAAAAAACGTATACACATTGACAAAAACATGTATATCACTTCGTCCACAACCTGTACATGCTATAAAATATACTACAGACACACACAAACAAAC
This sequence comes from Amphipyra tragopoginis, assembly GCA_905220435.1. Lineage (NCBI taxonomy): Eukaryota > Metazoa > Arthropoda > Insecta > Lepidoptera > Noctuidae > Amphipyra > Amphipyra tragopoginis. The sequence goes on from HG992014.1 coordinate 21,427,828, forward strand.
AATCACACATCCAACCGTAATCACATTCATTCATATAAAAGTACTCTTACTAACAAAAGTAAAAATAACCATGCGAAGTCGATGAACTTCTTTAAAAAAAGTGAAAGGGTTTAAAGTATTCGAGACGTACAAGATTCGGGTTCCGGTGATATAAAAAATATTTAATTGCACGTTCAGTTAAGATCGCGTGATTTGGATGCAAAAAAGCGGTATATGGTAAGTGTGGTAAGTGTATGAACTGGTTATTTTCTTCTCAGTTGTATAAGTCTGTAGGGGGGTTGAGAATGCAATTCCCCTCTATTACGGGATATAGAGTCGCATATCGATGAACTTAAAGCCAAATTTCGCTGCTTTGGATGAAGAATTGAAAGAAAAGAACCTTGGGGTTGACTTAAAGAAGTCAAGAGTGAATAGGTTACTTCTAGGCAAGCGTGCTTCACCGTCGACCACATCATCGCTTATCATGAGGCGAGATATTGGTCAAACGTGAGCCAGCAGATAAATAATTTAAAAAAAATGACAAAATTCAAAAACGCTTATTTTAGAGGAGAGCCTTTTAAGATAACATTGTTGAAGAAAAATGGCGCCAAAAATCGAGCAATGACATTTTGTGATGCCACTTCGTAATTCTTGCCGATATGAATGTGAGTTTCATGTGCCAAAAAATAAGGGCTATATTTGATTCCGCTGTCTCCTTATGTAGTTTGAACATTTTGGATTGTGTGGTTATTCATGAAAAGCAGCGAATTGTGCCCTAAAATGGCAATACGCTCGCCACCTATTACATGGGACTCAGAGTCGTAACGTGTGTGTACAGACTACTGTATTAGAACGCCTTTGCTGACCCCTAGGACATTACAGTCATCATTAAGTGGTTGGAAAAGCTTTGAATAAAACAAAAAATCATTACTATTTCCGTGAGGAGGCAGAAACTACAGAACGCCGCATGCTACGTATATTGCATCTTTTGCTTTTTACATTTTTGGTAAATAGGCCGATGGCCTACCTGATAATAAGTGGCTGCCGCCACCTATATAACCTTAAGAGTATGGCTGATGCGTTACCAACCCTAGAGATAAGGTTGAATAGTCTCATGTGCCCGTAATTTAAACGCTGCTTGGTTGCGGAAATAGGTATGGTAGTAGTACTTCCTTCAACGAATTCTTTTCCAAGAAGCTCCACTACTATTGAAAATGTTCCTGCATCGTTTAATGTATGTGCGCCGGTTGCATGTGAGCACTTGACCTTTTTGAAGGACGACGCTAACAAGGTCAGTGCATGCGCAGGGGCAATTCGTGAAGGTCCCGTGAAGGTTGTCTCAGATACTAAGGCCAGTATCGAGTTCCGAATCAATCGAATTAGATTCCAATTAGTGTCAAATCGTACTTTTGAAATCGACAGAAATGCTCGATATTGTTCGGGCAGCTTTCATTTGCGAAATCTCTCTTAAGTGTCGTTTTAATGACAAGAGACGAAAGAAGAAAATATTGTCGAATGTGTGGTATTCTACTTTATAGTAGCTTCTCCTCGGAGTTATTTCAAATGAAAGCTGTTGAACAAACGCTTGCGAGCATCATCCCAAGTGATATAAACGTAATCTTCAGATGTCAAACATTTGAACACTTTTTTTTTTAATTCGCAATCTTCAAAATATCTTCTCAAATAATATCCAAGCTACACTTTCGAGTGAGTTTTCAAATGAAAGCCACGTAGAAATACTCTTTACTCCTCGCTTGAATCTCTCCTGATGCATTTAGGTTTGATAACGCTTAGAATTTTCATCCGTTTTAGATCGTGAAGATATTTATGAGTCAGCTCGAAGAAAGTTATATCCTGGATGTCTAAGATTACCTAATAATGAAAGCAGTTGTCTGATTCATTGAGTGAACTAGATGCCAATATACAAGGTTAGTCAGAAAGGGGGTAAGTACTAATCTGAAAAGGTGTTAAAGTACCCATAATAATGAGTAACTTTTGTTCTACAACTTTCCCCAAAAGTCAATAGTTTAAGAGAAATAGCTGTTCAAAAATTACTAAAAAAAAATACGCTAAATCCTATCTATCCTCAGCTATGACCAGCTGTGTTTACATTTTAGGTTATATTTGGGGTCACGAATTAAAAGTTCCATTTTCTGAACTCGTAACTGAAGTAGGGACGAAGAATTTTTGAAAAAACTAAAATAAAAACTATTTTACATGGAAATAAAAATGATCGAATTTTGAAATTTTAACACTTGCTTTTAAACCGTCATCAGTGATCCTTTCAGTGGTCTGCGGATTAGTACCCCCTTTCCGACTAACCTTGTATACAAGGTGGAATAAACTAACGCCACCTCGAGGGAAACTTCCTCACTACACGCTGGAAATAGACGTGTTTTGTAAAGTTCAACAAAACCCAGCACGCTTAGTGGTAGGATCTATATGGTCAACCTGGCTAGCTACTGCTTGTCCGTTTCGAGTTTACAATTACCTCCCGCCGCGCTTCTCGTACCGCGCCTCAAGCGATACCCGCTTAGTGCCGATAGCATCGCTGGTATTGGTCAGTGGCACCGATAGCTGTGACGTTGAAACGGTCGACGCTGGCAAACTTGAGTCGGACGGGTTGTACCACCCTCACATTAAAGTCTGGCGCCAAGCAGTTTACTGTGTTCCGTCGTGTGTATGTGAGAGCCAGAGGGGTATAGGGGAATTCCTCTATATCTCTGTTACTTGGATATGTGTGTTCCATCTTAGACCCTGTCTGCGCTTACCATCAGATGTGACGAGTGTGAAATGCGACCAAGTCAAATAATAAAACAGTATCTTATGGCTCTAAATCTACTAGGAAGTTTGACTCTGTAAATTGACTTGTGCATCCGACTTTCAAACTGTGGACACATCAGCAAATCGACTTTTGCAAGTTTTACGAACTGAGCGAGCCCTTGCGTGCAATTACTTGCGTTAAAAAGCTTGCTAGTGGATTTGGCGTTTCTAATATTGAAGAACCCAAGAGTTACTGGAAGGAAACTTTATCTGCCTTTATACAGGGTTAAGTGAAAAACACCAACAACCTCTTAAGGTACTATTGGGGCTATAAGGGGCTATTGTACTCATCATTATGAACAAGTTTTACTATGGAACCAAATCTGAAAACGCGAAAAAAAAACAGCTGTTTTTTGGCGAGTTATGCGAACAGTAAAATGTAGGGAACAGCTTTTTTTTTCGCGATTTCATATTTGGTCCCATAGTAAAAATTGTTCATAATGATGAGTACAGTGACCCCTTACGAGGTTGAGCGTTATTTATGTTACACCTTGTATATACCTTTACAAAATGTCATAAACCATTACAATTATTTACTGTAATTTACTAATATAGGTAACTATATTGTCTAAATCAACGGCTTTCTAACTTTCAAGACAAGGCAATATCTAATAGAAACACGTTTTATAAGATTCCTGGCGTATCTGTGTGAAAATCTTTTTTGAATTGTCTGGATAGTTTAGAATAACTTTCTGCTGTTTCGACCTTCAATTTAACTTTGAGTCTTAGTACCGCCATAAATGTTTTAAACTTTCGCGATTTGTACACATTATAAAAGTATATATATGTTACGGCTAATAGCCGAAGTGCGGCTACACCTAGTTTTAGCCGGGTACAACTAGGTGCAGCCGGCCACATGCGGTTAAACTTAAATCTATCCTACTTATCTTCGGTTAGAACTAGGTTTAGCCTTCATCATAGCGGCTAGAACTAGGTGCAGCCGCACACCGATGGTTAAGGGTAACCCCGACACGGATAGGTTAGGTTCGAAGGGGATGACGGGGGCTAGAGTGAGCGAGCGAAGCGAGCGAACGAAGCCCCCGTCATCCCCTTCGTGTTAGGTTACTTTAAACCCTGCAGACAGAAATAGGAGCCCCGCACAGCGGGGCTCCGTCGACTTAAGCTCCACCTAGTTCTAACCAATTGCTACTGGTTGCACCTAGTTGTACCCGGCTAAAACTAGGTGTAGCCGCACTTCGGCTATTAGCCGTAACATATATATATCGGGTCTACTCGCGTAAAAAACTTTAAGAGGCACAAAATACCTTTTATCCCGACGTTTCGGCCGAATTACACCGGCCGTGGTCACGGGTAGACTGAAGTGGCGGAGCAGTTGTCATCTTCGTAAAGCAAGGATATGTTCATCTATCCTCACTCGATCTTGATTTTTTATTAAGTTATCGTGGGTACTTTGACATACCACACTAACGACGTCTTTACACTTTTTTACAGTTTTTTACGGTTTTTACAGTTTTTTACGCGAGTAGACCCGATCTATACTTTTATAGTTAGTACCGCCAGTTATCTTTTAAAGATTTTTTATGTGATAGATTGGAAAACAATCTGACGGCATTGGTATACAACGTGTAATAAAAACGCGTGGCCATATTTAAGGCGCTGATGGACTCTAATTGAGAGCAACATTCAATAGGTCAAATAAAAACGTCGGCCAAAAAAATTTCGACTATACGAATTGACCTCATCGGCTGATGCCATTAGTATGAAGACTCGAAAAAAATGGCTGTATTCTTTTGTTTGACCTTTCAAATGTTGCTCTGTAAAGGTTCACGTACATTATGTCGGGCCGCAGCGGGTCGGGTCGCAGCGCAAAAATCCGTTCAAATCGCTCGTATGTATTTTGTATGAACTATCGCACACTATGCCGGGGCGCAGCGGGCCGCATATTCCGCCGCGGATTTTGGTTGCGTGCGATGCGGCCCGCCCCGCCCCGCTGCGCCTCGACACAGTGTGCTATAGCAAGCGAATTGGAGTGCACGCGCGCATGTGTTCATTTTACGATATTTGAGTTTTTTTGATATTTGCGTGCTCCTGTGGTGTTCACAAGAATGGATGAAGAGCTTTTGATTAATTTAGTTCATGGATATAAAGAGCTATATGATTTGCAAGTCTGGCAGGGCAGAACACCGTACTCAAAATCCGTCAATACGCTGCGACCCGGCCCGTCACTAATGTGCTAAGTTGGCATTTTGCGCTGCGCTGCAGCCCGCTCCACCCCGCTGCGGCCCGACATAATGTGCGCGAATCTTTAGAGTCTAAATAATCCTTAAATACAACCACGCATTTTTGTAACACGTTGTATAGGCGGCGGTAACCAGTGAAAGGTGGGCGGCTTTGGGGGCTGTCTCATGTAAAATTGTCGTTCAAAAAGAAGTAAATATTTCTAGTCTATTTTGAATAAACAAGTTTTGAATTTGAGTCCAAACATCCTCCTAAAATATGACCACGTATTTCTGATACACGTTGCATATACTTACAACATCAAGAGGATTGCTCATGAATCGCCAAAAAGACAAAGTTGTGAAGTCCCATGCTTCATGTAATTTCACTGGCACCCTTCAAACCGGAATATAGCAATGCTGTTTGGCGGCAGAAATAGATATGGTGGTAGTACGCACGGCTATACATATCCAGTTTAAGCTGATCTAGTATTGTATGGACTTTCCATACAATGAGAGGTCAGCTTATACGGGATACCTATATCTTGATATTTAGTCGTGTGTACTTCCCCAGACGAGGTTTTTATAGGGAACTCTGTTACCTATCAACAAGTTTCATTTAGTTCTTCCCTCAATCTTGAGTTATTTATTTCATTAAAAATAAAACATAAAAAAAACATTTTCATCTCGTAATTTTCTTTAAATAACTTAAGGCCGGTTCTGTAGCCAAAAAAAATCGTTTTGCTTACCAATGGTAGCGTTTTAGCGTTAGAGCCGTAAGCTAATTTTACCTGTGATACTAGCCTCAGGTATGGAAGAGTTTACTATGTAAAGCTATGCGGCTATTATTGCTAAAGATACAAGAGTCTTACATTTTACCGATAACGCTCAGTAAATCCTAGTAATCCGCCATTACTGTTTTGATATTATGGGGTGCAAATATAATTTCAAAATCAATTGAGCAAATGCTAATGCTAATAATGATTTTTCATAAAATATGATTGAGCTAAACGATGGCTGATGCATGCGTACCGTCAGTTGGGACTGGTAAACTCAAAGCTGCTATGGCTCTTTCCTCAAATGGCCATTCCAGACTTAGCCCTACATTGTTATACTCTAATAGTTGTTATATCTAGTAATACATTTAATTCTCGTAAAGAATATATATATATATTCTTTATGAGAATTAAATGTCTTTAACCAGATACCACAATGTCTTGACTTTAAAAGAGACTTTGACCTCTTTTTTTGTTTAGGTATTTCTTACCAGAGATAGTCCGACAGGAAAAGCCGGCGCCATCGACTTTTAAAAATGTCTGTAACCGATTTATTTACAGAAATAAACATCATTACTCATACCAATAATAATTTATTCAAATAACATAAGTATTCAGACAGAAAGTTTGTATGTCTAGCCTTGGCTGAAACATCATTACGCTTTTATGTAATAAAGTAATAAATCAATAAATACTTATTATATAATTTTGAAACTGTAATTCTAAACGTATTTTCAAAAGTCTTAAGTAATAAGCTTTCTCATTAATTCATTCTATGTAATGATTTGTTACGTTAGCTAAAACTTGATTGACATATTTTCTCAAGGTCAGTCTGAATTATTATGATGAATAATGGATTTTTATATCCGTCTATATTTAGTTTAGTATTGTAGTATTATGTATAATATTTACATCTTTACACGCCATTGCCCTATATCTTCTCCAGTTCACTCTATTCCATTTTAAAGTTGCCTGACACAAATCGCTGTGTGCGATTAGGCCTTCCATTGTACCTATTTTTAAATCTGTTACTATACTTGCATTTTTCTTTTGATGTACATTAAAGAGTAAAATAAATAATGGACAAAAGTTTTCATGTTCTGCCATGAGATAATGCCCTTTTGAATATAGAGACAAATTAGTTTCAAAATAAAATATTGGGGTAGAAATTGTAAATCATAATTACAGTACCGTTCAATATTAAGTATATTAAACAATATTTCGAACAAAATACATTATTAAACAGAAAAAAAATATATAAAAGCTTTCAACGTACAATATTCACAACACACAACCATCAACAAAGCTCATTAAATCAACAGTTATCCATAAACCAATTCCCAACACAACAATAACAATTAAAAACGCACTGAACTTTCGCATGAACACTAACCTACAATGCAAATCTAGCCCAAACTAGACCTAACCTACTTCGGAACCGCCAAAAAATTCGCACTAGGCATCCCAAGTTCGTGACCTTTGCAATGACCGCACGAGCCTTTCGTTATGAAACCTGGACTTACTTTTACTCCCAGTCTGAGAAAGTCCATTTCGGTGGTTGCCACACTTGGGAGAGGTTATATAGGTCCGTCGCCGCTGCGGGCGCGCAGACGTAGCTTACACTCACTATGAGGCGGTCGATAGTCTTGCTCTTATTCGCGGTCGCGCACGCGCTTCCCGCCCAAGACTCGAGCCACACCGACAACGACATTGATGGCCTCACCGACTGCCTCCGAAAAGAATCAACAACATGCCTGAAATACAAGTTCTTCTCTTTCGTCGACAAGATGATTGGACAGAAAGAATCTTTCTCCCTCACCGATGGAGTGACTGTTGTCAAGTCCGCTGATGTGCCGAAAGACACCGGAGCGCCGAGAGCTCTAGATCCTGTTTCGCGGTTGAAGAATTACTTCGAAACGCATTCCTTAAGAGTAGAAGTGAAAGGTTCTGATGTGATTGACGCGGTTTCAAGTGCAGGGCGCGCGTTTGAAGATACAGTGTCATCGTTTACTGAAGACAATGAAATTAGTGAAGGTCGAGGGAAGAAGAAGAAGGCTGCGAAGATTTTGGGGCCTTTGATTGCGGCTGTGGCGTTGAAGATGATGGCGTTGATGCCGCTGGCGATTGGAGCGATAGCGTTGATTGCAGGAAAAGCGTTGCTGATCGGAAAGCTTGCCCTAGTTTTATCAGCAATTATTGGCTTGAAAAAGTTGTTGTCACAACAGAAACATGTGACGTATGAAGTGATAGCGCATCCCCATCATACATCGAGTCACGACTACAGTGGTACGAGTGGGTACGGGGGTGATTCTGGAGGGTCTTCGTACAGCAGCAGTGGTAGTGGTAGTGGTGGTGGGGGTCACGGCGGAGGCGGCTGGGGTCGGTCGCTCGAAGCTCAAAACTTGGCGTATTCCGCGCAGAAACCTTAGCGACCCGGTTCCGTGGCCCCTTTTTCACTGATTTCTCCGATCTTCAATGTATTTAAGTATTATTTATCTTGTATGGATGTGTGCGTGCTTGTTATTTATTGAATGATTTATTTATTAATTTATGAACGTCATGCCATGACTCGCGAATTATTGTTATTCGATCAATGACGTTTTTTGCCGTTTCGTTTCTTAGTCACTTTAAGTCATTTAATTATTTTTATTTTTTTCCAAATGTTTTATTTTATTTATTTATTTGTATATACTTTGTTTATGTTAGTATTTAGTTGTTAATGTATATTTTTATTTAAAACTCAGTACCTGGCTTTAATATTTTTAAGTAATATGTAAGATGTAAATTATGTATACGTATTTCATTATTTTATATATTTGCCCCCACGAGTATATTAGGTATCAAATGTTTTAAATATTGTATGTATTATTATGTATTTTTATGCAACTAGTTCTTCCTAAATACTCATTATTTTAATAGTTATCGTTGTAATAATATAATTAACGATACAAAGATGTTTAATTGTTATATTACAAAATAAAAAAATGCAATTTTGTTTTGAGTTTTTATTTAACGAAATAATATTCTATAAATAAACTAATTAACAATAAATAAATAATAAAGAGAGAGTCCGTAAGGAGGACCAATATTTTATTAATAATTCGAATTCTATATTAATATAATCCACTATTATTATTGTTTTGTGCATTATTATGTCACATAAATTACTAGCTACATTAATTGGGTACCCCCTTGGTAACTTTGGAGGCTTTTGTATGTACCCTAGTACTTATAGTTTTATGAATATGATATAGATTAATGTAGGCCTCTATATGAATACTTAGACAAAAATTACTATTTATATTACTGGGGTGCATTAAAAGAGCTTCCACAATGTACCAATGGGGTACTCAATTGATGCAGTTGTATGTGCTTATCACAGAGCTTTTGATGCCTCTAAATGACATCAAAAGCTTTCAAAGTCGCCTATTCTAAATTATATACAAGGTATCCCAAAAGAAGTGTCAAGCGGAAGTCTACAGGTACCCGGAATCACCCCCATGTGTGTTCCGCGATTTTTTGTAGTTTTCGAGTTATGATTTCATTTCATGTTTTAACCAAACTCTAACTTTAATGACATTAATTTTTGATCATAGTTACGTGAATAGTTATTTTTTTCTAAATTAGATAAATAAAGAATGTAATTTAAGAAAAAACACGCGTTTGTCTCAACTATTCATAACACTATGGCATATGGCTCTTCCTCTGAACATCCGCTTGACACTATTTTTTCAGACAACCTATATATGCAAAACGTTATTTTAATAAAATAAACTAGCCAAAGGTAAAATTTTAAGTAAATCCCTAGTGATTTAAGTAGCTAGCCTACCCTAACCTTACAAATACCCTAGGGTTTATCTCACTTTGTTATGAGTAAGCTCGTGTATATTTTAAAGGTAGCCAATTAATTTCGGACTAAAAGTTAAACATCAGTAAATTACAGTTGACGCAACATAGCTAGTATTGTTTTTAATTTTATGATGAAAATAAAGGATTTTTGTGCAAACATTACGAAAATATTTACAAAATAAAGTAGCCGAAAAATCCAGAAAAAAATGCACCTTTATTTATAAACCGTAACGAATCATAAACATGAATGTATCTCATGAAAGTGAAAATACAAAAACATAAAGTAGGTATTCATACAAAGTAAATAATTTAAAAGGGTAGTATTTAAACGATCGAATATAAGTTCAAAGTAAGGGTGTCAAAAATACTGATTATGGCGTACTGAAATACTAAGTGGGCGAAAGACTGAGGGCGAACACAAATATTGAAAACGGCGACTTAAAATTACGAATTTGAGATACTAGTTATTCAAAACGATCAGTATAATAATTCTTAAGCGAACAAACACTCACATTATTGTTGTATGTTTGTAAGGTTGTTTGGGTTTCCAAATGAGCGTCGACGGAGCCCCTCTGCGCGGGGCTCCGTCGGCTATTTCTGTCTGCAGGATTTAAAGTAACACGAAGTCCTACCTATCCGTGTCGGGGTAAGGAAATGTATATTTTCGCCCACTCAGTATTTTTTTCGCCCAAGTTAGTAATTAATTCGGACACTTGGAATTTTAGTTGCTAGTAGCTCATTTTACGAATTTTAATCATTCATTAATTATCGCCAGTTAAGTTAATTTTTCGCAAATATATTTTAATGCCGCTCGGTTTAGTATTAAAGTATCTCATTAACAGTCTTCCATAATATTATTTATTCATCCGATTAATAATTCCCCAATTTAAAATAAGCAAGTGAATTTAGGTCGAAACAAACCCGTTTTATCCAGTGTGGGGACGGGCAAGCTTCCACCCCGTACACTGGGAATAGACACGTGTTGTAACATTCAAGAAAACCCAGCACGCTTGGTGGTAGGATCTGTACAGTCTGCTTGGCTAGCTACCACACTCACATTAAAGTCCGGCGCTAAGCAGTTTACTGTGTTCCGTCGTGTGTATGTGAGAGCCAGAGGGGTATAGGGAAATCTCTCTATATCTATATTACTTGGATTCGTGTGCTCCATCTTATATCTGTTATCGCTAGCGGGTAACACAGGGCAATGTTGACAAAGGAACGTAGTCGTCGATATGGATCAACGCACCCGGTGGTTATTCGACGAAGCGAGAGCATTCTGTGTAGATCAGCTGAAGAAGTCTGACCTTTTATATCTGTCTAGCTTGTCCTTATTTTATGATATTGTATTAGTGTAAAATATTATATTGTGATCTAGTTCATGTTACTAACACTAACCCAAATACTCTCAGTGGTGGAGAGTCTATGTTGGTTTTATTTACTTCATTTACCTTGCTCGCAATCCTGACATACCGATATTAGCTATAATTGTAATGATAGAATCACCCCTGAACGATTATGTTCTTTTATCTTTTACATATCCCGTCAGAGCTTAAAAAGAGGTGCGGAAAAAACTGTATTTCTCTTTATTATTTTACGTGATAGTGTGATCTTGTCGTGAATTTGTGGTCTTTGCACAAAAATCTTTTTTTTTTCATTGTGAAACTAAAAACAGAAGGTGCAAAGACGGGCGATGGAGCGCATCATACTTAATGTTAAACTGACAGACCGTATTAAAAACACGACTCTGCGCTCCAGAACGCATCATCGACGTAGCTCAAAAAGCGGCAAAACTGAAGTGGAACTGGGCGGGCCATGTCTGCCGGATGCCGGCTAAGCGGTGGGCCCTCATGTCACAAGGAGTCCTGACACTGTTAGACGGAGTCGCGGCAGACCGAAAAGAAGATGGTGGGACGCCTTGGATGGCTTCCTCAGAAATTGGCGAGATGACAACATCGAGGAAAGTGGAAGGAACGGGAGGAGGCCTTTGCCCAGGAGTGGGACAGTGTGGGACAGAAAAAAAACGAAGATTTATTATAATAACTGTGCTTTGTCAACAGTCATTTTCTGATGGTTTAACGTTAACCAAAGGCCGTATTTGTAAGCTTCATCTTACTGTCTCAGTTTTAAGTAGTGCGGTACCACTAATGGTAGTCCCACTTAAATATAATGGTACGTATAATGGTAATAGAAAAACATATTTATGAATAATGTGCACATAAAAGTAGCTATGTATGTCTCTAACATCATTTTCTCGTTTACTATGTAGAAAGATCTAGTCTTTAGATAGAGTTTATTTATTGGGTGAGTTAGTATAAATACTCCTGCTTATAAGATGTTATACCTAATATTCTCTGTACTTTAATCACTTTTTTACATTACTTTACATTTATTTATTAAGTACTCTAAATTAATACAGTAAAATTCTAAACTAAATCTAAAGTAAAAACATGAAAAATTATATCCTAAACTAAACTACAAGAGTGCATCAAAATATTCCTCCGCATCGTTGTCCACTGGAAACGTGTCCAGAAGGCTGGCAGCGTTGCCACGTTGTATGGCAACGCTAATTCTCTGGCCGAAAAACAAGCCAGCCCTCTGGTCACGTGAAGTGTCGACCAGTCTTCTTCCTATTTCCTTAAAAAGGAGACGCGCACTCGGACCCCATGACCCGAGCATTTCCACCCCAAACGTCTCAAAGTCATAGTCTCCTATGATGTTGCTATATTTGCGCCGTTTGAGGGTCTCCGTTATAATTATTTATGTACAATATCTATTTTCGAAATACGAGAGTATCTTGCAGAATGGCATGTTTTTTTAAATATATTTTATTGGAAAGTATTTATTTTACTTTTTGTAACGAAATAGGTACTACAACTGTATCCGAATTCGTGTAATTCCTTCATACCGCATGATTTAATGGTAACACAGATTGATCCGGCATGGGATTTTATCAGATAAAGTAAAAAAATAGGTATATAAAAACATGGCATTCTGTTTCCAAGTCATTTAAGCGCTCCGAGTTAACAGTTTGCGCGGAGCGATATTGCGTTAGTCGTGTCCGCCAGCTGTGTCGCCGTGCTTTTATTCATGTACACACATCAAAAAAAGTTTGCGATCACTTTCAAAAACTATTTAGCCTTTTTGAAGCCGAATTTTCGAATCGGGATTCAAAGCGATAATTATCATGATAAACATAGATTGATAGTTATCTAGATAAATCAGATTTCAGTTGGACTTTGAATTCGGAATCTTCACATACATAATTATGCTAGTGATCGCAAACTTTTTTTGATGCGTGTATGTCAAAATGTTTTAATACATAAAATTATTATTTTGCTATTTAAAAAAAAACTTTCTTTACTTGTTTAGATGTGACCCGTAGAGCATAAAAAAAAGAATTTTTTTTTTTATGTTTAATCAAAATATTTTTGCTTATAAGCTACCACCCTCTCATTAAAGTCCGGCGCCAAGCAGTTTACTGTGTTCCGTCGTGTATATACAAGCTTAGTTTTAGTATATACTAAACCTGAAACTACATAGTTTGTTTAGAATCACTAGGAGAATCGATTGACATATTTTAAAACCAATTTTTTTTCTTATATTTCAATTTTGTTTCATAGGTTTCTACTCGTAACAGTTGACGGGAATAGACACCTTGAGGCTTGAGATGGTCCGCTCGGTGAGTTTCGGTTGTATTAGACAACCCCTGCATAGCAAATCTCAGGCATTTCACACTTTACTATTGAACTTAACGCGACATAAACGACGGTGTAACTTGGAGATTTATTTTAAAAAAAAAACACATATTCAGGCAGTTCTGGTGAAAATCTTGTTGGGGTGTCTCGGCTTTTGTATATACCTACTAAAAATAACGTTGTATAAGATCTAAAGGGGTACAAAGGAATCCCTCTATTCTCTGTTACTTGGATTCGTGTGCTCCATCTTAGGGCGAGGCCACAACACTGCGTTGCGGCGTCGTATCGCAAAAACGACGTCGCACAGCAACACACAGTTACAGTTTACGCGTCGTAGATTTTTACGATGCGACGCCGCAATGCACTGTTGTGGCCTCGCCCTTAGACCCTTCTGCGCTTACCACCAGAAGCGACTTGGGTATAACGCAACTAAGTCAAATAAAAATAAAAACTTCAACACACAAATGGTTCAGTGAGCTCAGTAAACATTTTTGTTTTGAAAACAATTGTTCAACATTTGTTATTATGTTCACCAGCCATGCATATCCAATATTTGCTTTTGTGTTCATCTGCCATAAAATGTTTAGTAATAAGCACTTTAGTTCTTGTATGTCTTGGCTTTGACCCGTGCACAACTCCTCCATGGGTTTCAAAGTCAATGTCAAACCTTTTTTTATTTCTTTTAGTCCAGATTTCTGGTCTAAGAAAAGATGGATGGATTGTGTGAAGAATGATATGAAAGAGAAGGGAGTCAGTGATATCATGATGGGTGACAGGACGGAATGGAAGAAGAAAACATGTTGGGCCGACCCCAAGTAACATGGGATATGGGCAGGAAGATGATGAGTCAGATTACTGGTGCTTTCGAAAGGTCAACACTTAGGTGCACGTTCACAAGCAGTAGGTCCTGTAGAGAAGATCCGGCAAGAAACAAAGTGGAAACTCGTTAAAAAAACAAATGATTTGTCAATTTTCATTGGAGTAGTGTAAGGACAATGCAGATTAATATACAAGGTTAGTCAGAAAGGGGGTACTAATCCGTGAGCCACTTAAAGTATCACCGATGACTGTTTTAAAGAAAGTGTTAAAATTTTAAAATTCGATAATTTTTATTTCCATGCCTAATGATTTTCATTTTTTCAAAAATACTTCACCCCTGCCTTAGTTACGAATTCAGAAAATGGAACTTCTAATCCGTGACCCCAAATATGACCTAAAATATAAATACAGCTGATCATACCTTAGAATAGACAGATTTTAGCATATTTTTTATGGAATATTTGAACAGCTATTTCTCTTAAATTATTGACTTTTGGGGAAAGTCGTAAAACAAAATTTACTCATTATTATGGGTACTTTAACATTCTTTCGGATTAGTACCCCCTTTCTGACTAACCTTGTATATGTGGTTTTTTTTTTTTTTTTTTTTATTTATTTAGGGACTTTTATAATCGCAATGCGTATGTCAGTCCCATCTTACCCTAAATACACATTGGTCATATCTGGGCCATGAACCTAAACAGACTCTTCGCATCTTCGCCATTTGGTTGAGCCAGGATTTTATGGAATGTGCCTACTTACTTCAAGTCTGTTCAACCTCAAGACCCTAAACAAATCATTTCTCCCAGACTCATACCGAACTGTGGTTATCAACATAAAAGTAACTGGCGAAACTTTTCACCACGGTATAAGCTATTTTCATATTGTTCGTGCTGACACTAGAGACTGAAGAAGAAGACCAGACCTATCTTTTGTCTTTTCCCACGTGAAGAGGATTATAATCCAAATTATCATAGGCTATCTTTAAATTTCTCTATGCATAATGCGGGCATTCACACTAAAACAATGAGAACTCTTAAAACCAAAGTAATTAATTTGATCAAATCTACATCATTGTTACGAATTAAACTACACAATTTGATATTTCGTCCATTATCTTGATTCTTCTCATTCTTATACGAGATATACAAGTATCTATTTATACAAGTTTAGTCGGAAAGGGGGTACTAATCTGAAAGTGTATTAAAGTACCCATAATAATTAATAACTTTTGTTCTACCACTTTCCTCAAAACTTAATGTTTTGAGAGAAATAGCTGTTGAAAGATTTTATAAAAAATACACTAAAATGTATCTTTCCTCAGCTATGATCAGACCTATCTTTACATTTTAGGGTATGTTTGGAGGTCATGGATTAGAAGCTCTTTTAAGGTCACGTATTAGCTCCATTTTTTGAATTCGTAACTAAAGCAGGGATAAAGATTTAAAAAAAAAAAAAACATCTTATATTAGCTGAGTTATCACGATTTAAAAAGAAAGTCGAAACATAAACTAATTTTTGTTATTGTGGCTTGTCGCTAGTTGGTATCTAAAAAAATCTAACTAGGGTAATGAAACCAAGACCAAGCTTGCAGCCAAGCTGGATAAATTAGGTTACAAACTGAGAGCAATATTGTTCCAACCAAGAAAAATGTTCCTACAACAAGCGCATTTAACGAAAGTTTATAGTGAAGGTTCAAGTTCATGACCTCACGATAGCTAATGCCTGAGACAAATAGTCTAAGGCCGCTTGTACACGCTAAGAAAAGTCGCCGGGCCTATGCAAGAATTCGTGTCGTTTCTACACACGAACTGTGTACACTACTTCGGCGCTGATCAAGAAAAAAATCTTGCCTGCGCTAGACACGACGCGTAAACTTTGCTGCTGTGCGGTGTAAGGTAAGGTGGTTCAGGCCATTCAGGTAGTTTTTGTACGTTTGTTTGCGTGGACGTAGACTTAACGTGTACACGTTCCTATTCATCTTGTCTGCAGTAGACACGAGAAGTTTTCGTGCCTAGATCCGACAAAATTCTTGCCATGTACATGATAAATTGGTCCTATCTGCAGCAGACATGGTGAAATTTCTTAGCGTGTACGAGCGGCCTAACGCTGAGGCTACACTTAGCAGCGAAGCGCACTACGACACAAAATGCGATTGAAACAAATGTTTTAATATTCACGTCAGCGAATTTTGGTGTAGATACCACACGTGTAGCCTTAGCCTTAGACATTTGAGTTCAGCGTTTGAGGACACCAAAATAGACTGAGAAGTCAGGTGGTTGTTGGGCTACAAAATCGATAATGTGTTACTAGTCTTAAGTTGTTGACAATTTGCCAAGTGTAAACAATGCAAGCATAAAGTTACTTGCATTTATGAAAGGTCTAGAATATACACTCGGAACAGTGAGTCCGGGTCACTAACATAAACCTTAATATCTCGGAAACTAAGAATGCTAGCTTATTCAAATAAAAAGTATTTTAAAGACTATATTTTAATACTACTCAAATAAAATAGACAAATTTTTTAAATAGTCTACATATATTTTTTTCTAACATTCTTAGTTTCCGAGTTATTTCGGTTTATGTTGGTGACCCGGATTCATTGTTTCCGAGTGTCCATGCAATGTTCCTTTGTATGTCCTATCAAATGTAATGTAATGCGCTAATAGGGATTATAGAAAACCTCCGACTTACGTGATGATTAACAAGTTGATACATGGATTCTTATACAACCATCTTATCTTAAACCAGCGCTGTGGCTATGCTATGTACACGTGCCATAGCAATATGCTGAGCGATGGCTGATCTACTCGAATTTGACGCATATTTCCTCAAATTTAATTTTTATTTTGTTGTTTTCATTTTTGTTTTACTTTTTGGAAATTTTTGATGGTTATGTGTGTAAAAAGGCAAATTACAAGCAAAGAAAAAACCAGGTAGACCAAGAAGAAAGTACACAGACCAATTGAAGGAAAACACAGAAGTGATAACATACAGAGAAATGAAGGAATTGGCTCTGGATAGAGAAAGATGGAGATTGCTACACCGACAAGTGCCCAGCACTTAAATTTTGAATGGATGTGCTTCAATTCAAGATGCAATCAAATCTATTTTCCTTCCTTCTTCTTGCTTTCTTTATTTCTTTGTTATATAGGATTCCATATAAGAATAGGAATTTTTATAAGTCGACAATTTCCTTGTTGAAATTTCCTGACAAGAAATCTAGTAAGAATTGGACGAACAGTCGTTAATTATAAGCACAATTAAAAAAATGACACATTTTAATAATAATAATTCTTTAGATAATAATAATAATAGCCAAGAGCCTCGACCAACATCTAAAGAGGCTCTCGTTGGGCAGCTGGATCAAGGGCCTGGTGCAGAAACCGGTACTTCTGGACATGGCGCGTATTGTTAGGAAGTTCCTCTCTCTGGGGCCCTGACCACCGGTAGCTTGGACCCTGTTCCCGATGCCGGTGGGCTACCACTTTTAATATTTTTAAATGTATATTTTTTATGATTATGTATTTAAAAATATAATTTATATGTATTGAAATGTATAAACGAAAATAATTATTTAATTCAGATAACAAGACACATTACAATTACTGTTAGTAAAGTGACACGATATTGGTGATTCATTGTGACATCTTAATTTTAAATCACCGTCCTCACCATCTTTATTCTGCTTACACTCTAATAATAAATGGTGTGTACATAGATAGTATTTATTTCATGTTCCCACGTACGGACACACATATATTTTCCTTGTACAAATATTATGAGTTAACTTTAATTGCTGTGGTCCAAGTAATATGATTTGAGCGACTTTGAGTTTATATTTACCTAAAGATCAACAAACAAATAAAAAGTATGCAGTTATGCTTTGTTTGAGAGTTTCAAACTCTCCAAAATGTAGAAAATCAAATATGCTCTTATTTTAAACGTTGCCCCTCACTAGGGTTGCTTCTGAAGCGTTGCGTCGGTGCGTTAACAGATACAAATCTTTACATGCACGAACGCACCTAAACCCGGAAAAACAATTTGCAGGCAATACAAATATTTTATCCGTGAGTTAATCAAATCTGCAACCCATATGTCACAGAATTCTAGGCGTCAAGCTAACGGACCATGTACGCAACACCACACTGCGCTCCAAAACACAAATTACTGACCTTGCTCAAAAAGCCGCTAAGCTGAAGTGGGCCTGGGCCGGCCACGTTTGCCGCATGGCCAAAATAACCACTTTATGGAGCCCTGACACAGCCAGAAGGCGTCGCGGCAGACCTCGAACAAGATGGCGGGACGAGCTAGAGAAAATCATTGACCAGTGGTCCACTTTGGCTCTGGACTGAAGAAATTTGAAGTCATGGGGAGAGGCCTTTGCCCAGCAGTGGGATGACGCAGGCTCGAAATGAAATTAAAATGGAATATCGCAGAAAATCAATTGCTCTGCCACTGTATGTACTAAACATGTCGTCTTGGTCCTGATAAAAATATTATGAGGAACGAGGATACAGTTGACCCTCTTTTATGAGATTTATTTAACCACATAACCTTTTAGTGTCGTCTAGGAGATGTGAGCTGACTAGTGAGGTGTTCATCCTAAAGTATTTTATGATGCAATGTGATTTCATATATCAGTCATATGTCGTACGAATTTTATATTCAATCGATCAGAAGCACTGAATTGTTAAAAAAGAAATCCCATAAACAAAAGTAATTTACTCTAGACACCAGTTAGAATTGCCGTTTTTTTTTAAATCGCTTACTCTTTATTTCTCTCTTGACAATCGAAACTTAGCACATAGTATCCACAACCCGCAAGCATGCTTGTTATAACTAAACTCTAGGTGAATGAGCCGTGAAGTGATTTAGGCTAATGGTCGCGGTAAATAAACAAGTTACATCCATGAGGTATTTGTGGTTAGTACCTGATTCTACTACACAATAGGCTGGATATAATACTCATAGTTTATTTTTTGTTGTGTACTTTTGTTCAATTTGAAGCGTAAATGAGGATTATTAATTCAGTGCCACGTTTGTTGTGCACAAATTGAAATTAATTGAAGCTATTGCCATCTTTTTCACTCTGATAAAATCGTCACCCTGCGCGCTCACTGTCGTATCTAGCAATTGATAATTTTTCAGTAGTTGCGTTAGCTGTGGCTTTATTAATGAATTAATAACTTGTTTATATTGCTCTTGGCTTACTCTTGGCTTGGTTAGTAGTTGCCCTAAAGCTCTAAGGTTTATTTTATTTATTTTAATTTATTTATTTATATTAATTTGAAACAGATACGTCACTCTGTGAGAATTTCTCTGAAATATTATCAATTGCTAGTTACGACAGTTAGTGTGGAGGGTGACGAAATAAAAAAGAGACGGATATAAACATAAGCTGTCAAGTTGAATTAAAATTTCCATACTTTAGACGACTCGTAAGAACTTGTCGACCGAAAACACAGCGAAGTTCAATGCATTATAGTTTGACATCTCTAACTTAGTTTTTATCTATAACAGTCACAGTCCTTTCCTTGCGCTGTTTGTTAGTAAAAAATATCAATTCTCTAATTTTTGTTTAGTTTGTCAATAAGAGAATCGGCACCTGTATATGTCATACACGCCTATTATAATAAAATAAAATACAACACAAACTATCAGACGCGCCGAAACATCTAAGTTGAATGTTTCACAGAATTATTGTCTTTATATTTGCTGTTGCTGCCTTTCGCAACTTTTTTCTTTCTTTTGAACATAATAAGTACTGCTAAAATGTGCACTATTCATTCTGTATCAGTCTCTCTTATTATTATTTTCCCGCTGTGAGCAAAAACCACAGGACGTCATTAATTTATTATTTACTTTAATTAGAATGGTCTTAGATCAATTACAATAATTATAGACAGTAATAGAAAACGATACATACAATACAAGGGAAAGAAAATAAAAATATATAAAATATTCTAATAATTCTAATAAACTCTTTCATAAATCCCTTACAATGCTTCTGACAGTATATTCTTTCACTCATTCATGATGCATTCCTCTCGCAGTACTCCAGACATTCCGACAAAATCACCCTCCATTCATCCGCAAACATATCAAAATTCGGTCTGGCGTCCAGGATTGAGCGCGGTCATGTAAATGACACAACAATTTAATCGTTCAGGGGTGATTCTATCATTACAGTTTTAGCTAATATCGGTATGTCAGGATTGCGAGCAAGGTAAACACAGTAAATAAAACCAACATAGACTCTCCACCACTGAGAGTACTTGTATTTGGGTTAATATTAGTAACATTAACTAGATCACAGTATATTACTTTACACAATTATTACAAGATCATAAAATAAGGACAAGCTAATCAGATATAAAAGGTCAGACTTCTTCAGCTGTTCAACACGGAATGCTCTCGCTTCGTCGAATGACCGCCGCCTTTATAACCTCGGGTGGGCCGATCCATATCGACGACTACCTTATCTTGTCAACATTGCCCAGTGCTACCCGCTACCGATAACACGGCCCTCCTGCAAAACACACGTCCTCGTGTGTTGGTGGTTGGTGGTCGACGCACCATCAACCCCATCATCAAGATTGTGCATCAAGGCCTAACTTCAGTGACACCTTCGGACCTTAAACAGAAACAAATAATACAGTACACATCTCGGCCACACCTGATCACTCATCTTTGACCTCGTCATGTTACTCATGTCTTTGACCAAAGTAAAATGAAAAGCATCCAAAGAATGTTTGAATCGATTAGAGCTTGTTATCCCATCGACGGCCAACAAGCTCATCACCCGTGGCTTGAACTAGTTGATATTCATTCAGTATCAACCTAGTTCTATATTCGTTCATAACTTCTCGTATCAAAATCTTACAAACATCCACACATTAGATTTCCAACATTTTCACAATAAAATACTATCTCAGATGCCTATTAGACAGTTCTACTTTGGTTATACATCAAATTTTAGTTATTCAATAAATCATAATAGGTACATAAACACACAATCTCATTATACACAAATTCATAAAATCATTTAAATACATTTACAATATTTTCAGGGCTAAATATCTCATTATAGTTTTTCACAAATTCATAATACATAAACACTTAAAATATTTCTTGGTTAAATATTTCAACGATTCACAAAGCCATAATACATAAACACTTAAAATATTTCATTCGTAAAAATCTCATACCTAATTATTCACAAAATCACAACATAATATCTCAATAATTTACAAACTCATAGTACATTTAACACTTAAAATATTCCATGATTATAAATCTCAATTATTCACAATTCATTTTACCAGCATATAAACACTTCAAACTCATAGTAAGTACGTTAAACACTTAAAATATTTCAAGATTAAATATCTCATTATTCATAAACTCATAGTACACCCTTAAAATAATTCACGATTATTATCTCATTATTATTCACAAAATCCTACATTCTTAAATATCTCAATTCTTCACGAAATCATAAAACAAGCATCCTAAATGTTTCATGGTTAAATATCTTATAATCATTATTCACAGTATCATAGTACATAATTATAAACACTTAAAATATTATCTCAATTATTCCCAAAATCATAATACTTAAATTAATAACCTTTAAAACTTTTCATGATCAAAATAATATCTCAATTATTCTCAAACTCATATTACAAAACTGACATGATGTTTTAAACATAACATTTCTATATTGCGCTAATAATCCAACCTTTTTACAACAATACAATACATATTAAACACATCTTTAACGAAAATAAGTCAAATTATTTTTTATTTAAAATAAATTTGACAAATTAATCTTTAACGGAAGTCATCATAGTAATTATCATCAATAATAAATACAATTTCCTGTTTTCGTCTACAAAAAATACATTTTAAACCATAAGTAATAATAACAAAATACTTTTTAATTTCAATAAACTATTTTGTACCATTCTACAACAAGAATTATAACAAAACCAATAAAAACAAATATCAATATTTTCAAAACTTTTTCAAAACATTAATTCAAAACAGAATCTCATTTTCACTGCATTTTCATTTATCAATTAATAGCATCACCCGCCTTGGATTTAGCCAACTCATTTGGCATCACCCGCCTGGGATCCTGCTTTATCAACATGGCATCACCCGCCTTGGATCTAGCCATATCATGGCATATCCCGCCTTGGTTCCAGCCCTATAACAATTGCTTCGCCACGTTAGAGTTTCAGTTTTCCCCAGGCGAAGCCTTTGGCCAACCCCGGCTGGCCAAACCGGGCGGTGCCAAAGATCAACCCTGGTTGCATCTCACCACAAACTCTAATACGACTTGCAATGTATTTTCCTACACGAATAAATACAGATGCCGTATTTATTTTCCACGAATAAATACAGATACCATCATATTTATTTTATACGAATAAACACAGATATCATCTCATTTATTTTACACGAATAAATACAGATAACATCTCTTTTATTTTACATGAATAAGCAAAGATATCATTTAATATTTATTTTACACGAATAAATAACCTCTCATATTATATTTCCTTCCTCAAAATTCCTTCACACATAATAAAATGGTTGTGACTCACCGGATTTATCACATTTTCTCATTCTCACATTTCTCACCATTGTAATATCAGTCGAAATCAAGTTTTTGTCAGTCCGTCTACAGGGGATTTTAAAAATCATAAAATATTTACATATGTGGGTATACAATCATAATGTGGACTGGTTTTTTTCTTATCCCACTTCTGATGTAAATGACACAACAATTTAATCGTTCAGGGGTGATTCTATCATTACAGTTTTAGCTAATATCGGTATGTCAGGATTGCGAGCAAGGTAAACACAGTAAATAAAACCAACATAGACTCTCCACCACTGAGAGTACTTGTATTTGGGTTAATATTAGTAACATTAACTAGATCACAGTATATTACTTTACACAATTATTACAAGATCATAAAATAAGGACAAGCTAATCAGATATAAAAGGTCAGACTTCTTCAGCTGTTCAACACGGAATGCTCTCGCTTCGTCGAATGACCGCCGCCTTTATAACCTCGGGTGGGCCGATCCATATCGACGACTACCTTATCTTGTCAACATTGCCCAGTGCTACCCGCTACCGATAACAGTCATGTAGGTACTTTCATTCTTACATACTTTTTCAACATTATTCTTCCGCTGCCGCCTATAAGTTGTACCACACAGCTTTCCTTATATCCAGGTCGGACATTTGCCCCTAACAGAGAAAGGTGTACTGAGTACGGTGAAATCACTCATCGCTCACGTTCGTATTGCGATAAAAGTAAAATTTCTTGTATCATCATGTTTGAATGGTGGTTGAGGATTATACTGTACTTGTATGGCTGTAGGCTACCATTAGTACCCTACGATTAACATTTTATTTGTGTACAATGTTAGTCGGAAAGGCGTACAAGAAAGTGAGCGAATATGGAATAGTATGCTTAATATGGGATATCAATTAAAATTAATTGTTATTCCATTATAAAAGGGTGTAAACGAATTCGTGTAATTCCTTCAAACCACATGATCCATTAATGGTATAGATTAACCCCGCACGGGATTTAGATTCATTAAAAAATTAAAAAACTTATTTTTTTGCTAAATATTTTTTTATGTGATAGAAAATGTCGATGTCATGCATAAATGAATGAAGGCACGGCGACACAGCTAACGGGCACGACTAGCGCGATATCGCTCCACGAAGTCAGTTAACTTGGGACGCAAAAATTACTCAGATACAGAATACCATGGTAATTTTTTTTGTTATTGTTCAGAAAAACCTATGAGGGTCAATCTGTGTCACCGGTAGATCACGCGGTTTGAAGGAACTACACGAATTCGTTTACACCCTGTATTTAATATTATGATTAATTACGCTTTACTCACGTGCATTTTTCGGGATTGCCCGACTAGTTTCGGACCCAAACGGAGCCATTAATCAGCACTTCAGCAGTGAGTAAACCGTAAGTAATAATAAATATGAATGTGTCTCACGATATTTATTTATATTCCATATTAGGTATACTATTCCATATTTGCTTACGTTCCCTCTACTAATCCAAAAGGGTAGTAATGATTGATAACTTTACTTATATCAAGCTATTTTTCAAACTAATGGTTTTTGGGGAAAGTTGTACAACACAATCAGCCCATTTCTGTCCCATTCGGCTGTCCCATTTCAAAACCTAGTAAGAGACACTTTTTACAAAAATCGTTTCATTGCATAATCTTGCTAACCTAGAAAGTCTCTACCAAATACAAAAACACCAGCGTTGAAAACTCACATACTAAGCAGATATATTTAAGCATCGATACCTAGTAAGTGCCATTCACTGCCTCTGATCATTTTAAAACCTAGTAAGTCACTTTAACCACATGGTTTTACCGAACATAAATACTTTTCAAAGGCTAACCGATTTAACGTTTATGCGCTCTCCTGTAAAATTTCGTTTTAAGCCCTTACTAGGTTTTGAAATGGGATAGCCGCACTGCTAAGCACAGGTTCTTCTCAGAATGAGAAGGTTCTAGGCCTTAATACACCACGCTTGCCTGGTATGTATTGGCGGATTGCACACACCATCGAAAACTTTTTGGAGCCCTCTCAGGTTTGCAGGTTTCACGAAATATTCCTTCACCGTTAACGCAAATGTTAATCAAATTCTGATCTGCACATAAAGATAAAGAATCATTTATTTGGACACAGCACAAAGAGACACAATAAATAAAAAGTGTGATACAAATAAAAAGTCTTGACACATACCTATGTGTCTCACGGCTGGACCAAAAAGGTGTCCAGATCAGCTTAATGTCAAGCACTATAAGTACTTGATGCTGGTTTTCTTCTGGAACCTTTGTGCTCCACAAATGTTAGTCAGCGGTCATGCCCGTGATGCACATCAATTCAAAAAGTCGCAAGTACGGGTCGTTTTTGAACTCAAACCCTCCCATGGAAAGCAAGTCTTCAACCACTAGGCTATGACTGCTGTTGGCTTCTTATTGGCTATCACTGCTACTTATTGAGTAAACAGAAATAGTATTTTAGTAGGTAGGTACTCTACCACACATACAGTCAACAAAAGAGTTAGGTAAACAGGTAAACAACGAATATCAAAGCACTACGCAGGCAATTTGTCATTGTAATTGTGTGCGTAATATCTTTTATTCGCAAGACTCGCTCAGACAAGCAATGGCAAAAACTTGTTCACTCAACACAAGTATAACTCTGTTAACATATGAATGTAATTAAAGATAGTTCAGTCCACGAAGACGCGCCGCCCTGTTTATCTAAATCTTTACAGTGTAAAGTAAACGTGTGCATTATAAATTGCTATTTTGTTAGTTCTATTGCCACACACTATTAATAATTTATTTATTTATTTATTTATTAAGGTACACCAACAGCTTCTGTATACAGATTTCAAATTACAGTAGGTAACAATTTGTTGTGGTCTTATACAGTTGCCAATAATTTGAC
The DNA here is from genome assembly GCA_905220435.1 of Amphipyra tragopoginis. Classification (NCBI taxonomy): domain Eukaryota; kingdom Metazoa; phylum Arthropoda; class Insecta; order Lepidoptera; family Noctuidae; genus Amphipyra; species Amphipyra tragopoginis. Next base: position 21,453,476 of record HG992014.1, read on the forward strand.
GACACGTTTGGTGCAATGGCTGAGCGATTCGCTTCTGAGCGACGGGACATGGGTTCGATTTCCGCGCGGAACAAATATTTATATGGTCTCCTACAGGCAGTTGTTCCGAGTCTGGGCTTTTGTGCAGATTTGTGTCTGCAAACGCACCCATGATACAGGAGCAATCCAGTGAGGTGGAGAGAGAAAAAGTTTAAAAAAAATCGAAAATTTGTTAGACACTCGTATGTGCATATGCGCCATGTGGCTACCTTTTACAAAAACGAGTGGGGTGCGTCTTCTCGGATTGAACGCACTGCAGTTGCCTGTATCCTTATCTCCTTAGCTGACTGTACTAGACCACTTAATTTAAACGTGCCCTCAGGTCACTTATATCCCCATCTCACAGAGAGAAAACTTTGTACATTACTCTCTTAAATACATTTAATAATAATGCATTAATTTCTAAAAAACCGAGTACATACTTGATGACGTTTAAGCTTTCACTTTGTAATTGTAATGAGCAGAACATAGCGGCTATTAAGTCAACGCTAATTTTAAAATTAAAGCATTACTGAGTAAAGCACTTAAGTCGTTAAGTTTTGCAAAAAAAAAAGTGGTTTTTAGAGTCAACAGCATACAGTGTGTAAAGGAATTCGTGTAATTTCTTGAAGCCACATGATCTAATATTGGTATGGATTGACAATGCACGGGATTTAGATTGATTGAATTATTATTTACTAGCTGTGCCCGCGACTCCGTCCGCGTGGAACTCGGAAAACAACATTGTGTCGCAGCAACTAAATATTGTATATGTATGTATTCCATTTATTATAATAATAGGCAAAGGTGTCCCACCAAGGCACTTATATCTTTTAAACCATTTCTTTAGGTAGAGTTTCAGCTCTTATTGATTGACCGTAAAGGTTCATTATAACCATAATACTAAAAACGCGGTGCTTATTTCCATACATTTCCTTGCTAAAATGGATTATAATTGAATATTGATATTTATTGTGATAATGTAACGAAACCTTATCGCGATACAAAAATGGCTACAACGCCATCTAATTACAATCGGCGAACTAAATCAAAATATTTTACGCAGTGCAGTCTATAAAATGATTTCATTCGAGGTGTGGAATAGGAAAGTACTTTAAATATATAAAACATTCACGTATAGAAGACTTCATTTTATTTTTATAAGTTAGAAATAGGTACTGCTTTCAAAGATTTCAAAAAGTTTGATCTGGAAATCGAACCAACCCAAATGCGAAAAAATATCATCTGTATTTTTATTTCACCAATCGATAGGATCAATAATACGGATCAAATCGCTCCAATAAACATTGTGTCTGAAATTGATGGAAGACCATAAAACCAAAATTGACTAACTTATGTACATTTAAATTCAAGCACTTATTAATTGTTGTTAAGTAGTTCTTATTTTTTCCACTTCGTTCAATTTAAGACAGTGTGTTTGTTGGAGAGTTTTGATTCTGATTATTGACCATAAAGATATTTTCAACAGGTGCCTTTGCAGATGGTATAGCTTTGTCAGTTTGATTCCCGGTTCAGGCAAAAAAATCAGTAAAGGCAATATTTCTTACTTTTAAAAATAAAATGAAGTCACCTTTGAGTGAAATTTGCAATTTTTAATATTTAAAGTACTTTCCCTTCATCGTTATGTGTTTTGGGACATTACCTAAGGCTTAAATAAACTTAATAAAACGGCGACGACAGGCTTTGAATAGTTCTGACAACAATGAACAAAATAAAATACATAAAAACATTCCAAAAAAATTACAAAAAGTGATTTTTTTTAAAGTGAGGTTTTAACGCAGGACACTGAGCCAGCGACCGTTCACTGCAGCACTTACTTCAGTCTACAGCTTATACTACGCAGTATATGGAAATAATGTTCCGTTGCTCGGCATCTATGAGCAATAGCGTGATAGTTTATATACCAGCTTAAGCGCAGGCCCATCAAAATCGATTCACGCGATTTTACGATCCGAATATTAAGCTTATACTTCGCAGTATGTGGAAATAATGTTCCGCTGCTCGGCTCCTATGAATAATAGCGTGATGATATATGTACCAGCAAAATTGTCGCTCTTTACGCAACACATCAGCGAAAGTCCCATCAAAATCCATCCACGGGATTTTACGTGATGTCCGGACGGAAAGACAAACAGACACAATAATTCTAAAAAAATGTTATGGTTTCTTTATCGATAGTATAGTACCACCGAATCGAAATTTTGGAAAAATATTTAATTACAGACAAAATGCACTTTGAAGATAAATACATATTTAAGTATTCATAATAAAATATATGAGTATTTCAAATTAATCTATCGTATTGCCTTGCACAATTAAAAACTTAGAATATCTACACTTGCTTATGAAATTGAATGTATTTCTCTTCCACTGCCATTCAGATAGATAGGTACCTTATAAATTTTAAATAACATTATCCTGGTTTTTTTATAAACGCTTAGTTAGTACCTTCTTCGAATAGCATTTCAATAGACCTTCCGTAGACTGAGAATAGTATTATATTCGTTGATTATATTTCCTCACAACGTGATTTGATACACTTAACGCCATCTATTGAAAAGAAATGGTAAGTAATGTAAGTATACACAAATACATGCTAAGTTCTTTTAGAAAACTTAAAATTCGCATAACTTTTGATTGCGTGAACCGATTGCGATGAAACAAAAAACATATGTTACTTGGAGATAAGCACAATATTTATTTATAAAAGTCAACAACATTGGATCAGTTGTTTTTATGTGATGCTTGAACAAACAAACAGATAAACAGATAAACAGATAAACAGATAAACAGACAAACAGACAAACAGATAAACAGACAAACAGACAAAAATTCCAAAAGTGTTAAAAATGGGTTCTATTGGTTATCGTTTAACTCCCCAACCAGGTTTTTTCAAAATATTTGCTATGTACAGACACGCCATGTCTACAGATTTATTATATGTATAGATTTATTTCCTTTTGGTATGTTTTCATATGTGATCTATCTTATAAGGTTTGAATAAAAAAATAAGTAAAAATTTTATGCAAAAAGAAAAAAAAAATGTGCCAGATAATTTCGGAAAAAAATATATTTGGTAGGACATTTCAATGCCCCGCATAAATGAATGAAAGTACAGCGATACATCTGGCGGGCCAACTAGCGCGATATCGTTTTTTGCAGTCAGTTAACTCGAGGACGCTAAAATTACTTACCTCCGGTTTCTCATTTGAACGGGATAAGCAGATACTTAAGTAATATTTGAGTACAAAATTGTAAAAAAAATGCTTTAAAATCCGTCATTTTTTTGACAACTCTATACTCAAATGTTACTTAAGTATTTGCATATCCCGAATTCTCAAATCAGAAACCGGAGGTTAGAAACAGAACATCAAGTTTACACCCTGTATACAAGGTCGAAAAGGGGTACCAATCCGCAGGCCACGTAAAGTATCGCCGAAGACTGTGGGAAAGCAAGTGTAAAAATTTCAAAATTTTATATTTTTTATTTCCATGCAAAATGATTTTAGTTTTTTCAAAAATTTTTGATTCCTTCTTTAGTTACGAGTTCAAAAAAAGGAGCTTCTAATCTGTGACCCCAAATGTGACTTAAAATGTAAACACAGCTGATCATAGCTATGAGAATAGATAGATTTTAGCGTATTTTTATGAAATCTTTGAACAGCTATTTCTCTTACACCCATGACTTTTAGGGGAAGTAGTGGAACAAAAGTTATTCATTATTGTAGCTAGTTAAACACTTACGGAATAGTACATCTTTCTGACTAACCCTGTATTGATGGCATATTGTAAATCTAGCGTTAACAAATATTGACAATGTTCTTCGTCATAAAAAGCCCGTCCTCTTTTGACTGTGGCTGATTATGGCGATTTTACACGGTTCAACCAAATTGATTCACTTTGGTTGAAAGGTGCAAAAATTAAAGCATATGCTATATACACAGTATTTACAAGTGGATTGTTCAATTCACATTGCTAAGAGGATGTCGTCGAATCAGATCGCACGCTTGGGTCGTAATTTGTAAGCAGTTAATTAAAGAATTATCAAAAAATAAGCGAAGAAATCGACGACGTTGGTGGGTGGGTCCATGGATATTAAGAAGACCTGGCTTGGGAGCTTCAAACAGTCTATTGAGAGAATTGGCAGAAGAGGATTCAGATTCATACATCAATCATCGATTGATTCATCATCAGTTGACAATTCTGACATCCTTCCGCGACGCTGCGGTGCACACGAGTGGATATCGGCGAGTGAATCGTTCAATATTGTTTTTACGGTGATATTACACGGTTCACTTCTGCCTTTCAATTTGGATGAAGCAACCAAGTTGAACCATGTAAACATAAAGGTGAATCATTCATTATCATTGATCAATAGCATATGCTTTCATTTTTGCACCTTTCAACCAAAGTGAATCAATTTGGTTGAACCGTGTAATATCACCATTACACATTCATTTATTGTTCAACTGCGTTGAATAGTGAACGGCAAAAGTGAAAATATTGAGCATGTTCTTTCAACGCCATTGAATGCAATTTATCATTGATATTAAATAATTCACTTTTAGGTATGTTTACATGGTTCAATTTGATTGCTTCATACGAATTGAAAGGCAGAAGTGAACCATGTAACGGCGACATAACACAGTTCAACCAAATTGATTCGCTTTGGTTGAAAGGTGCAAAAATGAAAGCATATGCTATTGATCAATGATATTGAATGATTCACCTTTATGTTTACATGGTTCAATTTGGTTGCTTCATCCAAATTGAAATGATTAAAATGCGAGTTGTGCTGTTTTAGTTAAAAATCCCTTATTTAGGGTCATGATCTATTAAATTATTTAAAAAGAGTATCCATGGAGGTTCATCTCCATAAGACCTACCTTTTGGAACCATTCATCTAGGTCTGACGTTTTCAAAGCGTCTGTAATCTGGTTTAATTGAAATTCGTTGATTTTGAATGAACCTTGCATGAAAGACAAGCGTTCCACCTCTAGTCTGCCAATCTATAGGATACAACGACCATTACAGAGAGAAAATACTTGATATTTGTAAACGAGGTTGGAAAAGCAGGAACTCGCTCTTATGGCGGTAAACGAGTTCTGTGCGTGTAAGAAAAACGTACGAGCCTCACAGTGAAATTATATTCATGACTTTAGTTGAATGAGACAGGCAGATGTTGAGGTGGTATTGAATTGACATGGAGATTTTTCGAAAAACCGATAATGAAGGAGGCCAAGCCCGCTTCTCTAACTTTTCGAGTTCTAATGTGGATTAGAATTTGATTATCACTTGCGGTACTAAAAATATAATACAATAACGACACGTTTGGTGCAGTGGCTAAGCGATTGACTTCTGCGCTACGGGTCGTGGGTTCTATTCCCACACGGAACAAAAAAAACTTTTTTTTTTTTCTATTTTACTGCTGTAGCTGGTCCTAGGGAACCCTTCCTACGTAACCGGGCAGTTATTGGCGAGACCAGAAGGGTCTTCAGCCAAAAGAGGGCTCCAAAGAGTTTTCTATGATTTGTGACCAGGCCAGTGTGGTCATTCTGAGAAGAGGCTCGTGCCCAGCAGTGGGACAGTATTGGACTGATTGTGCTAGTTTGATAAAGAATATACTGACGCTCACTTACCGGTGGTGTAAGGATAAGAGGACCATGAGAGTAGGCAGCGGCACCGCGCACGCTGGAATAGTGGTAGGATCTACAAGGTTAGTCAGAAAGGGGGGACTAATCTGAAAGGGTGTTAAAGTACCCATAATAATGAGTAAATTTTGTTCTACAACTTCCCCCAAAAGTCAATAGATTAAGAGAAATAGCTGTACAAAAATTACCAAAAAAAAATATGTCATCAGTGATCTTTTAAGTGGCCTGCGGATTAGTACCCCCTATCCGACTAACCTTGTATATGGTCCGCCTGGCTAGCTATCACCCTCACATTAAAGTCCGGCGCCAAGCACTTTACTCTATTTCGTCGTGTGTATGCGAGAGCTAAAGGGGAATAGGGAGTTCCTCTATAGAGTTCTGTTACTTAGATTCGTGTGCTCCAGTCCATCTCACCTTTGTTCCTTTGATTCGATTCGTATTTTCCATCTTAGATTCTATCTACGCTTACCATTAGGTGCAACTAGAGTCAAACACGACCAAGTCAAAGACTAAAAAAGCATCCTTTTGTATGTGGTATCCGGCAGAAACAAGACACAAAATAGGCGACTAACGGATTATCATCAAGGGAATATGTTACCAAGATGGGAAAGAACACACTGCGACCACTAATCCATTTGCCAAGTATAATGATGCTAAGGCTGATGTAAGGTTTTAGGATCTAGATTAGCGGTAGTCAACTATGAACATATCTCATTTCCCACGACTCATAAAAGCCGGAGGTGCCTTAATGATTCATTATCATCATCCACTGAATACAGGACTCTCATCGCTTGTGCTACCTTTGCCTGGTCCTGCGTTAATAACATAATATGATTACATTACATGAGGGGTACATGAAAAGAGCCTCCACGAGTGACGATACTTAAGTACGTCCGACGCACCCTGGGCAGTCAGCCCCGCTACCAACCTTGCTGACTAGCAAATCTACACCACACCATGAGCTATTTTCGAATAGCTCATGCTGACACGAGAGAAGAAGAAGATTACATTGTAAATACAACCTTACGAGCAAATGCTTCTAAGGTTGCAAACTAGTCGTAGTCCACATATAGTCCGTGCGGTGCTGGACGTAAAGAATAGCACTACCCCATCTCTTCTCATGGGTGTCATAAAGGCGACTAAGGGATTCACTAGAGGATGGGCAGCAGCGGCCAACCCGCCTGCCGAGCGTGGCGATTATGGCTAACCACCTTTTCAAATCTAATCAAATCAAATAGTTTTTATTTCAAGTAGACCAGATCACTGGTGCTTTCAAAAGGTCAACACTAGGTGCTCGGTTCCAAGTAGTAGGTCCTTCGGAGAAGAACCTTTTTGGGGAGGCCTATGTCCAGCAGTGGACGTTTTTCAGCAGAATGGTGAAGGCTGTAAACTTAGCTTTCCTTGCAAACTTCGTGTTGCTGGCAAATTATTATTTCCATTCATATTCTATTTCAATGTTCTACTAATAAATTGCTCTGAAGTGTGCACTCAATGTCAGCTTGAGTAAGATTAACGTACAATTTTGATGTTACTAGGCAACTAGATCTCCAAGCGGTACCGACATGATATGACAAGTTAAGTGTGATATAAATAACTAATGCTCATAATAGTTCACAAGAAGAAAACAACCTACAAACATCAATAAGTGAAGCGTTTTCTGTAGTTGATTTATTTACAACCACTGTAAACCAATTCGTGTAATTCCTTCAAACCGTGTGATCTACTGGTGACACAAATTAACCTAGCACTAGTTTTTTTCAGAAAAAGCAATTTTTTTTTCAAAATATTTTCTTCTAATATTTCTGAGTCATTTTAGCGGCCTGAGTTAACTGACTGCATGGAAAGATATCGCGCTAGCCGTGCCCGTCAGCTGTGTCCCCGTACTTTCATTTATTTAAGCTTGGCTTCGAAATGTATTGGCACAAAAAATATGTTTGTAGCAAACATTTTACTTTTCTTTTTTTTTATTTGAAACCTTTTTAGGTGGTTTTCATACGAACACATACAAGAAACGCAAAAAAAAAAAAATTTTTTATTTTAATCATTCTAAATCCCGTGCGTCTTTAACCTATACCAATATTAGATCTGTTTAGTCCCATCTCTTCCCCTATTACATTTCTTAGACATGGGAAATTTTTGTAGTTATGAACCCACAGGGGAAAAGATGGGATTAAACCAGTAGATCATGTGATTTTAAGGAATTACACGAATTCGTTTAGATTTAATCACAGATATAGATATTCAATAGAAATTGTAGAATGGACCACCCCTTTTCCACTCATGAATGTCGTTAAAATGACTCTGTGACGGCTTAAGACATGACACGAGAAAATATAAGAACCGTTTCCCCACGAAACGACACTACACTACCACTGTCATCACAAACGGTTCATAGAAATATGGCGTTTGCGTGTCGTTAACGAGCTTAAGACAATCCATTTGAAGCTAAAGATTCTTAGATACGGTACAGGGGTCTACTCCCTAAGCACGAAGTCCGTGGTTTCGGCCTTAGTTACGAGCGTTTCCTACTCCCTGTCACCTACGGACATACGATTATTTCGGGGCCCGAACTAAGAATGAATGACAAGACGATTTGACAGCTGTCCCTACTACCGATGTGTTTTTGCCCGTCCGAAAAGTTGAACTTGACATTTGTTTTGTTCACTTCTACGTTTCGGGCTACTTTCGGACGGGCAACTAACTTCGTTGACGGACTTAGAGAGTAGGTCCACAGAACCGAAGTCTGGTCGTAGTTTGTAGGTTTAGCTAGCTGATGTGGCTGTGGGCTGGCCATGTCTGTTGAATAACTGCTGGCTGTTGCAGCAGACATATCATTGAGTGGACACCGCGATAACATAGCGTGAACCAATGAACTGAAGAAGGTATCCTGGGTAAATTCTAGACATTCTGTCTGCATTCCAAGTGCAAGTCAACTGTTCAGTTGCCTGTTAAGCTTCCATGGAGTTGTGGTAAAGTTGCTGTGCAGTTGCACTTCAGTTATCATATAATTTACCAACTGGTAATAAAATGCAGATGACATCTAGTCGGATAAACCGATGACCTGTAGAAGGTAGCTGGGGTGGACTGAACGCGATAGGCGAAGGACCAAATGTTGTGGCGGGACTTGGGAAAAGCCTATATCCAGCCGTTGACTGAGTTGATTCATTTGCATTTTTCTTTTCACTTGCAATTAAAACAGAGTTCATCTACCTATATTAATTCTAATTGTATAACAAAGTTGTTGATGGAACTTTACCTAATGGTGATATTACACGGTTCACTTCTGACTTTCAATTTGGATGAAGCTATCAAATTGAGCCATGTAAACATAATGGTGAATCATTCAATATCATTGATCAATAGCATATGCTTTCATTTTTGCACCTTTCAACTAAAGTGAATCAATTTGGTTGAACCGTGTAATATCGCCATAATAGGTGAAATTCTATCAACAACTAAAACAAAGCAATCAAAAAGACAGTAAATCAAAAGGCAAAATAAACTAAAACATGTTCTTACTCACAAAATAACAAAGTCCATTGTATAACTTGCTTTACCTCACAAAAATAAGACGACAAACAACATTATGCCACTGCCACAGTAACCGAGTTAACAAAGAAAAAAGAACAAAAAACAACGCCATCTAGTGGCCGACGCTTACAATAAAAAGACGATCGCTATCATGGTCGATTACTTCATTCATGCTTTTGCTTGTAACCTTGGCAAACAAAGTTTTATGAATGGAAACGTATTTTATTAATAAAAATGTACAATAATGTTGTGAAAAAGTAGTGAGGTGTATAATTTTGATTGCTATTGAGTGATTGGTGTTAATAATAAATGTTATTTTAGGATAATGGCGATGGGGTGGCTGTCCCCTATTACTTTCTTGGGCTCCACTATGCAACATTTAATATGGGTGGCTCTATTCAAGTATAAGAATCACAGACTCATAATAATGTTGTAGTAAATGCAGATATTTCCAAATACTAATGCAACCTTAATTAACATCGAAAAAGAAAGACATTTTTCTTTCAAACACATTGTACAACTCGACACAAATTCATTCATTGTAATAACAGTGCAACAAGCAACAAATTGAAGCAATCTTGTTAAAAAACATATAAATAAATAATTCACAGAGAGTTCATCGACTCATGATTGCGCTTGCGCTGCGGCGCGGCGAAGCCTTGAACTTTTGTTTTCTTTGCCAACTTGTAAACAAACGTGGCCGTGAAAATAGTTCCGTGCGTCGTTAAAAGATGGCGTTGTTCTAAAATTTGTTAGCAATAGAAATATAACAATATTTATTGTTTAAAATAACATTTTAAGATTAGGTTTAGTTTAGTTTTGATACTTTATCAGTTCCTTTTTATCAATAGATTTAACATATATTCGTTCTAACTGAAACTGTTAGTTTGAGGTAATTTCTAGAATGTAATGTTTCAAAGTTACGAAACTGCTTGGGAACCTTAACGAAAGTCTTTCTTCGAGATTTTAGTTCTTTTTCCTAGATGACGCTTTTTTTTATTTTGATCACTTGCTGGTTCTACAAACAATATAGATTTATTTTTCTTTTTTCTATTCTTCTGCTTGAAGATGGTCCTTGCAAACCATTTCTACGTAACCAAACAGTTATTGGCGAGACTTATATGGTCTCTAGCCTAAACAATATTACAGAATGGTTAAGAATAACATTGCTTGCAACTGTTTTCTCATTAGTAGTTGCAACCAGTTCTTCGGTTTCAACTAGCAATAAATAATTCTCTGTCTATTTATTTACACGCCACTGATAAATCAACGGATCTATTAATAAAGTAAAGGTTAAATCAATAAATACAACTTTCCTCTTTAAATAATAGCTATCTAATAACCTATGATGAATGAGACTATTTGTTTAAATTTAAGACCATGTAATGTACCATATTCTGACAAATAAATGATTATGATTTATGAACTCATAAAATAGAGGAAAGTTTGTATTTGCTTAATAACAAAAGATTATATGTGCACCTAGTTTTGACGTTTTAAAAGCACCTGTAATTTGGTCTACTTGAAATAAAAAACTTTGACTTTGACTTTATGAATTATTTATTTACAAGCCGACATCACTGACCCTTAGCAAGAGTATTCAAAATCCTGAGAATTTTTATTCAACCTAAAATGTCTTCTGTTTGAAATGGTGTCCGATATAGGGTGAAAGGATAATATTTAAATAAATAATGGAGCATCATCATTCAGCCGAATGACGTCCACTGCTGTACATAGGCCTCACCCAAACAATGTTGGGGGAGTTTGCCATAATCGCCACTCTTGGCAGGCGGGTTGGCGATCGCAGTATGATTGTTAAAGTACTCAGAGAACGCTGCTGCCCATCCTCTAGTGAATCCCTTAGTCGCCTTTTACGACACCCACGGAAAGACTCTCCTACATTTGCCGTGCCTGACAAGGCCCACACATGTTTCTTATATTATATTAATGTAACATCTATTTAACTTGTGGAGTGCAATAAATGTATTGAGTATTGAGATGGGGTAGTGCTATTCTTTACGTCCGGCACCACACGGACGAATAATGGAGCATGGGACCTATCTAATTTTATTATCCTGAAGTCTCTAGTATCACATTGCAGGGACTCCTTTCTCTTCTTCCATTTCTCTCTGTCTATTATTGTTAAGCACCAATCTTTTTGGAAGGAGTCCAGCTCATCCCGTCATTTTAGTCACCATTTCATCAGTATCCACTGCTAAACACGGGCATCCCAATGACTTAAGATAAATGATGGAATCAGGCGTTACTTTGCGGAAATCCATGACATACAAAAATGCAAATAGAATATCTATCTAGCTTTAATTCTGCTGAACAAGATCGCTAGTTTGGATATGTCTTGCTGCATACTGCATCCAAACTAGCGCTCTTGTTCAGCGGAATTAAAGCTAGATATTCTATTTGCATTTTTGTATCCCAATGACTATTGCATTGAATGGTCAATGGGAAAACTGCCATTACCACCACGCGTGGCAGACGAATTGGTGATCATAGTTTGTTGTTATTAGGAGACACGGTGCCGTGTGGTGCCGGATGTAAAGAATAGCACTAAGGCGACTAAGGGATACACTAGAGGATGGGCAGCAGCGTTCTCTGAGTACTTTAACAACCATACTGCGATCGCCAACCCGCCTGCCAAGCGTGGCGATTATGGCCAACCCCCTCTTTGGGGGAGGCTATGTCCAGCAGTGGAAGTCTTTCGGCTGAATTATGAGGAGACACGGACGCCGGACGCTGAGCTGCCCTTCCTCCTGACAAAGTCGCCTTTTACGTCACCCACGGTATAATACCTCTGCCTAATCATTCAGGGGTACCACAGCGGCCAGTATTACTTTATGATTAATAAGGCTACGTCCAACACACGCGCTTTCAACCACTTCATCAATGAAGCGTTTATCTTCTACTTAAATCGTAATTATCGTATCTACTTTTTCAACTGCCAAATTTTGTAGGTCACTATGACCTAAACTGTCGCTTGACAGGCCCTAAAAAATGTGATGGTATAAACAAGAAACATTTTAATCGTACGCTAAGTACAGTTATGTTTGATAGTCATTAATCGTGTTCGATGATCTTATAACTAATGTTTTAATATTTTTATAATGAACTCCGAAAGACTTTATCAAAATAAAGAAACAAGCGATTAATACTGGTTGATTTATTTTTATTGGAATACCATGAATTTAATCCCCAATTTTTCACAGGAATTTCACAGCTACATGAGACTGATTTATTTGAGTTTTTTTTGAAGAATCTTCGGCACATCGTGTCGGGAGCTAGCAAGACAAGGCAAAGTTTTGAAAAATAAAGAAGAGTGCTCTGCGTCATGGATCAACGCACCCAATATTAAATTATAAGCTGTTGTCATCGACGGAGCGATAAACACCGATAATTCAGCTCTCATCGAGCTGTCTCCCCCCCCAAGCCCCCGCCAGCAACGCCCTAAGCCGAGGTCCGAGTCCCACTAGTGGTCGCCCTTAGTACTGTTGTTGCAGGTAGTCATGACGTTAGTGTAGTATAAGTAGTTAGCTTAGGTTAAGTATTTTACTTCCCCACTACTGGCTGGAGACCCTTCAGGTCTCGTCAATAACTCCCGGTTACGTAGAAGGGGTCTGCAAGGACCATCTACAACAGTACAATAGAAAATCAAAAACTGAGCGGGCTTTCCGTGTCGATCAGCCGAAGAAGTCTGACCTTTGTTATCTGACTAGCTTGTCCTTTTTGTTTTCTATTCTTGAGTAAAATAATAATAATACAATTGTGACCAAGCTCAAATATAAGTACTCTCAGCAGTGGTGAGTCTATGTTGGTTTTATTTTCCATATTTACCATGCCAGCATTACCTGACATAAAGATATTAGCTATTGCTGTAATTATAGATTCACTCCTACACGATTATTAGCTCTTGATGACACTCGGGATAACGTGAACGAACATTACAATACGAGATGCTGTAACCGTAGTCGAGAAAAGGTGTTCGTCATACAATCTCATACAAATTACCCCCTACAGATAATATCATCGTGCCATCATTGTATTGCAAAATCATAAAAGAAGCCATTTCTCTTCTCGACATTTAATTATGGAATAAATTCATAACATAATTATTAATGAGTAGGTACACCTCTGTACACTGATTGCATCACACTTAGAAACCCCGATTTCCCAAAGGGTTGCCGAGGTCAGACATCAGCGCTTTACGGCAAACTAGAAACTCTCTATAAGCCATAGGTATATTATAAATACACCTATGGCCTGTGGGTCACACTGGTATGAGTGGAACAATCACATTAAAGTCCGGCGCCACGCAGTTTGCTGTATTCCATATTGTGTATTTGAGAGCCAGAGGGGTATAGGTGTATCCCTCTATATATCTGTTATTTGATTTCGTGTTCTCTATCTTAGACCTTGTCTGCGCCTACCATCACGTGCAACTAGGGTCAAACATGACTAACTCAAAGATAAAAAAATGAGTAGCATTCTGGCCACCGTCTCTCTTTCCTCAATGGCAACCAGGGTACAACGTCGTCAAGATGGAAATCCTGTTGCCAGCTTGTTAACCTATTATCAACTTACTGCGATCACCGTTTGCCAATATTTTCTCACTATTTTTGTATAATAATGGAGTGATGTTCATGTTTATGGATACAGATGGTTTAACTCACGTATTAACAGAGTAAAGTTGCATAGCTGGGACATAATCTTGAGACACGACCGGTATCAACTGCTGCAATGGTGGGTAAAATAGCAGGAAGAAGGATATTGTCGTGGCTGCGGAACATCCGAGAGCAAACTGGCATTAAGTAAGCAGGAGACCTGCTCAGATTGGCTCAGAACAAGGAAAAATTTTGGAGGAAAACTACCGACCTTCAATAATGAAGAAGAAGAAGACTTACGAATGCGGTTCGGGCATGCCAGGCTAGGTTCAGACTTAATCGTGGTCCTTAAACATGAGCTATTTACGCGGCGATGTCGCGAGCTCTACTCGAAACTAGTCAAAGTATACAATTATGTTTGTGGAGGAACCAGGTGTGGTGTTCCTCCAACCAAAGGGAGGATTCTCCAACCAGGCGGAGTCTTGTGCCTGGCGGGCTACTGCCCAACGATTGATGTTGGGAGGTTGTATATACTATCTGCGTGTTAAATCTTGATTGCGCGATGTAGGATAGTTCGCATGTGGCGAGGTAGATGCCGCCACATGTTATTAAAACCGTTTAATTGCATTACTATTTTCCCAGGACGATATATTATTCAGTCACTAGAGGAGGATCCTGCAGTATCGGTGATAAAATAATGACTGACCTTGACAGTCATCAGTGTCTATGGGAAAGGCCCATGTTTAGCTAGCATGTAGCAATGTTACATGCTGCAACGTGCGTGATTTCCTCTTCGTTACCGTAGAGGAAACGTAGAGGAAATAGTAACGAATGATGACTTATATAATTATGCACGCGTAGGTGATAAGGAAGTTGTGGATACGGGTCAAGAATAGCTCGTAGTTGCAGCCGTTGCGTTTGTAAAACTATTATAGTGTTACGGATTAGTAGTTGGGTTAATTTTGTTGATAATAATTGATTACTTCCATTGTGGGAGTATGAAATGCATTAATAGTATCAACAATTTATACGTCCACTGAGGCAAAGAAATTCTGTTTCTTGCTGTCGTTGATAAAGGTTTGTGTTTTGTCAAGAGCGTAACTAGATTCTACTGTTCATTTACCCGATACCTTCCTTATTCGGTGCTTTGACATTCACAGGAATACAATAGATAGACTGTTCTATTTTGCCGAGGATCTTATCTCACCCTTCACTCCAGATAGTAACCAATATTTCTTTCTTATAAGAAGATACCTATATCCAGGACTAAAATAGACTCACCAGAAAGAGACAAAGGACTTCCTTAACATTCGTTTAATATTTTATTATCTCCAAATATTTCGACATCAAGACCAACATAACTACTGTCAGGTGTAAATTCAAATACCAATTTATTAAAGGCGTGACTCCATTAAATGTCTGTCTTGTCTATCAAGAGTACAATTGCCTGCCCTTACGAGTATTCCGAGTTACGCGTCGGCGCAAAATATTTCCTTCTTCCATTCTTCCCCGTTAAGCGTTCCGCTATCATTTACTCCTTTTTCATTCATATTATCTTTCACACAATCAGTCACAATCCGTCCATCTTTTCTTTGATCTCCCTCTTCGCCTCCAACCATCAACATTTATATTCATCAATCTTATTCACCTATTATATCTTCATATTTGAAACTGCGACATCCATAGCTAGTCTATTTTCATCTGGAAAACTACCCATTTACTCCCTGAATCCCACATCTAAGAATCCAATGAGGTGAGAAAGAGAAAAAGGACTTTGTTCTCCTACACTCATTTCCTCTTCTTTTTCATCCCGTAACCATTAATTGCCGGGTAAAAGTATTATTCTGACCGCACCATTGTTTTCCATTTTGAGCTCCTCTCTTTATCATTTTGCAACTGTTTTCCCAATACTATCCTTGACTTATTTATTCTTGGTAGAAAACTTCTGGTCTAGTGCTCGCAAGGACGACGGCTGAGCGCGAGGTCGAGGATTCGATCCCCTGGTCCGGCAAAGTCTTCTTGGGTTGTTTCATGTGAAATTTCTCAGTAGCAGCCTGAAGTCTGGATTTGTGCCCGGTTGATAGTAATAGGCTTGCCCACTATTGCATGGGACTTAAACTTAACGGCGAAATTAGGGTGTACTAATACACTTTTGTCCGACCCTTCCAAAACTACAGGAGTGATGTTATGTTACCCACTGCCAGGATACTTAGCAGGGAGAGAAAAAATACTTTCTTCTCCTATGTTTGTTGTTTTGCTTACTCCAAATACTCCAACATTGCGGCCACCGTGACCAATGTGTAAATTCAAATACCTATGTCGTATCAGAGGCGTGACTGCATTAAGTATTTGTGTCTTGTCTTGTCAAAGAACGCACGCTTTTAGAAATTGAAAGCTATTGTTTTACGGGCCATTGTTTGGTTTGTACACTTTCTGTTTAGCTTCTGTTGTTAATACTATTAAATTATGTGGTTGCCATGGTGATATGGGTATGGGAATTTTATAGTAAATTGTTTGTGGAGTAAACTAAAAGGCAATAATAATACCTATGGTCTTAAGTATAGCGAGTCATGCTCGGTATCAAGCGTCAAGATCGAGTTCGTAATGTCGTGATCCGCCATCAAGCGAAAGTCTGAGGCTCCAGTATTGGATAGCATTTGACTGATTTAGTTAATTGTGACTTACCTCAGGTTTCTGAGTTAAGAATTCTAGGATAAGCAGTACTTAATTAACATTTGAGTACAGTACCCCAAGTGTCAGTTTTTTTACGCTACTACTGTAGTTGCGTCACGCCAAAAATGTATGGAAATTTAGGCAGCGCCTCTAGCGGCGAATAGCGTTACTAAAAATTTGTTTGACATCTTTGGCGTGACGCAACTACAATAGTAACGTAAAAAACTCACACTTGGGGTACAGGGGGTGTACTCCCTAAGCACGAAGTCCGTGGTTTCGGCCTTAGTTACGAGCGTTTCCTACTCCCTATCACCTACAGACATACGATTTTTTCGGGGCCCGAACTAAGAATGAATGACAACACGATTTGACAGTTGTCCCTACTACCGATGTGTTTTTGCCAGTCCGAAAAGTTGAACTTGACACTTGTTTTGATCACTTCTACGTTTCGGGCTACTTTCGGACGGGCGACTAACTTCGTTGACGGACTTAGGGAGTAGGCCCCCTGATTTGTCAAAAAAAAATGCTTTAAAATCTCTGCTCAAATATTACTTAATTACTAATTATCCTGAATTCTCAACTCAGAAAGCGACCGTTAGAAGATACCATTTAATAATGTACGGCCATCCCAAATTGGAACATCTAGCTGCAAGCGACTAACGGCCGATATAACCGATCCCAATTCAATAACTCTGAATTGATGTAGATTTTTAACAGAAAATTAATAGAAGTAATTTCAAAAACCTATATCAATCTAGATATTTTGAATTGAGTTCGGTTATTATATCCTCCATAGCCTCCACGAGTGACGATACTTAAGTATGTCCAGCGCCTCCTGGGCAGTCAGCCTCGCTACCAGCCTTGCTGACTGGCTAATCTTTTCACCACAGCATGAGCTATTTTCGTATAGCTCGTGCTGACACGAGAGAAGAACTACAAAAATGTAGACGTAGATTTCAAAAATTAAATTCCGCAAACGAAAAGCAAATCAAAGCGAGTGGTTTTGATTTTGACAGGTCAACAGTTTCTATAGCAACGTATGTATTAATAATCCAACTTCTCCACAACTATGTACCACGCAAGGAATATTGTTGTGTTGTCAAAATGATAGTATTGAAATTACGAATATGATTCACAATTTGGATGCTGGACTATATTCGTCTTTCTCATTAAAGTTCGTTTCAAAATCCCTGAGACAATATTGACAGGTGCAAATGTGAAACTTGTTAATTTTAGGAACATTTTTTCAAATTTGACGTTTCGCGCATGTCAATTCAGTCTCAGAGATTTTGAAACTAACTTTAGTTACGATACCAAAACATTTATCTGATACATCACTTACATCTAGAAATGCCACACAAAATTACACACGTCATTTGAATCTTTCTGGAGATTTTATATCAATTCGTAAAACAGTTTTCGTATGAACCAAAACTAAATGAAAAATCTTTCCTCTAATTGAATTTGTATCAGAACCATACTTACTTGTCGTTACGCTTTTTAATTGCAGGTTAAGTATAAGAGTGAATTTTATTGTTAACTCTCCTTGTAATTAATTTTAGTCATTAATGAGGATTTCTCTCGTATATTATTATTAACAAACGAATCACGCTCATAGCCTCATACTCAAGTCATTTCATGATGTTCTCGCTTTGTTGTCTTGCAGGTTAAAGATGTCAACATCAAAAGCAAGTTTTGATTGTTCTGTTTTATGAATTAAATCTTGGTAATAATAATTTTATTGTAATATTAATTAACCAGAATTGAATTTAAACGAGAATGATATTGTAGATAATACTGTAAAGCTAGTACCTACTATTAAAAATTTAGAACAATGATCGACTTCTAAGATATTTAAAGGTAAAATACCAAAATATTCATTGTCTTTTGGCGTAGGACCATCCATAGTTCGACAATGAATTATGATCCATAATGCATTCTGGCGAATCCATTGCTATTTACTATACACGATTCTTAAATAACTGACACCGCAGATGTAGACACTTGAATTTCCATAACAACAAGATTCATGTGCATCTAGGCTTTCTAAAACACATAAACAGAAGATAGAATAACTCAGAAAACTACCTCTAGACTATACTACGTTTTTTTAAGAGAAGAATCAAATTGTGCTTTGCCCCAACCTGAAGAGGGAACTTCAACGTCAAAATCTACAGTGACAATTTTAACCACACTCACAAGCATCGTAGCTCTGAACAAACATGAGAAAGTATTATTTTTTATCTCAAATTAGGAATCAACCTCACGATCCTGCGCTCACACGGACGCTTCACTGCCATTTGGGTCATCAGCAAGAATGTTACTACGTACAATATCAAAGTCTATAGCAGGCTGTAGTAGCAACTGGTTGCTAGCTGCTAGGTCATTGCTAAAGAATGTCTGTGACCCATTGAGAACTTGAACAACTTGATAAGCATAATGCTGATATACTCTGCTTCCTGATTGGAATGATAATAAGTAGTTGTTAGAATACCTGTTGCTGGTAGCTTTTACTACATGTCGAAAGTCTTGCGTTGTATACAATGGACAAACAATTACTGTTTTTGGAAAGTAAACAAAGTATAGATTATCAAGAAGTGTTTTTTTAAATTAACATTATTAAACAGACTGTACGACCGATTTCTGTTTGTTGTTTTGACATGTTTGTTTTCAAAATTTTCTGATTTGTTTGAGGAAAGTATAGGGAGATGAAGTTTCATACCTTTCATAGTTTTGTTCATGTTGGCAAGTGCAGGCATGATTATTATAAGAGGTATTTAAAGTCCTTCTTGACCTCATATTTTTTCATACAATAGAAAAGAAAATATCTTTATTAGGTGTAGTAAGTAATTTCACAATTTTACAGTAGTCAATTATGTAATGAAATATTGTTAGTTTGTAAAGTGCCTATTAATTGGGGAATAAATAACACAAAAGAATATTAAAACAACTGTTATATTTAGTTTATTTGGGTGGTTCATAATAAATTATAACAGCTAAAAGAAAGAGTAAAAGATTTGTACACACGAAGACATCACCTAAGAAATATATATCTACAATAATATATATATATATACGTATTATATATGATACATCAATAAACGAAGATGCAAACAATAATATTTTACTTATATACGGCAATACGAAAAATATTTACAAAAGCTATATAAAAGATTATCAAGGAAAGGGAAAAATAGATCGACTAGTAAGAAATGAACACATAAAAATTGATACTAAAATAAAAATATTAGCCTCTCTGGCTTTGCCAGTCGGTAAAAGGTAAACAAAAAATAATTATTAAAGCTATTGATATCGTAAATACATTTGTACTTTAAGAAAATTATACTAATAAAACACAGGTACAATGTAGTAATAATAAAGTAAAAAATAGATAATAAGATTTAAAAAGAAGACGGCGATGCTAATGAAAATTCGAGACAAGATTCACTCGTTCAACAATTAATCATAAATAATTTAAATAAATTATTAAATAATAAATTAACTCGTTACTTTGAGGTCCAAACTAAGCTACATGAAGATTAACCATGGCCCTTGGGACTTAGATTTATCTTAGGTATTAGTTGGAGTAGGCACTGTAGGCCAGATTCTGGGCATCCTGGGAGGATCTGCCCCAACCGCCGTGACCGTGTTCCTCATGATGAGGGTGCGCTACGACTTCGTAACTTTCGTGGTGTTCGCTCTTGGAGAGGAGTTTCTTGAGGAGAACCAGAGCGGAGGCGAGGAGGGCAGCCTTGGCGAGCAACAGACCCTTGACAGCGGCGAAGGCGATGATTCCAAGGAACAGAGGAATGAGGGACTGGATCTTGAGCTGGAGGAGGGCGAGGATGGGGAGGAGCTGCTTCAGCTTCTTCTTCTTGCCACGGCCTGGAAAGAGAAGATTGATTTATAGAACATTGTTGGTGATAAATTATTACTAAGAAAGAGGGTAATAAATTTTTCAAAGTATTTGATTACTGATGAATTTTGATTATTCGAATATTTTTGCTTTAAAATTACAACGATGGATCATAATAATTCTCATATAGTTATCTCAAAATGTTTTTATGCAAAGCGTAAGTGCTGACAAGTTTGTAAAATGCTCTTAACTAATTTAATTGCCAATTAGAAAAGAACACGCCATTAGTTGTTTCAAAACTCTTTGCACATTAAATTGCAGATAAATCTTTACTAAATAAGGAATTAACTGAATTTATTAACGCAAGTAATGAGATAAAATTATCTTCAAAGCATTTAACATCAATAGCAAACATCGTTAGCAGAAGCTTATAAATTTTAATTAACTCAATACACTTTCTAGTTAAAGTTACTGTAAACCATATGTACTTGCACTCGGTCAAATAAGAAAAGGTGTTTGTAGGCAAATGCTATTTGAATTTAAAATAGCCTCGTGCCCGGTTTAGATAATTTACTATATAGAAACTTTATTGACATTCAATGTCCTTAGCACACGGCTGAAATTGAAATTCACCATGTAACATCAAGTTTGCATAACCCCATTCACCTAGAAAGTGTTTGGTTGGAACCAATTCGAAAGCTTCGAGCCTACATCCATATTTCGTTAGCAAGATTACGCCTGGAGCGTTACTTTTACTCGTTTCTTGATAGAGATTTCGATCGCGGTCCGTCTTAGCGGAACTTTAGAACTAGTTGAGCCTACATAGTACAAGTGTACTATGGACATCTAGCAAAAACCAGAAACAGTTCGTCCGCTTTCCACGATAATCAACCTTGTTAATAGGTTAGAGAAACCCTCTCGAGACTTGTTTGGACGTTTTCTAGCTTCTCATGGTGTGTTCCGGATGTCCGTTTCAAATTTTCTATATTTCGTAATGTACCTGTTTTAGTTTTGGTATTAATTTCGTCTTGTCATGTGTAATATCAGATTAATTTTTTGATCGTACTTTCTATTTTAAAATTCTCATGCGCGCCGAACAGGTTTTGGCGTGTTTTAATTTATTTGGCGAGAGTTATGCAGGGAATTATATTATATGAACATGACTGCAAGGTTTTATATAACTACTTTTTACTTTTATGATGTTACTACGCAATTCTATGTCGTGACTCGTTTAATAAATATAATTGAGAGCTTTGTGGATGATTTTCACCACGACAATGACTTGCGTTTCGAGAGTCCATCTAATTTATCGATACCATCAAAATTTACAGAAAACCGGTTTTATGAATGCGAGAATGAGGTTGTTATATAACACATTCAGTTTCATAATTCTGTGTAACGAATTGGCAGAACAAACTGTTTTAAACAAACGACAATGGAGCATGAAATTGTTTGGTCATACTTTTGTTAATTTGCTAATAAAGGAGCTGTTGTTTTCTGTGGTGATGAGTTTTTAATTGACCTCGGGAGAAAATAGCTTGCCCTTTTAACAAGGTAGCATTATTGTACATCTTTTGGGAACTGACCATGATTATATTTCTCATATACTTTCACTTGTTTCGTTGAAACAATTTGATCGCTTACAAGAATTACACCTTAATGATATGGTAGATGTTAAATACAGGTTTCATGGTGATAAATCTCTGTATTTTTTGTGAGCATAGTTATTTGACGTGACACATGTAATTATTTTTGTTGTGAGAAAAAATGATGCACGAGCTATTTTATGGGAAGTGTGTTAAGTAGCTTAGAATAAATTAGCCGTTAATTTTATATTAATAGTATCGTGAGTTTTGGTCAGTAATTTTTAACTACTATTATGTGAATAAGGTGTTTTGTTCTTTCTGTTTTTCGTTCTAAGTCTTTGCAGAAATTAAATTACTGCTAAAGACTGCTAACAAGATTTTTTTGATTTAGTACTTTTTTGATTCTATATCTTCAAAGTTCTTCATAATTAGAGAGCTAATGACTCAACATTGACCATGGGAAAAAACTTAGGAAAAAAAGTATTTTAGTGAAGTATATGTTATAAGTATTTATATGTGAAAGTCTGACAACCAGTCTTACCAAGAGTATCGTATTACCCAGTTACTGGGTTGTGGAGGTCTGATAGGCAGTCGCTCCATGTAAAATACTGATATTCAGCTGCATCCGGTTCGACTGGAAGCCGACCCCAACATAGTTGGGAAAAGGCTAGGCAGATGATGATGATATGTTATAAGTATTTGTACTGACCTTCTTCAAGAGACCTCTTCATATCCTCAACAGTGCTTTTAGGCATGCGAAGCTGAATAACATGGTTTTCCACAAAGTCAGCAGCAGCATCGACTAGCCTTGCCTCAACCTGGTTCTCCCTGGCTTGAGGTTCTTCCGGAAGGGGTTCATAGGACCTAGCAGAACGAGAGCCACCGAGGTTGTAGATTGCGAGGCCATCAGCGAGTTTCAACTCCCGCGCAGATGCAGCGTTTTCTAGGAATCTCATCGATTTTTCCTGTAGGAAGAGTAAAGATGAATTAGAATTTTTGTTGTTAGTTTGGAGTTTATTGTCTCGAATCATTGTTGGTGTAGATTAGAATTTCCAAAAAAATATCTGAATCAAATTAAAACTGGAATCATGAAACAATAATTATGGAGGTTTATTCTTGAAAGCTTGAAGTGAAAATATATCTATAAACCCTTTAATAGTTAAAGCTAGAAAACGTTATAATGACTACAAATATTTGCATTACAATGTACTTAAAAGCTTGTCAGACAAGAAAGCAAGTATTTGTGCAGACTCAATGAGTAAGTAAGCGGCAAATAGTTCAACAAACAAATACTGTTTAGCTAGTCACTGCATAAAGTGCTAAATCATTAACTTGTTATAGGTATAGCATGATGATTTGCAAGTAAATACTAGATGCAGCTTAAAGTAAAGAAAAGTTTAATTTAGTTCAGTTACACTGAAAAAATATTTGTTGTTGAAGTTAGATACTATTGGACTTGATGAGGACTTAACAGATAATTATAATGATAGAAAAGGTGTTAATTGAATTATAAATTAGTGAAATAAGATAAGACTTTAACTTGTGGGTAGTCAAGAAAGCTCATAAGTTTAATTACGGTTAAGGACTTCAAATATTTTTTTGAATCAGAGGAATCGTTAAATTGATTTCTAATCATAGATGAGGTCACGCAATTTAGTTTGTATGGCAACGGATTCAGAAGTAGCACAAATAGACGGAAGGATGTCATACTATTGAAAGGTGAGATTTGACCCAAAAAGGATGACTAAACTTTTGAAGCTTGAAGACAAAGTCAAAATTTAAAAGAGTAAAGAATCAAAAAGGATTCTAGCAGATTGTTTAAGAAGATGGAGAACAAAAGCTCAAGTCCAAACGATATCACAAAACACGATCACAACACACCTTAATGCACATCCAGACATCTTCTTCGGCACAACTCTTGACAACCCCGACGACGGATCCGACAACGTCATCATCGGAAGTTGCAGGCTTGCAGCTGACTGCCGCCACACACACTAAGAATACAAGGAAGGTCTTCATTTTTTTGGTCCTACACTCCTTCACGGTGGTTAGTGAAATGTGGTGAGGGGACAGTCAGAAAGCGGTTTTATTCTGCGTCCCCCCACTGCGGGGTTTGAGCCGAAATGCGCGAGCGCAATGCGTGTTACGAATGTTATAGAAGCGGCTACAGGTGGAATACTTTTTTTTATGATGGTGATGATTATGTTGTAGGGAAGACTGATTTTTTATGGGTCCTGTTTTATAATGTATTTACTGAATTTAGGGATTTTCTTTGTAGTTAGCAAGTTCTGTTAATCTTTCAAATGAATGCGGATGATTTTAAGGATTTGGAAATAGATAATTAAATTGTAACTAAAATCGTAAATTTTGGTGAAATATTTAGTGTCGGTAATTATTGTAGCAAATGTTATGTAGGAAATAGAAATTCTAGTATTTTAACGTTATTCCGGAAATATAATATTCGGCAGATATGATGTAATGTCATGCATAAGTAGAAGGTGAACAAATTCAGTTTCAATAGGCTGATTAGAAACTTACATCGAAATTACTGTTTATGTTTTTGGAAATGTCACCTGTTTATAGTCACGATACCTTTCGTAGGACGAAAAAATTGTTGCATATCCGCATAGGTTAAAAGGACCACAAAATGCGTACAAAATGTCATATTATAAACATTTCATTTAAAATTCATGTCGCATTTCATTCACTACTATAATTTTTGTCTCGTCATTCTCTGTTATAAAAGAATTATCATTAGAATCTGTAGTTTTATCAATGAAGACACAAGTCGCATGCTTGCTATCGGGGGCACAACCAGTTAGTTCCTTTAAGCTAAGCGGGTCCACACTAGGTCAGGAAAATTCTAGGATAAACAATATGACAGAGAAATTAAAGTCTTAATATTTTATCTCATAATAAATTCATGTTCTGTCCATATTGTTAACAAAAAAGGCGTGAATTAAACACACGCACATAATTATTTATATACTTTCTTTTTGCTCGAATGCGAAACCAAAATATGTATATTTTTTTGTAAATCTCTTTTCATTTGTATCTGTATGTTTTATTACTTACACAGCCGTCACGGTTGCGCTTCTTGAAGGGATAAAAAGAGGCGGAACATCGTAGCAAGACTCATTCGTTATTGAATCTACAGTATCATAAAGAGCATAACAAATTCTCACTGCTAGCATATCTCATTTAAAACTTCATTGCGTTCCCAGTTAATCTAAGGCACCACTGACATAACTATGGTAAAATAAATCATCGTAAGGAAACATGGACATAATGGTCTGAAATCGCAGTGAGTGAGCGTGGTGACCAATGCTTTCGTTCCTTCTTTTTATGAGAAGAGGCCTTTGCCCAGCAGTGCGACAGTTACAGCCTATTATTATTATTTATTACTATCATGAAATGCTATGGCTCCATTCTAATCTGTCCATTACTGTTGACCTACATTAATCTCTCATAATCTTGAACCTTTATCTGGACTTTTAAAGATGTCTTCATCTTTGAATTTAATTTGAGGTTCTTTCTCAGCGCCAATCAGGAATAGCTTTTGATTTAACTCATTTTTTGGATGTCGTTTAGATATTTGCGGAAATAAGGTTATTCAACTTAGAAATTACGGAAGCCTCTGCATACATTTCTATAAATTAAGAACTCAAAATCGAATTACGACATACTTTATTAACATATTGACACTAATCGTTATCCATACTAAATAAATCTACATTCATATCCAACTCTGCTTAGTAAAATTGATAATAATTATCATATCTACGTAATTGTCTTGTTAGAAACTTCCGTTTCTGTATGTAGGGCGAATCGCCGAGTCTAAACGTTTGTAATGTGTGTACGCATGCACATTGAGGGCTCGAGGAGTTGGATTAGTCATTTCTACTCAATGATACATAGCATCCAGTACATATAGGCAGTTCATGGCGGCACTGCTAGCGTAGACTAATGTCAGCTGAGGAGGTCAGGATCCAAAACTCACATATCGTCGCTTAGCTAACAATACCGCGCAACAAACTTTTAATACATTTTCAGAAAGGTCTTAAAAGTGCTAAATTATTGAATTTAAAATTAATTAAACTGTATCTGTAATATATGTGCTATAATTATGTACAAACTGTAATATTAATATGACTCTGGTGATTCTCACTAAGATGATTTGATGCGTGATAAAACGAGTTATCCAATGAATATAAAAACCGTCATATTTTAACTTGAGCGGCATTGTTAGCTAAGCGACGATATCCAGTTTTGACTCTTTCGTTTTTTTTTTTGTTCATAATAGACTCTGAGAGTAGGTATTGTGTTCCTTGATTCCACTTCAAATGATAAAATTCACCATTTTGCGCAACGTTTTTGGTCAAAACAGCACGTATCCCTCAGTGGAACGCAAACTATACCAAGAGCTTCGTTCAAAACCACCACAAATCAAATGTGGATATGTCAGTTTTTGATCCTGACCTGCTCAACTAGATCTCAAAATCACGCATTATTGCCCATTGTTTTTTTTATTGCTGACCAAAAATTATGCTTCGTCTTTGAGGCAGGTCTTCAAGTCTAAGATGATTATAATTTTACTTTGGCACAAAGTAGGCATCGTATTATGTAATTTAATATCTCATCATTAAGATCGATTGTAGATATGACAGCTACGTACGTATGAATGAAAAAAACCTACATAACTGACGATACTTAAGTACGTCCGTCGCACACAAGGCAGTCTGCTCCAACCAACCTTGCTGATGGGATAATTTTTCACCACGGCATAAGCTCTTCTCATAGAGGTCGTGCCGATACTAGAAGAGAAGAAGAAGAAGGAGGAGAAGAAGCTACTTAGAGCCAAACTAAATACGTTCCTGTTACCAAGACCTGACTCCAGGAAAATGTTCATTAGTGGCTCACAAATAAAAAAAATGTTATTTCAATATATGAAAAGAGGTTAAACTGTAGTTCCCTTTTTTGCTGCGTCATCGTTCAGCCAAAAAACGTCTACTGCCGGACATACTTTTCCCCCAAGCATCGCCACATTCCATTTTGGAGGGGGGGGGGGGTGCCATAATTGCACGTAATTGCCTTTTACGGGTAAGAGATGGGGTAGTGCTATTCCATACGTCCGGCACCACACGGACAATTTTGCTGCGTGTCAAGGTATTATAGCCAAGTGCCACTCAATGAACTTCACCACACCCATGCTTATGTAGATGATTTCTAAAAAAAAGTGATAGTGACGCGTGTGAATTATTTTCGGTCGAATTACGAATGGTTTTGTTAATGGTTGAAATGTAGTAGGCTTGAACATAAGAGCGCAAACGATGATGGAAGTAAAAAGGCGTATTGCGTCATGCAACGAAACAATTAGGTGTAGATATAACTTTGTGCATGTGAGATTTTTGCTAGCAATCCTAGAGTGGGGTAAAACTTTAGTATAATCAGACCATTACTGTCCCACTGCTGGGCATCTAGGGCTTAGGCCTTAGTCCACCCCACTGGCTTGGTGTAGATTGAAGGACTACACGCACCATCGAGATCTTTACGGAGCCCTTTTGGTATATCTACACCAGCGCGCTTTCATGTTCATCTTGCGTTTTCAACTTTCAATTCCTCTTGCGTCAAGTGCATGCAATATTGATTGCCATAAAATGCATGCAGCTTATCGAAATGTTTCGAAATGTTTTGAAATGCAACTTTATGGTGCTCCCACACTGCTGTTAAAAATGTTTACAAACATTTTCTAACACTATCAAATGTTAGGAAAAGTTAAAAATATCAGATAATAATGAATCTAATTTGTCTAATATAGATTATTACATAATGTTTCAATAGATTTTTGCAGATATTTTTTTATTTATATTTGTTTAGAAAATGTTAACTAATGTTTGTAAACATTTTTAACACCGGTGTGGGAGCACCTTTACTCACATATTTTTACTTATTTCTTCTTTAATTTTCTTCAGATTAGTAAATATAGGCTATATACAGAAAAATGTAGTTACTAACATAGCATATTTACCCTTAAGGTTGCAGTGCACTGTATTAACTCTAGTTAGTATAAGTGTACGACAATGATGTGAAAGAGCGGAGCCTCCTAATACAGGCATTGTTTGCCTAAAGGGAGGCTTCAAACACGTTTAAATGTATTGCAATTTTTTTTATACTCACAACAAACTATTTTGCATTTGTATTTTTGTATTATCGTCTACACCGGTGTGCCTCGTATTATATTCTAGTAGTATATTCTATTCTATTCTCGGTCAGTCGTCAGTTGGCATACAATAGACGGATTAGCGTGCGCTAGGGGCATGCGTTTTTGTCGAACTAGTATTAAGGCATGCGCTATTGCGCTTCACGCATGCTTCAGACGAAGATGCAAGATGAACATGAGCGTACTGGTGTAGACATAGCTTTTCAGGTGTGCAGGTTTCCTCGTGATGTCTTGCTTCACCGTTAAAGCAAGTGACAATCAAATTCTTATCCGCACATGAATTTGAAAAGATAAAGACGTGCGGGCCTTCTTGCGTGGAAGGGAATCGTTCAAATGGTATGATACACTTGCTTCAAAAAAAACTCCACTATTTACTACTCTATTGTATTTTTGACAATGAACCTTTTATCTATGTAATTTAACTTTCGTGAGATACATTCATATTTAATTTTATGATGACTAACGGTTTACTCACGTGCGTTTCGGTTCGAAACTAGTCGGGTTGCCAGAAAAAATGGACGTGAGTAAATCGTAAATAATTTAATCATAAATATGACCCCTTTATTGTTTTAGCAGTTTTCAAAATAGTGAAGTAGCTTCAAATCATCATTCATCTGAAAGACGTCCACTGCTGGACAAAGGCCTCCCAGAAGAGGGAGGGGGTTTGCCGTAATCGCCACGCTTGGCAGACGGGTTGGCGATCGCAGCATGGTGGTTTAAGTACTCAGAGAACGCTGCTGCCCATCCTCTAGTGAATCCCTTAGACGCCTTTTACGACACCCACGGGAAGAGAAGGGGTAGTGCTATTCTTTAAAGAATAGCACTACCCCATCTCTTCCCTTCACTACACAAGAGCTTCAAATATGAAAATATTATTAATACAATCATAACATTACGCGTGATGTTACGTTATTTATTATGTATATTATAATTACCATTCCGTATTGTACATTTTTTTGCGTTTTTTTTGGAATATAAACTATTGAACAAAATGTTAAACGAATTTTGCAATAATAATATAACATAACATCACGCCTGTATACCCCGAAGTGTGGGGCAGAGGTGTATAGTACACCCACATTTCGCCATTATGTTTAAATCCCATGTTATAGGGGGCGAGCCTAGTGGATGGATGGAGAAGAAGAGGGAGGCCAAAGAAAAGATGGATGGATTGTGTGAAGAATGATATGAAAGAGACAGGAGTCAGTGGTATCATGACGGGTGACAGGACGGAATGGAAGAAGAAAACGTGTTGCGCTGACCCCAAGTGATATGGGATAACGGCAGGAAGATGATGATAGGGGGCGAGACTATTACCATCAACCGGGCACAAATCCAGGCTCCAGGCTACTACTGAGAAATTCCACAAGCAAAAACTCAATAACGCTTTACCCAACGTGTGGATCGACCCCAGAACCTCACGTTCAGCAACCTCACTTACTACCAGCCAACGAGGCAGTCGGTATAAATATTTAAACTATAAGAAACGGAAAAAATCAGATTGAATTTAATCACTTATTACCCAGCTACCGCTCTCCTATTCTAGGTCAAAGGGCTTCCTTCATTTTCTACTTCACGATCCCACGATGCCACCTCTTAAGGAAGGCGTGTCGTCCTTTCACCTTCTTGATCTTTCTCGACCTTGTTTCATTGTCCTCGGAAACCAATAACAGGTATAAACAGAGCCATTATGTCAAATTATAAAGCAATGGTTCTATTCAAAGCAAACTCGATTGCATCTCTAGAATGAGTTTGGTTTGAACGAAAGGCTTTTTAGATTTTTTGGGAATACATACGTCAGTGCGGTTAAGGGGAGCTGAGGGGCTCGTGGCTAATTAACAAACACGCAGATTATATGATTTGCAAGGTTAAGCTACGGGAGATTGGTAGGGATTCAGCTTGATGAGGGTGAATTATCGGCGTGACTGCGGAGTCTAAAACCGGCTCTCGTTGGATCATGACCATCTTCTTCACTACTCTATCTATAGTATCCCGCCCGGCTCATTTGTAGGCGCATGCTACACTCTCAAAATTTATACTAAGATATTTAGATCGCGAGACTAGGGGCTCATGACGAATTAAAAACCGCGCAGATCATACAATTTGTAAGGTTAAGCTGCGTTTGCCGCGGTAAGTTCTTGGATGGGTGACCACTCGTTGCACATCGAGAACTCTCTGTGCTTCGAGGAGCATGTTAAGCCATTGGCCCCGGGAGTCATATGAATACCAATGATATAACAGTCGTAACGGGTAGTCCGAAGCCCGAAACTCTAACAACAGATCTAACCTTAGGATATCGGCATTGCCCAGTAACTGGGTTGCGAAGGTATGATGGCAGTCTCTCCGTGTAAAATACTGGTATTCAGCCGCATCTGATTAGACTGGAAGCCGACCCCAACGCAGTTGGGAAAAGGTAGGCAGAACACCCGCCAATGCGAGTGATTCCTGGAGTAAGTTTTTGGAAACGCCTGACTAGTCACCGAAAAGAGAAGTACCCCAAGCGCAACTCCATCTCTTTCAGGTAGATAAAGCATTAAATCTACATAGTCACAAAATAGTAATTGTGTGCACAAACAATATTTACATAATCTATATATATAAAAGAAAGTCGTGTTAGTTACTTCACTTATAACTCAAGAACGGCTGAACCGATTTAGCTGAAAATTGGCAGGGAGGTAGTTTAGAGCCAGGAGAAGGACATAGGATACTTTTTATCCCGTTCGACATCATGTAGGTAGGTAGTAGGTAGGTAGTAGGTAGGTAGTAGGTAGGTAGTAGGTAGGTAGTAGGTAGGTAGTAGGTAGGTAGTAGGTAGGTAGTAGGTAGGTAGTAGGTAGGTAGTAGGTAGGTAGTAGGTAGGTAGTAGGTAGGTAGTAGGTAGGTAGTAGGTAGGTAGTAGGTAGGTAGTAGGTAGGTAGTAGGTAGGTAGTAGGTAGGTAGTAGGTAGGTAGTAGGTAGGTAGTAGGTAGGTAGTAGGTAGGTAGTAGGTAGGTAGTAGGTAGGTAGTAGGTAGGTAGTAGGTAGGTAGTAGGTAGGTAGTAGGTAGGTAGTAGGTAGGTAGTAGGTAGGTAGTAGGTAGGTAGTAGGTAGGTAGTAGGTAGGTAGTAGGTAGGTAGTAGGTAGGTAGTAGGTAGGTAGTAGGTAGGTAGTAGGTAGGTAGTAGGTAGGTAGTAGGTAGGTAGTAGGTAGGTAGTAGGTAGGTAGTAGGTAGGTAGTAAGTAGGAAAAAGTGCATTGCAACGCATGCGGGTACAGCTAGTTACAAATAAAAGAAACAATATTTACATAATTACAAATAAAAGAAACAATACATGTACATAATTACAAATAAAAATAAACACAAATAAAATAAAATGGAAGATGGGTATGCCTCTGGTATGGGACGCAACGTGCGGCGATACCCTTGCGCCATCCCATCTTCCTAGCTCGGCAGGCTGTGCTGGCACTGCTGCTGCAGCTGCAGAGGCCCTCAAGCGGCGAAAATATAATAACTTCATTAGTAATTATATTCTCGAGCTGTTTGGGTTCGAAACACTCTAGTCGTGGGGTCCGAGTGCCCAAATTCTATACAGAGAGGTTGCAAGGCGGCTGGTCGACACTTCTTGTGACCCGAAGGCTGGCCTCTACTTTGGCCAAAGGATTAGCATTGCCATGCAACATGGCAATGCTGCCAGCCTTCTGGGCACGTTACCAGTCGACAGCCATGCGGAGGAATATTTTGATGCCCTATTTTAGTTTATAGTTTTATTAGGATGTATTTTTCTTCATTTGTATATACTTTTATTAGCATTAAATTGATCTTTTATAATATTTGAACTTTGCTGGAAAATTCGAGGCCACGGGCCATCATTGTGTAATCTAGGATGATTCCTGAGGCCTGAGGCGCTATTCTGGATAAGCCTCTCCACCTTTTCTATGAGGATTCTCATTTGGGCAACAAAAAGAGAAACTAAGATACTACCCAATTACACTTCCTCTTAACTTACCAAACAAGATTGTTCTCAAAAGAAAGCTTACCGGGCACAAAAAAAGCCTGGGACCCTAAACACAGAAAGCGGATGCCTACTTAATACTCAAATTACTCTGATTACCCCCCTAGGCTATACAGCAGTGAAGTTATAGAAATACATACTTTTTATGATTTCTAAAATTGCATAATCAGGCAGGTGTTTCGAACGTATAATATTTTAATTCATACAAGTGTAGCGACGTGCCATGACGAAATTACGATGCGAAAATTCGGCATAATTACGCTGCCAAAATTCGCACCGGGCCGAAATTGTAGCCGAACGTCGGTCCGGCGGAAGTTTTGACAGCAACACATTCTGTGTATTTTGAATGAGGAGCGATACGTGTTTCTATGAAAATAGACCAACCCGCCTCCACAGGTGAGTGTTTTAAAAAGTGAAAAATGGATTACATCAAGAGGTCCCTTTGAATGCTTATAACAAAAAACTGCGATGCCGAATCAGTGTTCCAAGCGCATCAAATATGGTAATTTATTATTGGGCGTATTCAGTAACGAACGTTAAAAGCTGATATTTATGATTATAAATCTTTATTGGATAGTAAAATCCCATTCACATCTACACAGAAAATCTTAAGATTCCCTGTGTCGTGGAAGCTAGGCGAAACTAAATATACCTACATATTCAGAAAATACAATAAAAACCCAAAAATAAAAATACAAATAAATACAGTATAAAACAACGAACGTTGAAATACTATACATAAACAATAAAATATAAACACAAGAGTAGTCAGCGTCGTGTATCGCGCGGTAATAATATTGATCACATCAATACCCAACCGTAAATTCGGCAACCAAACTGAAACATCTCGACACACGCCAAATGAAATCGAAATCCATTCCGAAAAAGCATAAATTACGTTGCGCGTAAATATCATTTTAATTTATACGCCGAAACGCCGAAGTTTGGCGGGTCAGTTCGGCACCGTGTGTCGCAACACTACGGTTCTTGCGTGAACACTTTTTTTATGTAATGTCCGGTATAGTACGATGATAAGTATGTTTTCCTATTTTTAGAATTTATTGTAATTTAGTTTTATTTTAACGTTTATTTATTTACTATTTTGGTTTTTATTGTGTTGTTTTTATACTGTTTATTGGTCGTTATTTTTATCTTTTTATTGCATCAGAGTGTATTAGCATACTAGAAGAAGAGTTAGAATATAAAACTTCCTCACCGCACGCTGGGAATAGACGCGTGTTGTACGATTCAATAGAACCCAGCACGCTTGGTGGTAGGATCTATACGGTCCGCCTGGCTAGCTACCACCATCACATTAAAGACCGGCGCCGAGCAGTTTACTGTGTTCCATCGTGTATATCTGATAGCCAGAGGGGTATAGGGGAATCCCTCTATATCTCTGTTGCTTGGATTCGTGTGCTCCATCTTAGACACTGTTTGCGCTTACCATTAGGTGCGATTAGGGTCAACCGCGAACAAGACAAATAATCCTAACTAATATTATAAATGCGAAAGTAAGTTTGTTTG
The DNA here is from genome assembly GCA_905220435.1 of Amphipyra tragopoginis. Lineage (NCBI taxonomy): Eukaryota > Metazoa > Arthropoda > Insecta > Lepidoptera > Noctuidae > Amphipyra > Amphipyra tragopoginis. The sequence goes on from HG992014.1 coordinate 21,487,163, forward strand.
TTTGTTACCTTTTCACGCCTAAACCACTGAACCGATCATCCTGAAATTTTGTACATACGTTATCAGGTGTCCAGAAACGGACATAGGGTTCCTTTCATCCCGATAAGAAGTACTGTTGCCGAGGAAAACCACAATAACGATAACAGATGGAGCCACGTGTCTTTCGAATCATGATTGAATTATATTATTATAAAACTTTAGTAGTGTGTTAAGAGTTGATTGTCATATTCTAAATTAACGCGAGCGAAGCCGCAGGCAAAAGCTAGTAAAAATAAAAAAAGAGATATCTATATCAAAATGCAACCGTCTACTAGATAGCATGAGTCACCTCAAAGATAAAAATCACACAGTATATCGAACTTGCTGATGAGATTACCAGCATATTGTGCCGATAGTTGTTTTAGTGAATGGTATGGTAGCGAAGGGCTTCGATCATTATCTTTAGGAGCTCACTGAACAGCTGGATCAAGGACATAAACATTATTTGACAACACGCCTGCAGTCCCCGAACCGTTGGATAGAGGTGTATTGTACACCCTTATTTCGCTGTCATGTTGAAGTACCATGTTGAGGCGAGCCTATTGCCATTAAACGGGGTACAAATCCAGATTCCGGTATGCTACTATTTTTTTCTTTTAAAATACTTTGCCCCACACTAGGATTTCTCCAGTATCGTGGGTGCGTTTACAGACACAAATCTCACATACAATCGCCCAGACCCGAAACAACTATCTGTAGGCCATACAAACTTTTGTTCCGTGTGGGGATCGAATCCACGACCCGTAGCGCAGAAGTCAATAGCTCAGCCACAGCACCAAATGTGCCGTCAAAATTGTTTATTCGCGTATACGTCAAATTGGCTTAAATACATATCCGAAACCACACGATAGATAAGTAGGTTTATAGTAGGTGGATAAAATTCCGATCCGAAACGCGAGCGCCATTGATAATAACAGAGCAGGTATTAAAACCACACACATAGCAATTACGTGCCAATTTTATATTAAAGATCGCAGTAAGTAAGTAAGTTAGTAGATTTCTATGAATATTTCAGAGGTGAGGCCTAATAATACGCTAACGTGTCGCACTAGTTGAAGTAGAAGGAATCTAAGGAACGAGGTGTCATTAATTTCTCTGTTGTGGGAGTACCTACCGGTGGAAGTGTATAATAGCCCTTTACACCGGAACTAAAACGCAACCGGCATCGATTGATCATAAGGGTGTCTCGCCAGCCTCACGATCGATCCATGCCGGTTGCATTGCAGAAACTAAAGCCAGAATTTTTTAAAAGTGAAACTCTCTCTCATTTCAGGTCGGGTGTAAAGAGATAGAAGTTCTCTGATGTCGACATATTTGGAGGCATCCATAGTAACGAAAAGAGAAATAAAGTGTCAAAATAAATAATAATAAGGTCTATCTTCAAAACAGCTTTTTCGAAATTCGACCTTTTCCAAAACAGGGCACTCTAGGTAAGATAAAAAACAGATATGAAATAACCATTCAAGTCCATTTCACACATGCGGAGATAGGCTATAATATAAATAGACTGGGAACAGACACGTGTTATAAGATCCAGCAAAACCCAGCACGCTTGGTGGTAGGATCTTCATGCCTAGCTACCACCCTCACATTAAAGTCCAGCGCCAAGCAGTTTACTGTGTTCCGTCGTGTGTATGTGAGAGCCAGAGGGGTATAGAGGAGTCCCTCTATTTCTTTGTTAATTGGATTCGCCTGCTCTATTGTAGACCCTGTTTGATTAGATTCAAACGCCACTGGATTCGTGTTCTCCATCTTAGTACTCTTTCAAAGTGGAGGCGGGCGCGAGAGCTAGCACGGGCGCGTGTAAATCAAAATGTATTTAAACGCCAGTTGCATTCACAGTGCTAACGCGAGCATGCGCGTCTGCAGGAGGCGGGCGCGGTCGCGTGTGGCGCGGGTTTTTCTAATGGCTCAGTCCGCCCGTATCGTTCACAGTGATATAGCATCTGTTAGGTGACTGCGCGTGTGGTTCTAAACCATTTTGATTTACCCGCCGAAGCGTCTGACGATAGCTCGTTCAGCACTACTGTGAACACGCAGACACCAAGACTCAAACGCCCGCGCCCCCGCACTCGCTAGTGCAGTCTGATTGACCACTTGTTCCCTTGTCTGCTCTTACTATCAGTAGCAACTAGAGAAAAACGCGACCAAGTAGAATAATAATAAAAACTGTTCATGTCTATGTCTATAAACACACATTATTTAAGACTTTTTATCTCAATTTACTCTTACTATTAGCGCGTGCGATTTAATTGGCTTACAAACTCGACTACGTTTTTTCATTCATTTACTACAATGGGATGACGTATTTAGACAAAAAGTTTTGTCTTCACTTTCAGAGAGTATACAGTGTTTATTACATTTTAATTGGTAAAGAGAGTTATAAGCAGCGATTGGAAAAGGGTGAGCTAATTTACTTAAACTTCAAAGAACAGAGACAAAAACTGGAGACTTCCTTACGACAACTTTTTTTTTCGGGAGAATTTTCTCGGAGAGACAATCTCCTTTTTTGAAAACAATAAACAATCTCTTTTTAAAAACAATGAAAAACGTGTCATCTGGTTTTGTGACAATTTTGGGAAACAAAAATAGGAAACGAATTTAATTGTTTTCTGTACTATTAACATTAATATTAAATGTACTTTAGTGATGTCCCGAAACCCGGAATAATTTTCACGAAAAAAAATGTCTTAGGGAAGTCTCCAGTTTTTGTCTCTGTTTGAAGTTTAGGTAAATTAGCTCACCTTTTTCCGATTACTGGTTATAAGGTTAGCAGCTCTTGAAAATTATTAAGATTAATTTAGCGTGGTGGTAGGATCTATACTGTCTGCCTGGCTAAAGTCCTGCGCCAAGCAGTTTACTGTGTTCTGTCATTTGTGTATGTGAGAACCAGAGGGGTATAGGTCGTGGTTGTCCCTAGTCCCACGTAATGGTTAACGCAGTCAGGATTTAAAATTGAGCACACGAATCCAAGTAACAGAGATGTAGAGGGGTACCCTTAAACCCCTCTGGCTATCACGTACACCATGTGCGCTGGGTTTTGTAACACGCGTGTATTTTCAGCGTGCGGTTAGTTTTATATTCCAGCTTGTGGAGACGGGCAAGAATGAAATAATCTATCTATCTATTTATCACACCACTATAGTACATTCACACACCCATTTGCAACTCCTCATGCACTCTTACACACTCACCCACACTGTACACTTAGCAATGCTTAGATGGTTCTAGCAGTTCACTTCACTCTGTATGTTTGTTTCTGCTGCATGTATTATATAGATATTAAATTGTAAATCCGTAATTGGCTGTAAGACTAGTTATATATTATAATATAGAATAAGATTTCAAAGAGCTGTGGATTTTGTGAACAATAAATAAATAAATCTTCAAAATAATTCCCCCGTGTGAGGCAGGGGGAAATTGTTTTCAAGAGTTAATACTTTAGGTTCCTTATTCCAGATTCCTTAATCGCCCTTTATGAATTCCTCGTAGAGATCCTTAAAAAAACTTTGAATCTTAATACTTACTCTTCTTGGTAGCTTTTCCTTTGTTGGAAACTATGAACGAATATTTTTTTATTCTTGAACTCATCATCTGCCTAGCCTTTTCCCAACTATGTTGGGGTCGGCTTCCAGTCGAACCGGATGCAGCTGAATATCAGTATTTTACATGGAGCGACTGCCTATCAGACCTCCACAACCCAGTAACTGGGTAATACGATACTCTTGGTAAGACTGGTTGTCAGACTTTCTGGCTTCTGACCAACAGTAACGACTGTCAAAGATCTACAAATGACAGCCGGGACCAACGGCTTTACGTGCTTTCCGAGGCACGGAGGAAACTCGCTATGGTAAATGGTCACCCATCCACAGACCAACCTCGGCAAGCGTGGCTTAACCCGGAAGATCGGTCTATGCGGCTGTAATTATTTAGCCGCGAGCTCCTCTATTTTTTTATTCTTGAACTAATTCATCTAAATTAGCCTCATTGTGATTAGTCTACACCTGAGTTATTTTTAATTTGAAATTATATTGAATACTTTTCCCACTTAAGAAGGTAGTTCGTCAAGGTCATCTAAAGCGACTCGTCCAACTTCGGTTAACTTTTTTTTCTGCAAATCTTTCCACTTACTGGATAATAAAACTAGTTCTTCACCACAAAAATTTCAAAAAGTGAAAAGGCATTTTAAAAAATCTAGTTTTTCGCTCTTTTCTAACTAAAATATTTTTTAACCAAATTCTGGTGTATCATGGAATTATTCAACTTTCATATTACGTGCGTTATAAATAAACTAGTTGCAAATTATAATGCAAAAAACTAAAAAGTAAAAGTGGTTTTTATTACGCTAGACATTATTATGGTGTAGTTAGACAGTTTATTGACCTTGTCAAGTGTTATGTATAAAAAAATTATACGAGGTGGTGATGACATGACGTAATGACCAGTGATCGGAAAAAGGTGAGCTAATTTACCTAAACTTCAAAGAACACAGACAAAAACTGGAGACTTCCTTACGACAACATTTTTTTTCGTGAAAATTATTGCGGGTTTCGGGACATCACTAAAGTACATTTAATATTAATGTTAATAGTACAGAAAACAATTAAATTCGTTTCCTATTTTTGTTTCCCAAAATTGTCACAAAACCAGATGACACGTTTTTCATTGTTTTTAAAAAGAGATTGTTTATTGTTTTCAAAAAAGGAGATTGTCTTTTATTTTTTGAAAACAAATGAAAGACAATTTCCGAACAATTATCCCGAAAAAAAAAATGTTGTTGAAAGGAAGTCTCCAGTTTTTGACTCTGTTCTTTGAAGTTTAGGTAAATTAGCTCACCCTTTTCGGATCACTGGTAATGACATTACCTAAATGATACCATCCATGTAAACGTTCCACTACTGTGCACAAAAAAATAATCAAGGAACTCAATAGTTTGGGCAGTTCAAACTACGCTATAATTCTGCCGTGCAGGCCCTAAAACGCAGTAACAGGTTTTTTCACGTTTTTGAGTTGAATATTGAACCTTGACGGTCACGCTATAAGGAACACAGTGATATTGCCGGTTTTTAGTTGGGATGTTCTAAACGGTTAAAAAGGCGAATTAGTGAAAGCAGTAACTTACGTTTGCAGGTCTAAATATGTCATAAGACTAACTAAAATACAGTAACAGCTGTTACGTCTACCACGACTCGTCACTTTACCTATTTAAATGCAGTAAATATATTTATTACTACTAAAAATCTGTATTCTACACTCAAACAAATATTGACGCATATAAATTAAAACGCAGTAAGTAGTTTTTGTACCAACAGTATTAATACTGCATGGTTGATCACTAATTTATTTCAGGCGAACTACTGATTAAAACGCAGCAAAGTACTTGTATGTGGTATTTTATTTAGTCTTATTCAAGTAGGTTCTTAGAGTGAAAACCAACTAAAGTGCAGCAAAATTAAAATTCTTTCTTTTACTGCTTTTACTTTAATCGCAAATCACGTTCGAGTATGAATGCTACTGTTTAAATTGCAGTATGATCATTATTTACTGCAGTATAGTCGGTATTATTTTAAAGGTGAAAATAACTTAATGCTAATTAAATAGCAGTATGAGTAGCTGTTACTGCATTATAATTGGTAACTTGAACAATGCTACTTCATTCCACTGCAATCGAGACCATATTTTACTGCGTTCTAGTTAGGATCTGTCGCTCTCTCTCTCGGTCAATCAGTCGTGTCGAACGCTGCCGCGGAAGAAAGACGTTTGTGTCCGCGTCGTGCCGGTGGTACAGGTAGTGAATACTGCCGTGCAGGCCTTAAAGTGCAGTATGAGAGAAAAAGCGGTTTCGAGTAAATCGCGAAAAACTTTTTAACGTTGTTTTTTTATATTATTCATTTGTATGGTGGATATTTTTATTGCCACGAGGACTACCTGAGAACAAAGATTATATCTAGGAATAGAAATATGAATTTAGTTTATTAAGTTCTAAATAAAACGATTTTTTCCAAAATCATGGCAGTTACTGCACGCAAAAAGGTACACGTATGCAGATTAAAATGCGGTAAAAATACTTGATACTGCAAAATCTTTGATTTATTTGCTACTTTGCAGAGTAATTTGCAGCATAATACCTTTTTTACTGCATTTCAATTTGTATCTTGAACTAATTGCACGTGTAGTATGTAACAAATTTTCCAACTTACGAATTATGTCCCAGGTAGGAATTTACAGAATAAAACAATTTTATGTATGGAATAAGAATAACGTTTATTTTTTAACAATTTCTGCTAATATTGTTACTTATCTTTAGGCGTTTCGAGCACATGCGGCTATAAATATACTTAAGAAACAATATTAAATAGTAAGAAACTTTTTGCTTTCGCAAGAAACATGAGATCTTTTACTTAAATGGCACATGGTTTATACCTATCTAAAAATAAATCACAAAAATCTTAGATATCAAAATAACATAAAATAAATGCTCAACATTCGGTTCATGTTTACAAGGCATGCATAATCATAAAAATAATAAAATAGGGTATATGATACGCGTATCATTTACTCGGTATTATTAGGTAGCTTTGGACGACCGAGCTTGGGAACAAGCTACGCTCCCCATCCGTTTTGGGGGCCTCGGCGTCCGCAAAATTACCAGTATAAGTCTACCGGCATTCCTATCCTTGGTTCACAGTACTGAAAAATTAACCAGGAATATCTTAGCCAACTCACTGGTTAATTTTGAGGTAACGTGCTTGACCGAGGCTTTGAATGCTTGGAAAATCGCTCGCCCGAATACGGATCCGCCCGTCAACCCATTTTCCCAGAGACAGTGGGATGAGCCGCTCTGCGTTGTGATACGGAATCAACTTATAAATACGTCAATCACAACCGCTGAGCGTGCTCGCCTGCTGGCTGTGGGTGAATGGGAGTCGGGCCTATGGCTTCAGGCACTTCCGTCGCCCAACATAGGTACTATGTTGGACGACACTACTTTCCGGATCGCTACATGCCTTCGTTTGGGTGCTCCATGCGGTGCTCCGCATCGCTGCCATTGCGGTGAAGCCGTCGACAGCCTCGGACACCACGGCTTGTCTTGCAGCAGGAGTGCAGGTCGTATAGCACGGCACGCCAACTTAAATGATATTATCCGCCGTGTTCTTGTCACCGCCGGCGTTCCAGCTGTATTAGAACCCAATGGCTTGGCACGTGACGATGGTAAGAGACCAGATGGCATGTCATTGGTACCATGGAAGATGGGTAGGCCTCTGGTATGGGACGCAACGTGCGTCGATACCCTTGCACCATCCCACCTTCCTAGCTCGGCAGGCTGTGCTGGCGCTGCTGCTGCAGCTGCGGAGGCCCTCAAGCGGCGAAAATATAATAACTTCATCAGTAATTATATTTTCGAGCCGTTTGGGGTCGAAACACTCGGGTCGTAGGGTCCGAGTGCCCGACTTCTATATAGAGAGGTAGCAAGGCGGCTGGTCGACGCTTCCCGTGACCCGAAGGCTGGCCTCTACTTTGGCCAAAGGATTAGCATTGCCATACAACGTGGCAATGCTGCCAGCCTTCTGGGCACGCTACCAGTGGGCAGCGATGCGGAGGAATATTTCGATGCCCTATTTTAGTTTATAGTTTTATTAGGATATATTTTTCGTTATTTGTATATTTTTGTTTGTAATTATGTAAATGTGTGTAAATAACTTTGTAATCTCTTAGGTAGGTAGGTACCAAAAACAAAAGATATAATTAAAAAACAAAACACGAATGTATCAAAAAAACCATAAGTCCTCAACATTACCCGTTTTATAAGACAGGTATTTAGTCTGAACGGCCCAAAGCGAATGGACCGCGGGCCATTCGACCGTAAATAAAAATCGTCTGCGTTTCAAAGGACCGGGTGATAAAAAGTACATCAAGTACCTACATTCGGGTGCAAAAGTTAAAATAAAGGGTCATTGTTAAGTCGTGCCAACCGGTTATTAAGATAATGAAAATTCAAAATCATTTTATCACCGGTCCTTTGGAACGTAGACGATTTTTGGTTACGGTCGAATGGCCCGCGGTCCATTCGCTCAGGTCCAACGCGCAGAGGCCCCTTTGAGGACTTTTTGAGCCTCTTATTATTACTACCTACATCACAAAATGTTTTTTTTTATACATTCGTGTTTTTGTTATTTACTTATATCTTTTGTTTTTGGTACCTACCTACCTAATAATACCGAGTAAATGATACGCGTATCATATACCCTATTTTATTATTTTTATGATTATGCATGCCTTGTAAACATGAACCGAATGTTGAGCATTTACTTTATGTTATTTTGATACCTAAGATTTTTGTGATTTATTTTTAGATAGGTATAAACCATGTGCCATTTAAGTAAAAGATCTCATGTTTCTTGCGAAAGCAAAAAGTTTCTTACTATTTAATATTGTTTCTTAAGTATATTTATAGCCGCATGTGCTCGAAACGCCTAAAGATAAGTAACAATATTAGCAGAAATTGTTAAAAAATAAACGTTATTCTTATTCCATACATAAAATTGTTTTATTCTGTAAATTCCTACCTGGGACATAATTCGTAAGTTGGAAAATTTGTTACATACTACACGTGCAATTAGTTCAAGATACAAATTAAAATGCAGTAAAAAAGGTATTATGCTGCAAATTACTCTGCAAAGTAGCAAATAAATCAAAGATTTTGCAGTATCAAGTATTTTTACCGCATTTTAATCTGCATACGTGTACCTTTTTGCGTGCAGTAACTGCCATGATTTTGGAAAAAATCGTTTTATTTAGAACTTAATAAACTAAATTCATATTTCTATTCCTAGATATAATCTTTGTTCTCAGGTAGTCCTCGTGGCAATAAAAATTATCCACCATACAAATGAATAACATAAAAAAAAACAGCGTCAAAAAGTTTTTCGCTATTTACTCGAAACCGCTTTTTCTCTCATACTGCACTTTAGGGCCTGCACGGCAGAATTATAAATTTGAATTTATTTATATATTTTTTACTTGCTGCACCCGTGGACGTCATCATGTCAACGCCGGCTGTCGCTGAAAACCAGCGCTGTGGCTCTGTCTCGTACGTGAGTCATAGCATAATGCTGAGGGATGGCCGTTTTGCGCGGATGTGACGCATATTTTTCCCAATAACTTCTTTTTTGGTTTTGTGTGCAGTTTTATTTTATTTTTGTGCGTCATGTTGACGCGAATAAAATATTTTTCTTCTTCTTTCTTCTTATTCTTCTTCTTTCTATAATGTATAGCGAGTGTAAATCATAGTTGCGAAGTTCATTACTGCGATGTACGTTACTGCGAAAGTTCTTTACTGCGAAAATAAAATGACAAACAGATTCTGGCACTCGCCGGCCGCTGCTACCGCTCGCTTCGCTCGCTCGACACGTGCGTTGAGTGGTGACAGTTCTAACCTAACCTAACCTACTTTTCAGCTATCTGTTTGCCATTTTATTTTCGCAGTAAAGTTTTTTCGCAGTGACGTACATCGCGGTAATAAACTTCGCAACTATGATTTGCGGCCATGTATAGCATATAGCAAATACTTTATAGCACAGCGACATCGCTCAGCATACATTTTATATGGACACGTTCACACATCGCTATGCTCTATAGTATTGGCTTGCTGTACGCGATAAACTGAAGCGATTTTCAGAGCTATACAAGGTTAGTCAGAAAGGGGACTAATCTGAAAGGGTGTTAGAGTACCCATAATAATGAATAACTTTTGTTCTACAACTTTTCCCAAAAGGTTTCGCAAATGGCATCGATCTTTAGTGCCTATGCGGCGTCTCTCCGCAGACCGTGGCCCACCTTTTGTCCTGCGCCGCATGCCCTGTCACCTGCATGCGTGAGGACCTAATGACTGCATCAGCGGATGGTGTTGTCGTGGCTGAATTCTGGGCCAAACAAAAAATTGAGCAAAATTATATAATTTAGTACTTATTTAGATTTGCCATCGATACGCTAATAAGAAGATCAAGATCTCCACGCGAAGTTATATAAATCTGTGACTTGTGTACCAAAAATGACATTACAGTCAGATTTTGGTTAAAATATGAAAAGGAATCCGAAATCGAAAACTACAAAAAATCGCGGAACATACATGTGGGTGATTCGGGTACCTTGCGGGATTTCCGCTTGATTTTTTCTCACATTTTATCTACCTACTTTCTTATTTAAAATATATTTATTTATTGGTTTGTTTAATACATGTATGTGACGTCTTCTTTTTATTTATTTGTGTAATTATTGATACGTATTTTATGTTATTATATCTAAGTAATAGTATCTACGATACGTACTTATACACCAGGACTGCCCGATATCTCTTTCTTTTCTTTGAGTCCATTCTAAGGTTGTCTGGAAGAGATCGCCTTGTGCGATAAGACCGCCCATTGTACATAATGTGTAAATATTTGTATCCCTTTTTTTTTGTTTCCGGTTTATTATGTACAATAAAGAATATATAAATAAATAAATACTTTCTGGGACACGGTGTATAATAAAGAAGAGGAGCTGTAAGTAGGTACTACTAGTAGTTTTGTCAACCTTGTAAGGATTAGCAAGTTTAATATTATTGAATAAAGATCTAAGCTACTATTAGCATTCCAGTTACGCATCACAGTTCAAGTTTAGTGTGTCAGTTAGCAGTATCTATCGGTAGTTTAGGCGCCAGAGAATTTATTTATTATCACGAAAAAGAGAAAATAAAAAAAATTAAAACCGGCAAAGTGCGAGTCGGACTCGCGCACGAAGGGTTCCGTACCACTATCTATAAAAACGGCAAAAAATCACGTTTGTTGTATGGGAGCCCCCTTAAATATTTATTTTCTTCCGTTTTTTAGTATTTGGTGTTATAGCGGCAACAGAAATACATCATCTGTGAAAATTTCAACTGTCCAACTGTCACAGTTCATGAGATACAGCTTGGTGACAGACGGACGGCCGGACAGCGGAATCTTAGTGATAGGGTCCCGTTTTACCCTTTGGGTACGGAACCTTATAAATGACTTCTTGACTGTTGAGGCAGCTGTTTTTGACAGGTAGGGCAAAGAGTTATTGGATTTTTCCGTATGGAATTTCTCAGTAGCAGCCCTGAATCTGGATTTGTGCACTGTTGATGGTAATATACCCGCCTCTATTACATGAGACTAAAAATAACGGCGAAATGATAGTGATTATACACCTCTGCCCAACCCGTATACCCATACAAGCGTGATGTTATAAAATAAGAGTGAATGACATTTGTGGTGAATGAAACTAAAGATTCGAGATGGAAATCACAATGTAGATGTTACATCTCGTATAATATGAATGGGGTAACCATTCATATTATACGAGATGTAGAAAGACATTGAGCACACTTCAGCTATATGGATGTGGTATATTTTTAAGAAGTGAAAGTGTTTACGATTAGTGGTTGCATTAAATATTTCGATAATTATTTGCCTAATATTGTATGACCTGATAATAACGATCGTTAACTTTATGGATAGACATAATTTTCTTTTGTTAGAAAAGATAATTTAAGTTCAGTTTTTTTTTTCGTTTTTTATTGCAGGAACTCCTCCCAATAGATAATATGATGCCACTACACTGATAAACTTTCATTGGAAAAAGCTTCGTAGATTATATCAGGCATACCTCATTGACGTAATTTTCATTCCCAAATTTAAAAAAGCAAAGACAATCAAGAAAATACTACCAAACGTCCCATATGCGCTAGACAGCGTATAGTTATTCCAGGTTTTTTTAATAAGTTTATCTTATAAGTTATTGCAATGCATAAAAAAACAAATCGGTCTTTAAAAATCTACCGCCAACCAAAGACCTATCTACAAGGTTAGTCGGAAAGGGGGTACTAATCCGAAAGGGTGTTAAAGTACACATAATAATGAATAACTTTTGTTCTACAACTTTCCCGAAAAGTCAATAGTTTAAGAGAAAAAGCTGCTCAAAAATCTCAAAAAAATCTCTAAAATATTTATCCCCATTTATGATCAGCTGTGTTTACATTTTAGGTCATATTTGGGGTCATGAATTTGAAGCACCATTTTCTGAAATTTCTAACTAAAGCAGGGTTGAAGAATGTTTGAAAAAACTAAAATAAAAATCATATTATTTGGAAAAATATATATCGAATTTTGAAATTTTAATACTTGCTTTCAAACAGTCATCAGTGATACTATAAGTGGGCTTCGGATTAGTACCCCCTTTCCGACTAACCTTGTATAGTAGTGGCAGTAGATTTTTACACTCCTATTTCCTACACTTATGTGACAACCGGCTGCCCGACTTATCGTAGTCCGATGAAAAACATCTCAAAAAATAATATATGTCACTGTTTTATTTACGTGTTTTTTTATTACACCGCTTTCCACTTTATTTTTAAGTAGATAGATAAAAAAAAAAACACTTCACCAAAAGTACCGCATCCAAAAAAGCTCTACACTTCCCACTCCTTCGCACACGCACGTGTTACAAATGGGCGACGTCACGCGAAATATCGATACATCGGCGATTCGTTCCACTATAATAAAACTTTCATCGACATCGATCAGTACATAGTGATGTAATAAAATGTATAGTTGTAATTTGGAAGTAGGAAAGTGTGACTCGAATTGTTTAAAGAGTTTTGTCATGTTTTGGAAGAAAAAAATATTTTTTTGTTTTTTAATGATTCAGCTGAAAGACGTCCACTGCTGGACATAGGCCTCCCCCAATAGGGAGGGCATGCCATAATCGCCACGCTTGGCAGGCGGGTTGGTGATCGCAGTATGGTTGTTAAAGTACTCAGAGAACGCTGCTGCCCATCCTCTAGTGAATCCCTTAGTCACCTTTTACGACACCCATAGGAAGAGATGGGGTAGTGCTATTTTTTAAGCCGACGACATCTAGCTTTAAAAAAACCGGCCAAGTGCGTGTCGGGCCACGCGCTGTAATAGGGTTCCGTAGTTGCACAATAATGCGGACTAAGAAGAGGGCTTAGTAATTTTTCAATGGAATATGTACGAAATTTTTACTTTTCCGGTTGGTCGACTATTACTCGTAAACTTGTAAAGCCTACTTAGCTGTGATAGTTTTCTTTTTAACTTCGTTGTATATACTACTACCGTGATTTTTTTTCACATATCCAAAACTAACCGTTTAGCTGGCAGAGGGTCACACTTGACTCTAACAAAAATTTGCACTTTAAAGCGTAATATTTCAGAAACGGTTCCCTTAATCGAAAAAGTGTTTTCACAAACCCGCAATATTTTTGAAAGACCTATCCAACAACAGCCCATTCCATGAGATAGACGAGTAAAATAAAAAAACATCACCACTTTAAGTGAACAGGAGGAACCAAAAAAAAAAATATTTTTCGTCATTTTATTTTACCACTTATTTGGCGTGATTAAAATGTATATTCATGCTAAATTGTAGCTTTCTAGTACTAAGAGTCTCCGAGCTCAGTTGCGGACGGACGGACAGACGGAGATACAGACAGACGGACAGACGGACGGACATGGCGAAACTATAAGGTTCGGTTTTGGCCAAAACTGAGGCTGGCCCTGAAGATTCCGTTTCGGTTTTTGTTTCGGCTAAAAATCCTGTTTCGATCGGACACTATGCTTGAGAATAAACGCATAAACTTAATTGAATTGCGTTTTATTAAATTTTGACTAACCAATTTTGCGCTCGACTGTATCCTCTGGTAGCTTTAAACAATCGTTTTTTTTTAAGTTTGAATGTGGGTCCAGTTAACTAATAAAAATATAGAAAATAAATTATGTGGTCAAGTGGCCCCGCGGGTCCAGTAGCGAGTGGGTCCAGCTGACCGAAGACTCTCCTTGTTGACTACCATACCCTAATAATGTGCGTGTATGTTGTATCTTTCTCTAGTGTCTGCAGGATAATTTCTCAAAAATAATCAAACTTCACAATACCGGAAGTGCACAACACCTAATTACATAATTGTAACAAATTTTCTCTCACGTATTTAAAGTCGTAAGTCGAATACATATCATGCGATTATTCGCATAATCGACTTTCGACGGACGACATCGATATAGCCTTTAATGAATCGATTTGAATTGCAATCGAATAAAAGTGTGCCGGCTAGACTGTGGTGCCGTTTTAGTGGTTTTTTATTCAAGATTAGGATTGGTACTGTGTCGTCGGTCTTTGGGCAATGATACCAGACCTCATGTATAGAAATTAAAATAGAATTTAGTTGTTGTATTTAGTATAACTTTTTTTGTATGTGTTAAAAAATCAACTCTAAGAATTTTACGGGGTTACTCGGTATCGAAAATTGAACAACTTTTGTTCTACAACTTTTCGAAACTCGCATATTTTTTTTCAAACTTTCCATAAAAATCAAAAAATATATTTTAATAATGTATTTGTCTTTTAAATGTGTTTGAAACTAGGCCTGCGTTTGACCACCATCTCGCCTGATGTTAAGCGATGATGCGATCTAAGATGGAGCACGCTTGCCCAGCAGAAACCGATTCACTCGTGACTTATACTTTGTCTATAATCCGCATTTTGCATAATTTCACTATTGTAATTAATATTACCTTTTGCTTTGTATAGACTCAATTAATTTGTTCACTTGACAGACTGAACTGTGTTGCTGGGGAGTTTGTTGCGCCGTTTCTTCTTCACAGCGAAAACACTAGGAAGCGGTGAAGGGAGGGCGCTTTTTGGGGCTGTCTTTGATGTAACTAATTTTGACGTTCAAAAAGAACTAAGTAATTCTAGTCTATTTTGAATAAATGCGTTTTGAAGTTTGAAGTTTGAACTTGAAGACACCCAGATTGTAGCTGTCGGGGAACACCCACTCGGGCAGCGCATTCCACTGTTTGGCGGTTTAGCTTTAAACTGTAACACGGCATTTACGCTGTCAGGCGGCAAAAATAAGTATGGTTTAGGAAACAATATGGTAACCTAAACTTATGGCTTAGCATCGATCGCTTTAAGACTTAAGTGACTGTTCGGTTCTTTAACATATCGACACTTCTCTCTGAGCCCCGAAAAATAAGGGTCGGGGTGCAGAGTACACGAAACGGCACACATTAAAGGAGATGTTTGATTTTGGGAAACCACTATGTACAGTATTTAGAAAAATAGGGAAAAATATGGGATCACCATAAAAATACAAATAAATTTATTTGAAGAAGAGTACAATTGTAGGTACTGGAATTTTTAGGCTTAATAGGCGTTTCGGCCGCTGAGTTTCGTCCGATCCGGCCGAAACACCCATTTAATTATTATTAATATTTTTGAGTGGCGTTTCGGACGATACTTTTTTTGAAGCAAATTTTGTACGGTCAGAATGAAAAATCTTAGGCAGGGTTATATTATTGAAGTAAAAGTCAGGGAATTGTTGGACAAAGATAAAGTTTAATATACCTACAATTACAACAATCAACAGTAAACATGATAAATCACAATAATCAGTCTTTAAATATCAAATAAAAAGCGTACACTAAGAATTATAAATGTAAACAACAATAATCAGTCTTATGTTAACGAATTCGTGTAATTCCTTAAAACTGCATGATCTGCTACTGGTATAGATAGATGCTTTGCTCGAGACTTGGCGGGGCACTGCCGTGCCCCCAGATTTACACCACAGGGGAACTAGTGCCAAAAAAAAAATTTTTTTTTCTTTCCGTTTGCCTTAGTGATCGAATCTTAACCACCTAATAAGGATTCAGTAAAAAAATAAGACTTTTTTTATTTGATTGTACATTTCGATTTATCCATGGCCACAAAGTAAAATAGGTATTATTTGATTATGTTTCTGACGTTACTTTGCCTTTAAAAAAGAATTCGTCCGAAACACCACTCAAAAGCCAATTTTTATTTGGGGACGTTTTTTAATATGTTAACCCTTTTTTTCCGGTAGCCATGACAGTTGTGTTTGACATTAACATGAGTGTGACAACTTTGACAGTCCTTAGGACTGAGTCCTAGGTTTCGTGGTGTGTGTGTGACGCAATCGAGTACAACACCTGTAGTTCTATTTCATTATAATTAAAACGAAATCCAAGTATTTTCGTCTATAAACAACGTAGATAGGTTATGTAAGTACACAAGAAATAAACACTATGGGGTCAATGATATGTCAACAGTTGTCAAAATGACATTTCACATAATTTCGATCCACCATATTTTTATGATGTGTTGTGTTGCTCTCCTTGATGAAGTTAACTTGAATGTACAATTAAACAAAGTAAAATTATAGAAAATTAACATTAAAAAACGGTTACTTTATTGTATAGCTATATTTCCATATAGTGTACATGGTGCTAGCCCAGGCTCCATACATTTCTGAAACATCTCCTTTATTGAAAGTCTGACAACCGGTCCAATCCATATGAAATCGAACGTGCCCTAATTTAAAATCATGCCCACGTGTATCGAAACAATTTTCCTAGTATGACTACTCAATTTTTTGTGCACTATAATTGGATGACTAGCAATAGCCCGCGGCGCTACTCGCGTTGAAACTAACAGTAGATACTCGTAGTTACGGTCACTACATTTAATCGTTGAGCTCTACTTGCTACTATCCTCGATTAAGCTGTATTATACAAAATCAGGCAAACATAATCAGTATAACTGTCCCACTACTGGGAACGGGCCTCTTCTGAGAATGAGAAGAGTTTCGTAGTCAACCACGCTGGCCTAATGTGGGTTGGTGGACTTCACACTATACAGGTTGAAATTGTAAACACTCAACAAACCGAAATGGGAGATTGTACTCATCACTATGAACAACTTTTAATATAGGACCAAACAGCAAATCGCAAAAAAAAATCTGCTGTTCCCTACATTTTGACGAGTTATGCAAACATTGAACATGCTTTTATCCCGTATTTAACTTTAACCCCTTTAGGGGTTGAATTTCGAAAAATCCTTCCTTATTCCTTGTCTACATTATAAAGGGAACCTCTGTGCAAAATTTCAGCTTTCTAGGTCCAAGAGTTTGGGCTGGGCGTTGATGAGTCAGTCAGTCAGGACTTTTCTTTTTATTTATATAGATTTACATAACATAACGCCTGTATCCTCTGAAGGGTTGGGTAGAGGTGTAAGAGTACACTGACATTAAATTATTTCACCGTTACTGACTTCGTTACGTCGAACTGCCTCGTTGGTCTAATGGTCGCAAGCGCGACTGCTTAACGTGAACTCCTGGGTTGGGTCCCCAGTCGGGCAAAGTGTTATTGGGTTCTTCCGTGTGGAATTTCTCAGTAGCAGCCCGAAGTCTGGATTTGTGCCCGATTGATGGCAATAGGCTCGCTCCCTATTATATGGGACTATACACCTCTGCCCAACCCTGCGGAAAATAAAGGCTTGATGTTATGTTATGATGTTAATTTGACGACAGTTTTATTCATAACTTAAAATAATCTTGTTAATTTATACTCAAACTGCTAGATAAACACGAAAACAGACATAAAATTATCAGTTGGACCAATTTCCTCAGCATCAATTAGCCATCTCAATCAAATCGCATTTTTAACTCAAAACATAAAACAGATGTTAAGTCTCATGTTTCCTTAATTCTTAAATTAGCATGTAGATTGCTTACTTGTTATTCATAGCCAATTAAATATGGTAGGCATTTAACTAACTATATCAATCCATTATGATTAGCGTGACTATAATTAAGTCTTTCATTTCAGATTTTTCTAGATATTTGAAGTCTTCGTTCGGGAATGACCTTAGAGCAAGTGACCATAGTGTTCTCTTTCAATACAAAAAAGTCAGTCATTTTGTGCGGGGGTTTAGAAAAAGTTTAACACGAACTGCCGAATGGGGTCTAAGCGAGTTGACAGAGGGGAAATGTTTCGAACCCGTCGCTCGACCAGTAACAAGGAGTCTACTCCCTAAGCACGAAGTCCGTGGTTTCGGCCTTAGTTACGAGCGTCTCCTACTCCCTATCACCTACGGACATACGATTATTTCGGGGCCTGAACTAAGAATGAATGACAACACGATTTGACAGTCGTCCCTACTACCGATGTGTTTTTGCCCGTCCGAAAAGTTGAACTTGACACTTGTTTTGTTCACTCCTACGTTTCGGGCTGCTTTCGGACGGGCGACTAACTTCGTTGACGGACGTAGGGACTAGGTGGGGGCCCGAGAAGGCGGCGCGCAGTGTTCCGCGCGCACCTCTCAGGAGGACGTGGGGCAAAGCCCCGTAGTAGGAAAGGTCCGCCAGGGGCTGGCGGACCGAGGCCTGCCGGCGTTACGTGCAGCTGCGAATCCCGCGACCCGGCCAAGGGTCAGGAGAATAAACACCATCATGGGTTTTTAGCCGGTAAAAGTCCGGCATAACCCCTCGTGTTCCCCGGGTGAAGGGCACCCATGAGGATTTTCCACGAAAAAAAAAGCGGGCAATGTTCCGTATGGCCACTCTCGACTATGTCGACTGCGTTGCTCTCAGGGAATGATGTTTCTGTATGTACTGAGTACTATACAAGGTTAGTCGGAAAGGGGGTACTAATCCGAAGCCCACTTATAGTATCGCTGATGACTGTTTGAAAGCAAGTGTTAAAATTTCAAAATTCGATAAGTATTATTTTTTTCCAATTGAAATGATTTTTATTTCTGTTTTTTCAAAAATTCTTCATCCCTGCTTTAGTTACAAATTCAGAAAATGGTGCTTCTAATTCATGAACCCAAATATGACCTAAAATGTAAACACAGCTGATCATAAATGAGGATAGTTAGATTTTAGAGACTTTTTTGAGATTTTTGAACTACTGTTTCTCTTAAACTATTGACTTTTGGGAAAAGTTGTAGAACAAAAGTTATTCATTATTATGTGTACTTTAACACCCTTTCGGATTAGTACCCTCTTTCTGACTAACCTTGTATATCACGGCCTCATTCGTCTAGTAGTCGCAAGCGCGACTGCGGAGCATGAGTTTCTGGGTTCGATCCCCAGGTCGAGCAAAGTGTTATTGGGGTTTTCCGCGTGGAATGTCTCAGTAGCGGCGCGGAGTCTAGATTTGTTCCCGGTTGATGGCAATAGGTTCGCCTTATTACATGGGACTTAAATACAACGGCGAAATGAGGTTGTACTATAGGACTCTGCCCAACTCTTCGGGGAATACAGGCGTGATGTTTTGGTACTATTTATTCTAGACGTTTTTGAGACGCACCAAGTCGATCGACAACCTAAGGAATTTTAAAAGCTAAGAAAAGCTAAGAATAAAAGGCTAGTTCTCGTAATTAAAAACGTTCAAAATACAGTTCCGAGTTGAAACGACAATCTTAGGTGCAGTTCAGACTTCGCTATAATATATAGCTTATAGCAAGTGTTGTATGCAAGGTGTAACATAAATAATGCACAACCTCTTAAGGGGTCACTGTACTCATCATTATGAACAACTTTTACCAAAAGAACAAACATGAAATCGCGAAAAAAAAATCAGCTGTTCCCTACATTGATGTTCGCATAACTCGTCAAAATGTAGGGAACAGCAATTTTTTTTCGCGATTTCTGTTTTCTTCCCATAGTAAAAGTTGTTCATAATGAGGGGTGCAGTGACCCCTTATGAGGTTGTGCGTTATTTATGTTACACCTTGTATAGCTTGTAGCAAATATTGTATAGTACAACGTTATCGCTCAGCACGCATTTTATATGGACACGTTCAAACAACGCTATGCTATAAAGTATGCCACAAACCCCTCTGTCTGCATCAACATCCAAAAATTTACGCAAATACAATGAAGATTTAAAACATGATTAGCGAGTCGTTGCGCAAGCGAGCATAAAATGCAGTTCAGACTACGCTACACTAATTCGCTATATTGTAAAGCATACTGCGTTATGAGCTATAACTATTAGCATGACGATCATAGTGTACTAAATCGCAAGCCGGTCTTCTAAGTATACCAGTTATTTCACGGCGATCCGTCAGTCGACGGATGGGTAGAAGTGAGGCGGGTCGGAGATCGGAGAATCGTGCGACATAGCTCTGAAAATCGCTCAAGTTTATCGCGTACAGCAAGCCAATACTTTATAGCATAGCGTTGTGTGTACGTGTCAATATACAATGTATGCTGAGCGATATTGTTGTGCTATTCAGTATTTGCTATATGCTACATAATTATAGTCTGAACTGCGCTGTAGAATTTAAAGTTAATAAGTAGAAAAGTTTAGTTATTGCGACATAATATTAGTTTCCGTCTTCCACGCGGACGGAGTCGCGGGCACAGGTATTACTACTAAAACTAGCATGTTGTAAAACACAATTAAATAAGTATAACACTGAGATATGCATCAACAACAACTACTTGTAACATCGTAAAAGTACTTTCCACTTTGTAGCCAAAAACAGTTTCCATTTCTATCCGAAACAATCTAAAAACCCTTTTTAAATTGAAACTTTAATTAATGGAATGTAAATTACGATGTTATCATTGCTTCCGTCTGCTGACCTGTATGTGCAATGTTAGGCTGAACGCACATGAGCGCCACTAAGTTGCTCGAGAGTTGAGACACAGTTGATGGCCATTTGTTTTTAGCTGCAGGCCTAGCACGAATGTTTTGACGTATAGTAACGTATTTATTTATTTGTGTTTTTAGGTTTACTGTATACGCAGTGTAAGAGCCTTTAATAATTTACCATCGCACTTGGAAATTGATGTATTTAACACTAGCGCACGTAACGTTACAGACATCCTAAATAGGGAATATTTTGGTGATGATAGGAAATATTGCACGGCTTGACACAATTTCTTCATTCTGTTTGTTCATTCTTCTCTTCTTTAACATTGTGTAATTTTGTGAATTGTGTGTTCATTATATTTGTTAATTGATACATATAATTATGTGGAAGCTTGTAATTAGCAATTTTTCAGAAGCATATCATAAATTATTTAAATTTGTCATTAGTCTGTAAGCTTTCTGTAAAATAAAGTAAATAAATAATTATTTAAAGTACTTAATTTAATGTCTCATTAATTATTGTTACACCGAGCACTACCCTTCACTTTTTTTTCTTGAACTTCATGTCCATCTAAAGGTTGTCTGGAAGAAATCGCCTAGTGCGATAAGACCGCCCATTGCACATCTCTATTTTATATTAATGTTTCTTGTTTGTTTTGTGTACAATAAAGAGTATTGTATTGTATTGTAAACGTTATGTTAATGTGAGTGAATTTTGAATCGAAAACCATCCTATAGCGTTTTGGTTTAAAATTATGCGACAAGCCCAATTATTTGTTTCATACATAGATACGAATAGATTTTAAATTAATTGCAGATTATGTACGAAACGAGTATTGCCAATTCAAAAATAATATACACTTTCGTTACGTTTAAGTTAAAGACCATAAAGGCCGACATGTCATACAACAAACGGTAACTGCAGCTACAAACAATTAATATGTGTCGAGTAACTAAGTTGCTAACGAGTGATCAGCCGTATTGTCGCTAAATAAATAAAGGAAGGAGACTCATTTTTACCGCAGCGAGCGATTTAAGGTACTATTCCGAACCGAACTGCAACTGCCGACAGCACGTTCAGCAGCTGGGCAATTGCAGCACTTGCAGTTGCAGCATGCAGCCCGAATAATTCTGAGAGTGGCAGCACATGCAGCGAATGCACAACCAACACTAGGAGGTGGTCAGTCATCTATACTAATATTATAAAGAGGTAGAATTTGTTTGTTTGTTTGTATGTAGGAGGTAATCTCCGAAAATACTCATCCGATTTCAAAAATTCTTTCACCAATAGGAAGCTACGTTATCCCTGAGTGGTATCTCCTTAATCCTAATCCTAACTAATATTATAAATGCAAAAGTAAGTTTGTTACCTTTTTACGCCTAAACCACTAAACCGATCATGCTGAAATTTTTCATATACGTTGTCAGTTGTACAGAAACGGACATAAGGTACCATTCATCCCGAAAAAAAAATACCGTTCCCGACGACAACAATAACGATAATAGATGGCGCCACGTGTCTTTCGAATCAAGATTGAATTATATTATTAAATAAACTTTATTAGTGTGTTAAGAGTTTTTTTATTATTATAAATTAACGCGAGCGGAGCCGGGAGAAAAGCTAGTTTAGAATATTTTCAGGATGTCGGACGTGTGGAATATTGGTGAAGAGAACTTGCTGTTATATCTGTTATTAGGAGAGGAAGAAGATGACGATGACTTGATGTTATTACACATTACGCAGAGAAGACAAGACACGCGTCCTTTATTCAAATGCAGACCAACTGATTTTATTAATTGGTCCTCTTCAATTTCTGCGAATCAATTTTTTTTTGTATATTACCCGTCCGTATGTGGCATGTGTGTTTGGCGGTTGGTGCACTACTGGTCTGCCGTCGGCGGCCGTGTGTCTGCAGCAGCACGTGCGGTCACCGTTGGCTGCACGTGCTGCAGCCGCGGCGCTTGGAAGCCATTTCATATAAATACATACAAACCAGTAGTGCAGTCGCTGCACGTACTGTCGGCAGTTGCAGTTGGCAGCTCGGTTCGGAATAGTACCTGACGCCGGCTGTTGCGTTTTGTCTGATAAAACTGAACCACTACAGTCGCACATTGCATGCGGTTATAAAAACTTTGCTTTGTTTAAAATAATCAAAGTAGCACAACGCAAGATAGATCAGTAGCTAGTATTATGTAACATGTAGTTATCTACACTATTTTTTTTTTTAAACATTTCCCCGCTCTAATATTTCTCTTGTATCGTGGGTGCGTTTACAGACACAAATCTCACAAACAAACGCCCAGACCCGAAACAACCATCTGTAGACCATAAAATTTTTGTTCCGTGTGAGAATCGAACCCACGACCCGTAGCGCAGAAGCCAATCGCTTAGCCACTGCACCAAACGTGTCCTCAAAATATCATAAAGAGCTTGTAAGTTTGGATGTAGGAAGTAAACTCCAAAACTACTTATCCGATTTCAAAAATATTCAGAACGGACCTTCAGAATGGACATGGGTTCTATATTATTTACCTACGCCCCGGCAAAGCCAATTAAAAATAAAAATATAGGCAACTAGAGGTCGACCGCGTGTTGTTTATCGCATTTTTCGGGACAAAAGTAGCCTAAATCCTTCTCTGGGTTCCTAGAGGTCGCCCGCGTGTATGTTATTTATCGCATATTTCGCATTTTCGGGATAAAAGTAGCTTAAATTTTTCTCTGGGTTCCAGACTACCTCTGGACCAAGTTTCATCAAAATCGGTTCAGTAGTTTAGTCGTAAAGAAGTAACAAGCAGACAGACATAGTTACTTTCGCATTTATAACAGATAATCGGGAAAATCTGCAAACGCTGGCCTGCCATTCTTTTTCATATATTATACATCAGTTAATGCATAATCGAGCTAGTTTTTGCGCATAACATGAAGTGTGTCATCTACCTCTAAACTGAGTTATTACTTTATTACCCATGTGAAAAGTATGTAAGTTATGCGTTTGGCTTGTGAAAGTGATCGTGATTCGGCGCGCGTGCGAGAAGCTTTATGTAGGGGACATACGGGAGTGTATTGCGGCGAGCAATGTGATACCAACTTGTTGGAATTTAATATTCAATTTGTATACGTTCACCGAAATATGATTCTGCGCTATGTTGGTACCACTGACTTTTCATTGTTTCGGATGCCTTTATAATAAAAAAATAGCAGTGCCAACATAGCGCCTGAGTGACTTCTTTTGGTAAACGCATTGTAGGGGATGATTTATGATATTTTATGCTATATTGTCTTTTTCTGATAAATTGTTATGATGGTTTCTTTCTCAGCTAATCAAAAAAAAAAAAAAAAAACTCATTCGTGTAATGGTCGCAAGCATGGCCAAGTGTGAGGATTCGATTTCCAGAACTGTCAAAGCGCTATTGGATTTTATTTTAGAAAATTCTTGGTAGCAACCTGGAGTTTGCATTGTACGGGTAACTATCAATAGGCTATATTAAAGTCTCAAGTACTGTAATTATAGACACAATAGATAAACAATGGCACTCACGAAACGGTTCGTCGGTTGGGCCGCTAGCGGAGACCAAACCAAAAAGATTCTTATGATCACTGCATTGGATTAATAACATGTAACGTGAAGTCATCGACCTAGAACAGTTGGTGTTCTGCCTAGCCGTTTTCGAACTACGTTATGTTTGGGCTGGCTTCGTCTAACCAGATACAGCTGCCAGTATTTTACACAGCGTTTTACCTCAATTTTGGAGCATCCTGTGGCCAATCTACATACTATAGAAGATTTGTTGCTTTTGTTAAGGAGACTTTTTGTGACAAATTGAATAACAGTAAGTCAAATGACGAAAACCCGATCTTTTATTAAAACAAATTTGATCGGACCACCCAACAAGTTCAGCCAACAATCTTCCTCAATGATTCTCATCGAGCGGCTTGTCGTACATGCACGAGAATTTACCCATCCGTATGTTTTTCACAAGTCTCGTGACGGTCACAAACTACATTACTTCACGTGTCATTCTTACATAACTTATAATGTGATGATTGAAGATTTTTGGCGATACAAGTAGGATTTACTTCCGGCTCTCACTTGTAAGCTGTATAGCGGACTTCCTATACTAATTTTGAGGTTGATTTTACTATGTGGGAAGGTTCTTCGTGTTTATGATTAGTTACAATTTACTCACGTGCATTTTTCGGGATTGTTCGACTAGTTTTGTACCCAAACGGAGCTGTTAATCACAAGCTGAACACGCGGCAAGGTTGCAAGTCAAGCTCGGTTCTGTTTGAGTTCGAAACTATTCGGGCAATCCTGAAAAATGCACGTGAGTAAGTTTCTTCGTGATTTTTATCTGCAAAGACTGAGTAGAATCTTTTTCTTCAGATCATACGTCCGTTGCAGCACCTGAGAATATTACCAGCCTATTACGCCCCTGCTGGGTACAGACCTCTTCTCTAAATGAGAAGGATTTAGGCTTAAGTCCACCTCGCTAGCTTGGTACGGGTTGGCACAAAAGAGAACTCCTTTTTTTAATCCCTGTATCATCTGCGGAATTCCTTCACCGTTAATGCAACTTATAATCATGTTTGGATTCACACATTCAGTGACATGGAAGTCAAAGATTGTACAGACATCGACCTCCACGGTCGGGATCGAACTCATGCCCTCCAGCAAGGAAGGCACCAGGTTACCAGGGGGGTACTCAATTGATGCAGCTGTCTGTACAATATTAATAACTTAGGCTGATGGGACAGATGGGACACTATTTCGGTTGCCCCATTTCAAAACCTACTAAGGGACACTTTTTACAAAAATCGTTTTATTGCATAATCTTGCTAACCTAGAAAGTCTCTACCAAATACAAAAACACTAGCGTTGAAAACTCACATAATAAGCAGACATATTTAAGCATCGATACCTAGTAAGTGCCGTTCACTGCCTCTGATCATTTTAAAACCTAGTAAGTCACTTTAACCACATGTTTTTACCTAACATAAATACTTTTCAAAGGATGACCGATTTAACGTTTATGCGCTCTCCTGTAAAATTTCGTTTTAACCCGCCAGCACTCGCGCCTCAAGAAATTACATCAGCACTCGCGTGTAGAGCATTTTGCTCACGTTTATAAATGTCAATAAATGCAAGTTTTAGCAAAAAATGTTTATAAAAATATATTTTATTAAATAAAATATACATTATTTATTCTACAAAATATATATTCAAAAAGTTAACAATATTAAGCTTTTTTATTTTAATTAACAATCATAGGAACTAATTTGCCAGTCTTCTAATGCAGTCTTACGGAAAAAATTTAGCAAAAAAAAAACTTTTCAAAAAAAAACTTAACTAAGTATAAATAACTAATCTTCGTCATATACGCAAGCTTTACACATATCACATAGTGTACGACTATGCTCGGTACATAAAAATTTTTGGCAGTAAATGCAGCTCTTTTTGGTCTTGAGATTTTTGCGTCTTGCGCGCAGATACCACTTGGTTTTTCTTCTTCTGGTAACTCAGATTCTGGTACAGAGCGTTTCATCACTTGCTGAAGAGGATATGAAATATTTTAGAAGGTGCTTCTTCTTCGGATATGTGGCTGTGTTAGTTGAAAAGCTAGTTGTTTCAAGTAGTCTTTCTTCAGAATGTTTTCCAAACCTTCCTCCATCAACCATGCCAAAACTTGTTCATCACTTCGATCACGATTCATCTATAATAGAAATACATAATAGATAACTATTTCAGTAATGTAAAATCATGATATTACATAAAAGTAACAGTAAAACTGTCGCTAAGATGAAAAAAAAACTAAAGTCATGAGTAAAAAAAGTACTTACGTCGATACCCGCGCGATGAGCAAAACGCCGCCTGATGGTACACGACGCAACAAACCACCTCGTCCAAGTGACTGGCGCACACTGGCGAGAAGTGAACTGCATACAGGGGTGGGGGACGGAACAAAACTCAGCTACCAAATGAACGATGTACGTACGAATAAGTTTAACAAAATGGCGCGTGTTTTAAATTTACTGTGAGCAAAATGCTCATAGCGCGAGTGCTCGCGGGTTAAGCCCTTACTAGGTTTTGAAATGGGACAGCCGATTTGTTTGTAGCTACAGCGACCGTTCCCTGTATCCAGCAAATGTCTTGATCGCTCGAGCGACCGTCCTGTGTCTTCAAACTGTGTCTCGAGTTATTAAAGTATGTTTCGAGGCACAAAACTGAACTTGCAGACACTGTGTCCCGGTCACATAGTGGTCCGTGTGTGACTAGCTTTACTATAAAAATAGGCTACGATTCACGATGGAGACAAGTGTGAATTTTATTTATATACTTTAGTGTTAAATGAGGTATTATGTTTCAATTATTATTACTCATTTTCATTATTTGATTGGTTGAACAGAAAGGTCATTGACTCCATTCGATTTTACAACCTTAACTTTGAATGGGGTTAAGAATTAAAATTAAAATTGTATTTACTTTAAATCGCGTCAAGTTCGTAAACGGGTGCCGTCAATTGGGACTGGTCATTTTAAATCTGCCATGGCAAATTATTGTACTGACTCTTATTACTCTCACTATCTTACAATATTCTCCTGTTTTTTCATTCAGAATGTAAACAACATGTTTGTAAATATTTGTTAAAAAAGAGTATGATAACCATGGAGTTTATTGCTTGCTCCACAGGAATCTACACTTTGGAACGTAGCAGTAACTTTTTGTCAACAATTCAAAAGTGTCTGTAAATGGTCTTATTGCAATTTTAAATGCTTGAACTTCAACTTTAAAATTTATTATTCTTTAATTAACCACCCCACGTTCTTTCGATTCATATTATTGAGTTGAGCGCTCTCTACCGGCAACTCTTGGAACTAACAACATAGCCTTCGAGCCCAAGTTCATGGCCATACCGAACAATTCCTAAAACGGTATTTATATCTACATCTCTTCGAACGTACGGATAGGACTTCGAAAAGATATCGAAAAAACTTCCTTTATTTCTCTCTAAAACGACTTAGAAGACATTTCATATTGTCATTTTGATCAAATATGAACAAACTTTCGATTACGGTGAGTTAAAAAATTACTCTCACTGATCAATGACTTTCTTCTCGACTTTTCTAATAGATGGCGCTGTTACACAAGGTCAATGCCATCTCAAAAGATTGTTATTAATAAGGCAAAAGTGCCTTTATAGTACTAATGTTGATACGGCGTTTTTTTTTTCGGTAAGGAATTTAACTGTTTTGTTGAATAACTTGATACTGTGAATTCTTCCCAATTATTTCTTGGTCATATATTCATATTTATCAGATCAGAAACGTTTCTTTGCCTTCAAAACCTTCGGTATCTTTTAAAAACGATGTTTATACAAGGTTAGTCGGAAAGGGGGTACTAATCCGAAAAGCTGTTAATAACGAATAAAAATGGAAATAAAAATTATGAATGTTGAAATTTTAACACTTGCTTTGAGGCAGTCATCAGTGATACTTTAAATGACCCGCGGATTAGTAGGTACCCCCTTTCCGACTAACATTGTACCTATAAACTAAGAGTAGTAACAGTAGAGCTCCTTGTGAAAGACTTTGTCCAGGAAATACAAGCTCCACCCCTATTTCTGCCGCTAAACAGCATTGCTGCGTTACAGTTTAAAGGATATGGGCACCGGTGAAATTACAGGCACATAAAAAGGCCTGTAAACGGGCTACAAAAAATTCATCTTGCTGACAATTTTATTGACCAATATAGCTCAGTATATTTGCAACTTATACCCGAGCTGCAAATTCATTGTGCAATACATTGCCGAGTGTAGTCTAGCAAGATTCTGCAACTGGATTGCTGAGGAATTTTGTTTGTACACGCGGAGCTATATTGAGGCTAGATCTCAGCAGTTGCGAGGAGACAGCGGCGTCAGCGACAGGACGAGGCAAAGGGAGGCGAGTGAGGGGAAAGAGATGCACCTATACATCAGAGCAAAGACGATATACGACGATATTGCAGTAAAGTCAAAGCGGGATAAATCATTTGCAATCTAGCCGGCTAGATATTGAATACTTGCGACTGCTATGAAATATCTTGGCAATATCGCCGGGTTACACTGCAAGATTGCAGCAATTGTTGCATTGTGTTGAGCGATATAATCGGCAACTTGGCGGCTATACAATTGCAGCAAGAAATTGCCAAAAAACTAGCCCGTTTAAGAGCACCTTAAGACTTTCCGACTTTATATCTAAGGTTGGCAACGTATCAGCAATCCTCTTGATATTTTGGGTGTATATAAGAGGAGGTAACCACACACCATCAGGTGAGCCATCGGCTTGTTTAACAACATCACTACACAGTATAAAACAAAGTCACTTCCCGCTGTCTGTTCCTATGTATGCTTAGATATTTAAAACTACGCAACGGATTTTGATGCGTTTTTTTTAATAGATAGAGTGATTCAAGAGGAAGGTTTATTTATGTATAATACATTGCACCCGTACGAAGCCGGGGCGGGTCGCTAGTATTACATAAAAGAAAACTACAGATTCTAATCTTGAACAGATAATTAAACAATCTTTCTTTGGGCCAGACTAATCATCATTTCCATTTTCCACCACACAAAATTCTAGCCATTAAGCAAAAAACCGTGTCGCCACTCAACCAATATACTCACGTATATATACAAAATTATAACAGCATACTATGATATAACACTAACATTTAAATATTCATAACTGCAAATAAGTAAGAGTTGCACTTTCGGTAGTACATACATAGATATTAATATTAATAATGTATGTGTTGTATCACGGATACGATATACTAATTAATATGTGTTGTGACACTTATGTCCTTTTGTGGATGTGTTGATATGAATCTTGAAGCGTATAGAGTGAAATTTTGGTTTCGTTTTTAATAAGTGTTCTATATTTAAGGCAGTTGTCCCTCCGCCGCGCCGGTGAGAAAGCGGCTAAAAACTAACTATCGGCTATTTTCTCACTCAAAAAACGTACAATAGAAATACATTCCGTGTAATTAAAAGAGATGCAAATATAGTTAATCGTTGACTGTTTACACTGCCGGCGAGGACTCGCTCCACTAGTTTGTCGTTGAGCGATAAGAGCTATCAAAACGAAACTTGCTCAGCAATGCTCGCTTGGCTGTCAGAACTCACGTCGAGAGATCAACCAGCGGTCATTTGCGAGTGGTGCGAGTAATCGCCCGTCGCACTCGCACACTCGCTTAAAGCCCAGCGACAAAACTATCGGAACTACACACTCACTTTTCGCTGCTCGCCAACACGTTTCTAGCTTCTAGCTCTACTCGCTGCTCGCTCATCGTTCGCGGTGGGACAAGTGCCTAAAGTATGCCTATCATACTTTAGGCACTTGTACGGTACAGAGTGCTGAGTGCGAGTTTGCAAATCACGAAAACGGAAAACGAATCGTGAGCTCCCTCATCTAAATCTATGTATATAAAAATGAATCCCTATTTCCCTTGGTCACGGCATCACGCGAGAGCGTTTCGCAATTTTTTTTTATTGTGTTTATATTTGTCAGGAGAAGGTTCTTAAGAAAGAAAATTCTGATACTTATTTTAAAAAAACGAAATTATCTCAGTATGTCCTTAGACTGCATTTGTTTACCGCATGCATGAAAATGGTTTTAACTTTTTGTTACTATTTTGATTTTGTTTCTGAAGGTAGGTAGTAGGTAGGTAGTAAATAGGAAAAAGTGCTTTGCCGGGTACAGCTATACTTAATATATTTGTCTCTTTTTTTGCGGGTTTGTAAGAGAGATAAAGTTTAAAGAGCTTACGAAAACTTGCCGTATTCGTAATTTGCAAACCCGGACTCAGCACTCAGTACTATCTTTGAGTACCTATCATCTTCAATTTTGAAGACGCTTCTACATCTTCCGACGGTTTGTTTTTTTTTTGTTGTCAAACAATTTGACGGTTTTTGTAAATACAATTTTAATGAATCAACTGTTCAGCTTCAGTTCGGTTGCGATAGCTAACTCGCCGTTCCAAAAATTACTTAATAATCGTTTTCACTTACAACTTACGCTCACCCATTCACACAGTATGATGCAAGAATAACAAAACAACAGTTGACGTAAGTATTTATACGACCAATAATAATAACACCGCGAGAAAATTCTATCAAAATTTATTATTTTGTTCACATACAATTGTTCGTTGTTCCCATAACACCCCATTGTTTTATAGAAGAGATTAACTTTCGTTGTAATCGGTGAAAACTTTTGATTGAGTGTTTAATGTGATTATAATTAATACTACGGATTGCCATTTTTCAATTCTTCCAGAATTGTCCAATACTTATACCACAGTCTACCTATATCTTACTCCTTACAGTCGGTCAACGTAGAACTTTGTCGCAGAGCAATCGTGTGGGGGGTTGCGGGGTGAAGGAGCGGAGGTTATGTCCCGAGTAGCCATACTGCATACTTGGGACATAACCTCCGCCCCTACATAATTTTGACATTTTATAGGACCTGTCAAATGTATGGGCGTTGACCCACTGTATGTAGTAAGTAGGTACATTGTGCATATACTTTGTTTATCATCCGCATTTTGCATAATTTCACTGTTGTAATTAATAAGTTATTACCTTTTGCTGTGTATAGACTCAATTAATTTATTCACTTGACAGACAGATATGTGTTGCTGGGGAGTTTTTTGAGCCGTTTCTTCTTCTAATCTAAAATTCTAATCACTAGGAAGCGGTGCGTAGCTTTTAGGGGCTGTTTTATATGTAATATGGACGTTCAAAAAGAACTAAGTAATTCTAGTCTTTTTTTTTTCTATTGAAAAGCTGTAGGTAGTCCTAGGGGACCGTTTCTATGTAACCGTGCAGTTATTGGTGAGAACCTGCAACAACAGCACTAAGGGCGACCCCTGGTGGGACTCGGACCTCGGCTTAGGGCGTTGCTGGCAGAGGCTTGGGGGGGGGGGGGGGGGAGACAGCTTGATGAGGGCTGAGTTATCGGTGTGACTGCGGAGTCGGAAGAGACGACCGGCTCTACGACGGAACAGCTCGGTGGATCGTGACCGGCGGTAATTCTAGTCTATTTTGAATAAATGAGTTTTGAAGTTGAAGTTGCTATGGGGGCATAAATGATAAATGATATTTATTTCTGTAAATAAATCTGTTACAGACACTTTTACAAGTCAATGTAAGTTTTTTTTTTAAGACTAGATGGCGCCGGCATTTCCTATCTGACTCGCTCTGAGAAGAAAAGCCGAAACAAACTCAGAGGTCAACGTCTCTTTTAAAGTCCAGACATTGTGGTATAAAAACGATGCGAGTGAAACAATGTAGGGCAACGCATATATTATGAGGGACTGGTAGCTAATTGACGGCTGCGTGAATTGTACGATCTTTGCCGCCGTCAGTCCTTGGATCAGTAATGGTTTGTTGCACATCGAGACCTTTCTGTGCTTCGGATGTTAATACATCAGTCTCGGGTGTCAAACGAATACCTATGACAGTCGTTCCGGGTAGTCAGCAGCCTGAAAGTCTGACAATTGTGACGGTCTCACCTTAGGATATCAGCATTGTCCAGAAACTGGGTTGCAGATGTCTGATGGCAGTCGCTCCGTGTTAAATACTGGTATTCAGCCGCATTTGATTAGACTGGAAGGCGACCCCAATATATGGGAAAAGGCTAAATAGAACAGACAGAATAGAACAGTTTAACTTGACGACGTTTATGCACTTATATGATGATGACTAATTAATATTAGCTGTTCAATAATTGTATTGAAGCAGGGATAGAATAGCGGTTGAACAATTGCCTTCTATGCAGGGGAGTATAAGGCTAAGTTCGATTCCGGCCGCCACCTCTGACTCTTTGAGTTCATGTGATCATAATTTGATTATCATTTGCGTTAGTGGAGAAGGAAAACATTGCGAGGTAACCTGCACACCAGAGAGGGCTCCAAACAGTTCTCGATGGTGGATGTTTTAAAGTCAAAGTGTTTTATTTCAAATAGACCAGATTACAGGTACTTTTAAAACGCCAAAACTAGGTACACGGTTCCAAAAGGTAGGTTGCATAGAGAAGAGCCGGCAAGAAACTCCAAGAATACTCTTTTCAAAATAGTACTTCAGGATAATTCCATTACTACTGTAATGGAATTATTCTGAAGTACTATTTGTGTGAGAAATAGAATGAGAATAATGCAGGATAATGTAAAAACTAAACTCACATAAGAGTAACAAATAGAAAAATATGCCTTCTAGGATTACCATAGCAGTTAAGGGCTGACCAGTCCCGACAGACAGCACCCGTTCACGAGCATGACGTGCACATCCGCATCGCTCAGCTCAACCATATTGTAGGGAACCCAACGACCGGATATACAACGCCACCATCAGCAGGACATTTAAGTGAGCATGACAGTAGAGATGTAGTTCAGATGTAGTTCGCCAATCCGCACCAGGCCAGCGTGGAGGACTAAGGCCTTAATCCTTCTCATCATCATCTGCCTAGCCTTTTTCCAACTATGTTGGGGTCGGCTTCCAGTCGAACCGGATGCAGCTGAATATCAGTATTTTACATGGAGCGACTGCCTATCAGACCTCCACAACCCAGTAACTGGGTAATACGATACTTTTGGTAAGACTGGTTGTCGGACTTTCTGGCTTCTGACCAACAGTAACGACTGTCAAAGATCTACAACTGACAGCCGGTACCAACGGCTTTACGTGCTTTCCGAGGCACGGAGGAAACTCGCTATGGTAAATGGTCACCCATCCACAGACCAACCTCGGCAAGCGTGGCTTAACCCGGAAGATCGGTCTATGCGGCTGTAATTATTTAGCCACGAGCTCCTCCTTAATCCTTCCGGCGTTAATCCTTCTCATTCTGAGAATAAGCCCGTGCCCAGCAGTGGGACAGTAATGGGCTGATGATGATGGTGATGAAGTTATAGATACTTTCAATAATTGTATAGAAGCACAGTAAACAAATATATTATGTGAAGAATCTTATAGACTTTATTTTGAGCGTTAACGTTGCAGACTGTGGTCATTACCCTCTGTTACGCAATTCGTATTTTATCGCTTAATATAGAAGGAAGTCGAATGATTAATGAATCAATTTTGCATCGCGTCTATAGAATCATAATCGTTACATTTTACATATTATGTAAGATGAATATAGTCAGAGGGGCTGGTGGCTAATAATATTACGCGCGCGGATCGTACGATCTGCGAGGGTTTGCTATGGCCAGTCCGTAGATAGATGATCATTCCTTAAACATTTAGAGCCTTCTGTGCCTCGAAGAGCACTTTAAACCGTTAGTGCTAGGTTGTTTATGAATCCCTCTGACAATCGTTACGGATAGTCAGAAGCCCGAAAGTCTGACACAACTGGTCTAACCTTAGGATATCGGTATTGCCCAGTAACTGGGTAGCTCAGGTCCGATAGCAGTCGCTCCGTGTAAAATAAACTTTAAAAACGTCAAAACCGACTTCAAAACAAAACTAAAAGGAGTAAAATAATTACCATAACATAAAATTAACAGTTTCAGAAGTCGGTAGCTACTGTTTGTTTCAGTGTAGAATTGCAGAAATTAAACCCCCTCCTCTTCATACCCCTTCTTTTTGGCTTTGCCGTAGTCGGGTATAATAAGCCCTTTCATACGATACCTTACACGATATAATCCAAACATTCCGGAAAGTGGGGGTTGACGCCAAATCGAGAACCTCCTCCTTTTTGAAGTCGGTTAAAAATAGTTATATTCAGTCGCATATAGTTAGACTCGAATCTGGTCCCAACATATTTGAGAAAAGAACAAAGGAGGAGTCTGAAGAAGGAATGTTTCCGCTTCCCTCGGTATCAAGCGGGAGACATGAAATAGCAATAGGCTATAGGCTAAAGGCACAGACGGACAGAGAGACACCGAAGTGTTACCATAAGGGTCCCGCTTTAGCTTTTAAGCCAAGACACATTTTTATACAACCTTATTTTTACTTTATGCGAAAACCGAGACACCCCAACAAGATTTTCATCAGAACTGCCTGTATATGTGTTTTTTTTAGTAAATCTCCAAGTTACACCTTAGTTTATGTCGCGTTAAGTTCCCTAAACAGTGTGAAATGTCTGATATGTGCTATGCAGGGGTTGTCTAATACACGGAAACTGACCGAGAGGACCGTCTCAAGCTTCAAGGTGTCTATTCCCGTCAACTGTTATGGGTAGAAACCTACTGAAACAAAATTGAAATTTATGAAATAAAAATGTGGTGAAAAAAATATGTCAATCGATTCTCCTAGTGATTCTGAACAAACTAGTTTCAGGTTTAGTATATACTAAAACTAAGCTTGTATATGGAAACCATTTTCTTCTTCTGTCGTGTCGGCACGAGCTATATATGAGAATAGGTCATGCCGTGGAGAAAAAATTTGCCAGTCACCAAGACAGGTCGCGAGGCTGACTGCCCAGGGTGCGACGGACGTACTTAACTATCGTCACAACGTCACAGAACCTTAAAAAAGGTACTTAAATAAATCAAATTCTCATCACGCTTAAGTTGACAACCCATGATTGAGTGGAACAGGTTTTATTAACCCACTCGTGTGTACAGAACTAGCAAGATTGTCACGCATTTTGTGACCTAGAAACCCACCTGATTTACACGTGTATTTGGTCTGATTAACTACTAGACCGGTTAGAGATCTGCCTAAATTATAAAAATACTCTAAAGATGAGTCATATCCTCTGACACCGATAATTCAGCCCTCATCAAGCTGCAACGCCTTAAGCCTAAGTTCGAGCCCCACTTGGGGTCGCCCTTAGTGTTGTTTTTGCTAGTACTCATGATGTTAGTGTGGTATAAGTAGTTGGATTAGGTTAAGTATTTTACTTCCCCCTATTTATTGGTTAGAGACCCTTCAAGTCGCGCCAATAACTGGTTAAGTAGAAAACTGATCCGATTCAGAAATCATTGTGTCGGTACGAGCCGAAATCGTAAACGATACAATAACTTCTCCCGCCCTACGATACCTTTGACCTCTGATTTCGAAAGTGAATTATGCAAAGAATTCATTCAAATAGTTCGAAAGTTAGGTGTGTAAGAAAACGAAAGCTCCGTTGCTCTACTGTCGTGTGGACGATGAGTTTTAAAAAATTAACCATATTGATCGGGTGACGTTTATACCATACGATTGGTAGTCGTTAGGATGTCGTGAGAGAAAAAAGATTTTTTTAAACTTTTTTTTGTTTTTTTTTTATTCATATAAAAAAACAACAAAAAAAAGTAAAAAACTTCTATTGATTTTATTAGGTCTTGTGCATTCTAGTTTTTTTTCTTATAAAAGAGATGTGAAAAAATGTGTTACACAGTTGTAACTCATTGGAAATGTTCGAGCAGTCCTAATTTAAAAAAAACAGCCCTGAGGATGTCATAAAAACAGTCATGATGTTTTGTTATGTTATTTATCCTTGATGATTAGTTTAAATTTTAGTTTTTTTTCTGCCTTTATCTTTGCTTTGCATGCCGAGCTGTTAAATACGGTGATACCAAACTATATAACATTATATACAAGATTAGTCGGAAAGGGGGTACTAATCCGCAGGCCTGCCACCTGTAGTATTACTGACGACTGTTTGAAAGCAAGTGTTAAAATTTCATTATGCGATTTAAAAAAAAACATGCAAAGTGATTTTTGTTTTAGTAGTTTCAAAAATTCTTCAATGGAGCTTCGAATCCGTAACCTAAAATATAAATTATAGATGTATAATAATTATACAAGGTTAGTCGAAAAGGGGGTACTAATCCGAAGGCGTGTTAAAGTACTGATAATAATGAATTATTTTTTGTTCTATAACATTTCCCAAAAGTAAATAGTTTAAGAGAAATAGCTGTTTCAGAATTCATAAAAATACGCTAAAATCTTTCTATCCTCAGCTAGCAGCAGCTGTGTTTACATTTTAGGTCATATTTGAGGTCTCGGATTAGAAACTCCATTTTCTGTATTCGTAATTAAGCAGGGATAAAGAATTTTTGAAATTATTACTTAATAGAGAAATAACTTTGCATGGAAATAAAAATTATCGATTTTTTAGTTTTTTCAGTCATCAGTGATACTTTAAGTGGCCTGCGGATTAGCACCCCCTTTCCGACTAACCTTGTAGGTATATTGGCTACCCATATACGCAAATAATTTATTTTTTGAATTTGAAGTCTCCTAGGTTTTTCTTAATAAGTACGAAAACTAAAGGCAATCTTACTTTTATTTAATTTGTAAATTCTACTATAGGATACGTTACACAAAAAAGAACACAAAATATTAATAACAAAAAACGTGTTACTAAAATACAATAAGGGATTAAATATCTATATATTATAGTTAGTCTAACTAGGGATACAATTTAAACTCTACATGCGTGTTAACATCGCGTGACCAAGAGCATTACTCGTTGAGTGGATCGTGACGTATAATTTCTTGTCTAGGAATAGTTACATCTTACTTACTGAACTGTCATGACTCCTATGGCAAATTTCTTCGCGGAATTATCCAAAAGTAGTCCGGTTATGTATGAAAAAAAAAATACAAATTTACTTTCAATATTTATGCAATTAGAGCCGGTATCCACCAAAGTGGAGATGGCTTAATCAACCAATAGGATTGCGTTATTTTCACATCTCTCCGCTTGCCTTCAACTCAAATCAAAATCCTATTGGTTATTTACGAGACATCTCTTCTCCTCTCCGCCTTGGTGGAAACCGGGCCTAATTGCATAAATCTTGAAAGTAATTTGTATTTTTTTTTCATACTTAACCGGACTGAACTACTTTTGGATCACAACAAGACACATGACAAGGAGCTCTGCCCTGCTACTCATAAAATAATCTCTAGTAGGTCGTATTACTACCACGTATGGCTTTCTCTGGTACTTAATACTACAATAAGACTGATGGACAGATGACTTCATCAAAACTCTAGGACAAACAAGGATACAGACGGATAAGATCTAGATGCATAGAAATCCCATAATTTAAGAAGACATGATCACAAGATCGCATGAAATAATTACTCTTTCTTATTATTTATTTTACACAAGAAAATTACTGATAAAACTAAAATTCAGCGAAGTCATGTACAAAGGCGAGCTTAACTCAAAAATGAGTGTTCTAGAAGCAAACCTTTGAGTGATAGAGAGGGAGATTGATAATATGGCTGAGGGCAAATTCCAGTGTATAACTATCATATTTATATCTAGTTATACAGGGCTACTGGTAATTCGACGTATTCCTTGCACCACGTTATAGGGGGGCTAATATGCAACAAATTTAACCCCACATATGTTCTACGAAAGTCAATGGATTTCGAGATATTGCAATTTTTATATTATTTTTAATAATACCCAGAATTCCTTCTTAAACACTATTTATCTCTAAAATATCAAATTGATCGGCTTTGATTATAATATTAGCTTGTAGCTGATACTTTTACAAAGCTTTCTGCGTATTTAACTGTTCTTAATGACCATCCAATTGAAAGTAATCATTAAAAGTTCAATAAGTGTATTAGAAAATCATCGAGGTACACGATAAAGAATGATGTTTATCTCAAAAATTTACTATGACACTAAGTGTACAAAATGCAAGACAAACATCCTTATTTAATCAGCTATCCAACGAGGTATAGACGTTCAAAAAATATTTAGAAACGAATGTAAAAATGTCTTATAAATATGTAAAAATGTCTGACAAAGGCGATTTCTGAAAAATCTCTACAAGCACGCAGGTTGCCCGTTAAGTGCAATTCATTGCATAATCCTCGCGTAGAGATTAAACAGCAGTCTGTCGGGCAGCAACTGTCCTCTAAATGTCAGGATTAGATTAGGTCAGGTCGTTAGGTTATGCTTGGTCAGGGTTAGGTAGGTTAGGTTAGGACCTAAGTGTGCGAGGAAACACCGGGATGGTTTTAGTCAGTAAGAGTCTGATAGACCCCTCTGCCCACCTCCAGGACGGAGGACATCCATGAGGTTATCCAGTAGGCAAAAAAAATATGGTTAGGTTAGGTCACGGTTAGGCTTAGGTTAGGTCACAACTTCGATGCCCTGGGATCTAGAGGCAAGGCCCCCGCGCTGAGATATCTGCACCTGCGTCATCTGGAAGCTGAGGTTGCCATGCCGCCTCTCCAGCGACTCCTCCATTACGGGTCTTACCGCCACTATTGCGGCGTGCCCTGCGCTGGGTTGCGCAAGTCGTTCCCTCCACAGCCGCTAGGATCTGGCGGAGACCACTCCGCTCAAGCGCCTCCTCGCTTTGGCGATATCTCAGCGCGAGGGCCCTCGCCTCCAGATCCCAGGGCATCGAAGTTGTGACCTAACCTAAACCTAACCATGACAATCTAACAACCTAATCTGACCAATTTTTTTTTTGCCTTCTGGATATCCTCATGGATGTCCTCCGTTCTGGAGGTGGGCAGAGGGGTCTGTCAGACTCTTACTGACTAAAACCACCCCGGTGTTCCCTCGCACACTTAGGTCCTAACCTAACCTACCTAACCCTGACCAAACATAACCTTACGACCTGACCTAATCTAATCCTGACATTTAGAGGACAGTTGGTGCCCGACAGACTGCTGTTTAATATCTACGCGAGGATTATGCACTGAATTGCACTTAACGGGACACCTGCGTGCTTGTAGAGATTTTTCAGAAATCGCCTTTGTCAGTATTATAAGACATTTTTACATTCGTTTCTAAATATTTTTTGAACGTCTATACCTCGTTGGATAGCTGATTAAATAAGGATGTTTGTCTTGCATTTTGTACACTTAGTGTCATAGTAAATTTTTGAGATAAACATCATTCTTTATCGTGTACCTCGATGATTTTCTAATACACTTATTAAACTTTTAATGATTACTTTCAGTTGGATGGTCATTAAGAACAGTTAAATACGCAGAAAGCTTCATAAAATTATCAGCTACAAGCTAATAACATAATCAAAGCTGATCAATTTGATATTTCATAGATAAATAATGTTTAAGGAGGAATTCTGGGTATTATTAAAAATAATATAAAAATTGCAATATCTCGAAATCCATAGAATTTCGTAGAACATATGTGGGGTTAAATTTGTTGCATATTAGCCCCCCTATAACGTGGTGCAAGGAATACGTCGAATTACCAGTAGCCCTGTATATATACTATCTGCTAAACTCGTAAAAAAAATGTCACCGATCCGACAAACGACACGACAAATCGCAACATATAAAGATCTTCTAACGGTCACCTGTCATCTACATCTTAACTTTCGATATCTATCGATTAACGTCTCCCTCCCTTTCTAACACAAAAGACCTATCCTCTATCCCTTTCCCACATATTCAATATTTCACAGATCATCTAATTGTTCTCGTAATAGCTTTCTAACACGTATGGATGCTGTTAAAAGTATATCGATGGCTGATTTGGGATTGGATATTGGCTTGTCATCCCACGCAATGTTTAATAGTCAATAAGGAAAGTGGTCGCCGATTAGTTAATAGACGCTATATTTAAAGCTGAGAACCGGTCAGATGTTTGGCAGAATGAAAGCAGGTGGGTAGACTAACTAGTAAGTAAGATGCTACTGAACAGTTCACTTTTCGTTCATTTCGTCGTATTCACTCTGAATGAAACGTTTGAACACAAAATGAAACAAAAGTGAACGTGAAATGAAAGAAAAATGAACATTCACTCAAATGAATATTCTTTCGAGTTAATTAAAATTGAATCGTTTAATTCCGCCTTTATTGTATTTAGGTGTACACCAAGGTTGAATGAATCCTCTAAAGTGAAGGTTGAATGGTTTTCTGATTACATATTCACATAGAAATTTTTGATGACAGCTATTCTGCAGTAAATCAATGTTGCAAAAGCTATTTGATGATGTCCATTAAAATAGTGCTGACGTGTTTATACTTGCCATTACATCTTCACTATGGATGAAAATTCACTCAGTGAGAGTTTATTTCATCAAAAGTATGAAGACCCAACTACGTTGTCCATCGTACATCTGTGATGTTCACTTTGCATGAAACAAAAGTGAAAAGTACTGTACACTTATCACTGTGGATGATTCTTTTAAGGTGATTATGGAAGTTCGAAAAGTACATTGGCCTTTAACGGTTAGCTCATTGTCTGTGAGCCGAACCCCGCGGGGGTCGTTGTCAAAGAAAAACGGTAAGAAAGCTTTAAATGTAGCACCATTTCCTTCATTTCCCAGTCAAACACGGAAGTTGATTATATTTGTCTCCTTTGCATGTTACTATAAAAAATAAATAGATCAAAATGTCTAGATTCAATTTATACGTAAACGTTGTGAGAATTAGGTTAGTAAGATGCTCGCAGGCAATGACCGAACCACTTGTTAACAATGCATTATTATGCATATAAGTTTGTACTGGTTTCTGTACTGAACGTAACAAAAAATACCTAGATCCATAATAGGCGGATATTGTGGTCTAGAGTTAGTAGAGACGATAGAGTTGAAAATATAAGTCGAAATTCGAATCGGTTTTTTATCGGACACATTTCGGAGAGTGTGCTTCTGATCTACATGATCTCATACCCCCCTGCCCTTTTTTCTATCGGACGGCCAGAAGCACGAAAAAGCGCCATCGATTCATGGTTGATATAACAAAAACCCGAACGAAGCGTTTTGATTCCACTTTCATTGTGAAAACCGCCAAACAGTGTAACGCGCTGCCCAAGTGGGTGTTCTCCGACAACTACAATCTGGGTGTCTTCAAGTCACGAGTGAATCAGTTTCTTCTGGGCAAGCGTGCTCCATCGTAGACCGCATCATCGTTTAACATCAGACGAGATGGCGGCCAAACGCATGAAAAGCAATACAAAAAAAATAGTTCGTGTGATATAACACATGGCCGGTGCATCGTGCCCTTTTGTTTTTCAAACTTGGCTTGACACACTGTCATGTGTCACACATTCTCGCAGCGTAGCTGCATAGCACATCTCTGGTGGAAAGGCACCCTTACGCAGCGAACTGTCCTTACATACAACTACCACTAAAAAAATACGCGCGGGAAACGAGTCATCATTGTCGGTCTAATACATTGTTGTTTAACGCAACATTTCACGCTCCATACGAAGCTCGAGGCCGGATTGTTGAAAAGATAACGCTGGTGAATACAAAATTATCACGTCACACAGAAATGACGACGAGAAGAGGGGCTCGTGGCTAATTAAAAACAACGCATATCATATGATTTGCAAGGTAAAACTGCGCTTGCCACAGTTCGTGGATAAATGATCATGCGTTACACATCGAGACCCGTCCGTGCCTCGGATAGTATTATACGTTAAACCTCATGTGTCATACCTCAACCTATGACAGTCGTTAGAGCGATTACGTACTGCATCCGATCCGAATCCGTGAAAATACGGATATAAAAAACTCGGACCGAATTCGGATATTGCTTTACGCACTGCATCCGATCCGAATCCGTGGAAATACCGATCTAGAGTAAAAATCTCGAAATCAGATGACGGATGCCGGATGTAGTGCGTAAACTACCATACAAATAGTTCTATGGCTACTTCGGAACGTATTTTCATGGATTCGGATCGGATGCAGTGCGTAACCGCTGTTACGGGTAGTCAGAAGCCCGATAGTTTGACAATCGGTTCAACCTTAGGATATCGGCGTTGCCTATAGTATAGATCGGTTCACGAAAGATGACCACAAATGGCGGCCGTCTGCGCATGTATACTCATGAAGAGAAGACTTAAGACAAAATCATATTTTATACATATTATAACACATACATGTCGCTCCGGTCTTGAGTGTGTTGGAACTACTTTTACAATGTTTACACCTTATTTTGTACCCACATTCATTGCAAAATAAATGATTTCTGACGCATTCCGCCCGCGTCTCGCCCCGCACCTCCTAAGTGACCTAAAAAATGTCATCTTTCGTGATCCGTCTTATAACAGGGTTGAGGTCTGATGGCAGTCGATCTGTGTAAAATACTGGTATGCGTCACGGATTAGAAGCTCCATTTTTTTTATTCCTAAATCAAGCAGGGATGAGAGGTTTCTGAATTAACTTTTATAAAAATCATTTTGCAAGGAAATTAACATTATCGAATTTTGAAATTCTAACACTTGCTTAACAACAGTAATTAATGATACTTTAAGAGGCCCGCGGATTAGTACCCTCTTTCCGACTAACCTTGTATAAACCGAGGTACATACAAACTACTAGGACCATGCTGCGAAGCTTTGGTTCCGGTAATACTTACAGAGGTCAGACGGCAGTCAATAAGCGTAAAATCGATTACTCGTTACATTATCGATTCAGTAACTGGTTACTTATACGCTTGATAATAAACGTAGAACCAGTTACTTTATCGAATAAGCCGACCCTTCCTGTGGTTTTTTTTTTATCTGTGATATGTTGGCAAACAAGACGACGGCCCACTTGATGGAAATTGGTTACCACCTATACACTTACAACATTCAGAGGGTTCCTCATGCAATGCTAACCTGAGCGGCAAAGTAAAAGTCTCAGGTGCCTGTAATTTCACTGGCACCCATACCCTTCAAACCGGGATACAGCTATTACTGCTTGGTGGCAGAAATAGGTATGGTGGTAGTACTTACTTTGCCATACGAACTATCTCTGAAGGAATTTCATCGATTTTATACAAAAGTGAAGATAAATCAGAAATGATGAGATCCGCAGGAGAACCAAGGTAACCGACATAGCTCGAAGAATTGCCAAACTGAAGTGGCAGTGGGCGGGACACATTGCTCGCAGAACGGATGGCCGATGGGGCCGAAAGGTTCTGGAGTGGCGACCGCGTACCGGAAGACGCAGCGTGGGTACGCCTCCCACAAGGTGGACCAATGATCTGGTGAAGGTCGCGGGAAACCGCTGAATGCGAGAAGCACAGGACCGGTCGATGTAGCGATGCTTGGGGGAGGCTTATGTCCAGCAGTGGACGTCTTTCGGCTGAATGATGATAATGATGAAGATAATCATCCTATTTCTGTCCCAGGGTTTAAGCAACAGTCCACCACGCCTGGCCTTGTACGGGATTGCAGACTACTCATATCATCTCGAACTTTTTTAAGCCCTCTCAGGTGTGCTGATTTCCTCACGATGTTTTCCTTCACCGTTAACGCAATTGATAATCAAATTCTTAACCGCACATGGATTCTCCTGCATGGAAGACCAGCGTTAAACCGTTAGGGTATCACTGCAAATAAGTAAATAAAACATAGCCTCCACGAGTGACGATACTTAAGTACGTCTGGCGTACCCTGGGCAGTCAGCCCCGCTACCAACCTTGTTGACTGGCTAATCTTTTTACCACAGCATGAGCTATTTTCGGATAGTTCGTGCTGATACGAGAGAAGAAGAGTAAAGAAAAAATAAAAATGTAACATTGTTTGAAATGAAACTTCTTTCTCCTAGTCTTTTCCCAATTTAGTTGGGTTCAGCTTGCAGTCTATCTAGATGCAACTGAATACCGGTATTTCAGAAGGACCGACTGCCATCAGACCTCTGCAACCCAGTTACTGGGCAATGCCGATATCCTAAGGTTAGACCGGTTGTCAGACTTACGGGCTTCAGAGTACCCGTAATGACTGTCATAAGTAATCTTAATGACACCCAGGACTGTTGGCTTAACGTGCTCTCCGACACGAGGCACAGAGGGGTCTCGATGTGCAAGGAATGACCACGGAATCCACGGATTGA
This sequence comes from Amphipyra tragopoginis, assembly GCA_905220435.1. Taxonomy (NCBI): domain Eukaryota; kingdom Metazoa; phylum Arthropoda; class Insecta; order Lepidoptera; family Noctuidae; genus Amphipyra; species Amphipyra tragopoginis. Next base: position 21,531,435 of record HG992014.1, read on the forward strand.
CCACGGCAAGTGCAGCTTAACCTTGTAGATCAGTGCTTGTAGACAACATGACAATCAATGGTCGCCAGAGAATAGATACGCTAACTAAATGTATGGAAATGACATTACAGATCGCTTGACCGGTCGAAAGCTTATGTCAATCCAGTACATCTAATTGACGTTTCTATTGTCTAGCAATCATCGATTGACATGTTGTTTAGAGGCCCAGGTGATCCGCCCGGATGTTAATTAGCCACTAGCCTCTCGCTCTTTTGTTTGAAATGAAACTGACTACCTATAACTCATCACTCTCTTCAACCATCAATGGGAAAATAAAAGTGTTACAGATAATTCGATTAGTTCCATGGCACACATTAGAAAACGTAATATCGTACGTGCGTCATAATAACATTATCGAACATGCTGGCAATTGAACAAATTTCTTTTTCATAAGCTATATGATAGTGTAGATGCAACCTCGCCACAGCGCTGCCCCACCGACGTGTTTCTACAAGAAAATTACACTGTTGGAGTCAACAACATAGCTCACAGCATAACCAACTTGAAAGAGCACTAGTAGGCAAAGAAAAGGAGTCACTTGTTTGCAGAACATTCTTGCTAAAGGCAGTGGACTGGCCATGTCTGCCGAAAGACCAATGGCCGTTGGAGCAGACAACTCCATGTTTAAATACAGATAATCTGCAAACCGAGCGTACTGATGACCTGAAGAAAAAGTCCTGCTGAAGACGACATAGCATGTCTTGGGAAGTTTCAAGATGGTTTTTTTTTTATTCTACGGTTGAATGTTTTTCCCGTTTAGGAGCTGGCTAGAATATTAAAACTTCCTCACCACATGCTGGAAATAGACGGGTGTTGTAAGATTCAACAAAACCGATCACTTGGTGGTAGAATCTTAACCCGACTGGCGAGCCACCATTCTCACCTTAAAGTCCAGCCTAGCAATTCACTGTGTTCCGATTCCGACGTGTCTATGTGAGATCCAGACGGGTCAAGAGCACCTCAATATTTTTGTTACTTGGATTCGTGTGATCCATTTTAGACCCTGTTTACACTTACTGTAAGATGCGACTTGGGTCATATGCAACCAGGTCAAAGAATAAGAATGTGGTAGGGTAAGCTGATTGATTGCTATCTTATGTTATTCAAACTGGCTTGACTACGGGCTCGTTCACACAGAACATCCGTATTTCCAGGATCTTTTTTAACGGGTTCGTCGCTACTGGATGTGATGTTCACACCGCATTTTAATACTGTTGTGTGTGTGAACTCGCTCATACAATTACATACGCCATTGCCGAATAAAAACGTACACGATAAAAGGGACTTGTAAAACGGACTGCTGTATATTTTGTCGGATCGGTATTTTTTACTGGATCTGGAATACTGTCATGTGTGTGAACTCGCTCATACAACTACATACATCATCGCTGAATAAGAATGTAAGTATACGATAAAGCGGACCTGTAAAACGGACCTCTGCGTGAACGAGCACCAAGCTGCTTCCTTATTTTCAATGAAACATCACAATGCTTGTCCTAAGTTTTCAGCAGCTCGAACTCTTGGGTTGGAATGAGAAAACATTTAAAAACTGATGTCTAATAGTATTGGACTCCTTCTGAATGAATTCATCCAGGGAAGAACTACAACCATACCTATTTTTACCGCCAAGAAGCATTGCAGTGCTGTGGTCCGGTTTGAAGCGAATGGGTGCTGGTGATATTGAAAGAACATGAGACTTTCCAATTTTATCTCTAAAGTTGTAATCGCTACAGCAATCTTCTTAGTGTTATAGATGTATTAGGAGCGAAGGTAACCACTTATCATCAGGTGGGCCGTCGGATTGTTTGCCAACCTATTACATAAAAAGGTGAGACGGTACTTCACGCCTGGACAGATGCTCAACTTGTATAAAGCGCAAGTTCGGTCATGCATGGAGTACTGCTCTCACCTCTGGGACGGATCTGCCAAATACCAACTCGATGCACTTGATTCGATCGACAAACGGGCCAAGAGGCTTATCGGCAACGATGCTCTAGTCAACTCAAAGCTCCAGAGCCTTGAACATCAACGCAGAGTTGCCAGCCTGTCGGTTTTTTTATCGGTTACACTTCGGGGAGTGGGCGAAGGAACTGCACAATTTGATTCCACCTGGCCCTTTCCATTATCGGACTACAAGACGTACGGCAATGCGCCATCGGTACATGGTGGACATCCCACTCATACTTACAAAGCGTTTTGCGAAAACTTTCATTGTTCGCACAGCTAAGGACTGGAATTCCCTGCCAGAGTCTGTGTTTCCTGATAGCTACAACCTTGGGATCTTTAAGTCAAGAGTGAATAGGTTACTTCTAGGCAAGCGTGCTTACCGTCGATCACATCATCGCTTACCATCAGGCGAGATAGTGGTCAAAGGCGAGACGATCGCTAAATAAAAAAAAAAACTAATTAACGAGATCTACAATAAACTGTGCTCTACTTCAACTAGCTAGCAGAACGTATTCATGAGATGAATAATAAGAAAAAACATGTCAGTCAAACTGCATAGAAATAGTCCGAAAAATCATTAGTGGTTAGCGATGCGCGCACGTGTGCATGTGAATAGTAATTTATCTTGCGATTTCGAAATCGTTAAGACAATTATTAATATTGACGGTAGTATAATTTGTTAAACCCGTAAGAATACAATTCCTCTCCATTGCCGGGTAAGGAAGTCGTGAGTGACAGGCGACGAATCTGACACCATAATTAGTGTGCCCAAAAAATGGCCATCGGCTCGTCGTCGTTACATGAGTCTTAATACTTAGGCCATACCAAAAGTTACTGGATTCTGATTAAGTAAAATACTACGGGAGTGCCTCCGCTGTCAGCGCCGGTTGCCATTACGAGTGCAGGCGCTGGCTTCTAAACTGGCTGCCGGCGCCGCGCCGACTACATACACTGTTTTTTTTACAACTTCAAGTTCTCTTCAAACTCTTCATGACACGATTATTCGTAATAAAAACAAACGAAAAACTTAAGGGGATGTTTGTAAGGTTGTTTGGGTTTCCAAAGCAGAGTCGTCGGAGCCCCGCTATGCGGGGCTCCTATTTCTCTCTGCAGGGTTTAAAGTAACCTAACACCTTCAAACCTAACCTATCCGTGTCGGGGTGCCCTAAATTAGGGAGCTCGCTTCGCTCGTTGTTGAAATTAGTCAGTTGGAAGACAAGTTACAGTGCTTGGTCGAAAATTTAACCTACCTTTCAACTAACATACCTACCAAACAACTTATTACCGCCGCCGGTGTCCATTTTGGTTGGCGGCAGCCGATGTTTTTAATTTCGGCTGCCGGCAGTAATGTACCGCCGGTTCCCAATGGCGTTATTTTTGGGTGCCGGCGCCGGCAGCGGATGCACTCCCAAAATACTACTAATTTTATATTTGATTGAATTAGTTGTGGAAGTCGTGCAGCTTGAATTATAGTTTCTGTTACCGCTGTCGCCGGCCGGCCTTCACGAAAATCATCTTAGAGATGAATACGTCCACGTTTAAATTCATTACACTGGAAATACATAGAGCTAAGATATAGGGCTTCGTCACCAAACGCTAATTTAAGTCTTTGACAAATTTTTATTTTGAATTAAACCACGACGAAAATCGTAAAAAAAACATACATCGAAAAATTTCTCGACTTAAGGCGCGATTCCATGAGGCAAGTCTTGTATGCAAGTATGACGTCACATTTGCGTACAAGTTGCTTACATTCGAAACATGGTTTCGAGAGTTTGCAAATTGCATGCAGGTTTTACTTGTATTCAAGTGGAGATGTTCAACGATTGAGTTGGACATCATGGATGTCAATCACTCATTCGCAATTCGAAAAGTGCAAGTAACGTTTACGCGTGTGCATTCGCGCAGCGGAATGTTGTTGAATTTAAAGATTTTAATTATGCAGATATTTAGTGTATGATGTCGTATAATTGTGTATGGTAAAAAAAAATTTGTGCACGCAGCCATTGTGGAGAAATTCACCAAAAACTGATTCCGCTGGGCGAACGTTGTCCTGGCGGAACTTTTTTTAATCCATAGACTTTAGAAGAAAGGAGATGTGTCCAAAAATTAGTGTGTATTTGTGTGTAATTGTGTATGTATGAATAAAATTAGTGCATGCATAAACTTCGGAGAAATTCAAGTTTCCGCTACGCGAACGTTTGGCCATTAGCTAGTTTTCTTATAAAGCGCTTACATAGAGAGCTGTAGATTTTTACCTACGTTGTTTTGAATTTGTTTATATTTGTTTAAAAAACAGATTTAGAAAAAATCGTAGGGCTTAAAAGATAAAAATATAAACGTAAAATACGCTTATTAGGTCTTAGTTCTTAAAGTATGCACTTTGGGGTCTAGATTTTCATGTTTATACGAACCTTGTAAGTGTCTGCAACATGTTGCCAAGTATCAATGATGTTCCGTTAGTAATTATAGAGTTATAGGACAATTTACCATGAATAGATCACTGTTTACAAAGCAGTCAAATATCACGACGTTCTAAAGGAATTGCATGGTAAAATGTATGCCAATAATTAGTGTATTCATTCAACTATTCACATGCAAAATTTCATGTCATTAAATTCAGTAATTAAAGAAAAACAATTATAATACTGACGAAGCATTGAAAACCTACATAACCCGACCAAGTTCGGATGGCTACAAAAAAGCGGCCGTGCAATATATTTAGGTAACAACCCAAAATTTACATTATAATACCGGTATGGAATTGGTATAGGTGATAACACAATTGTTGTTTCGATATAATTTATAGGTCATTTATTTTTGTACACCTACTTTTTTAAATGTATTTGACTATGACAGAAAGTAGGTACTATTTACGTAGGTACTTTATTTAAGTATGCGCTTGAGACTTGAGATATAATCTAGATATATTATTTAAGACAAATAAAATTCATACAGCTAATGTCTATTGAAGATTTCACGGATCAGGATTCTAACTATAGGGTTTTAGTTAGATTAAAATTTCGTAAAATCGTTAGATTAAAATGTATTAGGGTCTATAGTTAGAATCCTGATCCGTGAAATCTTCAATAGACATTAGCTGTATGAATTTTATTTATCTTAAATAATATATCTAGATTATATCTCAAGTCTCAAGCGCATACTTAAATAAAGTACCTACGTAAATAGTACCTACTTTCTGTCATAGTCAAATACATTTAAAAAAGTAGGTGTACAAAAATAAATGACCTATAAATTATATCGAAACAACAATTGTGTTATCACCTATACCAATTCCATACCGGTATTATACTGTAAATTTTGGGTTGTTACCTAAATATATTGCACGGCCGCTTTTTTGTAGCTATCCGAACTTGGTCGGGTTATGTAGGTTTTCAATGCTTCGTCAGTATTATAATTGTTTTTCTTTAATTACTGAATTTAATGATATGAAATTTTGCATGTGAATAGTTGAATGGATACACTAATTATTGGCATACATTTTACCATGCAATTCCTTTAGAACGTCGTGATATTTGACTGCTTTGTAAACAGTGATCTATTCATGGTAAATTGTCCTATAACTCTTTAATTACTAACGGAACATCATTGATACTTGGCAACATGTTGCAGACACTTACAAGGTTTGTATAAACGTGAAAATCTAGACCCCAAAGTGCATACTTTAAGAACTAAGACCTAATAAGCGTATTTTACGTTTATATTTTTATCTTTTAAGCCCTACGACTTTTTCTAAGTCTGTTTTTTAAACAAATATAAATAAATTCAAAACAACGTATGTAAAAATCTACAGCTCTCTATGTAAGCGCTTTATATGAAAACTAGCTAATGGCCAAACGTTCGCGTGGCGGAAACTTGAATTTCTCCGAAGTTTATGCATGCACTAATTTTATTCATACATACACAATTACACACAAATACACACTAATTTTTGGACACATCTCCTTTCTTCTAAAGTCTATGGATTAAAAAAGGTTCCGCCAGGACAACGTTCGCCCAGCGGAATCAGTTTTTGGTGAATTTCTCCACAATGGCTGCGTGCACAAATTTTTTTTTACCATAAACAATTATACGACGTCATACACTAAATATCTGCATAAGTAAAATCTTTAAATTCAACAACATTCCGCTGCGCGAACGCACACCGTTTACGCGTTCATTTTGCACGTCACTTGAACAAAAAAAATGTACAAGTTCAAACTACCTCATACAGGTTGTAGCTTGTTTGCAAGTTTGTTCAAGTTGTACGCAATTTCCAACCTACATACAAGTAACTTACGTAATGGAATCGCGCCTTAAAATCCATCGTAAGGTAAACACGCAATTTTCAAATTAACGCCGCAAAGAAAAAACAAATAAAAGACGTAAAAAAATTAAATGTATTCTTCAGCCAAATAGTTATATTTTCAAAAATAAGAATTACTTTTTAATAATTTTAATGAAAGTTGTCCGTTCCAGAAACTTTCAGTATGGCCCACTTACCAGCGGCAAAACGTGAGTGTACAGACTCCTGTAAAGTTGGCTTCCCACGGTGCGTGGTAGCGCGCACCGGCTGTGCGTGGTATCATCCGTAAAATCACGCACCGTGGGAAGCAACATTATGAGGGTGTGTGATGTGGATACGGCGCACCGCTCCGCACGCGTCCGCGTTACTACGGTCGAGTCTCTTCCCATGGTGCGTCGGTGCGAGCTCGTGCGTCACGGTGCGCGCTGTCACGCACCGTGGGAAGCCGGTATAACAGGTGAACATCTTTTCTTCGGGGATAAGCGTGAGTTTATGTATAATTTAATAATATTGATGCAATTTTTAAGGGATCCCTTTTTTTCGCATAATGTTCTTTGTCCTAATATACTTCGGCATAACGATTTTGGCACAATTTGTTTTGGCATAATAATACTTCGGCATAATTTTTTTAGGCATACATTTTATGTTGGCATAATCATCTTAAAGACTAATTTGTTTTGGCATAAATTTGTTTCGCATAACGTTAGTAGGCCTAATGACTATTAGCATAATGTTAGTTATGATAATCAGAAATGTTTTTACCATTGTCTAATAATATAGTCGCAGGCGCACCCCGACACGGATAGGTTAGGTTCGAAGGGATGATGGGGGCTAGAGTGAGCGAGCGAAGCGAGCGAACGAAGCCCCCGTCATCCCCTTCGTGTTAGGTTACTTTAAACCCTGCAGACAGAAATAGGAGCCCCGCTCGGCGGGGCTCCGTCGACTCTGCTTTGGAGTCTCAACCTTACAAACATCCCCTTAAGTTTTTATTGTGAAAATGAAAGTAGGTGAAGAATAATCGTCTCATGAAGAGGCCTTGAAGGTGTATAAAAACAATTTATCCAGTAATCCATTTTGACCTTTGAACGATTTGGTCAATAGTGTAATAAATAATTTAAACATAGATATTCCAGACTTTGATCAGCTGAACTTTTGATCAAATGACCATCATTATTTTAAACTTTGTTGATTTGTACGTTGTTCTTTTGAAATTTGCTCCGGAAATTATTTCATTGTTATACCTATAAAAATTTGTTTTAATATCATTATGCGTAAATAAATTTATGCTTTAAGATATTATGCTTTAGAACTTTATGCTTAATCATTATTATGGTTAGAGAAATTATGCTTAAAAAAATTATGCGTAAGCTGTTATGCGTAATTATATTATGCGAAAATATAATTATGCCTAACAAAATTATGCTAAGTTATATTATTATTATCAGCCTGTTGTGTCCCACTGCAGGGCAAAGGCCTCCCTTCCCTCTTTCCATTTTTCCCGGTCTTTTGCAATATCTGGCCAATCCTTTATGTAGAAGTCCAGTTCGTCACGCCATCTCCTTCTGGGTCTACCGCGTCGCCGGTTCCTGTTGTTCGGAACCCAGTCAGTGGCTGCTTTTGCCCAGTTTTGTTGCGACATGCGGCAGATGTGGCCTGCCCAGTTCCACTTTAGTTTGGCGGCTGTGTTACCTACGTCTGCGATTTGAGTTTTGGAACGAAGTATACTGTTCTTTATACGGTCTGTAAGTTTGACTCCAAGAATACTCCGTTCCATTGCTCGCTGGCAGACCCCGAGTGCGGACTTTTGACGTTTCGTTAATGACCAAGTCTGCGCTCCATAGGTGAGGGTGGGGAGAATGCACATGTCCATGAGTTTCCTTTTGAGAGAAAGCGGAAGTGATCCTTTCATGAGGTGTTTCATCGACCAATAGCTCTTCCAGGCGTTTTCGGTGCGTCGCGTGACTTCGTTTCGAAGTTATATTAGGTCTTAAAATTTTATGCAAATGGATAGGGAACCAATTTTTAACACACTTCCCGAAAAAACAAAGGAGGTTCAGGAATTTCTCAATGTTGTCGAGTTTTTTTTTGTATGTGCTCTGTATTAAAGCTTCATAAAGCAGATTGTACAATGAGGACGATACTAATATTCTATCAAAAACATTCATGTAACAAAAGCCAAGTCTCGCGACGCTTTTGCCATAAATAGTTCTGAGAACTCATGTATAGCCAAGTCTGGCATTTTGTTTATTTATAAATCACGTGAGAAAAATAAGTATGTACGGCCGTGCCTGCTCGAATTCTGTGGGGGGCATTGCTGCTAGAACGGGGCTACTTCGATGATGATATGTTAGGTTTATCAACAAATTACTAAGGTGAATGAATTGATGAATTATTAGGAAACGCAAAGGACGCCCTAGAAGGACAAACATCGATGTTATTGGTGATGTTCTTCAAAAAGAACAGGTGCGTAGCACTCACAACCGGGGTGCGTTTATGATATAAAATAACTTTAAAAAAAAAGTAAAAACTGACTTAAAAAAAAAACTAAAAAGAGTAAAATAATTACCATATTATAAAACTAAGAGTTTTAGAAGTCGGTGCAATTTTACACGGAACATAATTGAAGGCACCGACTTCTGAAACTGTTAGTTTTATAAAATGGTAATTATTTTACTCTTTTTAATTTTTTTGAAGTCGGTTTTTACTTTTTTTTTTTAAGTTATTTTATTTTTCTATTTTTAGTGGCATTAACAATACACAAACATTCAATTACAGCAATCTCGGGTAATTGGCTGTTATCCATTGAAGAGTTCCATTGTCAATCTCCGAGGGTCTTCATCAGATCTTCACCAAATTTAAATGGGACCATTTCGAAAGAATACTCTTTCAAACAAAAAAAGAATTTTGCAAATCCGTTTATAAACGACAAAGTTATGCCCGAACATACATAAAAAAATATCCGAATTGAGAACCTCCTCCTTTTTGAAGTCGGTTAAAAATCTATGAACATGAACGAAGCAAAAGGCGTATGTAAGGATCGTAGCATGTGATGATAGTATCTGCCTACCCCCATGGGAAAAAAGAGTTTATGAGTTTACGAATGTTGTCTAGAAAGATATCAATAAACGTTTTCTATTTCTGTGTATACCAATACTTAGTACAACCTTGTCTTATGGTGTTTGTTCAAGATAATGGTACAAGTACTTGGTTGCAGTAGGTTAAACATTAAGGTCTCCTCAGACAGATGTGATACGATATTGCGATTACATTTTACAATAATATGAGCGCAACGATTAATCGCACTGTAAAGTATGGATCGTATCAATGTCATTGTGATACTTAGCCTCTGTGTACATTGGATGTCGTGTAGGCACGTCAAAATTCAGTGCCGATAAAAACGCAGTCAAAAAACCGTAATGAAATATCCTTAGAAGGTGATATTCTTATTTCAGCAAAGGCATCGGCAAACGATCAACATTGCACGGCAATAATGTAGCCGGCAATGCCCATTAAATATAAACAACATCACATGCTCAACGATTATCGATAATTAATTGCTGTCTACTCTCGCCCAGCGGCAGCCATACTCGGCAACGCCATGTCATGCTAGCAATATTGCCGGGCAACTTGTCAATGTTACACTATTATTGACGACTAATACGACCATTATTGCCCTAACATGCCAGCCATACTTGCTGACCAGATATTTCTGTATAATATTGACCGTTTATCAGCCCCTTAAAAGAGTATCGGACTGAAAGCCGATACCAATAAACCAGACATCAGGAATGTTAATAAGGCAAGTGTAAGCAATTCCTCTAAGCATTCACTACTGAACATGGGCTTTTCAATGTTCATTATAAGATGAACAGAACAGGAGATATTACTAACCGCACTTGATAGACAGACTAATGATCGTCATTTGTTATTACCAGACAATAAAACATTTATTTATTTATTTAAATGCCTTTAATTATCGTTACAGGTAGGATGTAACCTAATGCAATAGCCAAGTCACACACACAAAGTTAAAATTAAAGTACCAAATACAATCTCGAGATCATTCTTTGTAACACAGTGTAAACAATAATACGAGTATTTTTGCGAATTCACCCCAGTGATATGTAAATATATCAACATAATATGTTTTTCGATTGTAAATCCTCGTTTATTCCCTCCACCCCAGGCAGGCGAAGTGGTATGTGAGACTCTTACCGACCATCTTTTCTGCTGAGGACGACCACCTGTGGTTCCGGTACCCGGTGGCACTGGCGCCTCTCTTGTGCTACGCCTTCAGCACGTCCGTGAATATCGCAATATCGGACGATGCATCACATCAGTGAGCAAGAGCCTTAAAGTAAGCACGTTTCAAAGCGGGCATTTTAGAATTATCTCCCCCATAACAGACTGAAAACTGGTTTTGTGCAGTTTCTAATGGTCTGTCTACCTATTATTGTCTAGGTGTATTGACTGGCAGAGAATGGGATGATTGCTGTATTTCCTTCCCAGTGCTTACCCATGGTACGTACTACCGGTGGTACTATTAGTAGTACCACGGCTACTTTTTTTGCGGTAGTTTTACTGTTCTTTCTGGAATTATCAGGGTGTATTTTTTCTTACCCATGTTGCTACTTAGTTTATAACAACATGAAAGTATACAGGGTGTAAGAAGACCCATCACATAGCCGAAATCTACGCACTCTGTACATCAAACTAAATTACATTGACCAAAAATAATTGCTGGGAAACGACTTTTATTTTTTGGCATGAAAAAAAAAACGCTTTTTTTTGTAGCGCGCAAATTATGGTTGTGGCGATGCCGCGCGTTTGCATGCGTGCAGCGGCCACACAGCCGAGTCAAGGCGATCGTGTGCGTTTGATATTCATTGCGTTTTTGTAACTTCAAATGCGTAATTTGCTAGGAAAAATTGAAATTTTTGATAATGTTTGTATGATAGAAAGTTTAGTATTATGACTTGGAAATCGTTTTTGGAAAAAACTAAAAAAAAAAATGTGTACTTTGACCTTCAATATCTCCAAAACCAATGATTTCCCAGGTATGGTTTGTTCGAAAAAAATGATCCCAAAGATGGGTAGAATACGTGGTTTTCGTTATCGTTAAGGGTCTTTTTACACCCGATAAACAAGTTTAGTTTTAGTATACACTAAACCTGAAACTAGTTTGTTCAGAATTACTAGGAGAATCAATTGACATAGTTTATATGTCGTGGCTAGATCATAGAATTGATCACATCATGATGTGGCCGACCATTTCATGAAATGGTTGTATTTCATGAAATGGCCAATACCCGCTGGCCATTTCATGATATGGCCTGGCCAGATCAATGAATAATCAGCGTTTGACGATATGATCAGCTAAACGCACGGCTACTTCATGATATGGTCAAACATTAGTGATCATAAATCATAAAATTGGTTACATTTATCTACTGTTAGAGGCGCTGATATCGTTTTGTTTTTGTGATGCATCATGGCGGCGGACAATTATTCTGACAAAAAAGCTAATAATAACAAGTAAAGTAGGGTGACCACGCAACGAAAATTAATGGACTACATATTATTGGATTTCAAAATATGACTTCATGGTAATTGCGGGTGAACTTTTCATAGAATTTTAATTGTTGGATTATTTATCTGGTTAACCTGTCAAACTACAGAACACAGCACAAAATATCGATGCACGTTACTGCGAAAGTTTACTATTTAGTATATTGAATCATTTGGGTTAGGTTAGGTTAGAACAGTGACCAATATTGGCCGATCCCCTTAATTGTTGGTGAATCAAGCTATTAAACTTTCGCTCTTTTTTTATATACAACTTTATTTTCAGTATATACAAAAACCGAGACACCCCAATAAGATTTTCATCAGAACTGCCTGAATTTGTGTTTTTTTTTTTAATAAATCTCCAAGTTACACCTCAGTTTATGTCGCGTTAAGTTTCCTAGTAAAGTGTGAAATGCCTGAGATGTGCTATGCAGGGGTTGTCTAATACACGGAAACTGACCGAGCGGACCGTCTCAAGCCTCAAGGTGTCTATTCTCGTCCACTGTTATGCGTAGAAATCTATTGAAAGAGAATTGTTTATGAAAAAAATAAGGAAAAATATAATGTGGTGTAAAACTATGTCAATCCATTCTCCTAGTGATTCTGAACAAACTAGTTTCAGGTTTAGTACTAAAACTAAACTTGTATGATTAAACTATTGATTTTAGGGGAAAGTTGTATAACACAAATTATTGACTCGTTGAAAACCAGTTTCAGAGATACAACAGATAAACAATAGATGCTGCCGCTGATCGGTGGCGCGCATTAAAGGTACTTTAATACCTTTTCGGATTAGTACTCCTTTCCAACTAACTTTTTATACGAGGTAACTCCAAGTCAAGTGACAAATACAGTAGCGAAGAGTGACCACGTAGAACGTATCTCATTATCTAAAGTTTAGGTATTTTAGGCCACCGTACCCAAAGGGTAAAATGGGACCCTACTACTAAGACTCTGCTGTCCGTCCGTCCGTCTGTCACCCGGCTTTATCTCATGAACCGTGATAGTTAGACAGTTGAAATTTTACAGATAATGTACATTTCTGTTGCCGCTATAACAACAAATACTAAAAAACAGAATAAAATAAATATTTAAGGGGGCTACCGTACAACAAACGTGATTTTTCTGCCGTTTTTATAGATAATGGTACGGAACCCTTTGTGCATGAGTCCGACTCGCACTTGGCCGGTTTTTAAATTATTTGAATGAGTTCGATTCCTCAACGAATGTAAAAGTCTCCAGACTCAAATCCTAGGTGATATGTTGACGATAATTAAGCTAACTAATTTAAGTTACCTCCTACAACTTGTTAACGTTTAGCAGATTAGAACTTAGTCTTGTTTTTGTACCTAGACTAATTGAAAACTAGAACTACACTTGACAGGAATGAAACCGGGTCACCAACATAAACCTTAATATTTTGGAAACTAAGAATGTAAGCTTATTCAATAAAAAAATATTTTATAGGCTATTTAAGAAGTTTTATTCATTTGAAAATCCTTTTCTTTGAATAATTAAGATTGAGAGCTTATTCTAAGTATATTATAAACTGAGAAGTTTTATTAATTTTAAACTACTTTTTATGTAAATAAAAAGTAGTATAAAATTATTTATTTAGTTTCTGAGATATTAAGGTTTATGTTAGTGATACGGATTCATTGCTCCCATGTGTAAATCGTTTTATTTTCTCATCAACTAAATAGAAACGTAATTATAACTACATAAACTACAATTTGAGTAGTTCCGTGTGGTGCCGGACGTAAAGAATAGCACAAACTTTTTTTTCTTTTTTTTTTTCTTGGGAATATCCTCATGGATACCCTTCGCCTGGGGAAGGGAGTGCTGCTTGGGAGGGGCCGCGCCGTGCCCTTTTTTCGGGAGTACGCGGTGACTTGTCGCTGTCGGCCGTGGTCGAGTCCATGGTCGACAGCGAGGAGTCCTGGGACGCGGTGGTGTCCGACATGACCGTGTCGCAGAAGGAGGATGCGGAACGGATGAGGGAGATCACCTCCACTCACCCGGCCCGCAGCAGACGCACCTGGCGTCGGCGGAGGGCGGACAACGCCCTCTTCCAGCCCCCCTAAATGGGTCCAGGGGCGACGGACTTGGGGAAGTCTGTCGCCCCCCACACATCAGGACCCGAGGCAGCGGCGCGAAGTGTTCCAAGCGCGCCCCTCTTAGACGGCGTGGGGGGAGTTAACACCTCACTCTCCCCGCTAACCCGAGGAGGCCCGCGGTGGCGGCCGGCACCAGCCAGGGGTTGCGGAAGTATCGTTAGTTCCCGTGACAAAAGGACGTTGCTGGTAGGAGATTGAGAGGTTAACTTGGTGAGGCCTGAAATGATGAAGAAAGAGCCTCTAAGAGAGAAGATACTTAAGTATCAGGTACGTGCGGCACATCCTGGGCTGTTAACACTTTTTGTTTTTGTCGTTGCCATGTCCTCATGGATACCCTTTGCCTGAGGAAGGGTTATGACGGACTCTTACCGGCTAAAAACCCACGGTGTTCCTTTTCCTGACCCTTGGCTGGCGTCACGGGATTCGCAGCTGCATGCACCGCAACCCTGGCAGGCCTCGGTCCGCCAGCCCTTGGCGGACCTCTCCTTCTGTGGGGCCTTGCCCCACGTCCTTCTGAGAGGCGCGCCGCCTTCTCGGGCCTGTTACTGGTCGGGCGACGGGTCCCCTAACCCGTCGCCCGCAGGCCACACACTAGGGTGGCCGGAGATAGTCGCGCGCCCTCCGGCGGCGCCCGGTGCATCTGACGCGGGAAGGGAGAGTGGCCGTCGCCTCTCTCTCCCTATCCGCTCCCTCCTTGGTCGCCATCACCACCTCGCAAAAGGAGGCGACGGCTACCCACGCACTCTCGCTCCCGACCATGGACAGAACCACGGCCGGAAGCGAGAGGTCACCACCAATGGCTGTCAACCCTGCTACCAACCTTGCTGATCGGCTAATCTTTTCACCACGGCATAAGCTACTCTCGTTTAGCTCGTGCTGACACGAAAAGAAGAGAGATCCTTTAAACGTCCACTGCCAAAAAATTGCCTTTCAATGACCAAATAATCACAATTAATTCATTAGCCCACAGTGGGATCTCTCCCAATACCATAACACCCGGTTTGCACTTTCGCAACCAGTCTTGGTTATTATAAAATCAACCTATAAAAAAAACCATGAGGAAAAAATATTAAATCACTCTCACTTATTTTTGATTACTTCAAGATTTATGTATACTTTCGTGAACATTCATATTTTTGATTAGTTATACCGACTCATTTGCATTTTTCGGGTTTGCCCGACTAGTTTTCGACCCAAACAGAACCCTTAATCATGAGCTGGACACTCGGCGAGGTCACGAGTCGGGCAATCCCGAATAATACAATACAACACTCTTTATTGTACACGAAACAAACAAGAAACATTACTATTAAATAGAGATGTACAATGGGCGGTCTTATCGCACTTGGCGATTTCTTCAAAAATGCACGTGAGTAAACCGTAATTCATCATAAATATTCATGATTTTATGTCTAGACTTTCAGAGACCCCTGAGTTTGTATCAAATATTCACAGAGGTAGACAGAAGACCTGAGGGTTGGACATAGACGTAAACTCTTCTCATTCTGAGAAGAGAGCCGAGCCTAGCAGTGGGACAGTAATGAGCTGAATATGTACATCACCTATTACAGCAACCGCAAGACAAGATGGCTTAATAGCAGTTCAGACTGCGCTATAAAATTCGTGTAATTCCTTCAAACCACATGATCTAACTACTGGTGTAGAATGGCCGCACAGGATTTAGCTTGATTAAAAAAATAAAAAATAATATTCTTTGTTTTTTTCATGCGGTAGTGATAAATAATCGCATCTAAACCACCTAATAAGGATTCAGTAAAAAAATAAGTTGTTTTTTTGTTTGCAAAGAATATACTTTATTCTAGTGAACATTTCGATGCCGCGCATAAATGAATGAAAACATGGCGACACGGCTGACGGACACGACTAATGCGTTATCGCTCTTTGCAATCAGTTAACTTAGGGCTCTAAAATTAGTCGAAAATAGAAAACCAAGTTTTTTGCTTTTAATTTTTCGTTTCGTTTTTTTCAAAAAGGGTTAATCTGTGTCACCAGTTGATCACGTGGTTTGAAGGAATTACACGAATTCGTTTACATCCTGTATAACTTATGACAATAGTATAGCGCAACGATATCGCTCAGCATACATTTTATATGGACACGTTCACACAACGCTATGCTATAAAGTATTGGCTTGTTGTACGCGATAAACTTGAGCGATTCTCAGAGCTATATCGTACGATTCTCCGGTCCCCGCCCCGCTTCACTTCTATCCTGTCCGTCGCCTGACAGATCGCCGTCAAATAACTTGACATACATAGAAGACCGACTTGCGATATAGAGTATATTGTGAACGTCATGCTATATAGTTATGGCTTATGATGCAATATTAATTACCTATTATACAGCGAAGTAGTATAGCGTAATTTGAACTGCGCCACTCCAAACCGGAAACTATCAATCACCTCACCCGGAAATCTGAAACCCAAACGCTTTTCACCAATAAATCACGAGCCTATTAAGAACAAAGTAATTTAATCTTAACTTCCAAGTTTCTAACATAAATTCAAGTAGACGTATTTTAACGGCATCTTCACCGTAATCCTTAATACCCCAATAAACATATAGGATATGTACCACGCTAAGTGAAGAAACGATAAATTGAACAACAAGACTGGCCGAGCGAAACCGCGGTATACCGCTAGTCAAGAAATTATCACCGCATTATTATTCTGAATAAATTATTTATTTGTTTATTTACGTAATAGCGACAGAGTATGCGTTTATTGAAATAGAAATGAAAAATATATTATTACTTAAAAATGTAAAACAGAATTTTAAACATAGAAGACTTTTGATTTCCGGGCCTTTCTATTTTGTTCATTAAATCTTTCTTTTTTGTGCAAATCATACAGTTTTGAATAAATATATTTTTAATGAGGTAATAAAATAATGTAGTATATTCCTTCCTCGCCGCACGCTAGGAATAGACGTGTGTTGTAAAATTCAACAAAACCCAGCACGCTTGATGATAGGATCTATACGGTCCGCCTGGCTAGCTACCAACCTCACATTAAAGTATAGCACTAAGCAGTTTACTATGTTCCGTTCTGTATATGTGAGAGCCAGAGGGATATAGGTGAATCCTTATACAAGCTTAGTTTTAGTATACACTAGACCTGAAACTAGATTGTTCAGAATCACTAGGAGAATCGATTGACATCGTTTTTACACAACATTTTTTTCTTTTTTCATAAATTTCAGTTTTGATTCAATAGGTTTCTACCCGTAACAGTTGACGGGAATAGACACCATGAGGCTTGAGACGGTCCACTGGGTCAGTTTCCGTGTATTAGACAGCTCCTGCATAGCACATCTCAGGCATTTCACATTTTACTAGGGAACTTAACGCGACATAAACTAAGGTGTAACTTGGAGATTTACTAAAAAAAAACACATATTCAGGCAGTTCTGATGAAAATCTTGTTGGGGTGTCTTGATTTTTGTATATACTAAAAATAACGTTGTATATATTTGTTACTTAGATTCGTGTGTCTTAGACCCTGTCTGCGCTTACCAACAGGCGCGACTAGAATCAAATGCGAACAAGTAAAATAATAATAAAAAAAAACCTATACACCTGAGAGGGCTCCAAAAAGTTCTTAATGGTGTGTGTATAGTCTGCCAGCCCGCATCAGTCCACCGCGGTAGACCGTCTATAGTCTGCCAACCCGCATCAGTCCACCGCGGTAGACTGTCTATAGTCTGCCAACCCGAATCAGTCCACCGCGGTAGACTGTCTATAGTCTGCCAACCCGCACCAGTCCATCGCGGTAGACTGTCTATAGTCTGCCAACCCGCACCAGTCCATCGCGGTGGACTGTCTATAGTCTGCCAACCCGCACCAGTCCATCGCGGTAGACTGTCTATAGTCTGCCAACCCGCATCAGTCCACCGCTGTAGACTGTCTATAGTCTGCCAACCCGCATCAGTCCACCGCGGTAGACTGTCTATAGTCTGCCAACCCGAATCAGTCCACCGCGGTAGACTGTCTATAGTCTGCCAACCCGCACCAGTCCATCGCGGTAGACTGTCTATAGTCTGCCAACCCGCACCAGTCCATCGCGGTAGACTGTCTATAGTCTGCCAACCCGCACCAGTCCATCGCGGTGGACTGTCTATAGTCTGCCAACCCGCATCAGTCCACCGCGGTAGACTGTCTATAGTCTGCCAACCCGCATCAGTCCACCGCTGTAGACTGTCTATAATCTGCCAACCCGCATCAGTCCACCGCGGTAGACTGTCTTTAGTCTGCCAACCCGCATCAGTCCACCGCGGTAGACTGTCTATAGTCTGCCAACCCGCATCAGTCCATCACGGTAGACTGTCTATAGTCTGCCAACCCGCATCAGTCCACCGCGGTAGACTGTCTTTAGTCTTCCAACCCGCATCAGTCCAACGTGGTAGACTGTCTATAGTCTGCCAACCCGCATCAGTCCACCGTGGTGGACTATCTATAGTCTGCCAACCCGCATCAGTCCACCGTGGTAGACTGTCTATAGTCTTCCAACCCGCATCAGTCCACCGTGGTAGACTGTCTATAGTCTTCCAACCCGCATCAGTCCAACGTGGTAGACTGTCTATAGTCTGCCAACACGCACCAGTCCATCGCGGTGGACTAAAGCTATATAATAAAAAAAAACCATACACCTGAGAGGGCTCCAAAAAGTTCACAATGGTGTGTCTATAGTCTGCCAATGCCCATCAGTCCACCGCGGTAGACTGTCTATAGTCTGCCAACCCGCATCAGTCCACCGCGGTAGACTGTCTATAGTCTTCCAACCCGCATCAGTCCACCGCGGTAGACTGTCTATAGTCTGCCAACCCGCATCAGTCCAACGTGGTAGACTGTCTATAGTCTGCCAACCCGCATCAGTCCACCGTGGTAGACTGTCTATAGTCTTCCAACCCGCATCAGTCCACCGCGGTAGACTGTCTATAGTCTGCCAAGCCGCATCAGTCCGCCGCGGTAGACTGTCTATAGTCTGCCAAACCGCATCAGTCCACCGTGGTAGACTGTCTATAGTCTTCCAACCCGCATCAGTCCACCGTGGTAGACTGTCTATAGTCTGCCAACCCGCATCAGTCCACCGTGGTAGACTGTCTATAGTCTTCCAACCCGCATCAGTCCACCGTGGTAGACTGTCTATAGTCTTCCAACCCGCATCAGTCCACCGTGGTAGACTGTCTATAGTCTGCCAACCCGCATCAGTCCACCGTGGTAGACTGTCTATAGTCTTCCAACCCGCATCAGTCCAACGTGGTAGACTGTCTATAGTCTGCCAACCCGCATCAGTCCACCGTGGTAGACTGTCTATAGTCTTCCAACCCGCATCAGTCCAACGTGGTAGACTGTCTATAGTCTGCCAACCCGCATCAGTCCACCGTGGTGGACTATCTATAGTCTGCCAACCCGCATCAGTCCACCGTGGTAGACTGTCTATAGTCTTCCAACCCGCATCAGTCCAACGTGGTAGACTGTCTATAGTCTGCCAACCCGCATCAGTCCACCGTGGTGGACTATCTATAGTCTGCCAACCCGCATCAGTCCACCGTGGTAGACTGTCTATAGTCTTCCAACCCGCATCAGTCCACCGTGGTAGACTGTCTATAGTCTTCCAACCCGCATCAGTCCAACGTGGTAGACTGTCTATAGTCTGCCAACCCGCACCAGTCCATCGCGGTGGACTAAAGCTATACCTTCTCATTCTGAGAAGAGGTCAGTTATGAATTTAGTAAATAAGATTACTAATTTTTGACCCCAAACATGGCTTCAATTCTAAATACAGTTGATGAATATCAACTGACGAAACAGATTTTAGCGTATTTTTTTTGTGATATCTTTGAACAGCGATTTCTCTAAAACTATTGACTTTTGGGGAAAGTTGTAGAACAAAATTAAAAGTTGTTCATTACTATGGGTACTTTAATACCCTTTATGACTAACCTTGTATAGGTACAATGTGTTATTG
Source organism: Amphipyra tragopoginis (assembly GCA_905220435.1). Classification (NCBI taxonomy): domain Eukaryota; kingdom Metazoa; phylum Arthropoda; class Insecta; order Lepidoptera; family Noctuidae; genus Amphipyra; species Amphipyra tragopoginis. Next base: position 21,551,402 of record HG992014.1, read on the forward strand.
AAATAACGCAAAATCTGAAAGTAGTTTGTTTAGATTCAAGAGTAGAATCGATTCAATCATTTTTAATGTAGGTTATACTTTTAAATCATAATCATAAATAACTTAAAATCAATCTATTATGAATAGTAATATAATTTATTATACAAATAAAGAAAAAGTCATCAAAATATTCCTCCGCATCGCTGTCGACTAGAAACATGCCCAGAAGGCTGGCAGCAATGCCACGTTGAATGGCAACGCTAATTATTTGGCCAAAATTAATATTTTATTACAAGTACTTTTCTTAATTATCACAAACCAAGCGCCTCAATTACCAACATTAAGTTTAATACGGAAGTACGAAAGGGGTGATCAGACAAGTCTAGTCGTCTGATCAGAATACAAATCAGCTCAGAATATTCGAATCAGAATATTCAGATCAACAAAAAGTACAATTATCTTTTACAATAATTAATGACAATTAATAATTTCTACTGAATCAATTGATTACTACAACAATCTGTTGGGGTGTCTGAGATTTTGTGTTATTTCAATAACACCTTGTCTGCAAGTGCTGTAGTCGTCTTCAGGTTAAAAAGTGATCATGGTTCAAGTGTTTATTATACAATGTGTCCGGTTATGGACTAGCGATATTCTAGGTGTTTACTATAGCAACTATTCTAGTACACAAATACACTACACACTAGGGTCCAATCCACTTCCCCGCTATTTGGCAGGCATTTTGCTTTTTTGTTGAGATATTATTTATCTTAAAGTTATGAAAATGTGAACCCATTGTATCGTAATGTAAACGATAGACAATATTGTTACTCTCCGAATAAGCCTACTTTTATCTCAGTAGGACCAAAACTTTGAGGGATAAGACGTTTTTTGTACACACATACAGAATATCTCAACAAAAAAGTGGAAGTGAATTGGACCCTAGTGTATAATGTATTTGCGTACTACAATAGTTGCTATATAAGTACCTAGAATATCGCTGGTCCATAACCGGACACATTGTATATATATTTATTCAATTCATTATGTAGATTTTTAAAGTTACCATGCAATGCTACTCAATGATAAATAATTGTATTTCTGTAAGTAATGCTTTTAAGAAACTTTTACAAGTAATTTCTTTATGTTTGATGACATTGTTGTAGATATCATGATCATGAATGTTACTGTTAGAACTCTGCATTAGAAATAAGCGAAACAAAATTTGTGTAGTTTAAAGACGTAAATTATTTTGAAAATACTGCTCAGCGGATTGATTTTATTCAGATGTTACGTCATCCACAAGAATAAATATATGGCATAGTAGATACTTCTCTTTAGCTACCATTAAAAATACAACTGAAACATACACCTGCACAGTTATTACATTCAATATACCTATCAAAAATTTTGATACGGTCACAAACCATTAATCGTTCGAAATTCACACATTTCTTACAAGGACTTATATCCCACAGTGATTATTTCTTAATATTATGCATACAATACCTTCAATGTCCCCCAAAGATAAGCATTCATTTCACGTAAATTACTATCAAAATACACAAATATTTACAACCGACCATTCAACAAACCTGACCTTAAGAATGCACAACAAACCCTCGTATTCAATTCACATCCAAGAGTCAACCTAACGGCAACAACATTACAGTCTAAATTCGACAAATCTTAATCTTAACCTAGATGGTCCAACGTGCTTCATACAGAAATCAGGTGGGGGGGAATATGATAAAACTGTATAGCAGTCCAACCGACACGCCAAACATTGCTTGACATCCCTAGATGTCGGAAAAATATAACTAAAAAAAAACTAATAATAAAAAACATAACAAAAATGAAACTTTTATTGATAATTTTGGCGGCTACGGCCTTTGTGTCCGCGGAAGAAAGTGATAACACATTAGAATCGGCGATACATTTCATTAAGGACTGCCAAGGAGACTACATTATATGTGTTAAGGTTAATAATTTTAATAATAAAGTGAAAGTGAAGTGTGTGTTGGTGGAATCAGGTTTCGCAGTGGTTGATGCCGAGGATTTCTCATTTCACTTGTAGCAAGTGCACTTACGATCTAAATTACAACGGCCGGCTAAAACAATTAACATTACCATTTCTGACTCAAAAATTATTCGCAAAATGAATTTTTATAACGGAAATCTAAATTCGAAATCATTAACTGACTCGAAATTCTGACTTTAAAATAATAAATTAGTCTGAAAATTTTAAATTCGATTCAGTATTAGTTCCTGATTGATTCCAAACTATGAGTTCGTTTAAAATGACTAATTTCCAAAATTCTAATAACGTGTTTCTTTTACAGGAAAAAATGCTCAGAATTGTCGACAATTTGAGAGCATCGAAAAGCATAACAATTGTAGATGGTGTCGTCTTCAAAGGTGAACCGGAACCAAGGTCATCGAAGAAAGTAGATGCACTTCCTGTTGACCCTACAGCTAGGGATGCAGAGATCAACTACAGACTTATGGATGGAGTCGTGAGCTTGTTCGAAACTCACGCCCTTGAGGTCAAAATGAACAAGGCTGATAAAGAGACTATTCAAAGGTCGCTTGAAGAAGGTAAGAATAGATTTTGTTGTAAATTGAAGCTTATAAACTAAAAAAATTAAAAGTGAATCAGTTTATGTGAATGTAGTAATTATAGAATTGAGGAAAAAGTTCTTATTCTTTAATGTACACAAGAAAATTACATACAAAAATTTAAAAATGAATGAAATGAAAGTTAATTAGATTTTGATATGCAACGGTTTGTTGGATTCTAAAAATAGCATCAAGATGATAATAAATAAGTTTACCGATATATTGATGATTAAAAACGAAAAAAAAATACTTGGAATTTTTTTAGATCACTTAGGAAAACATATTTTAGGAAGAAATGATGTAAGATAAAGATGCCTTTGGTCGTCAGAGTTTCACAGTTGTCCTGAAAAATCTTGGTGAATATTATAATTGACTAATAAATGTTTCCTATTCCTCACAGGTCGTGGCAAAAAGAAGGGAGGTGGTATGGGCGCTATCATCGGTCTCCTCGGCGCTAAGCTGCTGCTCGGCAAACTCTTCATCGTGAAGCTCATCGCCATCAAGGCCCTCGCCACAGCCAAGATCGCCCTTCTCCTCGCAGCCATCCTCTTCGTCGCCTACTGCTTGAAACAGGACCACACGAAAACGACATACGAGGTCGTCCCCCATCCTCACCACCATGAATCTCATCACCCCGTCCATGTTGAACACATCTCCCATGACGCTGGACACGGTCACAGCGGAGGTGGTGGTGGATACTCCAGCTATGGAGCTGACTGGAACAAGAACCTCGATGAAGCTCAAAACTTAGCCTACAGCGCATACTCGCACTCAGCTTAGTAGAAAAGACTTTTAGTGTAAAACGACAACCGTCGTGATAACCTCTGTTGTACAAAGAATTTATTTATTATCTTAATTTATTGCCATTAATTTATTGTTGAATAAAAACTATTTATTATTACCAATTATTTCGTTGTATTATTCAATTGAAAGCTGTCATTGGAGATTAGAATTATTATTTCGATTTGAGTCGAGACGGAAATCGAAATTACTCGAAGGCATGTCTCAATAGTACCAAACAAGTTTATTACGTCTTACTTTCATTTGATGATTGATAATATTATTTATACCAGACAGGTGGCCGTGGGTATGAACCACAAAAACTGCCATACATGACCATTTGGGTAAAGTAGGAATAAAAAAACCTTTGGATACAAACGCATAATTTATTACGTTTCTTTGCATCCAAAGGTGTGTCCAAGGTATCCGAAATCTCCTCCAATTTCTAAATATTTCGGCTTAAATTCATCAACGATTTCTTAAGTATTTATGAATAAAATTATAAGACAAGGTCATCATTTCCCATGAATCCGGAAATAAGTATGTTTATGAATTTCTAAATCAACATAGAAAAACTAGTTCCAACTCTCTCTAATATGCTTATTTTTATATGTTCTACATTTATAATCGAATAGACATAGCTAAAGACGATTCAGAAACAGGTTAAAAGTATATTATTATACATCGAAGCCTCCACTTTCTATAGATGGAGTTTCACGTGTTTTAGTCCAATTTCATCTTCATCGAGAGTAAGGCCGGTTAGCGAGACGACACTGCACAGACCCGGCGATTTTATGTCGTCGATAACCATTAATTACATGATGTTGCGATTTTTTGTCGCTGATAATCACGGTATCTTACGGCGACGTAACTAAATTTGATTTTTGATCACGACTTTTGTGACGTTGTGATTTTTAGTTTAGATAGTTTTTAGTCACGGTTTTATAACGCTGTAACTTCTTTGCTTAGCTTTTGCCGTGAGGTATCAACTATCAGTAGAAAGTTGCTATGTAATAGAGCTGTGAATTGGCTAAACGTATGAATTATGACTTGCATTGCGTCTATAGTGAGTAAGCTTATTTTTTGTGCTTCTCTCATACCGTATAATAGTTATTATGAACGTTTCATTTAAACGAATCTTTGTATCTGAATGAGATAAGTGCTTCTTTTAAATATTACGTATGAGTGCTGCATTCAACTTTTTTATTCAAATGAAATTTTAATCACATAGGAGTCTAATGGTTGTTTGTTGTATAATTATAGAGGTGAAAAGTAGTCGCTTTGTTGATTATGAAGAGATCTGGAAGGAACTAGAAGCTCTTAGAGTAATTTGTTGTGTTGTTGATATATTTTTTAATATTAATAAGGAGTGTAGTCATTAACTATAATTAAATATGTATTTGATAGAATAATCATATTCAGAATCTGACTTTTACTGTTTGCTATACAAAATTAAAACCAATCTCATGTTGTATAGCTTAAGCCACTCTTGTCTTGCAGCTAATGTCAATCTCTCGGACGCTTAATTTTCGGCTGTTACAAATACTTGTTTTTCTTTACTCCATTGCCAACAATAATTGCAGCAAGGTTGGTAACGGGGCTGACTGCCCAGAGTGCAACTGATGGTACGTGTAATTTAAGCAGTTTGTCGGTGTTTCAAGCTTCATTTCTTCACTTATCGTAGTAAGTGCAAGACTAAATATTATGTTTACTCGTTCTCTCTCCCTTTCTTTTCTATCCACTGAGAGTTTCACGTTCAAAACAGTTCCAGCATTGCGAGGATTTTTCTTTACCCCAGAAAATTGTAGTACCTAAAGTTCTACAATAATTATTCAACTAACCCTATTGCAGTCCACTGCTGGATCACTGGATCTATGGGTCTCTTCTTTGATCTCTCCCCCTTCATCATACTATTTTTTTGCGTGGTTCTTTATACCCGGTTCCTATGGTAATAACGAATCATTTTGGTTACCATGGGCAGAATTTTTTTATTGCCAAACCATATAAATATATAGATTATTAAGCTCATTTTACTTTTAATATCTCCTAAGTTATGGGAGGGTCTGCTCTGCTACGCCATGGGGTCTTAGCTTCATTATTGTGTAAGATATAGGATGACAGATGATGTTAGAAAGAGATAGAAATATTAAATGTATGGTAAGTATAAAATAAGGGGAAGCAAACATAATGTAACATAATATGTGCGAGTGAGATAGACAAATTCAAGAAGTTTTAGGAGTAAGTGATAGAGTGAATAAATTAAGTTAGGGTCGAAGTAGGTCCAAAAGTTTATTATTATATTAACTAATAACGCTCGGTAAATCACATTGGGATCGGCCTATAATCAGCATTTCAAAACCTGTCACATAAAAATTTCGCTTCAACTAATCATCATTATACCGACAGCGAGCAACTAAAAGTCGCCCGTCTGCCCTACTCCGAGTTTAACCGGCCCGAACGTATACAAGCTAGAGTCGGTCATATTTGTATTTATCTATGTTCGAAAGTTTTCGATTTTCCCTAAAACTGTGCATGTTGGGAAATTAGTTGTGATAATCGTTTTAGAGGTGTGATCTATTGCTTCTAATAGGCTTGTCGGCGATGAAGAACAAGCTGCTTTTATGTTCAAAGTTGGTCTGAGAGGGTACTAATCAGAAAGGCACTCATTATCCTAACTAATATTATAAATGCGAAAGTAAGTTTGTTTGTTACCTTTTCACGCCTAAACCACTGAACCGATCATCCTGAAATTTTGGATATACGTTGTCAGGTGTGTAGAAACGGACATAAAGTACCTTTTTAAAACACATTTAAAACATATATGGATAAAATAAAAAGTTACAAATCAGATTCATGAAACTATTAGTAGATAAAAATACAAAAAACCGTTGTAAAAGTAGTGATTACGAAGACTTACTTTTGGAATGTAAAATGTTGCCGGTTCATGAGAGGGTAGTGTTGTTGGTAGCTTTGGAACACTATAGTAACAATGAATTTAAAAACAATATAATACGCACAAGACCTCAAAGGAACAATAATATGAGAAAATTTGTAGTGCCCACTTGTAATAATTATATGGTGAAAGGTGTAGAAATTTTTTAGTCCCAAATATTTTTAATGACCTTCCAGTCGATATAAACAATTATTGTATCACAAAAACCTCCTTTAAAAATAAAATACATAAGTACCTCTTGGATATGTTTTGTAAGTCTCAATGAAGAGAATAGGTATTTAAAAAAAAAATATATATATAAGAATGTCTGCTTTTTTTAACATTTAAGGAACGATAGAATAGTTTTAACCTCTAATTGAAAAAGTGTCACTGTAAAAATTATGTTAGGTAATGAGTACAAAAAAAGGAGCTACGTCTGCCAACAAACTGCTTTGCATTTTGGCAGAGGTAAATATATCTTATAAATAATTATTTGTGTGAATAAACACTTTTTCATTTTCATTTTTTTTTCATTTTTCATTACTAAAAAAAGTACTGTTCCCGAGGAAAACAACAATAACGTTCATAGATGGCGCCACGTGTCTTTCGAATAATGATTGAATTATACTATCACTACCTTTTTCCTGCGGCTTCGCTCGCGTTGATTTAGAATTTGTCAATCAACTCATAACACACTACTAAAGTTCTATGGTGGTTTACGCGTGAAAAAGTAACAAACTGTTTTTTTTTTCTATTGGACTGCTGTAGGTGGTCCTAGGGAACCCTTCCTACGTAACCGGGCAGTTATTGGCGAGACCTGAAGGGTCTCCAGCCAATGGGGGGGAAGTAAAATACTTAACCTAAGCTAACTACTTGTACTACACTAACATCATGACTACCTGCAACAACAGCACTAAGGGCGACCCCTAGTGGGACTCGGACCTCGGCTTAGGGCGTTGCTCACTGGGACTTAGGGGGGGGGGAGACAGCTTGATGAGAGCTGAATTAGTTAGGGTAGAAAGTTTAGTAGTGTATTAAGAGTTTTTTAACGCGAGCAAAGCCGCGGACAAAATTTAGTATTGAGTAAATTTTGTTCGACAACTTTCCCCAAAAGTCAATAGTTTTAGAGAAATAAAAGCTGTTCAAAAGCTTGTTGTTAATTAACAACTATGCGCATCATATCGATGCCTCACACGTATGTTGTTGTAAGCCACAAATTGCATTTTTGTGTTTTTCACGTAAAAGTGTCTTATTTGTTCCAAATATAAAAATAGCAAATATACAAGGTTAGTCGGAAAGGGGGTACTAATCCGAAGCCCACTTATAGTATCGCTGATGACAGTTTGAAAGCAAGTGTTAAAATTTCAAAATTCGATAAAAAAACAACAAATGAAATGATTTTATTTTTTTCAAAAATTCTTTATACCTGCTTTAGTTACAAATTCAGAAAATTGTGCTTCTAATTAATGACCCCAAAAATGACCTAAAATGTAAACACAGCTGATCATTACTGGGGATAGATAGATTATTGAGATTTTTTTTTGAGATTTCTGAACAACTGTTTCTCTTAAACTATTGACTTTTGGGAAAAGTTGTAGAACAAAAGTTATTCACTATTATGGGTACTTTAACACCTTTTCGAATTAGGACCCCTTTTCCGACTAACCTTGTATTTGGAACAGATAATATACATAAAATTAGACACTTTTACGTGAAAAACACAAAAAATCCATTTGTGGCTTATTACAACAACTTACGTGGGAGGCATCGATATATTTGCGAGGTTAAGCTGCGTTTGAAACGGTCAGTCCGTGGATGGGTGACCTTTCGCTACACGCACATTGGAGAGCACCGGATGCTATACGAATACCTATGACAGTCGTTACGGGTAGTCAGAAGCCCGAAAGTCTGACAACCGGTCGGCATTGCCCTGTAACTGGGTTGCGGAGGTCTGATGGCAGTTGTTTCGTGTTATTGGTATTCAGCTGCATCTGTTTAGTGAACGGGCATGACCGCTGACTGACATCCGTGGAGCACAAAGGTTCCAGACGAAATCCAGCGTCAAGTACATAAAGTGCTTGGCATTAAGCTGATCTGGACACCTTTTTGGTCCAGCCGTGAGACACATACCCAAGACTTTTTTATTTATATCACACTTTTTACCTGTTGTCTCTTTGTGCTGTGTCCAAATTAACGATTCTTTATCTTTATTCTTTGTTTAGACTGGAAGCTGAGCCCAACACAGTTGGGATTTGCTAGAAAGATAATATTTGTTCAAAGATTGCATAAACAATACGTTAAAATATATCGATAGAGCTGTGTTTACAATTTAGGTCATGGGTTAATAGCTCCATTTTCGGATTTCGTAATTAAATCAGGGTTGTTGAATCTGTGGAAAATGTTTTTTTTGTATTCTTGTAAAGTAAACATAAGTACCGGTAAAAGCCCCAGCTATTTGAAAACTACGGGGCTAATTGGAATTCAGCACAGGAATGTGCTTCTTAAACTGTTATTGCCATGAGCTTTGTATTTACGATTTCAATGTTATTATATATTACACTAATATAAATTGTAGATAGTTTAAAAAGTATGTCGAAAAATCTCCTATGCGATGTTCATGCCAATATTTAGCCCCATTGTTCCCAAATGGTCCCATTTTACGGTACCTACTTATTTTTAATTTAGTAATGTACGTAGTCATATGAAATTTGTACAGTTTTCTTACTCTTCAGCGTAGTAAACCATAAGAAAACATCGCAGATAAAAAATATTACTATAATGTGTGAAATAATAGTCGAGAAATTACAAATAAATACTAAAGTATATAATAAAACTCTCGTGCCTGTAATTTTATAAGAACGATTGCAGTGACCTATCACGTACGAACTGAACTACTTTTGAAGATTGTTAATCGCTATGACTATCGATATCTATAAATTAAATCGAATTAGTGCAGTGATAAGAACGACTGTTCTTGAGATCCGAAGTCACTAGGTTGAGAAAAATTACTAGGTTTTAGCCAGAATTGACAGATTGGGGTTGTTTTTCGCAGATCTAGTAAAAAGTTTGATTCCTGGAGAAATGAAATCTTTGGAGAAATGTTTTGGGAGATAAAAAATAGGAGAATTTTGGGTTAAAATTAGTTGTTTTTCGCCAAAATGATGCATTTTTTTAAAGTTTAAAACAAAGGTAAAAAAGTAAATACTGCTAAACACATAACCACTACGGGTTAGAATTTTAATAAATAATAACTATACTTGGGAGCAAATAAATCGAGCTACTTCTATTTTTCACGTACAATTGTTATTATTTTTGGTACCTATTATGGAACAGATCAATTCGCAACATATATCGCCTAAAAGGTTATTTGATAACCTTAACAATGAAGGTAGTTTTTTGTCAACTTAGTATATAATCCATAAAACCAAAACAATAACCAGGACACGTGAAAAGAGGAGTGGCTCGATTTAGTTGCCCCCAAGTGTATAATTATAAAATTAATAGTTTCATGAGTCGGTGCCTTCAATTGGTTTCGTAGAATTGCACCGACTTCTAAAACTGTTAATTTTAACATGGTAATTAAAATTCTATTTTTTTGCCTTTGAGTAAAACTTAAAAAAATAGTAAAAAATAAACAAATTGCGAAAAAAATTAAAATTACATTTGGCAACCCTGCTCAAGACAAGTATTATGTTTAGTGTATAAAGACTCCTTAAGAGTCTAGCCTTTCACCACTCACTCTATCATGTGATACCTAACAATACCTATCACTTAGCCTCCAAGAGTGACGATACTTAAGTACGTCTGGCGCACCCTGGGCAGTCAGCTCCGCTACCAACCTTGCTGACTGGCTAATCTTTTTAGCACGGTATGAGCTATCCTAAAATAGCTCATGCTGACACGAAAGAAGAAGGAGAAACTTAACAGTATCATCGATTAGCTGTGACAGTGGTAACCACTCTTTCTCAGCTACCGAGCTGAGTTACTACGACCGACTTCAAAACAAAGGAGGAGATTCTAAATCCGACGACTCAAAAACTAAACTTCGACAAACTCTTATTCGACAGACGCTATCGCGACACTATGGAACTCCGACATTACCCTATTCCGACAGTTATGGAACTTCGACACTGCTCAATAAGTAATGTTATGAGAGTGCCTCCGCTGCCGGCACCAAAAATGGACACCGGCGGCGGTAATAGTTGTTTGCTAGGTATGTTAGTTGAAAGGTAGGTTAGATTTTGGGCCAAACACTAACTTTCTTCCAACTGACTAATATCAAGAGCGAGCGAAGCAAGCTCGGTAGCTATGGGGCACCCCGACACGGATAGGTTAGGTTCGAAGGGACCTGCAGACAGAAATAGGAGCACCGCGTAGCGGGGTTTCGTCGACTCTGCTTTGGAAACCCAAACAACCTTACAACCATCCCCTTAAGTTTTTCATTTGTTTTTATTGTGAAAATGTCGAAGTTACATAATTGTCGGAGTAACGTAATGTCGGAGTTCCATCGTGTCGCAACAGCGTTTGTCGAATAAGATGAGTTTGTCGAAGTTCAGTTTTTGAGTCAAATCCGGACTCAAAAATTAAACTTCGACAAACTCTTTTTTTTATATATTTGTTCAATGATATCGTCGCTAATTGTGAATCAATTTTAATGATTCTGATGATTTAAAAAAATGTTTTTCTGATGTGGTACTATATAAATTTGGTGAAGATTTGATGAAGGTCTTCGGAGATAGAGAACGGAACTCGTCAATGGATAACAGCAAATCACTCGCGTTTGCTGTTGTTGTTTATGCTACTCAAAATAGAACATAACATCACGCCTGTATCCCCCAAAGGGTTGGGTAGAGGTGTATAGTACACCCACATTTCGCCGTTATGTTTAAGTACCATGTAATAGAAGGCGAGCCTATTGTCATCTAAGAAAATTTTGCACGGAAAAATCCAGTAACACTTTGCCCGACCTTGGGATCGAACCTAAGACCTGTCGCGTTTCCAACGAGGCAGTCAAAATAGAAAAACACTCAAATTAGAGAAACTTAAAAAAAAACAGACCGACCTAAAATAATTACCATATTATAAAATTAACAATTTCAGAATTTGGTGCCTTCAATTTAGTTCAACTTGGATGAACACCGACTGGTGAAACTTAATTTTAGATGCAAGATGTTAACGTTAATAACGCACAACCTCTTAAGGGGTCATTATACTCATCATTATGAACAACTTTTACTATGGGACCAAACCTGAAATCGCGAAAAAAAATCAGCTGTTCCCTACATTAATGTTCGCATAACTCGTCAAAATGTAGGGAACAGCTGATTTTTTTTCGCGATTTCAGATTTGGTCCCATAGTAAAAGTTGTTCATAATGATGAGTACAGTGACCCCTTAGAGCGGTTACGCACTGCATCCGATCCGGATCCTAGAAAATACGGATATAAAAAACTCGGACCGAATTCAAACATTGCTTTACGCACTGCATCCGATCCGAATTCGTGAAAATACAGATCTGGCGTCTAAACATCTCGGACCGAATTCGGATATTGCTTACGATATCTCTGACCTAAATCTAGGCAATTCAGGGGCCATGTTTGGCCTATGTCCGATTTGAATCCGAGGTAGTGCGAAAGCGTTCATACATACAGTACTACGGCTACTTCGGACCGTCAATATTTCTTCCGGATTGGAGACTCACGGATGACGGAGAGAAATCGGATGACGGAAGTCGGATCCAGTGCGTAAACTACCATACCAATAGTTCTATGACTACTTCGGAACGTATATTCACAGATTCGGATCGGATGCAGTGCGTAACTGCTCTTAAGAGGTTGTGCGTTATTTATGTTACACCTTGTACAATATGGTAATTATTTTATTCCTTTCAGTTTTTTCGTAAAAGAAAAAACCAACTAAACAGTTAGACCATACCCCCTTTTACGGTGAGTTTTCTGAGAAACGACTAAAGACTTAAATCAAGAATTTGGACATCAGCATCCGTTTGCCTTAACATGCACGACTATAAGAACAAAAAATTCTGTTATCCAAAAACTCGCATTACCATTAATGCCTTAATATATTCATATTTACCCAACATAAGAAACTCAAACAATCTTATATCCGGTTGTAAACCAAGCCGGGTGACCCGCCCGTGAATAAATTTCACTTTTATACTTGCAATGAAGCATCTCGCTTTTTCTTTGTTGGGCAAACAGATGTCGAACATCATAAACTGTATGATTATTCGTTTAAGGGGGATATTCAACTCTTCAAGTTCCAAATCATTTTGTTCGGCGCTTCTATGGCCGCCTAAAAAAAGTTCTTAAAAGTCTTTTGTCAGGCGGAAATAAGGTGCGCACCTTCAACGGTTCGGTCATGCCGTCTTGATGTACTCCTTCGGCATACTCAAGTGAACTCAGACCGAACTTGACGTCCTAGATAGGAGGGTCCGTACGCTGGTGACTGCATATCGAATGCATCACCCACGCTCATCGGTAATGAGACTGTACATCTCGCGGAAGTGTGGAGGTCAAGGCTTTTTAAATGCTAAGACCCTCCACAACCGCGAGGTGTGCAGTCTCAGGGAGTACTTCTCCCAAGCCGCCGTGGGGATGCATCGAGATGTAGCAGCAGTGGACAAAGGACTCACCCCGCTCTCCTTGGCTAAAGAGAACTGGCGCAAGCCTGTAGTACTGGATACTGCACGTATTAGCACGAGAGCTACCGACGTTTTCATCACCTGATTTTAGCAAGGCTCATTCTTTTATTTGCTTCAGCCCACGGCTTCGCTCGCGTTAAAAGAACTCACACACACTACTAAAGTTTCTGTAATAATGAAATTCAATCATGATTCGAAGGAAACGTGGCGCCATCTATTATCGTTATTGTTGTTTTCCTCGGGAACAGTGCTTCTTTTCGGCATGAAAGGTACCCTATATCCGTCTCTGTACACCTGACAACGTATATGCAAAATTTCAGGATGTTCGGTTCAGTGGTTTAGGCGTGAAAAGGTAACAAACAAACTTACTTTCGCATTTATAGTATTAAGTTAGGATTCCTCGTTAAACGATGGTCGTCATGCATGCAATCTGGTTGCTGGAAACCGTTGCGTTTGCCTGTGGGAGCAGCCTAAAACCGGTTTTTTACTGGCAAAATTACGTGATTTCAGCATGCATTTTATTGATGTAATTGTTTTAAGGAAACTATTCATGATACTAATTCATCATTGCCAGACACTTACCCCGTTGCAAACACCGTGCCAGACGCCTTCAAAAAGTTAAATAATTAAAAATTACGTGATTTCAGAAAAGCTGAGATTTTAATATGTTATTACTTGGCTATCAAATAAACCATAATTAAATTGCTAGACAGAAATTCCGTCTCTAAACTATTGTCGGACAGATTTATATACAAGGTGTCACATAAATAACGCACAACCTTTTAAGGGATCACTGTACTCATCAATATGAACAACTTTCACTATGGGAAAAACCAGAAAACGCGAAAAAAAATCTGCTATTCCCTACATTTTGACGAGTTATGCGAACATAAATGTAGGGAACAGCTGTTTTTTTTTTCGCGATTTCAGGTTTGGTCCCATAGTAATAGTTGTTCATAATGATGAGTACAGTGACCCCTTAGTGTCCAAACACACTATGCTGAAGTTACGCGACCGAAGTTCCGCGGCTGATTTTACGTTCCGACGTATTCGGCTGATATGACACATCGAACTTACGCGGCAGAAATTCAGTTGCGCAAACTTGTGGACGGACACGCTGGGCGCGGACATGCCTGCCTCCCGCTGCTCCCCGCCCTGGATCTTTGTCGGAAATCTAACCGAACTTCAGTCGCTTATAATGTGTGCTCTACAGAATACGTTGCCGCCGAATTGTCGCTGAACTTAAGCCCGACCGAAGTTCGGCTGTACGCTATAACGCGACGTAAATTCGGCATAATGTGTCGTCAGTAATTCAAATAGCATTGCAGACGTAATCATGCCGAACTTCGGTCGCGTATGTTCGGCATAGTGTGTTTAGGCACTTAAGAAGTTGTGCGTTATTTATTTTACACATTGTATAGATCTATTTGAGATGAGGCATGAAGGGCAGCTACCTTAATTGTTGTAGCTACAGGAAAACATTCTTAGGAGACCAACCTTAACTTTTGAAATAATTTATATCTGCGTTCACAGATTTTGAAAAGAAATATAGGTACAGTTAGTACGAAAAACGGCAGTTTCCACAAAATGTTTTAATGATGCCATTCGATTCTATTTCCCATAAGGATCAAAAGACTCTAACGGTCCAACGTAGGTTGGAGTACTAGAAACGTCAGAATTCGCAGAAAAGTTATTTGCGATAAGGTAGTAATAAGGGCAGCTGCCTTAATCGTTGTGGCTACAGAAAAATATTCTTAGGAGACTATCCATAATATTAGAAAATATTAAAAAAGGCACAGAAATATACCGTTTTTTTTTCTGTTTTTGCTTTACTTTATACTTGTTTTTTTTTACGATTTTAGACTCTCAAGAAGATAATAAACAAACGCTTAAGAATTTGAGTGTTATTTCAATATGAAAAAGAATGATAATCAATTAACAAAATATCTAAAAGCATAATTTTGTATCCAGCAGTTTTCGACATACATAAACTGACACACACACATATCTCCAACTCGGAGCAGTCGCATAAAATTAACATAACATTCATTATAATAAGATAGCTAACACTTTTACTTAATGACGTCATTTGTTTAAATTATGAATGATGATTTATGTATGTGTATGGGTGTGTTCTCAGGATGGGCAGCAGCGTTCTCTGAGTACTTTAACAACCATAATACGATCGCCAACCCGCCTGCCAAGCATGGCGATTATAGCAAACCCCCCCTTTTGGGGGAGGCCTATGTCCAGCAGTGGACGTCTCTCGGCTGAATGATGATGGGTGTGTTACTCCTACTTAAGTAGCAATCATCAAATCTCCATGACGTTTCTGAAAAACACCACACTTTACTTAACACTTTTTTGATTCCGTACTTAAGGGTGCCAACGGGACTATTACTAAGTCTGTCCGTTCGTCTGTCCGTCTGTTTGTCATAGGGCTGTATCTTTTTAACTGTAATAGGTAGCCAGTTGAAATTTTCACAGAATATGTGTTACTATAGCAAGTTTAAGAAATAATAAAAAGCCTAAACCTAAAAGGGTTTGGGACCTACAAGAAACTTAAAAAAAAAAACATTTTTTAACGTTTTTTCTTTCTGCTCTATCTTAAAAACTGTAATACAGACAAGCGTGAAACTTGGTACAATTATAGTGCATACTCTATAGTTAAATAAAAAATAATAAAAAAAAATAAAGAATGGTTATTTCGCAGACATGTGTGATTGTACGGAACCCTTACTGCGCGAGTCCGACTCGTGCTTGGCCGGTTTTTAAATTATGGGTTTATAAAAATTTGGTTCAATGTTCCCACTGGTTTTACGTTAATCTCTGATGGGGTAACGCCTGTCTCAGAAAGGGGTTATTATGATATATTTTTTTTTACAAATAAAATAAATTAGAACTGCGTTTTTAAGTTAGAACTGCGGACGAATCAACTTTGTTTACATCAACGTCCACTAATCAACGTTCCTTTTTCCTCTACAAATTATAGGCGAAATGCTTTCTTTGCCAGGAGCACGTCAAGTTTCAATAATCTACCGCGTGAGTTGAACATTGATCTTTTTTGTACTTCCGCTAGCACAACGAGACGGATATTAGCCAAACAATTTTTCAAATGTAATAATGAAAAGCACTCAAACTGTAGTGATATGATGACAGGTGGGTGTGGTGCAGTGGTAGTTGCAATTATATAATGCACTTAACTTCATAAATATATATAAATATATAAATCGGTTACCTGTAATATTATAATAACATATACATGTGGAGGCTTGTTATTAGCAATTTTAAGTATCATTTTTTTAAGCAATTATGTAATTAGTCTGTAAGCCTACTTTAAAATAATAAAAAAAAAAAAAAAGATTTTGCACACGAGGTATGTGGGATGTAGACTCAGCAGTCATTGTTCCGATAGTCGTTACGACGAATGACCTAATAGCCAAGAGCCTCGATCAACACCTTAGGAGGCTCTCGTTGGGTGGCTGGATCAAGGTATTCATACAGAAAACAGTACTCCTTGAAACGGCACGCTTAGTGCACGCATAGTATGTTAGTACGGAGATTCCTTTATCTTTACCCCAAGCCAAGCGTGAGTTTTTATCATTAACTACTGTAGTTGCGTCACGCCAAAATTTTATCAATTTTAGGGCGAATTCTAGTATTGAACGCCGCGCCTAGAAGCGCTGCCTAAATCTTGATTTTTGGCGTGACGCAACTACAGTAGCTAACAAAAAAACTCACACTTGGTTTACTGGAGCCTATTCCCGATATCGAGGCTACTACTTATAGTATACCTTCCCAACTTTGCACTACAAAATTCAGTTCTTTGCCTACCATACCCAGGAACTTTAGCTACCTTTTTCGAGGACTCATAAAAGAGATCGATTTACGAATACGAAGCTACAAAGATTTAAGCTTCTACCACATCATTTCTCCGATCGACCATTCCACTTAATTATACTTAAGTATCAATAATTATGTCTGTCTATAGCCGGTATCGAGAAAGTGATATAAAATAGAAATTCTCTACATAATGCAGTGTAATCACAGCTCGATATAATGGTACGAGTCTACCAGGAACGTGTAATCATGGTGTGTGAGCACCTTTATAGATTGTGTTAAGGTGGTTGCAGGAATGATTTCTTTTTTATAGCTAGGCATTTGGAACGATCAATCGTTCTGTTGAGTGAAGGCGAGGATCGGTAGTTCAGACTACGCTATATTATTTCGCTATATAGCCGAAAAATGCACGTGAATAAACAGTAACTAATCATAAATATTAATGATTTATGTCTGGACTTTATAAGAGATCCCTGAGTTTGTGTCAGAAAATCTTCATAGAGGTAGGCAGAAAGCCAGAGTGCTGAGCTAATGCCTAAACCCTTCTAATTGTGAGAAGAGAGCCGAGCCCAGCAGTGGTTCAGTGATGAGCTGAATATGGAAGTCATCTATTACAGCAACCGCGGGACAAGACGGCTTAAGCGCAGTTCAGACTGCGCTATACTATTTCTCTATATAGTAAAGCATATTGCGCCATAAGCTATAACCATATGGTTTGGCGTTCATACTATACGCTATATTGCAAGCCAGTTTACTATGTATAGCAAGTTATTTGACGGTGATCCGTCAGGCGATAGACGGGGTAGAAGTGAAGCGGGGCGGGGATCGGAAAACCGTACGATATAGCTCTGAGAATCGCTAAAGTTTATCGCGTACAGCAAGCCAATACTTTACAGTATAGCGTTGTGTGAACGTGTCCATATAAAATGTATGCTGAGCGATGTCGCTGTGCTTTACAATATTTACTATAAAATAAGCTATACACGCTGATATTTAATTGGTTGTTTTGCTAGAACAAACGTTGTTGAAACCATGGTCTACTACAATTAAAATGCATCAAATGAAAAAAAACCTCATTGGTCTTTAAAAAAACTCAATAAAGACACCACCAAAGACACAAGGGGGGGGGGGGGCGACCTGCGCAGTCGGCGCCATGATGGTTCAAGTTAATTGCCGGGAACTTTACCGCGATTGCCGCGATGAGTACTGTAATGTTACGGTTAATGTTTGAACACGTTTGAGCAACAAGACTTATTAAGAAAGTATAGAATAATTGTTTCTTTAAAAAAATTTTTGTTGCTGAGCAATTGTAGTAGACCATGGTCTGAACAGCGTTTATTCTAGTAAATCAACCAATTTACAGTCAACATATATAGTATAGCGTAGTCTGAACTGCGCTTTTTGAAGTCACAAACAAAAGCATGGCTAGATCGAATGTGTCGCTCACCTGTTGCAGCGATATCCTAGCCGTTAAACGCTTGCCTTCCATGTAGGAGAGTCTGAGTTTAATCTCGACCGACTCCTCTGACTTTTCGAATTCATGTGCGGATCAGAATTTGATTGACTTAAGTTAACGATGAAGGAAATCATCGTGAGGAAACCTGCACACAACTGTAGGTACCCCAAGTGTGAGTTTTTTTCGTTAACTACTGTAGTTGCGTCACGACAAAAATGTATAAAAATAACTAATTCTAAAATTTGCGCTACAATTGAACGCCACGCCTAAGATTACGGATACACGGTGACACTGACATTCGACACAATGCAATCGCGACACTGAAATTGAACCCGAGCTAATGCGCAACTAAGTGTAACAGCGATGTACACACTACGACACTCGGTGTCGACACTGAGTGTCGACTGTGATGTGTCGCCGTATATCCTTACCATAAGAGCACTACCTAAATTTTCATACATTTTTGGCGTGACGCAACTACAGTAGTTAACGAATAAAACTCACACTTGGTGTACTGAGCGGGCTTCAAAAAGTTAAGTAATGAACCTTTGAGTATTTCAAGTTTCTAGACCCAGTAGTTAGTGCTATGCATTGCACCTGATGTTAAGCGCAGACAAGGTCTAAAGATGGAGCACACGAATCCAAGTAACAGAGATATAGTGGCATTTCCTTGTACCCCTCTGGCTCTCACATACACACCATGGAACACAGTAAACTGCTTGGCGCCGGCCTTTAATGTTAGTTTGGTGGCTAGCCAGGCGGACCGTATAGATTTTACCACCAAGCGTGCTGGGTTTTGTTGAATCTTACAACACGCGTCTATTCACAGCGTGCGGTGTGAGGAAGCTTTATATTGTTGCCCGTCCGCACACGTGATAGATTGTCAGTCATTCACGGAACTGTTTTAAATCAATATCATACATAAAAAAGCAAACATTGTGGTTATGACCACTTTCCTATATTATGTGGTCATGTTATACCACGACCACAAATCAATATAAACAAAATCTTTTCTCTTTACAATATTACAGTGATTACAAGACCACTAATACCGACACTTTCCTTGCCCACCCACGCATGCAACGAAAAAAAGTATTATGTGTTACTACTTTACGTATTTTATGTAAATTCACGCTCTCTTGCGTTTTCGAAGATAGTAGAAATGTTGGTACTTATACATTGAGTCTTTTTGGAACTGTGTCGTATGAGATATTCCTTACGATGTTTTTCTTTACCGCTAACGCAAGTGTTAATCAAATTCCGATTCAAATGTAGTGACCTACACACATTTATCTAATTATTAAAAGTAAAATCAGTAAAATCAAATAAAATATAAATTATATATTTCTTAAATATAAAATTAATTATAATTTATATAAACATATTTACAGAGAACTTAAAACTAGACTTATATAAAATTAACATTTAAATTAAACTATTTACAATATTATACTAAATTAATGTTCAATGAACAAACGGACAAGTACAAACATTTTATTAGTAGGTAATTACGTACCAGTCGGCCGGCGCAACTATGACGCGTCTATTGTTTTAGCGACAACCCGTCGCTCGCACTACGTCACGCGGGCCGGTTGCATGAGCGGGATAGCAACATTGTGCATTGCACTCATGCATCCGCGCCGCACGGTCGACGCACGTGCACCATGACTTGCAAGCCAGTATACTCACTGTACGCGTAGATATAGCTGCAAAATCTAGCGATCCAAATTTCTACCGCGCTAACTCTTGTGTTTATGTTTTTAATGTAATACGACTGTCCTATTGTATCTACTCCTTCATAACTAAGTGTAATTCTTGTGTGTGTGAACTGTGTCTGTGTAACAATAAACTTTCGATCTTATTCTTGTGTACTTTGAACTTTATTTCTTCTACCACCTACCACACACAATCGCCTACACTACATTGGTGACCCCGTTCAAGAGCACGAAAATGACTGAGGACAGAGCGTGCACGAGCCAAGGAGTGTCAGCAGCGGAAACATTTCGCGTGGGTGTGCGCATACCGCCGTTCTATCCAGAGAAGCCAAGTCTCTGGTTTAACCAGATGGAGGCGCAGTTCATCCTGTCGAACATAAAGTCGGACGACACAAAGTTTTATTATGTCACCGGCAACCTCGATCCCCAGTACGCTGCCGAAGTCGAGGATATTATCGGCAACCCTCCATCCACCGGAAAATACGAGCGACTTAAAGGTGAGCTTATTAAACGGCTGTCGGCATCGCGTGAGAAAAAGGTGAAGCAGCTTCTCATGCATGAGGAGCTGGGTGACCGGAAGCCGTCACAATTTTATCGCCACCTTCTCAACCTCGCTGGCCCAGGTGTACCGGAAGAGTTCCTGCGAAGTATATGGACAACCCGCCTACCCGCAAACACGCAAGCCATCGTAGCCTCGCAGTCGAGGATGGACTTGGCTGAACTTGCAGAGCTGGCGGACCGGATCCACGACGTCGTCGGTACTCAGTCGGCATCAACAACTGCCATATCAACTGCTGCATCGGTGAGTGCCGCGAATACCAGCGTATGCTCGGAAGTCGCCGCTCTGACCAAGCAGATGGAGAAGCTGGCGGATAAGGTGGACCGACTGTCTCGCTCCAGAGGACGATCCCCTAGTCGCACACGCTATCGATCAGGCTCATCCCGATCAGAGTCCAGCTACAGGAAGTTCCCGCAGTGCTGGTACCACCAGAAATTCGGAGACCGAGCCAAAAAGTGCGTGAAGCCGTGCGACTACCCTACATCGGGAAATGCGAGGGGCAATCAGTAATGGCGGCCGATGATTGTCCGAGTGCTGGTCGCTTATTCGTTACCGATCAAAGGTCAAAGATGCAGTTTTTGGTCGACACCGGCAGCGACCTCTGTGTCTACCCCCGATCGGCATTATCAAGTCGACGAGAGAAGACCAACTACCAATTGTGCGCGGCTAACGGAACACCGATAAATACATACGGGTTCATAAGTGTTAATCTTAACCTACGATTGCGCCGTGACTTTGCTTGGCGATTTATCGTTGCCGATGTAACAAGGGCGATAATAGGCGTGGATTTTTTATCTTTTTATAATTTGGTTGTTGATTGCAGGAATCAACGCCTCATCGATAACCATACAACGCTCTCCACCCCGGCGTCGCCTGTCCGTCGTTCTGACGATGTTTCCTCGGTGAGGGTAAGTTTGGGTGATTCCGCGTTTACACACATACTACGGGAATTTCCCGACATCACTCGTCCACATGGTATACACCGCACTCCGAAACACAATACAGTACACCACATCCGTACTACACCAGGACCACCAGTATCCTGTACACCTCGCAGATTGGCCCCGGACAAACTGCAAATTGCTAAGGCCGAATTCGAGGCCATGTTGCAATGTGGAACCTGTCGCCAGTCCGAGTCACCGTGGTCGTCGCCTCTCCACCTAGCGCCGAAGAAAGATGACGGATGGCGCCCTTGCGGCGACTATAGGATTCTGAACGCACGCACCATCCCGGACCAGTACCCCATCCGACACATCCAAGACTTTGCTCATAGTCTGTCTGGCTGTACCGTCTTCTCTCAGATTGACCTGGTTAAAGCTTATAACCAGATTCCATTGAACCCTGATGACATCCCGAAGACTGCGATCACGACGCCGTTCGGTCTTTTCGAATTTCCGTTCATGACGTTCGGTCTTCGAAATGCCGGACAGACGTTTCAGCGCTTCGTGGATGAAATGCTCAGGGGTCTGGACTTTACGTACGCCTATCTCGATGATTTTTTGGTCTACTCGAAAGACCAGAAGACCCACGAGCACCACCTGCGTCAACTTTTCACCAGACTCAGAGATTACGGTATGGTCATCAACAGTTCCAAGTGCGTCTTCGGTGCGTCGGAGGTAAACTTCTTGGGCTACCACATCTCAGCCAAGGGCACAAGGCCATTACCATCAAAGGTCGAGGCCATACAAAATTTTCCCGCTCCCAAAACCGTAAGAGAGCTACGGAGATTTCTTGGGATGCTCAATTTTTATCGCAGGTTCATCCCAGGCGCAGCAAGCTTCCAAGCACCCTTGAACGCTCTGCTTACCGGCTCTGTGAAGGGTTCACACCCGGTCAATTTTTCACCCGAGGAGCATCAGGCATTCCAAACCTGCAAGGACAGCCTTTGTCAAGCAGCACTGTTGGTGCATCCAGATTGCAGCGCTAAGTTGGCGTTGGTCACGGATGCTTCCGACAAGGCTATTGGCGCAGTTTTGCAACAGCTGAATGCAGGTGCATGGGAGCCGCTTGCTTTCTTTTCGCGCAAGTTGAGTCCAGCACAGGTTAAGTACTCTCCATACGATCGCGAATTGCTCGCCATTTACGAGAGTATCAAATACTTCCGGCACATGCTGGAGGCTCGTGACTTTGTGATTTACACAGACCACAAGCCTCTAACATTCGCTTTCCACTCTCGTAAGGAGAATTGTTCGCCACGGCAATTCCGTCACCTGGATCTAATAGCCCAGTTTACAACGGACATCCGTCATATTTCTGGGAAGAACAATGTCGTGGCAGACACCCTTTCGCGCATCGAGGAGATTACTCAACCAGTGCCCGTGGAAAGGATCGCTGCCGCTCAACTTGACGACCTCGAGCTAAAACGAATAAGCGACCAGCACTCGGACAATCATCGGCCGCCATTACTGATTGCCCCTCGCATTTCCCGATGTAGGGTAGTCGCACGGCTTCACGCACTTTTTGGCTCGGTCTCCGAATTTCTGGTGGTACCAGCACTGCGGGAACTTCCTGTAGCTGGACTCTGATCGGGATGAGCCTGATCGATAGCGTGTGCGACTAGGGGATCGTCCTCTGGAGCGAGACAGTCGGTCCACCTTATCCGCCAGCTTCTCCATCTGCTTGGTCAGAGCGGCGACTTCCGAGCATACGCTGGTATTCGCGGCACTCACCGATGCAGCAGTTGATATGGCAGTTGTTGATGCCGACTGAGTACCGACGACGTCGTGGATCCGGTCCGCCAGCTCTGCAAGT
Source organism: Amphipyra tragopoginis (assembly GCA_905220435.1). NCBI lineage: Eukaryota > Metazoa > Arthropoda > Insecta > Lepidoptera > Noctuidae > Amphipyra > Amphipyra tragopoginis. The sequence continues at coordinate 21,574,693 of HG992014.1, forward strand.
TCAGCCAAGTCCATCCTCGACTGCGAGGCTACGATGGCTTGCGTGTTTGCGGGTAGGCGGGTTGTCCATATACTTCGCAGGAACTCTTCCGGTACACCTGGGCCAGCGAGGTTGAGCAGGTGACAGCTTCGTCACCTAAACAAGGACTAGTGATATGCGCTTGCGCAGCGTACCATAGGAGATACTGTCCTACTTAATAAATTATTATTTCCTAAAAAGGCTTGCAATATGTTTAATAAAAAAAGCGCCACGTCACTTTTATAATAATAACTTTCCTTGATTCCGGAAACTTTATAACAATAAAGTAATTTTCGAAAAATGAAACAAGACACATTAGCCCACATAGTTAACTGCCGTCAAAAATTTAAACAAGCGTCCAAAGTAGTTTAAATGATCAATGTTTAAATGCTTGTTTGTATCTTTATCTTTACGCTTTTTACTTTTCCTTTGTAAGCAGCAGGAACTCTTACTAGTTAGAGGTACTTACTTTTTGGCTCATTACTGTGTTTTTATTAACGCGTATTATAAGGATATTGGTTTTAGTTATGCGTATTATATCGCCATTAATTTTTACGCGTAGGTATTAATTAAGGACCTGGATTTTATTTACGCGTATTATAACGACATTGGTTTTATTTACGGGTATTACAATGACATTGTTTTTTGATACGCGTATTTTATGGATATTGTTTTTAGTTACGCGTATTTTAAGGATATTGATTTTAGTAACACGTATATCGAAATTGTTTTTTTACGCGTACCTATTGTAAGGACCTGGATTTTAATTACGCGTATTATAACGACATTGTTTTTATTTACAGGTATTACAATAACATTGTTTTTAGTTACGCGTACTGTAGGGATTTTAGGTACGCGTATTTTAAGGATATTGTTTTTAGTTACGCGTATTATAAGGACATTCTTAAAGTTTAGCTTGCGCACTTCATGATTACCCTTCTCTTAGGTAGTCCTTGAGAAAAAAGAATTCTCCAATGATCGATACCATTAACGGTTATATGAAAAAAATACTATAATCACCACCCAAACAGATTGGTGATTTCTGTGGTGATCATTGTCTCAGTTTACTATCAAGGCGGATACTGCTGAACATCCTCTTGAAATAACTCCTTATTAAAACACCCTAGGGAAAAGAACGGTGGACGTACTGTACTCACAGAACCACGCAACAATGATTTTTAGGGTGAGGCCAGACGCGACAACCTCCGGTCAGCCTAGTGTGTGGCCTGGGGGCCTACTCCCTAAGTCCGTCAACGAAGTTAGTCGCCCGACCGAAAGTAGCCCGAAACGTAGGAGTGAACAAAACAAGTGTCAGGTTCAACTTTTTGGACGGGCAAAAACACATCGGTAGTAGGGACAACTGTCAAATCGTGTTGTCATTCATTCTTTGTTCGGGGCCCGAAATAATTGTATGTCCGTAGGTGATAGGGAGTAGGAAATGCTCGTAACTAAGGCCGAAACCACGGACTTCGTGCTAAGGGAGCTAACCCCTGCGGCGGCCGTCGCCCGACCAGTAACAGGCCCGAGAAGACAACGCGCCGTGTTCCGCGCGCGCCTCTTATGTGGACATGGGGCAAAGCTCCGTAGAAGAAGAGGTCCGCCAGCCCCTAGAGGACTTCAGAGCCTCGAGGCATGCCGGTGTTGCGATGCACGCAGCTGCGAATCCCGCGACCCCGGCCATAGGTCAGGATACGAAACAACGTGGATTTTTAGCTGGTAAGAGTCCAGCATAACCCTTCACCTTCCCCGGGCGAAGAGATTCCAAGAGGATAAAAACAAGATATTAAAAAAAAACAAGGCTTTGTCCTGACTAGCGTAATAACGGCGCGCAAAGTAATTCGCGTAATTTTCACATGAATCACAGTATTGTATGAAAGCAAACGTAACCAAAATTAAGCTAGTACTCACTTTGTGCGGCGTAAATTACCCTTGTATGGACTTGGCCATAAATTCTTTGTAATATTAACTCAACTCTGAGTGTTCTGCTTACCTCTCTACCGAGTAAATGCTTTCTTAAAGCAGCAGCAACGCCAAACCTCAGGTGAAAGCTCGTGAAAGTGCGATAAACTAAGATGTGAAAGATGCAACTCATGTTTCTTCAAATTCATGTAGTCATCAACAGATGGCGCTGTTTCGTCACAGGTTAATTTTACTGCCCTCCTCATTCCAGTCTTTTCCAAATATGTTGAGGTCTACTTCCAGTCTAACCAGATGCAGCTGAATACCAGTATTTTACACGGAGCGACTGCTATCTTCAGCAACTCAGTTACTGGGCAACGCCGATATCCCAAGGTTAGACCGGTTGTCAGACTTTCGTGATTCTGACTACCCCTAACGACTGTCATAGATATTCAATTCATAATTATAGTAAATTGGTGTGCCAATACGATAATTAGATTGTATGTAGTTCCCTCAGTGTAACCGTTTTCCTGTCCATTACATTGCCAAGGTTCACTTTACGTAAAGGTAACCGGTCGAGTATTCATTATCAAGTACAAGGCTAGTTCCATTCATGTTCTTATGTAAAGTTGCCGACATATGCCGTTCATGCCTCTTGCTCGCTTCATCTATGCAGAAAATTATTTTAATAACATTACAATGTAATGACTGCTTTGTTGGTCTAGTGGTCGGTTCTGGGTTCGATCCCCAGGTCGGACAAAGTGTTATTGGATTTTTCCGTGTGAAATTTCTCAGTAGCAGCCCGGGGTCTGGATTTGACTTAAGGCAGTTGATGGCAATGGACTCACCCCCTATTACATCAGACTTAAACATATCCACCACTACGTCATATTCTTTGGGGAAAATAGGCGTAATGTTATGTTACAGTCAGCAGGTTTATATGCTTATCTGATGATGACGGGATTCAAATAACTAGTATTCTTCCTGTAGATAACTACATAGCAATGTTGCGAAATAAACGAATGCTCTGAAAAGAAAGTAGCGAAAGCTTTCACTGTTGCGCGGCTTTGCTTGCATTATATCTATAGGCGTTTCTTTTTTGATTGCTCGGCTTTATTATCAGGCACATTTTTATTTCTAAAGTCCAGGAATCCATCACGAGCATCATCATCTCCTTGCCCTTATTCCGCTCCAGGTGTGGTCGGCACAACATGTATTCCTCTTCCATTCTCCTCTATCACCCGTCATCTCAGAACTCATTTCTTTCTTACCCACATCATCTTTAACACAATCCATCCATCTTTTATTTGGCCTACCTCTACTTCTACACCATGGCCCCGAGGTACCCGAAAGATTTTAACCTTCGATTCCGATACCTAATTGGAGAAGAAAAGCTATTTAGAGTTTGTTTTTTTAGATGAAATTCACAAATCGAAAAATATCTATGGTAACAAGTCCCAGGAACGCGGTGTTGCGACTTTTGTCATACCATATCCCTCTCGCCGTATGTCTTATTTAACGGGGAGGGTTGTGAAGTGAGAAGTTTCTTATCCACTCACACGATAATTTATAAATGTTGCCAGTTCAGCCTAAGGTATTGTTTACAAGGAAGCACTAAAGTTAATTTATTCATAAGGAAAAGAAAAATAAAAAAAAAGTTTTTTTTTTACTTTTTCAACTTTTATTGATATATCATTTGATTCTTAATAGCATCATCATGCGAAGCAAGATAGGGAAAGACTCATTCGTATACCACATCATCAGCCCATAAACCGTCTGCGATGTACAGCGGCCTCCCATTTACCGTTGTAATGAAAGGTTAAAGAGGAAATAGCCAAAATCACCAAGATTAGCAGACAGAAGACGCTGCTGGCCTATCCTGTAGAAGTTGCCATTGTCACCCATTACGCGAAAAGGGTTGGCCTATTCCCCTATTGTACTTAATCTATTTATTTATATACTTGTGTCGTTTTTGTCAGTGGCATCACAACTGTCCTATCTGAAAACCAGCGCTGCATAGGATGTTTTTTTTTTTAAATCTTTTGGGTACCTCGGGCCCACATACATATTTGTGTTAAATATGTATGTGATATTTAACACTCTTCTGGTAACAAGCCTTTCTTCCCTCCGCATAACTTGTTCATACCACTCTTACCTATTACTCCTCAACTTCAGTCACTGGCGCTACTTTCAAACTTCCTCTGCCACCATCTAATCAATTCAATTAAATTCATTTATTTCACATAACGACGGGTCCTACGTATACTAGTATAAGTGCAAAATCAAACTTTACAGAAGAGCAGTTTAAAAGTTCGAAAGCTTTTAAATTTGACATAAATCAGTAGAAGTATTTGAAATTTTGGAATGGACCATACCACACCATTTGAAAATTTCAAATATTTCTTTTGATTTACGTCAAATTTAAAATCTGTAGAATCTTTATACCGCTATCCTGAAAAGTTGGGTTTTTGCACTTGTACTAGTATACGTAGGACCCGTCGATAAAATAGGGTAAATTATGGTCTTAAGGTAATACAGTGCCTGCCTATTTTATCTTAGATAGACATGTGAAATTTTGGCAATAGTAGGTACCTACCATAAAATTACAGCTAGTTACATTAAATTAAGTTAATAAACTACCAATTCAATTAATTAATCAGGGTAATGTCAGATTGTCAAGTAGCATAGATATAATAATAATATTATGTCACAATAATTGATAATTGTTCAATAAATTATCTATTTATAATACATTTTTTCCAGGAGCCATTCTTTTAATTTCTTTTTAAATCTATTGACAGGAAGGACTTTAATGGGCTCTGGTATTGCGTTGTATATTTTAAGACACATACAGTATGAGCCTTTCAGAAAAAGATTCGTAATCGGTTTTTTGCCTATTAGTAGCTCTATTTCGGAATCCATCACGAGCGTGGTATGATAATATTTTAATGGTTCGAAGTCCATAGACCCTTCCAATACTCTTTCTCTTTCACCCGAGTTGTTTATCATGCGAGTGTAATAGGGACAGCGTGATTTGGTAGGTCAAAAAAGTTTTTGACCCTAAAAGGAAAATGAGCCGTTGCGTCTTGTAATTTGACCTCTGAACTTTATTTAATTACTTTCTCTCTTTGTACTTTACATTTATAATCTATTCATGAGTTAGTATTTTAATGTAAGAAGAATATGTTTGCTACCGATCAGAATCTATGCCGTAAACTTTTGTTTTCTTTATCTTGGAAATAATTTAAAGCCTAAACTGTACTTGCACCAAATTCGATAATGTATGCAGGTAAATTAACCGATTTAGGGTTTTCACAATTCACGTTATACAAATCTTGTATTATTTCCTTAATATAGCCTGTTAAATGCTAATTATTGCTTATGCTTATCACAGCATTTATCACTCTAATCACATACACAACGTTTATATAATGTTGTCATTTCAAAAACCATTTAAAAGTCGTCATTAATTTTACACGACAGCACTACAAAAGAAATAACATGGCTGACATTCAGGTATTATGAACATTTTTGATAATTTAGATTATCCTTTCAAATAAAATTGACGTGTGTTCTAACACAACTTAGCTTAATATAAATACTTTTCAAACGAACCGCGTGATACGTGCATTATAATTCTAGCATGTACGGAAGATTCACGTTTCGTTACGCCTAGACAACTTAAAAGAATTGAAACTTAACTTAACTTACTTTTTTGAACCTTAAAACGAAAAAAAAAATGTTTTCTAAACAATTTTACCCAGTATTTATCTTAATACCTACTGCATATTACTTTTTATACAATTTTTTATATCATCATTAATTAAGTGGTGAATTAAGTGGTTTAGCCGTGAAAGTGTAACAGAATTACTTACGCATTTATAGTAAACTAGCTGTACACGGCATGCGTTGCAATGCACTTTTTCCTACTTACTACCTACTTATCTACTACGTAGGTAGAAACAAAATCAAAATAGTAACAAAAGTTACAACCATTTTCATGCATGCGGTAAACAAATGAAGAATATGGACATACTTAGAAAACTTTTTTTTTAGATATCTAAATTTTCTTTCATAAGAACCTTCCCCTGACAATTATTAAGAACACAACAAAAAAAATTTGCGAAATCGGTCCAGCCGCTCACGCGTGATGCCGTGACCAAGGGAAATAGGGATTCATTTTTATAATATAGATTAGTGATTTAATTATTAAGCTAGCTTTTAATCGCGATAAAAAGGATCTGTGTGCCAAATTTCATTCAAATCGGCTGTGCTGTTTTTGCGTTATTAAGTAACAAACTCACATTTATTTGTATGGATAGTATCGTAGTGGTAATGGTTGTTAACCTCTGCCTGTCAGTAGTAAACAATCCGTTGCCTAGCAACGGTTTATTTTCCTGTATTCTTTTTGGAGTTTGGCGCAACTCTAGGATAATATATTTTTCTTTATTTGTATGCTTGCGTAACCTTGGTTAATGTTATATCAACAAAAGTCGAATTCGGACTTTTTTTCGCTCCTTAATCAATTAACTAATTTTAGTACTTCCTTGTAAACAATACCTTAGGTTGAACTGGCAACATTTATAAATTATCGTGTGAGTGGATAAGAAACTTCTCACTTCACAACCCTCCCCGTTAAATAAGACATACGGCGAGGGGGATATGGTATGACAAAAGTCGCAACACCGCGTTCCTGGGACTTGTTACCATAGATATTTTTCGATTTGTGAATTTCCGTAAATAATAAATATTTCGAAAATTAAGCTTCATTCAACAAACTATATCGTAGCTTTTCTTCTCCAATTAGGCACAATCAGGCATACCTCGAGCCCACTGTGTATATGTATTTTATTAGTCCTAGTCACGTACTACAGTCCACTCTTACTAATTTGCAATACAAATATATAAATATTCAGAATAACGTAATATATTATCATAGTACGCTGTTATAATTTTATATTATGTTAGTACGTGAGAATATTGTTTAAATGGTGACAGCTTTTGATATGCCGACTGGGTGGCGTTGTCCCTTATTAGGATATAGACGCATTTAATTTTCTTTCCGTGAATGTTGTAACACCGAGACGTAACACAACGGATCAACTAAGGGTAGATGAAATATGGCGACAGGTCACTGGAATTACTTGAGACTTACGGATGCCTCTTAAGTTAAAGGGGAAAATCTACAAGTCCGTGATAAGACCTGTCGCACTGTATGGATCGGAATGTTGGGCCGTGAAGAAGACGGATGAAAAAAGATTGCATGTGGCGGAGATGAGAATGTTGAGATGGATGTGTGGAGTGACCAGAATGAATAAGGTCAGGAATGAGTATATAAGAGGAAGTTTAAAAGTAGTTCCAGTGATAGAAAAGTTGAAAGGGAACCGTTGGTCTTGGTATGGGCATGTGAAGAGGATGGATGAAACGCATGTGACCAAAAGAGTTATGAATATAAATGTTGATGAATGGAGAGGAAGAGGGAGGCCAAAGAAAAGATGGATGGATTGTGTGAAGAATGATATGAAAGAGAAGGGTGTCAGTGATACCATGACGGTTGACAGGACGGAATGGAAGAAGAAAACGTGTTGCGCCGACCCCAAGTAACATGGGATAAGGGCAGGAAGATGATGAATGTTGTAATACGGTAAGCGTCCATCTGACAGCAGCGTATTCACACCGATAATTTAGCCCTCATCAAGCTGTCTCACCCCCAACCCCCCGCCAGCAACGTCCTAAGCCGAGGTCCGAGTCCCACTAGGGGTCGCCCTTAGTACTGTTGTTGCTAGTAGTCATGATGTTAGTGCGTATACACGTAGAAATCGGGTTGCTAGCGCCGAAGTGTCAACGCTTGTCGGTGCTGGTCCGCGCAGTTAGTCGGCGCAGGTAATCTTTATACTGTGTGGCGAAACAGCGCCGACAAGCTCTGAACTGCGCCGACAAGTTCCGACCTGCTCCGATCAGCGCTGGTAGGCCGTCATTTGTTGCTGAATTTGCAAGGGAATAAGGCGTATTTTTGGTAAAATATGCCAGCCCCTGATTCTACCCGCTTCTTTTATGTAGTGGTTACCTGCACGGAACACCTGCTTTCTTACTGTATACGCCCTAAGTGTAGTATAAGTAGCTAGCTTAGGTTAAACATTTTAGTCGGTGAGGACCATTAGCTGGAGATCCTTTGGGTCTCTCCAATAACTACCAGGTTACGTACAAACGGTTCGGAGCAAAACCTACAGCAGTCCAACAGAAAATACTCCTCCAAACGTCGTAAAGGTGTGGTGCGTCCACTGCTTTCTACACACGTAACATAAATATAACTCATAATAAAGGATTTATTGTTTTTATTTATTCATCATCATCATTCAGCCGAAAGACGTCCATTGCTGGACATAGGCCTCCCCCAAAAGCCACGCTTGGTAGGCGAGTTGGCGATCGCAGTATGGTTGTTAAAGTACTCAGAGAACGCTGCTGCCCATCCTCTAGCACTCTCACCGCCATACGGTCCGCCAGCGGGGCGTATCTTTTCGAGTAAGGTACGCCACCTGCATGTTGCACTGAGAGATATCAGTTCATTTTTTTGTAGCAGCAGGCCACGCACTACAAATTGAATATGAAATTGTGAGGTCGTGGCAGACCACATGGCTAGCTATCAAAAACAAACAGTGAGCCCGCCAGCGGCCCGTACGGCCTGCTTCACTCGTTATAGATTTTCACCGTGGCCTGCACGGGTAGGCAAAGTTGCGGCCGCCGGCGGACCGCACGGCCTGCTGCACTGAAAAATTCTATATATGGGTGGCGGTGAGAGTGCTAGAGAATCCCTTAGTCGCCTTTTACGACTCCCACGGGAAGAGATGGGGTAGTGCTATTCTTTAAGTCCGGCACTACACGAGACTGTTTTTATTTAGTAGTATTTTAATATTGTACGTAATCTAAAGGTTGTAAACGAATTCGTGTAATCTGTTTTTATTTAGTAGTATTTTAATATTGTACGTAATCTAAAGGTTGTAAACGAATTCGTGTAATCTGTTTTTATTTAGTAGTATTTTAATATTGTACGTAATCTAAAGGTTGTAAACGAATTCGTGTAATTCCTTCAAACCGCGTGATCTACTGGTGACACTAATTGACCCTGCATAGGTTTTTTACAGAATCAACAAAAAACGTTTTCATAAAAATGTACCATGGTATTCTATATCTGAGTACTTTATAGTAGTATATTATGAGTAACACATTCGCAATCATAAAAGCTTTCATTTTAACAATACAACAATGTATATTATGTAATAAATAAACAACCCTTTATTTATGAAACATTATTTTATTATTTATTTATTTAATTTAATTAAAACGGTCTTAGACCAATTACAATGATTAAAGATAGTAATAAAAAAACGATACATACATAAAAGGACAAGAAAAAATAATTCTAATAAACTCTTTCATAAATCCCTTACAGTGCTTCTGACAGTATATTGTTTCACTCGTTCATGATGCATTCCTCTCGCAGTACTCCAGACATTCCGACAAAATCACCCTCCATTCATCCCCAAACATATCAAAATTCGGTCTGGCGTCCAGGAGGGCATTGAGCGCAGTGAGACTTCGCGGTATGGGTGATCTTGAAGGATCTGGTACATTTGCGCGAAAGACATTTCCGCGAAAGACACTTGCGCGACTCCCTTTGCGCGACTAGACATATGCGCGAATGGACTTTTGCGCGACTAGACATTTGCGCGACTGGACACTTGCGCGACTGGACGTTTCCGCGAATAGACTTTTGCGCGAACCCACTTGCGCGACCGACACTTGCGCGACTGACTTTTCCGCCAAAGACTTTTGCGCGTATACACTTCCGCGATAGGACACTTGCGCGACATTTATTTCGCAAAGGATTTAGGGCAAAATCCGAGAAATGAGATTCCATAACATCACGCCTGTATTCTCCGAAGGGTAGGACAGAGGTGTATACTAAGTACGAGTATGTAACTATATGAACCCATTTATTACTTTATCTATTATAGATAACATTCATAAAGGCTAGTTTAAGTTGTTTAAAGTTTTAATATCTCACAAGTTTCGCCTTCAGAGGGAGGGGGCGGTCAAAAAAAAATCCAAGATGGTGGCTGTGAAATTTTACAAGACATGCGTTATGGATGTCGTGTCCATAGTTTTCGGGAGTGCTGATGACGAAAATGAGGTCGAAGTCAAAATCCAAGAGGGCGGCTGTGAAAATTTACTAAATATGCATCATGGGTGTCGTGTCCATGGTTTTGGGGGGCGCTGGTGACGAAAATGAGGTCGAAGTCAAAATCCAAGATGGCGGCTGTGAAATTTTACAAGATATGCGTCATGGGTGTCGTGTCCATGGTTTTTGGGGCCGCTGATGACGAAAATGAGGTTGTAGTCAAAATCCAAGATGGCGGCTGTGATATTTTACAAAATATGCTTCATGGGTGTCGTAACCATGGTTTTTGGGGGCGCTGATGCCGAAAATGAGGTCGTAGTCAAAATCCAAGATGGCGACTGTGAAATTTTACTAAATATGCGTCATGGGTGTCGTGTCCATGGTTTTCAGGAGTACTGATGCCAAAAATGAGGTTGAAGTCAAAATCCAAGATGGCGTCTGCAAATTTTTACAAAACATAAGCATGCGTTATGGGCAAAGTCTTGCAGCTGCCATCTTGGATTTTGACTTCGACCTCAATTTTGTCATCAGCACCCCCGAAAACTATGGACACGACACCCATGACGCATATCTTGTAAAATTTCAAAGCCGCCATCTTGGATTTTGACTTCGACCTCATTTTCGTCATCAGCACCCCCGAAAACCATGGACACGACATCCATGACGCATATTTTGTAAAATTTCACAGCCGCCATCTTGGATTTTGACTACAACCTCATTTTCGTCATCAGCGGCCCCAAAAACCATGGACACGACACCCATGACGCATATCTTGTAAAATTTCAAAGCCACCATCTTGGATTTTGACTTCGACCTCATTTTCGTCATCAGCACCCCCCCCGAAAACCATGGACACGACACCCATGACGCATATTTTGTAAAATTTCACAGCCGTCATCTTGGATTTTGACTTCGACCTCATTTTCGTCATCAGCAACCTCGAAAACTATGAACACGACACCCATGACGCATATTTTGTAAAATTTCACAGCCGCCATCTTGGATTTTGACTTCGACCTCATTTTCGTCACCAGCGCCCCCCAAAACCATGGACACGACACCCATGACGCATATTTAGTAAATTTTCACAGCCGCCATCTTGGACTTTGACCTCATTTTCGTCATCAGCACGCCCGAAAACCATGGACACAACATCCATAACGCATATCTTGTAAAATTTCACAGCCGCCATCTTGGATTTTTTTTGACCGCCCCCTCCCTCTGAAGGCGAAACTTGTGAGATATTAAAACTTTAAACAACTTATACTAGCCTTTATGAATGTTATCTATAATAGATAAAGTAATAAATGGGTTCATACAGTTACATACTCGTACTTAGTATACACCTCTGTCCTACCCTTCGGAGAATACAGGCGTGATGTTATGGAATCTCATTTCTCGGATTTTGCCCTAAATCCTTTGCGAAATAAATGTCGCGCAAGTGTCCTATCGCGGAAGTGTATACGCGCAAAAGTCTTTCGCGGAAAAGTCAGTCGCGCAAGTGTCGGTCGCGCAAGTGGGTTCGCGCAAAAGTCTATTCGCGGAAACGTCCAGTCGCGCAAGTGTCCAGTCGCGCAAATGTCTAGTCGCGCAAAAGTCCATTCGCGCATATGTCTAGTCGCGCAAAGGGAGTCGCGCAAGTGTCTTTCGCGGAAATGTCTTTCGCGCAAGTGTCCTGATACCGATCTTGAATGAGCCACAGTACGACTTGTCGGAACAGCAAACAGTTTATGTTTTCTGCTCCGGCGGTAATTATTTGGAACAAATAATCGGCACAACTCGCAATTAAGATCCGGGGCATCTACTTTCCCTCGGAGGATCTTGCTTTAACAATCCATTAAACGCACAGTTTATGAAAACCTTAATACTTATAATGCTTGTTTCCCACGGTGCGTGATATCGCGCACCGCGACGCACGAGCTCGCACCGACGCACGCACCATGGGAAGAGGCTCGACCGCGGTAACGCGGACGCGTGCAGAGCGGTGCGCCGTATCCGCCGCGAGTCGGTAACTTCAAAATCCGGTACGAGTTCCCTTTCACTTGGTATTTTGGAATGAAATAATAGCTTCGAATCACGCACCCTCATAATGTGGCTTCCCACGGTGCGTGATTTTACGGATGATACCACGCACAGCCTGTGCGCGCTACCACGCACCGTGGGAAGCCAGCTTAACACAAACGTTTAAAATAGGTTCTGTACATTTAATAATTATTAACTAGCGACCGACCCCGGCTTCGCATGAGTGCAATGTATTATACATAATTATAAACCTTCCTCTTGAATCACTCTATCTATTAAAAAAAACCGCATCAAAAACCGTTGCGTAGTTTTAAAGATCTAAGCATACATAGGGACAGAAAGACAGCGGGAAGCGACTTTGTTTTATACTATGTATTGATAGGTATTAAATTAATGATCCTTCAAGCAAAATAAATATTTAACGATTAAAGGTTTTGTTTAATTTTGCTTGTGGCCGGTGTATACAACCATAGTGGTCCAGAAAACGGGATAATAAATTAAAACATATGATACAATTGACAATATTGAACTGTCAAAATCAAAACTATTGCGATTGCAACTGTGTATCGCAATTTCGGTGCGGGAGTCACTAATGTAGGTACTGTATTTTAGTAAGGCCGTGTGATACCAAAGATTTGGTGTCTTTAAAAAACACTAAAAGATTAATTATATGAAAAAGCAGTAATTCTTAAAAAGATGGTTGGTTTATAACTTTTATAAGACACACATTTGTGTAATCGTGTGCTGTGATTGCTTGAAGGATTACTTTTTTAGATATATGTACAATGCTATTTTTAGTATATATATACAAAAACCGAGACACCCCGACAAGATTTTAATCAGAATTACCGGAATATGTATTTTTTTTAAATAAATCTTCAAGATACACCTTAGTGTATGTCGCGTTAAGTTCCATATTAAAGTGTGAAATGCCTGAAATGTGCTGTGCAGGGGTTGTCTAATACACGGAATCTGAGCGAGCGTACCGTCTCAAGTCTCAAGCCCCCTTATTACAAAAGATGGTTTAAACCAAGACTAAGGTAAACCCAGGTTTAAAATGTACCCATCACTTTCTTATGTCATATAACAAAAAGAGACGGGGCTATTCTAAAACCTAGGTTTTTCTTTGACCATCTTTTGTAATAAGGGGGGTAGTGTCTATTTCCGTCTACTGTTATGCGTAGAAACCTATAGCAAGATGTAACGTGGTATAAAAACTATGCCAATTGATTCTCCTGGTGATTCTGAACAAACTAGTTTCAGGTTTAGTGTATACTAAAACTAAACTTGTATAATGTTCAAACAAAATACCTGTAGAAACTTCTACAGATCACAGTACTCATGAATATGAACATCTTTTAGTATGAGACCAACTCTGAAATATAAAAAAACAGCTGTTCCATACATTTTGGTCGTGTAAGTATCGCACTTTTGTGCAATAGGGTATTTGACTGAAAAAATCTAATTAGTCCGTCAGTTAGATTATCAAAAAATAATTGACCCGTATTTTTTCTTTTGTTACGTAAACCAAACTTGACGAAGATACGACACTTTTAAAATTGGCAAAACGTCACAAGCAAGTACAATTTTTACTTGCTTCTGACGTCACAAGCCCCCACTCTCGAGTTTTGATGTGTTTGATCTTTCCAAATATTCATAGATTTAACAAAAGAAAAAATACGTGTCCATTATTTTTCAAAACTCTAACTGGCGGACTAATTAGATTTGCAATTTATTGATGCTGTCAACATGCCTATTGTTGAATTATTATTGTAGGATACAGATACAGTAGTTCAAAATTTAAGATTTCGACCGCATTATACATTAGACAAATATAAAAAAAAAGTTGAAATGCGCAGAATTTTGTTCAATAAAACGAAAAAATCAATAATTGCTGTTTGGTTTATTGTTGCTATAAAATATAAAAATAAATTAATTCACACTCATCCAATCATACAGACGTAATAAATAACTCGTCAAGTCGTGATACACGATACAATATACATTGTTCAAAATAAAATAAAATATATAAGAGATCGTATTTAAAATATTACATATCAATTATATAGGTATGAGAATCATACAGGTACAGTATATAAATTTAAAATATACATAAATCATAATATAAAATAAATACATAAATATCAATAATTGAATAAATAAATAGACATTTTAGCCTCTTTTTGGTAGAAAAATCATAAGTATAAATTGTAATAAATACCTATTATATCAATATTGTAATAAATACACATAAATATACCCGTATACTTAAATATTTATAAATAACTAATTATACTATCACATACACAAGAGAAGCAAGTTCCTTTTCAGTCAAATTAACAAAATCACATAAAAATGCAAAAAATATAAAATGAATGAAAAGAAAAAATAGAGAAAAAATTAAATAAAAATTCAAACAAAAAAAAGAAAAAAAGCGACAAACATACTTAAATACATTCACTCTTAAATCGTTAGGGAATCAGATTAGATATTATATTTGGTAACCAGCTTAATTGGCGTAGGCTGAGTAGGCCAAGTTGTTGCCTCCACTCCTGGAACGTGACGACCAGCCACCTTCCCAACCATGGCCATGCTCAACGGCCACAGGGTGGTGCTCAACATGGGGTTCCCAACTTTGAGTCTCCCAAGACTCCTGTTGAGAATGCTTCTTGGCAAGCAAGGCCTTGATGATGGCAATAATCTTGATGATGAACGCGATCTTGGCCAGGAGAGCCAGCTTGAAGAGAGAAGCAGCGATGACGACCAGGGCAAGGACTACGATAGCGACGGCTTTAGCTTTGGCAAGAAGGATCAGGGGGATGAGGATCTTCAGCTTCTTCTTGATAGCCTTCTTCTTCTTGCCACGGCCTTCCTCAACTGAAAAGAGGATAAATATGTAAACTCGTCAGATTCTTCTCTCGTGTTGGCACGAGCTATATCGGGTGTAAAAAGACCCTTAACGATAACGAAAACCACATATTCTACCCATCATTAAGATCATTTTTTTCTACTAGACCATACCTGGGAAATCATTGGTTTTAGAGACATTGAAAGTACAAGTAACATTTTTTTTTTCGTTTTTTCTAGAAACGAATACGAAGTCATAATACTAAACTTTCTTCCAAACAAACATTATCAAAAATTTCCATTTTTCCTAACAAATTACGCATTTGAAGTTACAAAAACGCAATGAATATCAAACGCACACAACCGCCTTGGCTCAGCCGCTACATGCACGCAAACGCGTAGCATCGCCACAACCACACATTGCGCGCTACAAAAAAAGCGTTTTTTTATTCCAAAAAATAAAAGTCGTTTCCCAGCAATTATTTTTGGTCAATGTAATTTAGTTTGATGTACAGAGTGCGTAGATTTCGGCTATGTGATGGGTCTTTTCACACCCTGTATGAGAATAGCTCATGCCGTGGTGAAAAGATTAGCCAGTCAGCAAGGTTGGTCGCAAGGCTGACTGCCCAGAGACGCACTTAACTATCTTCACTGGTGGAAGCAAAGCCAAGCCTCATAAAATTCTTTTAAAGGAATTAAGTAATAAAAGTGAAAGAAATATTGTATTGTGATAAGAAGAAGTACATGTTTATGCAACAGACATTTCTACTGAAATTATCTATCCGCCAGCGAAATATGAGGGTACAGGTGTTTTAAAAATATTACTAACAATGTGATTAAAAATGTTATTATTGATAATGCAAAGACTGCGTTCGAATTTTTTAACAGCAAAACCAACTATAGCAAACACCAATCATCTTCATAAAATAATCTTAATTGGGATGCAATTAATTTGACTACTAACGGTATTTGTATATTGCCGGTATTTAAACTTGTTTTTTTTTAACCGGAAAACCAACACATTCTTTACCGTTAGTCAACTTTTACTGGCAATCATACCCAATTAAACACGTCAAAGCATTAGAAATGTCTGCAATGACAAACGAGTTCTCAATTAAGCATATCAGTGGGAACTCGGTTCAGAACCAGAAACTGTAAAAAGTATTGAGGGAGACGATATTTATGCACTTGCTTCCACAAAAATGAGACTTGATACAGATTTTGAGAAATTGAAGATGGTAGTAATGAAGTTCCCAAACATACCTTCTTCATTGATAGACCGGGACTCAGCTTCTTCATCGTCGCTGCCGCCATAGCTCAGCTCCAATTCAGTTGACTGTAGAAGGTCCGCGGTGCTCTCCCAGAGCCTTTCCGTCACCTGCTTGTTCCTTAAGGTAACATCAGTGGAAAGGGGGTCCAAGCTCTTGGCTTCCCTAGGGTTGTTATTCAAGATGGTGATTCCTTCTATGATCTGAAGCTTGCGGGCAGCGCCCAGTCTTTCGCTTGCTTTGAGAGCATGTTCCTGGAAGATAACAGTTTTGTTAGTAGGGAGACGAAATTTTTTCGATCTAAATAAAGTAAATTGATTTTTTGACACATTTAGGTTTGAAAGAGTCCAAAACGTACTAGCTTTTTTTGTTACATACACGGCCAAGGTGAAAAGTGAAGTTTTATCAAAATTATGTATAAATTGTTTTGTGACCAGAAATTTTTAATTGTTGTCAAAATTGTGTTTGCGTGCAAATCCAAGCCCTTGATTACCCATGACCTTTACATTGACAATTAAGTAACAACTACTATTTATTTTAATGATAGTGTGATTGTCATCAATTATTTGCTGCCTATCGTTAATTTTATATTGACGTATCTAATGTATCCTACAAATTATAAATCACTTTCTCTATAAAGCTTTATTTGGCAGGATTTGACACTTTGTTTTCTCTTTCATTCAGTTCGAGGTCGATTCAAATAAGGATATTATCTCCCTTTGAAATTTCACTTTTTACTCTCAAATAATCTTCTTCATAGAAAAAATAAACATTGTTAAACAACATTTTGACATTGCACTTGACACTTGGACTATCACATAAGTGTTGGACTAAAACACTAATTTCAATGATAAATTGACCTAAAGGCTCATTGACACACTGACTGATGTCAGACAAGAATTTAATGAAAAATCAGAAGCACTTTATCACTTTTGTTAGATTTTTTTGAGATGTCCATGTGTCAAAGCCAAGCCAAAACAAAACACATCACTTGCACTTCATACCTTCATGCACAGACCCAAATCACTGTTACAGTTAACGAAATTCCCAATGACTGAACGGAGCACTGAATCTTCCGAATTAACCGGACCACAAGACACGAATGCCACAACACTTAAAAACACAGTAAAGGTCTTCATCTTTGCTTCAACTCTGGACTCAACTAATCCAAGATCGTTCGGACTATGATGATCTTTCGATTGGGTCACTATTTTTTATCCAAACTCCCCCCACTCGGATGTTTATAGAATTAACATTTTAATGTCGTATCTTCCAAATGGAAACTAGACGACGCTATGCAAAAGTGCGTGGCATACTTTATTTTCATTAATATTTATATATTTTTGGAATTCACGTTCGTTTTTTTTTATATTTTTTCTAGAAGGTTTCTGTTGTTTATGAAATATTGTGCGTCGGAGCACTTTCTCCGGTTTCCCGGTGTAGTATCTTGTAGGAATGGACGGTTCTATGAGAAATGACTTTAAGCAGTCGTGTTTTTGATTAGTCGTGAGATGTTTTCTGAGTTTGTTTCTTACTTGTCTAGATAAACAGTTTTATTACCCTTGAGTTGATTGTCTGCATAAATTAACAAATATTGTTAGTTATTTTATTTTTCATAAAATAAAACAACAACGGTAGTTAGTCGTTGCAAAAACCAAAAAAAATTCGTAAATAAATGTAAAATGCTTCTTTCACAGAAAACGTTTTACACAAAATTCTAAGATTTTTAATGATCATTAAAAAAAATTGCAGAATTTATCTCAATATTATTATGTGTAACGGGCAGTTCTAGAAATGACCGGCAAAAACCAGATTTGCTCGTTACTGCACTGCCCAGACAGAATCAACTAAAATGTTTAGTCTACGGGCTTCTCCGTGCAAGCTAGCACTTCTAGATTTGATTCTACAGGAGTGTTTTTATTCGTTTAGAATAATTGGTGTCATTTATCTTAGAAATGAAAAGAAATCATTCGTATACTAAGAATAGCCTTAATTATATAAATTAATCCACTACATTATTACATTATTATATTTTATTTCATGATGGCCAGTCTCGACCTCATCTTGAATAAAATGGACAAAACCCTCAGAATTTCAATTGAATCAACGATTAGAACATTTCATACATTGACCGGGCATTGCCAACTCTGCCTTGCCATTTACCAAATTTTTATACCTATCAACGTAAATGTAAAAACAGCTTTCATAATCTGCTTTTTCAAATTTTTCTTCGTTGCAGGTTCCATGACAGCAAAATCAGTTACTTGGAATACATCGGTCGATATTGCAGGTTTTTTGCTAATGACCGTATTACATTATTCATATCAGTCTATTGTCGTCCACTGCTGAACGTAGGCCTCCCCCAAAGATCGCCAACCGTCCCGGTCTAGGGCAGCCCGCATCCACCCGCTGCCAGCTACGTTTTTCAAACCGTCGGTCCATCGTGCCGCAGGGCGTCCCACACTACGTTTGCCCAAACGCGGTCTCCACTCTAACGTGTCTGCTCCATCTACCATCTGTTCATCTGCAGACATGGCCGGCCCACTTCCACTTCAGCGTGCTAATTCCACGCGCGATGGCGGTGACTTTAGTTCTCTGGCGAATGACTTCATTGCGAATTCTATCCACCAGAGAAACCCCGAGCATCGCTCTCTCCATAGCACGCTGAGCAACCTTAAATTTGTGAACCAGGCCCACGGTGAGTGTCCACGTTTCGGCTCCGTAAGTCATTACGGGTAGGACGCACTCGTTAAAGACCCTGGTCTTAAGGGATTGTGGGATCGACGATTTAAAGTTATCACGTAGCTTCCCAAATGCCGCCCAGCCCAAGCGTATTCTTATGCTCGTCTCCTTCTCGAGGTTGTGCCGCCCCAGTTGTATAGTTTGGCCAAGGTATATGTATTCTTGGACAACCTCGAGAATAGCGCCATTTACGACTACCTCACTATTTACGACCATCGCATTATTACGCTACCTCTAATATTATCCAAGTCAAGTCATCACCAGAGATGTGTGCTACGGATGTGTGTCAAATCCACCAATAAGATCGCTTGGTTTTCAATCATGATGTCAAGGTTAGTAAAGTAAAGTGAGCCTATTGGCTGGTTTAAAACACAACTGTAGCGCACATCTCTGGTGGAAAAGCAGCCTTAGAGCGATTACGCACTGCATCCGATCCGAATCCGTGAAAATACGGATATAAAAAACTCGGACCGAATTCGGATATTGCTTTACGCACTGCATCCGATCCGAATCCGTGAAAATACCGATCTAGAGTAAAAATCTCGGACCGAATTCGGATGATGCTTACGCACTATTCCGATCTCTGATTCAAATTCAAACAATTCAGGGGCCATTTTGGCATATCCATTTGGCGTCCGATTTGAATCCGAGGTAATGCGAAAGCGTTCTTAAAAACAGTACTACGGCTACTTCCGTCCGTCAATTTTTCTTCCGAATTTGAAACTCACGGATGACGGATAGAAATCGGATGACGGATGTGTAGTGCGTAAACTACCATACAAATAGTTCTATGGCTACTTCGGAACGTATTTTCACGGATTAGGATCGGATGCAGTGCGTAACCGCTCTTAGGCTAGCTAACTCGGAATACAGCTGCAGAATTTTAAAACTATTGTTAGGGCTTTTTTCTGTCGTGCGTATTTTCGTCCGCGCGCGGATCTGCTCTTCTATCTTTGTGCACGAGTTTAGTCACTGGCGACACGCACGACACTGCAGCGGTAAACGAAATCTTTGTCCTGCGTGTGGCCAGGAGCGTGCTATCACCCGCATGTGGACTAGATCCGCGCCGGGCGAAAATACGCATGACAGGAAAAGGGCCCTTATAATAATCAAGTTGGTTTATCGAATTCTGTACGGTTGGGGTGTGAGTCTGGTCAAAGCATTAGAACGCATGCAGCAGTGATGCAGTAGGCGTGCACTGCAGTTTCGCTACCGTTACCTAATTCAGGGTCATAAAAAAAAATGTAGCAGGCTCTGAGCTGCTATTTAGTGTGCTGCATTCGGTGTAGTTCAGCCTTTAGTTCCGTAAAAAATTAGTATTATACAGGTCTTACCAGGTCCAAACATACAGGCAGACATGCGTGTCAGCTATCATCATCATGTCAGCATCAGTCATGGTTACAATAATGTTATAAATCTTATATTTAAGTTATTAATTATATTCATCGTAATTACCCTTTTGTTAATAAGTTTGGTGAGCTTCCAGTCTAACTACGTAGATGCGGCTGAATAAAATCAGTATTAAAAGTTTTAAGCTTTATTAAATTACTAGCGACCCGCACGTGTACGTTTTATAAATTAAAACCTTCCTCTTGAATCACTCTATCTAATAAAAAAAACGCATCAAAATCCGTTGCGTAATTTTAAAGATCAAAGCATACACAGGGACAGACAGACAGTGGAAAGCGACTTTGTTTTATACTATGTAGTGATACTAGAAATCACCCATGGCTCCGCTCGCGTGGATGCCGTTTGTCGCGTTTAAATGTCATTCTTTTCGGGATAAAAATAGCTTGTTTCCTTCTCCGGGTTCCAGACTATCTCTGTACCAAGTTTCGTCAAAATCGGTTCCATGGTTTAGTCGTTATTAGGTAACAGACAGACTGATATAGTTACTTTCGCATTTATAACATCGGTAAGGATTACCTATTATAAAAGCTAATGACGATAGTCTTGTTCGTTTGTTTGTATGTATGTTTGTTAAGGTTCCGGTCAAATATGTCTGAGCCGATAAAAAAACCAAAACTTATATTGTAACGCCTTCCAGATTTTCATATTTTATTTTAGCTTT
The DNA here is from genome assembly GCA_905220435.1 of Amphipyra tragopoginis. Classification (NCBI taxonomy): domain Eukaryota; kingdom Metazoa; phylum Arthropoda; class Insecta; order Lepidoptera; family Noctuidae; genus Amphipyra; species Amphipyra tragopoginis. The sequence continues at coordinate 21,595,739 of HG992014.1, forward strand.
ATCACTCATGTGTGTAGTTTAGAAGTATCACAGCTTTTCCTTTAGAAGATTACGTTTGATAGATGAGCTGCAGAATTCACTTCAAATGCTACTACTGCGGAGTCCAATTGATGAACCATGCAACTTTCAGATTTTTCACAGATACAGACAAAATAAAAAGGTTCTTCAGGTTCATGTTTGTATTGTATCAGTGTTTGATAAATGAATGACTGTGATGTTTTGTGTTTATCATAGGTGACAGTTTTGTTCTTTGTATGTTAGTGTGTTTGTTTGCTTTTACAACACTCGATTCTTTTGATTGATATAATTTAATTTAAGGAAAGATGTGACAGATGATCCAAAGAAATGATGGATGGATAATGTAAAAGATGATATGACTAGAAAGAGAGTGACTAATGAGATGACGGCTTAAAGAGATGTATGGAAGAAAAATACGGCGCAGCATGTATGACCCCAAATAAGTTGGGATAAGGGTAGGAGGATGATGATAATGAATTATACTTTAGTAAAGATTAAAATTTTCAATTGGTTTTATTTATAGAGATTTTCATCTTGTTGTATTCCATGCAAGATGCATTTACCTTAATGTACAGGATTAACCAGGTTTCATGTGGTGATTGAAACTACTATCAGTTTCTGTTGAAATGTTTTTATAAGGCGATGTCCAAACAAAACAAATCAAATAAAATTGAGCATAAATGTTTATTTAAATAAATAAATTAAGACTGAGGTACTTGTACATGGCTTCACAAACATGAATAAATAGCACACATTCACACAAATAAATTACGCGATCATTCTAGTTCAGTTCAATTGCTGAGTTGCCCAGCATATGCCATTGACGCTCCATCACTGGCCTTTCTACTCCAGCCTTGGCTAGCAGGTTCGTAGGAGTATCCTGGATGTTCCTCGTGGTGTTGAGGAGCAGCGTACGAGATGCTTGATGAAGAAGAACCACCTTTTTTGGCTAAGAGTTTCCTGATGAGACTGAAGGCACTCATGGCAAAAGCGATCTTGCCCAAGAAGACGGCCTTGATGGCGGCAAAAGCGATGATTCCAAGGAAGAGAGGGATGAGGGCAGCCAACTTAAGTTTCAAGAGGAGGAGGAGGGGCAACAGCTTCTTGATCTTCTTCTTCTTCTTGCCACGGGCTGCGAATAAAAGAAAAATATTAGTTTTCTGAAAGTTTTGGTATTTGAGTTACCAGGATAACACAGTCAAGAAGAGTTGCGTGCAAGACAATAATAAATGTAAAGCTGCAAAGTGTCTGATGATTGTCTAATAAGACTATTACGTAATAGAAGTTTATTACTTTAATGATCTAGTCGCTTATTTTTTTCCTAACAATTTTTTGCCGGATCCAAATTGTGGAGTTGTTTATGAAAAAGATAATCAAGTAACTTTATTTCAATATTTTTGATAGCAGAAATGAAAATACGTAATTTGAATCATCTTCTGATGAATGTTTAAATATTTTAAAAGTTGTAGATAAAGGAGTGTTACAGCATAACAAAGGCATAATAGACATAGAGAATACGTTAAAAATTGTTTAAAAAACAACCATGAAATCGTCTATTCAAAACATTTCTTTTAGCACCTTCTAGTAACCGTAAAGGGCTTTGTCTGTCAACTGTGTATGTAAATATGTAGAAGAGAAAGCTGTGAAGTACCTAGGATTCAATGCATTGTTTGAAACTCGTTTGGCACTTTAGTGGTAAAGTTTCTCGTTCTGACAATGGATTTGTTATTGCCTTGCTAATGACAGTTTTGGGTTTATGTAAGCTTTGAACCCTTGCCATGGTTGTGGGAAAAGGGCAATTTTGTAGGTGTCTTTCCAAAAGCAAAGAGTTGTAATTAAATGATTCTATTAACATTTCCAGCCATTTTTTTCAGGTTTAACTCGAAGCAGTACAAAGTTTGTTTTTAAGATGTCGCTTTTTTAAGGATACGTATTCTTTTTTTTTGCTCTGACATAAATGTTTTATTTATGCTTTCGATTTTCATCTTACCTTCCTCATCGAGACCCCTGGATTCTTCATCAAGAGATGACAGACGCAACTGCAGTACGTGATTCTCTAAGAAGTCTCCAACGTTGTCAGCGATTCTCTCGTCAATCTGGAGTTCCCTGGCTTTGGGTTCTTCAGCCAATGGCTCGTAACTACGAGCTGATCGGGCTGATCCGGTGTTCACTAGGCTCATACCCTCGAAGATGTCGAGGTCTTTCACGATGGACAGCCGTTCGGTGAATTTCAGGGCTTTTTCCTGTGAAGAATTGGTTTGATTAAATATTTTGTTTTAGCAAAAACTAAGGGAATTACTAAGAAAGTTTTCTTTTTTTTTGTTATAAAATTCAGTAATTTAAAAGAAGATGTTTTTTTTTATTTGAATTTAAAATAGTAAATTTGGATTTATGCAACTAAAAGTAACAAGTCTTTTTTTTAGTTATTTGTTAACGCAAATATTCAATAATAAAATCCGCATTTATGCAATACTGTCTCCAAAACTCGTGAATGGCAAAGAACAATTTTAACTACAAATCCACAGTAAGTAGCCACTCGTTACGTTAATGGTTTTACTGAAAATTCAATGAGCTTCATTGTTACGGCAAAACTCATTTCAAATTCTGATCACTGACACTTCACAACACTGGGTATCCACAATATTCACCTTCAGACATAACGAGGTATCCGTTTCTATGCACTCGGTAACAGCACCCACTAAGTTTTCCGCAACACCATTTTCATGCACAGGATTACACTTCACTGAAGCCAAAATGGCTAACAATGCTATTTTCTTCCACATTTTTAGTTTATTAAACTTTAAATTCACTGGATGCTTGTACTCCAAGTGCCAACGTTGGCAAACTTATGATGATTTCCCAAAAAACTGATGGATTTTATCCTTCGCCTCCCCACTACAATTTTTTGACAATATGACGTAAAGTGTGTGCGCGCTGTTTGAAGTCGTGTGCTAACTGACCGACCGTAGATCGTTTAAGCTCAGACGTCAGGATAAGTAGAAAAATAAATATTGGATGTTAGAAAGCGAAGTTTGCGTTTACAACATCTAAAATACGCACTCATACGTTATGAGCAGTGTAAATTAAAATGAAAGAAAAAGTGTGATTGTTTGATTTTTCGTAAGTCCATAAGCGGAGGTGAAAATTAATGTCGTAATTTCTAAAAACACGTTGTAACGTTAAATTTTATAATGTTGGTGTAATAAAATTATATTTTAAAGTGAAATTCATTGTTCGCTCTCTCATGAACTCTATCTAATTTTATATGTAGCTATTTTTTAATACTTTGGATTTCGAGGTCGTATTGGAAACCGGAAAGCTTAGCGAGTCGGCCCCGGAACTTTCTGTCGGTTTGACGGCCGAACCTTAGATTTACAAATTTTCCACTTTTTTCGTATTCCAATTTCTTTTTGATATGCGTTGCTATTTTTTGGTATTTTCATGCGTACATCAGAGTCGTGCTGACCGCTCGGAGTTTTGGTCATACTAAAACCAAAAATACTTGAAAAAATATGTGGTTTAATAAGGAAAACGATCATCGGCCATTCACTTTCTTTTGATATATTTTTGAATTAATTTTAATTGATTTTTTACATCAAACTGAGGTGGTAAAAATTTATGAAATAGGATGTGAATTATTGATTTGTATGTAAAGAGTTATTGCAAAGATAATGGAGTTCATACTAATTGAAAAACATTTTTGTTGCCATGTTTTGCAATTAATTTAACAAAAAATGGTTATATTCTTATCATCAATCTAATCCGTAAATTTACGTAAATAAAATAACTAAATCAATCACAATTCAAAATATTATGTAATGCACCGCGATACAGATACATTTGCAATTCTAATAAAACAAAATGCAAATATCATCCCAAAATATATTTTGTAATGCCATGCAAAAACCGCAATTCTTTTTTCAAAAAACGCACAAACAATTCTCAAATCGCACAAATAAAAAAAAGAAGCTACGCATAGCAACAAATGTCTAGGTCACAATTATTATAAAACGATTAAATAATTGAGCTCAAGTGTACGAAATGTGCCAGTTATGTAACCACATCGCTTTGTACAAGTGAAAGTATACGTGAAGTATTTCTTAAATTCAAGAGTCAGCGCGACGCTTGCAAGACTTGCAGGGAAAAAGTCGTGTTACGAGTTGCTAATATGTATGCATGTATGGACGTGTGGTTGTATGTATGTAATGTGCGGTGAATGAATCGTGTAGTAAACGGTAATGCTGAATCTGAATCTTGGGAGAGTATTGTTCATGATTGAATGTTGAATATTTCTGGCTTTACAATCATCATTTTTCTCAGAGTTTATTTGGTTCGGAAGTGTAAATGGTACTCATAGAGAAATTGTTAATTTATTTCAAGTGGCTTAAATTGTATGAATATATTCAGTCACGCTTATGACTAACCAGTTATTTGCTTTGCGGTTTTTGCGTAATTTGTGGATTATCCTATAACGTGATCTATACCTTTTTCTGGTTGTCAAAATAGTGATTTTGTAGTTTCGGCAGCTTCATGGTTATAATTCACCAGTGCAGTTGTTTTTGTCAATAAAATATCTACCTCTATAGTGCCTTAACGAGTTTCAACAAGACTTATCGAAAGCTTTTGTCAAATCCATACAATTTTGATTTTATTTTTCAAAATTTTCGTTCTTCTGTTGTTCCGGAAGCTAGTTTGGCATAACATAACATACCTAATTTTATGCTTGCCAAAACCACAATTTACAACCATTGAATTATTTCTATTGACTTAGCTCAGAAAATGCCTAAAGCTAATATTTGCATATTTTTTATACTTAAGTAGAATTATGCTATTAGATGTGTGTATGTCACTATTGAAATTAAGAGGGTAAACAAAATACCTCGAAAACTATCACGAGATGCCGTTGGTGACATTTGAGGCCACCAATGAAAATAACCAGTAAAACTTGTTAGTTCTCACTACTGAGGCCTCAGCGACCGTAACTGCATACTTATTATCGTACTAGCGCATACCATGAATGTACCTATCAGCAGCATCTATTTCTTCATCTTTATTAGAAGGAACTATTCGAATGTCTATCGTATGATCAACTGTTTTGTTTGACGGAACTATTTGACCATTTTCAGCAATCCGAAAATTGCAAGCATCTGAAATCTTTGCTGCCTGTCTTCTACAATCTTTAGGGAAACAAGTTTTAGTAATATTCATTAATTCGTCTTTTTTTGATGTAGCTGTTTCACCACTTGATTCGATCGTTTAGTTGTAAACTGTATGGTATGACGTCAATAAATCTTCAATCTGTTGTTTTGCTCCAGGAAATGTTTCTTAATTTCCCTTTCCCCTCATTTCTTCTTCCTCACCGATTCTGACTTCTTTTGAAACATCTCTACTACCTTCTTTTTGTCGTGGTACTATCTTCATGGTTATCCTCCACCTTGTGGAAGATGAAAGCTTATGTAGGACTCTTACCGACTAAAACCATCACAGTTTTCCTTTGAGGAGCTATGGTCGGGGTCGAGGGTGTCGCTATTGCATTTACCGCACCTCTGGCGGTATCCTACAATCCAAATAAAGTTACATGCATTAAGTCCTTCGATGAATACTGAGGTTATTTAAAATAGAAGAAATGATTGAATCCATCTAAATAATATTTGTATTTGTGTGTTTGTGATTGTTTTGTTAATTAATCACGTCTTAACGGCTAAAGGAATTTGGATGAAATTTTGGACACAAGTAGGCCATATTCTGGATTAGGACATAGGATACTTTTTATTTGAGTAAATTAATGTTCTCCAAAGATACCGCAGGCAACAAATACATTTCATAATTTTGAAAAAAAAAACTCTTGTTCTTCATTCAGTTGAATCTTACAAACAACGATTTATCTACTACAACGAAGTCATAGTGAAGATTCTAGAGTGAAGAAACGCTCCCAAGTTTACGATTTAGGAAGAATTTAGGACACTTTCTTTTATCATACATGTCGTATACTCGTACCTACATATTCTTATATACTTTTCGGAGAATGTTTGTTTTGTTTTCTAAGAACAATTTTAACGACAAACGAGGCCCATAAAATGCCACAGCAAATAAAACTTGTACAAAGAAGTCTTTTTCTACAAAGCCTGAAATGGTAAATGAAATGGAAGCAATAGCAACTGATCTTAAGGCCCTAAGTTCTATTTTTAATTCCGAAAAACTTATTAGTTTTTCCAATCTTGATTTGGATTTATGTATAATACAAGGTAAGTCGGAAAGGGGGTACTCCGCGAGCCAATTAAAGTATCACTGATGACAGTTTTAAAGCACAGGTTAAAAGGACAATGGGACAAAATGTATGGACCCCGTCCCCACCCTTGTAGCACTATAGAGTGAGTTTTAATGAATGAACGAACGAATGAATAGTCGAGAATGAGTGAAGGAATGAATGAAATCGGTTTGAAATAAAATAAAAATGATTTTTTTTTTATTATTTCCTCATTTTAAATCAATTATTGGCTGAAAAATAAATGCTATACTGACTTAAAGAATGAGTCATTATATTCAAAATGAACGGTTTATAAAGTCAATGAATCAAAAACTCCTAAATAAAGAGTATTATAATTTGCCCGAACATGAGGACGGGACGGATGTGGGTGTGGGAATCACTGTATCTCTCGAAAAGAACGGCTGCGCTCTTTTCTGGATTCACTTCTATTCTCCATTTCCGGAACCAGACCCCGACGGCGCTAGCTGCGGTTTGAAGGGTTCGAGTGATACTGTCGAGACTCCTACCGGAAAAGTAGATGGCCGTGTCGTCGGCGAAGAGAGCCAACTTGGCGAATCCACATTTGGGAATGTCGCTGGTATACAGCGTGAACAGAAGGGGCGATATCACTACACAACTCCGGCGCGGATAGGGTGAGGAGACGAGAAGGTGCCTTCTAGGCGATAACGGAAGGAGCGATCCGACAGAAAGCCTCGAATGATGAGCACGAGACTGTACGAGTTTGTATAATAAACCGCTGTGCCAGTTCTTGTCGAAAGCTTATGCTACGTCGAAGAATAGCATGCCCGTTTTGTACGAGCGCATGAAGCGAGAGCGACTATGCGGTGCAATTGTCGACTGCAACAGTGCTTGGTTCGAAAACCGAACTGTTCGTCGGGGATGCAATTCTGAGTACGATGCGCAGGTAATGTAAACCCTGTCGGGTGATATTACGTTTGAAAATGGTAACCGCTGCCTAGGGCCGCGCGCCGCGTCTCGCCTCTGGACGCGTGCGCCTCTCGTTATATCTTTCACACATTGAACTATTGTTACACTAGCTTTGGATAACCCCTAATCACTAACTAAAATAGTTATATTCATATTGAAGTAATAATATAAGCATTTTTTAAGGTAATTTTTATGTTACTTTCATGCTAAATAACTATTAAACTATACACTTTACAGATAAGCTGTAATACAATAAAATTAAGAGATTAATAAGGTCTTTCATATACAATAGGTAAAAAAGTGCTACACTACTGGGGACGTTTTGTCCCATTGTCCTTTCAAAATTTGTCACTTTTATTTCTATGCAAAATGATATGCCTGCTCCTGCTTTAATTACGGGTGCTGTCTGTCGGGACTGGTCAGCTCTTACCTGCTACGACAATCCTAGAAGGCATATTTTTCTATTTTGTTACTCTTATGTTAATTTATTTGTTACGTTAACCTGCATTATTCTCATTATATTTCTCACACTACTGTAATGGAATTGTCATGATATAATATTTTAAAAAGAGTATTCATGGAGTTTCTTGCCGGCTCTTCTCCATAGGACCTACCTTTTGGAACCATGCACCTAGTTTTGACGTTTTAAAAGTGCCTGTAATCTGGTCTATTCGAAATAAAAAACTTTGACTTTATTACGAATTCAGAAAATAGAGGTTCTATTCTGTGACCCCAAACATGACCTTAAACGTAAAGACATTTCTGGATCATACCTGAGGATAGATAGATTTAAGCGTATTGTTTATGAAATCGTTAAACAGCTATTTCTTTCAAACTGGGGAAAGTTTTAAAACAAAAGTTATTGATTATTATGGGTACTTTAACACTCTTTCGAATTAGTACCTCCTTTCTGTCTAACCTTGTATACTTGATCAATCGCTGTCACCTCAGCGGATTGGATAGCGTTCACCGGTGTCTTGCCGTAGCTACATCGGAGTGATGTTGTTATAATAAGTGATGACCCTTATCATCCTATACAAATAGCAAACTATAGGTTACATGTCACTACATCAGCAGCATCTGTAGAAAAGAAATGACTCAGCATTGCTTTCATATTTCTTTTCTTCAAATTTTGTGGAACACATTGCCCATAAAGATGTGGCACCTAACACCAGCAAAGAGGTCAGCAAGAATGTATGCCAACGCCCTTTAGTTCCAATACTTCCAATAGGCTTACTTTCTACATAATTAGATGCGTCGGAACTTATGCGGAAGCTGTGGGCGATAGGCGACAATTCTTATAATTCTTTGATACAGAAAATCGTTCTTTTGAGACATATTTGACGACACGTTTGGTGCAGTGGCTAAGCAATTGGCTTCTGCGCTATTTTTTAACATCTTCAATACAATTAAGGATATTTTTAAATCATAATGAAATATAAAACAAATTGCTAACTAGCCTAATTATTTGCTATTTCATGTTATTCATCTATTTAGTTAAAAAGTAAACTGTATAAAATGACTTGTTGAACATTGCTTCTTTATAGAAGCAAGTAAGTGAAAAAAATGCATTTTGCTTGGGTAATTTATTTATACATAGTGGCAGCACCCCTAGCCGATGATGTTGGTTTGGGCCAACCACGTGACCTAGCAGTTACCGGAATAAAATGCCTGGTGAAACATATTATTATACTACCTATGGGTAAAACTACTGACTAAAAATGGTAGGTACCTTAATTTTCGACACCGAGTCTGCAACGTGTGCTGATGTTATCAAAGGTACACGAGTATTTTGTTACAAACATACTTGATGATATCTTATAGTCACTTATTACAACATCCATAGGAAATGATGAACTTATTTAAGCTGAGACTCTTTATAAAGCATTTATTCATTTGAAACCTACTACAAATTGTAAACCACGTTGTTAAAAAGGTAGTAACAATTCCTTTGAAATTTAAACATGAGGCATTATACAAGGTTAGTCGGAAAGGGGGTACTAACCCGCAGGCCACTTAAACTATCACTGATGACGGTTTTAAAGCAAGTGTTAAAATTTCAAAATTAGATAATTTTTATTTCCATACAAAATAATTCTTATTTTAGTTTTTTCAAAAATTCTTCGTTCCTTCTTAAGTTACGAATTCAGAAAATGAAGCTTCTAATTCGTGACCCCAAATAAGACCTAAAATGTGAACACAGCTGATCATAGCTGAGGATAGACAGATTTTTGCGTATTTTTATGTAATTTTAAAACAGCTATTTCTCTTAAACTATTGACTTTTGGGAAAAGTGGTAGAACAAAAGTTACTGATTATTATGGGTACTTAAACACCCTTTCGGATATTAGTACCCCTTTTTTGACTAACCTTGTATTTATAGTGGCATATTTAAAGAACCGACGAATAGATGACAGACAATCTAATTACACTTCTGAGAGCATTAGAAAAGCCTCAACGAATGACGATAATTAAATTTGTCCAGCACACCCTAAGCAGTCAGCCTCGCTACCAATCTTACTGACTGGCTAATCTTTTCTCAAATAGCTCAGTCGATACGAGAGGAATAATTCTGGTCATAACAACTTTTTTTTTAACCTGTCTGCGCGTCTTTTAATGGATTCAAGTATCTAATTAATACATGGATTCATTATTATACTCGTTATTTATTTATTTAATACTTCAATGCACAATGGTGGCCCTTATGGCTGATTTAATGCCACAAGGCATTCTTTACCAGTCAACCTTTGGGTCAAAGAGAACAGCATCGAAAAGAGGTACAAAAAATAAAAACAAAAAAGGATATTCGCGACTTAATTAACTATAGATAACAAAACAATTAAAAATATAGGACATAGATACTAAAATAATAATAATAAATATGTAAATATATATGATACCTATTACTATGGTATGTAACTAGTATAATTATTACGAAAACTGTCTATAGTAAAATCTATCAATTAAAACAGCGAGTGTACTAAAATCTCTAAAATGTAGTCAGAAAACGGTACAGTTTTTAAGTACATGTCATTCAGAATTTTACTCCTCCTGTAAAATTTTATTTTATATAACTACACCATTTTTTTCGCCGGATCTTTAATTACGTTTATTACATTTATCTGCCTGCTTCATTGTTCTAGTGGTCAGAAGCGTCACTGCTAAGCGTGAGGTCCTGGCAAAATGTTATTGGCTTTTTCAATAGCAGCCCGGAGTCTGGATTTGTGCCCGGTTGAAGGCAATATGCCCCTATTACATGGTACTTAAACATAACTGCTAAATGAGGATGTACTATACACCTTTGCCCAACCCTTCGCGGAATACAGTGACGTTATGTTATATTTATATTCACAAGCATCATTCGTGTCAAATGTCCTCACAATTGATAATTGACCTAGTGGCCAGCGTAAACACCTACCAATAAATTCACACATAATATCCTGCCTGTCCTTACCTACGTAACCAAGCTATCAAGATGAAAGTGCCATGTGACTCAGAGGCACTTGCGATCCACAGCCCGTGCACAGCCCGACCTTGAGAGCAACGGTACTTTGAGTCTTCGTCGATGCACACTGCACGAATATTTGAGGAAGCGTTTGGAATAAAAAAATAGATTTGTTTGGATTTTCATGCGAGTTATTCGAAAGTGATTTTATGTAGGTGTATGAAAATCGCAGAGTAATTTTTTTTAATCCTTGATTTTATTAGTTTGATAATACTTGTTTAAAAAAAAAAGTATTGTGTTATTTTTTTATTAAATGATGCAGTTATTAGAGTACCGCAGTTCAAGTACCTGGGTCATTGGGTCACCGAGGCCCTCACAGACGATGTGGATGAAGAGGGAACGCAGGGCATTGTCGGTCAGAGCTAATATGCTGGCCTGTAGGTTTGCACGATGCACTGCACAGGTGAAAAAAACTTTATTTAAGGCGTTTTGTCTTTGGAATGGACACTGACTGTTCCTTCATGGAGCACTTGACATAACTCCATGTAATTAAGCTGCGCTTGCCGCGTTCAGTTCATGGATGGGTGAGCGTTTATTACACATCAATACACCTCCGTGCCTCGAAAAGCACGTTGAGCCGTCGCCATGCCGGTCCCAGACGTCATAGGAATGCCTACAACAGTCATTACGGGTAGACAGAAGCCCGAAAATCTGACAACCGGTCTAACCTTAGGATATCAGCATTGCCTAGTAACTGGGTTGCAGAGGTCTGATGGCACTCGCTATGTGCAAAACTCTGGTATTCAGCCGCATACATAAGATTATAATAAACTACTTATTTATTGCTTTTATTTAGTAGTATTTTAATCATATTTATTGTACGTATGTAATCTATTTATTTATTTGTGTCGTCAATGCCCGTGGCATCACTATGGTCCTATCTGAAAACCAGCATTGCGACATTTTGTTTTTTTTAAATGTCGCAGCATTATGCTGAGGAGCCTTTTTTGGCCTCGTGCAGGTAGTTTTTATTTTTTATTGTTTTTATAAATTGTTTTTGTAACTGCCTGTGTAAGTCCAAAAGAAATATTTTTTCTTTCTTTCTTTCTTCTTTCATCTGGTTAGACTGGCAGCTGACCATAGTCAGGAAAAGGCTGCGCAGAATATCTTGAATATGAACGTAATCTCCGTAGCCTATTGATATTAGCAAAATGAAAGTGTTTTACTAGTTAAAACTACTGGTTATCGAAAGCCCGACCTTGAGGATAACGGTGCTTTGAGTACGAACAAATAAACCGGTTAATATGTAAAATTTTCGACCGAATTTGCGACTAGATTACATGTGTATGATGTTTAGAGATCAGCAAACTTAAAACAGGCTTTGCATACATTTTAATAAATAGTTATTTGGTTATTAGCTTTCTCTGAAAATGTTAGCGGTTGTTTCAATGGCAAAATCTCATCAATCATCTATACTTACATATAATAAAATCGTAAGGAAGTAAAATCTGTATAGTGAATATTTTCCAGAAAAAATAAGTGAAAATTGTTGCAAAAACGATACAGATGTCAAAAAGAGAGTTTTTAGAATTTTTGTTTGTCTGTTTCTATGTTTGAGCTTCACGCCGAAACTACTGGAGATTTTGTTGATATTTATAGAGTATAAATTATCACGCTATTTATTATGGGGGACGAGCAATATTGCATTTCGTGCGCATTTTCCCTACAATTTGCCGCGGGCTATATGGAAATCGAAAAAAGCGATACCACATCTTGAACTTGCGTTGAAATTAAGTTTGTGAAATTAAGTGAGTTTGAAAATTATAGGAATCGGCCATTAAGCGTCGAAATATTCCTCCCATAGCTGTCATCTGGGAGCTTTTAAGCATTTAACTTCTATTTATCTTCACTGCCTATCTTAGTCGCAAGTCTCCCTTAAAGATAACACCTTAACGGAGAATATTAGAGAAATATCATACGCACAACAGTCTTATGCCTGATAAACCTACAAGATTATATAAAAAATATACCTATATGTATAAGAATTAGAATTTTATACCAAAATTTTATATAATGCTCATCTAAATGCGTTACATGCATAACAGTAAGAAGACACCAATGCAAATATTATATGAATAAAACTTTATACCTAAAAGCATTCGCATAAAAAACTTTCAACCCGTGAGCGGCGACGCCAAAATTGAGGCGCGGCAGGCACTTTCGCGGGCCGCACCTATAGTACCACCTGACTTGGGCGCGCACCGGAAATGAACTTGTATACGCGAAGTTTTGTAACGATGACATACTAGTAGCACGCGATAGGCATGAAGGCTGTAAGGAGGCTTTAGCTCAGTTACAGTTACGTAGACGGACGTATTCAACGCTAGGCAAAAAGGGGGCAGACATTATGTGTTGCTGGGGAGTTTGTTGCGCCGTTTCTTCTTCACAGCAAAAACACTAGGAACCGGTGAAGGGTGGGCGCTTTTGTGGGATGTCTATGTAATATTGACGTTAAAAAAAACTAAGTAATTCTAGTCTATTTTGAATAAATGAGTTTTGAAGTTATAGGTCTGAAAGGGTGTTATGTAAAGTATCCATAATAATGAATAACTTTTGTTCTACCACTTCCCCAAAAGTCAATACTTAAGTGAAATAGCTGTTCAAAAATTACAAAAAAAAATATGCTGAAATCTATCATATTTATAATATTTATCCTCAGCTATGATTACATTTTAGGTCATATTTGGGGTCAGGAATTAGAAGCTCCATTTTACGAATTCGTAACTAAAATAAGGACGAATGTTTTTAAAAAAAACTAAATTGAAAATAATTTTACATGGATATAAAATTGTAGAGTTTTGAAATTTTAACACTGGCTTTAAAACCGTCATCAGCAGAGATCGGAATAGGTAGAGTATATTTACCTAAACTTCGAGGAAGGAAGTAACATAGAGTGGATAATACCTCCTCTAAAATCCCGGAATAATTATAATGACATTTTAATCCCGGGATATAAAAATCACAAATTATTTATTGGACTTTATTTATAGTTACAAATTATTGATTTGAAGAATCATGTAACATTTTAAAGGGTTCCGTACTATGTAAAATGTAAAACAATGTATGTCATATGTAAGCTCTTTTAAAGCTCTTTTAATTTAATACTTTTATACAGAATATAAATAAAGTCCAATAAATAATTCGTTATTTTTAAATCCCGGGATTAAAATGTCATTATTATTATTCCAGGATTTTAGAGGAGGTATTATCCATTCTATGTTACTTCCTTCATCGAAGTTTAGGTAAATATACTCTATTCCAATCTCTGGACTCATCAGTGATACTTTAAGCGGCCTGCGGATTAGAACCCCCTTTCCGACTAACCTTGTATAAAATGATAACAGATAAAATGTAGAAATCAAAACTTTTTTTGGCAACAGATGCCATTTTCGCGTGTGCATAAAAACTTGCACATGGTGTTTGTTGACCTCGAGAAGGCATACGACCGGGTGCCTCGTGAGGTTTTGTGGTGGGCCCTTAAGGAGAAAGGTGTGCCTGGGAAGTATGTGCAGTTGATTCGAGCAATGTACAGTCGTTGCAGTACCCAAGTCCGGTCTACAGTGGGTACTACTGGCAGCTTCAATGTGGCTGTCGGCTTGCATCAGGGGTCGGTCCTCAGCCCCCTTCCTGGTAATAATGGAAGCTTTGACGGCGGACATCCAAGAAGAGGCTCCCTGGTGGATGCTGTTTGCCGATGACATTGTGCTGGTTGCAGAGTGTGGCTTAGAGGTCCAGAGCAGATTGGTGGCAAAGACTGGAGTGGCCTGAAATTGAGCAGAACCAAAACAGAGTACTTGTTTTGCGATTTTGGCGGTCTCTCTAGTCCTGTGCCAATATCTCTCGACGGAACGCCCATACCGACCTGCTCTTTTCTTTTTCCTTGTCCTGCGACTTTCGGTACCTCGGGTCGCTCGTCCAAGGGGATGGCGGAGTAGACCGAGGCGTAACGCACCGGATCAACTCAGGACGAGTAGTTGGATTCAAAATTTCCCATTTCATCTTGGAGCCAAGCTTGGACTCAAACTTGAGTCCAATGTGTGGCCGCGGTATAAGATGAACTAGCAAGTTTTTACGATTCGGTAGGTTTCAAAATCAAACTAAGCCATAAGTCTACAAAAATTGAATATCTAATCGCTTTCTGAACTTCCTATCGAGTTTCTAATATTTTTACAATCTTAATTAAAGCTAAATATATAATATGTATACATATATTCGGTTCGTATAATTACATTGCATTATTAGAGTAATAAATTATATTTCTAGAGTGAAAGCCTGATGCGTGAGGTAATAAAACTATATGTATTTAATTAAATATTGATACATAATGATGATATACATAATCTTTTGATAGCCGTGTGATTCTCGGCTAAGGATCCGCCTACTAAACTTGTTGGTTATGAAATTATATTCCCATGACATGATTTAGTGCAGCTATCTACAGGATGTAAATAAATTTATATAATTCTTTAAAACCTCGTGATCTATAACTGGTATAGATTTACTCTGCACGGGTTTTATTTAGAAATAAGTAGGAAAAATTTTTTTTGTTTTTTCTTTCTCCTTTTTTTTCTTTGTTTATTTGGAACTTTTGAACACAGTTCATGTCAGTTCCATCATATATCTTAGACTAAATCACATAAAAAAAAACAAATATTTAATCACAATTTACCAGCATACTATCTTTAAAAATTAACTAATGCATTAATCATCATATTCTCGCGGGGGTACTCCCTTAATTCTCCTAAAATTTTTTGTCCGAAAATCATTATACATAACACGTTTGCTATAAACTACAGTAACCATAATGTTCAAAATCCCGAAATTTTGTTTAACATAATTATCTTTAGTTCTAAAAGTATTCTGTCATAATATCGAGTACCATAATAACTGAATCTCCTAATTTTACGTGACCTAAAGTCATATGTCCTAAGTATTGTCTTAAATAATGTATATTATTCCGAATGTGCATTTATAATAATGTTTTTAGTCCTAAAACATTTGTTAAAAATCAGGTTTTAGTGACAGAAACGAATTGCTGTAAATCCGACTCCACGTAGTCTTTTCTGCTCTACCCCTAGAGTGTAATTTAAAATCGCGTAGGCGCGGAGGGGCGAGGCGGGCCGTGAGTTGAGGAGCAGGTGGTTGTAACACTCGCCGCCGCGGCTGAGGCGAAGCCGAAGCTGCGGTGGTGAGCGTTAAACCCATCTGCGACGATAAACTCGCGTGGGACCGCCGGAGCCCCGCAGCGCCGGAGCCGTGACAGAAACCATGCCTGCTGCATGTTGCATGCTTGCTTGCATGCTGCATGCTGCGTGCTTGCTTGCATGCTGCGTGCTTGCTTGCATGCTGCGTGCTTGTTTGCATGCTGCGTGCTTGCTTGCATGCTGCGTGCTTGCTTGCATGCTTACAAAAACCACATGTTTACAATTAACTGCTTTATTGAGTACATGTATAATATATTTATTTATGAATAATAAAAATGCAATATCAGATATTTTTAATGAATTTAGGACTTAAAACTTTTATTGAAAACGGTTTTATGTCTTTTGTATATTATTGATTGTAATATTTATGACAAACAGATTTAGGACATATTATATTTAGGGATTTCAATTTTATGGCATGTGATATTATGTGATATTAAGTTCGGGTAATTTATCATTCGGACAAATGATGATTAGGACAAAAAAAGTTATGGCACGTTAAATTATGGATAAAAAAGTTAGGTAATACAATAGAGAACCCTCGCGGGACATAGGTCTTGCTAAAAATATATTAAATATACCTAAGTCTAACCTATTTATGTATGAGTGTATTTATTTGTGTATGTAAAAGCTGTTTTGTACGTAACACCAACATAACGTGTGTATATGTTACGGGTAAAGCCCGAATGGCGGGTACACCTAGGTTTAACCGGGTACAACTGGGTGCAACCAGTAGCAGTTGGGTAGAACTAGGCGTAGCTTAAGTCAACGGAGCGCGGAGCCCCGCTGTGCGGGGCTCCTATGACTTAAGCTGCAGCTGCTTAAGTCTGCAGGGTTTAAAGTAACCTAACACGAAGGGAATGACGGGGGCTTTGTTCGCTCACTTCGCTCGCTCACTCTAGCCCCCGTTATCCCCTTCGAACCTAACTTATCCGTGTCGGGGTTCCCCTTAACCACCGGTGTGCGGGTACACCTAATTCTATCCGCTATGATGAAGGGTAAACTTAGTTCTAACCGAAGATAAGTAGGATACATCTAAGTTTAACCGCATGTGGCCGGCTGCACCTAGTTGTACCCGGATAAACCTAGGTGTAACCGCCATTCGGCCTTTACCCGTAACATATACATTAGTTATACACATAATACGCCACTTAGAATTTCCATACATCTTTTATTTCTTATAAGTACCCAAGCAAAAGTTTTGTTATTGTTACGTGAGAAAGCAGCTTGGAACGAAAATTTGCATAAATAATGTTGGAGATGCACAGGGATTTTTATCCGAAATATCATCGGTGTCCGCCATGTTGCATGTGGTTGAGTAGAATCAGTGCGCCTGGCGCGGTCGGGCCAGGATGTCAAATGTGTTGTGTCACTAAACGTGGATACAGACTTTGCAAGGCACGCGCTGGGAACGGCGCACAACGAATGCCTCTGCGTGAGGCGTGAGTGTCGAAAAAATATACCAATATAATGCTCGGATCGAGCCAACGCGTGCGAAGCAAATGCCTCGTTTATCTGTCTTCATGTTTGTGGCGAGGCATGTGCTACGCACAGGCGCTGTTTCATTTTCTCAGTCGAGGCGTGAGTGGATATCGTACGCGGCGCACACCTCGAATGTGCATGTGCGACTACGTCCACACTTAATGTAATGCTCGCACTGAGGCTCTTTGATTTTGAAGCGTTTGCCGACATACCCTGGCTCGCCCTCGCACGTGCGTAGCTCATGCCTCGCCACGAATATGAAGGTACACACCTTGCGAGGCATTTGTTGTGCGCCATTCGCGGCGCATGCCTCGCAAAGTCTGTATCCGCCTTAACACACTAGTCTCACCTCGGCGTCTGACAGATGTCGAACGTCACATGCGACAGTTCATTTGAGAACTTTGGATAGAACTACTGACTCAATGACAGCTATTATCGATTTGAATAATCGACCAGAGTATCTCAAACACAAATAGATGGCGACACTAGTACGTAAACAAGCCGTTCACGCCAATTAGAATTCCCATTCATATTTTATTCCTTATAAGTACCCAAGCAAAAGTTTTGTTATTGTTACGTGAGAAAGCAGCTTCTAACGAAGTTTTGCATAAATAAATAATGGATCAAAAGTTATGAAACTTTTGAAGTCATATACTTACGTACTATAATTGTAATATGAGACTTACATGATTTATAAGCGGCTTATACATCTTAGTTTTATTTTAAGTTTTGTAGATATTTTTTGTACAACTTGACTAGTTAGTCGCTTTAAATCCAAAAACGATGAACTTTGTTTATCATTCTGTACAACTTTTACAATCGGACAAACTCTAAATTCGTGAAAAAAATAAACTACTGGAACAGCTGATTTTGTTTCACTAATTCAAACTCAAACTCAATACTCGTTTATTAAAAATAGACTAGAATTATTTAGTTCTTTTTGAACGTCAATTTTACATAAGACAGCCCCCAAAAATGCCCAACCTCCACCAGTGGTCTCGAACGTCATAGAGCGAGATCGGTAGAGTTGCCAGCTAAAATCGGTATATTTGTACCCAAAATCGGTATTTGACAAAAAAATACAATATTCAATCAAATTCGTTTATTTATTGAAAAAAAAACTTACAGACTAATTCATAACAATCACTCTTTGGCCATAGCCGCGGTCATCTTCGAATTAATTTCAAAATCATAACAATTGGCTGTATTAAAGAGTCGTTTTGCATGTAATAGACCAGTGATTGATTCAGTAGACAGCCTATTTCGCTGTTTCGTTTGCAAAAGATTAATAAGTGAAAATGTGCGTAAAATCGGAAGAACCTCCTATTCTCAAAAATCGTGAGAAATTGTTTACATTTCGGTATTTCGGTAGAAGCGGTAGAAATCGGTACCATATCGGTAGAAATACCGAAAAATCGGTAGGTTCGAGACCACTGACCTCCACTTCCTAGTGTTTATGCTGTGAAAAAGAAACTTTGTTAAAAATTACAAGTTTGTTCCATACAAAAATTTGTACTAAAATATGAGCAGATTTCATGTGGATATAAATAATAATAATAAATAATAAATTCATTTATTCAGGTAATTTACACCCATTAATTACAAATAAAATCAAACAATAAAATAAAATGAATGAAATAAAAATACAATATAGGTAAATACATTAAAATATTCGTCCCGGCATTGGTACAGCCACATGTCTTTCGGAACAATGCTGGATGAAAGGACAATCCAGCCTTCCCCCAATCATCGCCAACACGGTGTTGGAGCTGGCCCGTACTCTGCGCACCAAGGACGCGGCGCGCTTACGCATAGTTGTATGAAAGCAGTCAGTGTGCGCTTCTGCGAACATACCCGAGGCGCTGCAGTATCGGGGCAGCCCCATCACCGCCCTGAACGCGTTATTAAATTGGACGCGTATGGCGCCTAAACTTCTATTAGTATAATGCGCCCACAGGCTGCACGTGTAGAGCGATGTACAGTACGCTCTAAAAAGCGTAACCTCTACCTCGCCTGAGCATCGTGCAAATCTGCGGGCGATCATATTTGCTCTAACAGACAACGCCCTTCGCTCCCGTTCCATATCTGCCTGATCCTTGAGGTCGACAGTCAAAACATGCCCCAGGTATTTGAATTGTTCAACTCTTTCCGGAGGAACACCATTGAGTTTAACTGGTGGTATGCCCCCGTGACATCTTGCACTGGCGGTCTCGAAGATCATACACTGACTCTTTTTTACATTATACAACAATCCGTGGCCAGAAGCATATTCCTCGCATGTCTTCACCAGCTTCCTCAGTCCACAGACCGACGCGCTCAGCAGCACCATGTCGTCAGCGTAACTTAGATTATTAACACAAACACCGTCAATGTGGCAGCCGACATGCTGACTGCTGAGCGCTAATATCAGCCCGTTTATGTACAAATTAAACAGGGTAGGTGATGTTAAGCCGCCCTGCCTGACTCCACACTCAAGCCGATACGGATCTGACATTGCCCCCGCCCACCTGACACTATTGGACTGGTGCGCATACCAGTACTGGAACATGGTAATGAGTTCCTGCGGCAAATCTATGCTCCTCAGCTTGCTCCACAGCAGGTCATACACTACAAGGTCGAAAGCCTTGGATAAGTCAAGGAAGCACGCATACACGGGCGTCTTGCGACCTGTGTAGTATCTGATGGTATGCTTCAGACACAGTATAGCACTCTCGGTAGACAGCCGGGGACGAAACCCGAATTGGTTATCATGCAGTGTTACATAACTATTCAACTGTGTGTTAAGCAAACCATCAAATACTTTAGCAGTGACAGTGGCAAGAGAAATAGGCCTATAGTTGCTCTTATCAGTAAGGTCACCTGTTTTGTTCTTCACTATAGGCACTACTACTGTTTTCATAAAGTCAGCTGGCAAGTAGGAATGACTCACGCACAGCGAGTAAAACATAGCCAAGACCCTAGCGATGTGAGGCCCAGCGTGCTGCAAGTGCTCAATGCTGAGTCCATCATGGCCCGGGGACTTACCTCGCGAGATAAACCCTATGGCTTTAGTTACATCCTTTGCTAGGAAGGTAGTCCCTACCTCTTGGTTGTTTATGTCAGCATTGAGCACCTCCGTCACTGTACCCAACTGAGACTTCACAGAAAAATGATTCTTAAAATGATTCGCAATCTCCTCCGGATCATTCATACCATCGACGCTCACAGGAAGGCCAGGTAGTACATTAAATTTACTAGTACTCTGCCAGAAACCGCGGAAGTCCCCTTTGCTATGTTTTACAGCTAGAGCGTCCATTCTTATTTGGTCCTGATGATTTTGACACCATTTTAATCGAGACTTGAACACTCTTCTGCTATCGCACATTTCTTTGTATAGAAATCCCGACTTGGGCCTACCACATAACACCCAATCATCGAACTTAGATTTGACCACCCTGTGAGCCCCGCTAATATGCTTATTCCATCCCGCTATACGCGGGCCACCCCTGCCCTTCCTCGTGCTTCCCCGACTCACCACTGCCGCGTCACGGAGGGCAGTCACAATGTTAAAGTAAAGCGTTTCCAGAACACGCCTGTGGCCACGGTCACTACAAAAACAATCAGCGCATTTTACACACTCAGAGGGAAAGTCAATCACTCTTAGCCGCTTATGACACTCTTTGGTATACATCGATACTTGAATATAAAGCGACTTACCAGTCATGCTGTACAACTGTCAATGCTGTCGTCTATAACATGGATGCTTATGCAGACATAATTCTCATACGCACGACCACTGAATCCCGGAAAAACTATCTGCAGGCGAGGTCCAAAATATTTACTGCAGGAATCAAATCTGCGACCCGTAGTAAAATCATGCAATTAGCCTCTGCGACAATCCTCCTCCCCCTAGTCTTTTCTCAACTACGTTCGGGTCAGTTTTCAGTCTAACCATATGCGACTGCATACCAGTATTTTACACGGAGCGACTGACATCAGACCTCCGCAACCCAATTACTGGGTAATGCCGATATCCTAAGATTCGACCGGTTGTCAGACTTTCGGGCTTCTGACTACCCGTAATGACTGTCATAGGTATTCATATGACACCCGGGACCGACGGTTCAACGTACTCTCCGAGGCACGGAACAGGCCCCGATGTGCAACAAATGTCACCCATCCACGGGCTGTCCTGAGCAAGCGCAGCTTAACCTTGCAAATTATGTGGTCTGGCCATGAACCCCTCAGCCTCTGCGAAAATAAGGTAAAATCTTAAAATGAATGCAAGAGAGTCTGAATTCGCACTGTCAACGATGCCAGTCCCCATTTCTAACTTTTGAAATACCTGTACGGGTCAAATTTGATTATCACTTGCGCTGAAGGTGAAAGAAAACATCGTGAGGAAACCAGCACAACTGAGAGTGCTCCAATAAGTTCTGAATGGTGTGTGTAGTCTGCCAACCTGCACCTGGCCAGCATGGTGGGTGAAGACCTAAACCCTTCTCATTCTGAGAATAGGCCCATGCCGAGCAGTGTAACAGTAATGAGCTGATTATGCTATGCTTAATTAAAAGACTGCCTCGTTGGTCTAGTGGTTGCAAGCGCGACTGCTGAGCGTGAGCAGGTCGGATAAAGTAAGATGCCCCGGGCGTCGGGAGACGCAGGGCGATTCCCGGCCAGAGTGGGCGCGGGCCTGCGGACGACGAGCGTTGGGTGGCTCGCCGTCTAATCAGAACCAAGCCCGGGTCGGCGCGTTGTGTTCCACGTAGCCCGCTAGGACCAGTGTCTGCCAGGGTTGCGGAATTTGTTCGAAAGACCTACCGCGGCCCTGGAACGCAAAGGGTATTAGGAGGAACACGGATGGGTTTTAGTCAGTAAGAGTCTGACACTCCCTTCCGCTCCGCCCAGAGCGGAAGAAGTCATTTGATGATTTAACAGCCTTAAAGTCGGATAAAGTGTTATTGTGTTTTTCCTTAAAAGAATTTGACGGTAGCAGCCCGGAGTTTGAATATGTGACCGGTTGATGGCAATAGGTTAACCCGAGGGTGTACTATACACCTCTGCTCAACCCTTTGGGAAATACAGGCGTGATGTTACGTTTATTAAAAGAAAAACGTTGTTAATGAGGTACCGAAAATCTATAAGCAAAGTTGGAATAAGTTTTTTTATTTAACCTTCTTCGTCCCACTGCTGGGAAAAAGGTCTCCTCCACAGCCTTCCACTCATCTCTATGCATTGCTTTCTCTGGGCAATCTCCAATAAACGACTCTAAGTCATCACGCCTTCGTTTCGTAGGCCTCCATCGGTGACAACACCCGTCTTCCAGCACCCACTGCGTGACGACTCTGGCCCATCTGTCGTTATGCATTCTGCATACATGGCCCGCCCAATCCCACTTCAGTCTTGCAGACTTACATCGACGATTCCATTTTTGGCCTAGGTTAGGTCGGGTAAAAGTTAAACTAAAGAAGATACTAGACCACAAACAAGTTAGCAATTTATTCTAGTTACGTGTGAAAAGCTAAGGATTTCTACAAGCGGAACACATCCGCATGGCTTTCCACGCAAACATCCTAAACGTATGTCGCATGCGTGTGTCGCGGTCTTATTCTGTTAGGGTTTATTATTTTGCAAAGTGATTATTATAACTGATTTATACATAAGCTTGTTGAATTTATATCTTTTATGTTTTATTGCAATGAGGAGCTCGTGGCTAAATAATTACAGCCGCATAGACCGATCTTCCGGGTTAAGCCACGTTTGTCGAGGTTGGTCTGTGGATGGGTGACCATTTACCATAGCGAGTTTCCTCCGTGCCTCGGAAAGCACGTAAAGCCGTTGGTCCCGGCTGTCATTTATAGATCGTTGACAGTCGTTACTGTTGGTCAGAAGCCAGAAAGTCTGACAACCAGTCTTACCAAGAGTATCGTATTACCCAGTTACTGGGTTGTGGAGGTCTGATAGGCAGTCGCTCCATGTAAAATACTGATATTCAGCTGCATCCGGTTCGACTGGAAGCCGACCCCAACATAGTTGGGAAAAGGCTAGGCAGATGATGTTTTATTGCAATGGAGTGTAGAAGGTACGGGTGCCAGTGGTACCGTCCGCGAGGCCTAAGCTGGGGGTCTACTTCCTAAGCACGAAGTCCGTGCTTTCGGCCTTAATTACGAGCGTTTCCTACTCCCTATCACCTACGGACATACGATTATTTCGGGACCCGAACTAAGAATGAATGACAACGCGATTTGACCGTTGTCCCTACTACCGGTGTGTTTATGCCCGTCCGAAAAGTTGAACTTGACACTTGTTTTGTTCACTCCTACGTTTCGGGCTACTTTCGGACGGGTGACTAACTTCGTTGACAGACTTAGGGAGTAGGCCCCTTGAGCTTTGCATTTGAGTGAGAATGAATGTAGACGCGTGCTTTGCTTGGTTTAAACCGGTTCATACTGCTTTTTGGCAATCGATTCTATGTGCACTTACACAAATGCAAAGCTCAGCTTGCGCCTCGCCAGTTGTACAATGTTTGTCATTAGTACAGGTAACAACGTTAAAGTAGTAAAATCGATGGCAGTCGCTTATTTTCGCGCCACTCACCCTTATTGCGTCAGTGGTAAGATTATGTTTTACTGCCAGGCGGAGTCTTGTGCCTGGCGGGCTACTGCCCAACGGTTGATGTTGGGAAGTTGTATATATACTATCTGCGTGTTAAATCTTGATTGCGCGATGTAGGATAGTTCGCATGTGGCGAGATAGATGCCGCCACACTAATAAACATTCGTAGTCTTGAAGTTGCATTCAGTTCGGAAATGATCGGTTTTACGAAGCTTGCCGATGCGAAAGTTTGTTTTTTAATTGTAAAATAATTTTGTAGGGCATTGTAACGTTGTTTTTCGGAAACCAACATTATTATTATAATTGATAAGGTTTGTCACGAACAACGATATTGTTGGCTCATTTTTACCGAAAATCATAAGGCAATATAAGTTTCTAAGGGATTTTAATTTATTACATAATTAAATGCATGCATTATCTACATCATCGAACTTTACTGTAGGTATAACTTACAATAGGTATGTATTATTCATTATAATATTATTACATATTATGTATATTCATAGCGAAATTCAAAATCAATATCCATATATACCTAATTTCATTCTAACATTTTGATTCTGATATTTTAGAAGTAAATCGTTTTTAATTTCAATATTATGTGCATATTATTCACTTGATTATTCACATAATTATTGTAATTTGTACAGCGAATTATGAAATATTACTCAAATAGTTTTTAGAAATACGTACGAAGTATGGTTACGATTATTTCTTTACTACCAACTATTCTCTTAAAAAAATCGTTTTTCAAGTTCGCTATGTGTAATTATTATATTATTATGTACCTACGTGACTACAAAATAAGTGTCTTGATATTAAAAGCATTATCAATTCCCTAATTCTCAGTTCGCTCTTCAACACATCTTTAAACCCAACTTAGCTACCTTAACAATATCGCTTCGCAATACAGAATAGTTCTTTTGTCAAGAAGGCAAATAAGTTGTCCAGGTACGCACTTCACATCCGGTTTTATGTACAGTCAGTGAATGAAGAATGTAGCCCACACAGCAGTTGAAGCTCAACCTATGAATATTATTTATAGCTTTTGCTTTGACTTTGAGTTGGATTATATTAAACAGCTGCCTGCCTCGTTGGTTTATTGGTTGCAAGCGCGACTGCGGAGTACATGGTCTTGGGTTTGATCCCCAGGTCGGGCAAAGTGTTATTGGGCTTTTCCATGCTGAATTTTTCAGTAGCAGCCCGGAGTCTGGACTCGTGCCCGGTTGGCAATAGACTCGCCCCATATTACATGGGACTTAAACATAACGGAGAAATATGGATGTACTATACACCACTGCCCAACCCTTCAGGGAATACAGGCGTGATGTTATTTATTATATATTATTTATTATTAGCCTGTACTGTCCCACTGCTATGCAGAAGCCTCCCTCCATTCCTTCCACTTGTCGCAATTCTGTGCAGCTTCCAAACCTCAAGAAAGGCATCCAACTGGTCCCGCCACCTTCTCCGCGGTCTGCCGCGACCCCGTCTCGCTGTCTCAGGGCTCCTTAATTGTGCTATACGGGCCCACAGCTCATTTGGCATACGGCAGACATGCCCTGCCCAGTCTCACTTCAGCTGGGCGGCCTTTTCAGTCACGTCGACAATTTGAGTTTTGGAGCGCAATATTGTATTAATAAACAGCCTGTGACAAAATAAATTTTTGATGGCATTTGCTACTGAAAAGACTTTGCAACAGGTTTTTTTTTCGTTCTATCAAGCCTTTGCCCAACTATGTTGGGGTCAGCTTCCAGTCTAACCAGATGCAGCTGAATACCAGTATTTTACACGGAGCGACTGCCATCAGACCTCTGCAACCCAGTTACTGGACAATGCCGAAATCCTAAGGTTTGACCGGTTGTCAGACTTTCGGGTTTCTGAACACCAGTAACGACTGTCATAGGTATTCGTTTGACACCCGGGACCGACTGTTTAACGTGTTCTCCGAGGCACAGAGGGGTCTCAACGTTTAATGAACGGACACCCATCCATCCATGGAGGCAAGCGTAACTTAACCTCGCAAATCGTGTAGTCGGTTGCTTTTTTAAGCTCGATATCCTCTACCCTGGGTTTTTTTCTATCGGCCTCTTACCGACTTAACTCTTAACCACGACCGGGATTACGAGATTTAATGTTGCTTTCACCAGAACAGGAACAGTGCAACACGAACTTGCATCGGCCTAGTGTGGTAAGATGAGTTGATGAGCAACACGTTCCGCCTCTAGCCGCAAGCGCAAACGTAGGTTCATGCGCTTCGCCCGCGAGTTAGTCGCCATCATTGTCATCATTAAAATTCAGGATCTATATGGTCAACGATAAATCTAATCGATCCTGACTTGCATTTTTACGATACGGTAACGTAAATTTGCACGTTATATCACCGTGCCGCGTTACCGCACCATTCTACGTTGACGACGTGGTAACGTGAAGATGTGGATAGGCCCTTAGATGAGATAAGGGCAGGCAGGTGATGATGATGATGATAATTATAACAAATATCCGATTGTACTTTAAATTATTTAAAAGAGTATCCATATAGTTTCTTGCCGGCTACTGTCTTACTTTTTTGGAACCGTGCAACTAAATTGTCGAGACGTTTCTTAAGTGCACATAATATGTGTATTCGAAAACTTCTAGTCTTGAATCCCTTATTAAATGCAATTAGATTATTAGCTAAATTAGTATCGTCTGACAGCTAAACTGTTTATCAGGCTGACGGTACAGCTTATTATTACATTTGAACGGCATATCGGCATACTGCCCCCATACCGTTCCAGTGACAGCCGAGATAAATGCTACTAAATACATATTAGCTATCTCAAGACCGTCTTATGGGGTCGATGTTGAACAAGTATATGATTTAAGCGCAATTCAGATTATGCTATACTATATCGCTATACACCGTGAGCCCGAAGTACCCGAAAGATTTTAACTGTGCCTTTCTGATGGTATAATGATTCAAATTTTATATCAACAAAAGTCCAATTCAGACATTTTTTTTCTGATCATTATCAATCAATTAACGTTAGTACTTCCTTGTAAATAATACTTTCGGTTGAAATGGCAACATATATAAATTATCGTGTGAGTGGATAAGAAACTTCTCAGTTCACAACCCTCCCCGACAAATAAGACGTACGGCGAGTGGGGTATGGTATGATAAAATTCGTAACGCCGCGTTCATAGGGGTTGTTGCTATAGAGATTTTTCGAATTGTTAATTTCCGTAAATAATGCAATAAATCGTCATGCTCACTAAAATGTCCTGCTGACGGTGGCGTCGCGCATCCGATCGTTGAGTTCCCTGCAACATGGTTGAGCTGAGCGATGCGGATGTGCACGTTTTATGCTCGTGAACGGGTGCCGTCTGTCGGGACTGGTCAGCTCTTAACTGCTATGGCAATCCCAAAAGGCGTATTTTTCTATTTGCTAGGTAGTCTTACATGAGTTTATTTCTTACTTTAACCTGCATTATTCTCACTGTTTTTCTCACGATACTGTAGTGAAATTGTCATGATCTATTATTTAAAAAGAGTATCCATCCCACCTGGGACAGTAAATGTTCATGACTGTACTCCAATAGTGCACCCATGGACAGTCCTCGGTTGTTGCCTCATCCCGTTTTAGATTAAGGTTCTCAAAGGGGCATCTGCGCTTTGGACCTGTGTCCCCCGTATGCTTTCCAAAGGACCGAACATCTTCCACACGGAAAATGAGCCGTGAATATAAAGAGATACAAATTAGAATAAAATGACTATACTTTAAATATGACGAGAGTAAAAAAGTACTCTTTTAAATATTTATTAGTAAAGAGGCTGATTCGATTTTGACGAAATGAAAGAAACCAAATAATTGAATTAACAGTGCTGCCAGCTGTTTTTTTGTGCGGTAATTAATTAATGACAGTTACTATCTTTAGTCTGTGATTTAAATCACAAGATGGCTTTTTGACGGTTTGTTTATTTCTTTGCACAAAATAAGTGATTTATTATATTCATTATTCATATATTTGTATTTAGTTAATTTTAATAAATGATAACAGTAAACTAGACTGGTAAATATCGATTTCTTGAAAAAATAGATTGAAAAGAACACTACGATTTCAATTTTGTTTTTGGGCTTGTCCCAGTGCTTGATGCCTATAAAAATATTTATAACACGGAACTAAACTTAATGAAAATTGTCACAAGAAACATGGAGGAGGCATGTTAGAAACAATAAAAATATGCTGAATACTATTTTATGAATATTTTGACGGTGCTAGTCAATCTATAATATTATAATTGATACTAAAATCTTCCTAAATTAAAGATACCATTTATGCTGGTTTCACAATCTTGTATTTGCTGGGTTACATCTGGTATTGTTACTTGAGTTGAATAGAGGCATGAGAAGAGCCTCCACGAGTGACGATACTTAAGTACGTCCGGCGCACCCTGGGCAGTCAGCCCTGCTACCAACCTTGCTGACTGGCTAATCTTTTCACCACAGCATGAGCTATTTTCGTATAGCTGGTGCTGACACGAGAGAAGTAGAAGAAGAGGCCTTTAAGTTGAGAATAATTTCATAGCTTATCTTCTGATTTGTAAAGAGATACTCGGGTTAAAACATGGCCAGATGATTCTTATGGATTTTGTATTTTTATAAAAGCTGTTTTCATAAATTTTTTTACAAAACTTTTTTGTTATAGATACTGACTATTAAGCATTGATATTTCTACTAGATTAAGAACCGATTTTTCAATCGTCAGATAACTTTAATCTGAGGAATAAATATGGCACTTTGACATATTTTCTATACAAAAACTGTCAAGACGTCAAAATTGTTCCTCAGATAAAAATTATCTGGCGATTGAAAAATCGGTTCTAAATATCATTTTCATCGTGGACAAAGTAAGTATACTCGGGGTTATAGAGCAGATTTTACATTAAGGCACATATGAAACCACAATTTCTTGTCGTCATTGGCGATTATGTTGGCTAAATTCATGTTAGTGGTCACGTTTGTGCGCTGTGCCCGTTTAAGATCGATGCGTTTTTAGCATAAGGATGATCATTCTTACAATAGTTTCGATAAAATCGACTCAGACTAGTGGGGTGGTTACGAGCGCTGTACAAATTTCGTTTCTGCCCTATAAAGGGTTAAATTCGACTTTTTCAAATTCTCTAACTAAAAATAATTTTGTTGAGCAAGTTACAAATGTATCGCTTCGAAAGTGTTATATTTAAATAATCGTTTCGTTGAAAATCTGCCTTGTTTAAACGAAATATTGAATTTTCTCATGTGAATCGGTTATTCAATCTATTTGAATAATACAAAATCAATCTACAAGGTCAAGATAATTAAGGGGATCTTGAATAAAGTTCAAAGGCAACAAATTCTCACCATTATTATCTAAATTCTCATAACTCCGATACATTCTCACTTAATTATCGTGCTCTGAGAAAGTTTTTAAAATAATTAATTGTTTTTCAAAGTGCCAATAATTTTTGTAGACTTTCTAAGAATTTTAAGCCAAAGTGTTAAACTAACCGATCGTGTTAGAAACACCACCCTGTGCTCCATAACACAAGTAGAAGATGTTGGAGAAAAACAGCCAGGTTGAAGAGGGAGTGGGCCGGTCTTGTAGCTCGAATGACAGATGAGCAAAGATCGTCAATCGTTATCTTATTATACAGTGATTTTCTTTGGAATATGTTTTGATGACAATGAACCATCTCAGTTGTTTTAATTTATATACTCGGGAGCAAATAAATCGAGCCACTTCTATTTTTCACGTAGATATAATTGTTATTATTTTTGGTATTATGGAACAGATCAATTTTAAACATAATATCGCCTAAAAGGTAATTTTAT
Organism: Amphipyra tragopoginis; assembly: GCA_905220435.1. Taxonomy (NCBI): domain Eukaryota; kingdom Metazoa; phylum Arthropoda; class Insecta; order Lepidoptera; family Noctuidae; genus Amphipyra; species Amphipyra tragopoginis. Next base: position 21,625,595 of record HG992014.1, read on the forward strand.
AAACTTTACAGTGAGTTTTTTGTATTTTGAATATAATTCATGAAACCAAAACTAATAACCAGGACACGTGAAAAAAGGAGTGGCTCGATTTCTTTGCTCCCAAGTGTAGTTTAGCGTCCTTCTCTACCTTTTGTAAATGTGAGAACTTTATAGACTTGCTAGATCCCTGGATACCTATATTATTTGTGACCATGTTTTTCATAATTTTAGTTTTGTGAGATTTTCGCACTTTAGTCTACATTGCTCTCTCATAACTATTCTAAATCATAACTGTACTTACTCAAATTGATAAAGATAATAATATGGATTTAAAAAAAGTAACCATGTAGTGTCTTGCTGAGTTTTCTCCATAGAAAACGACTAATTGGAACCGTGCACCTAAAATCAACTTTTTGTAAGCGCCTGTAATGGTTCACATGAAATTAAAAAAAAAAAATTTTGATTTTCATTCACTGGTTGCTTAATGGAGGACATCGTCGTCGAGGTCCACTGTGACGTAGTTGGCGTGACGATCTAGACGTGTTTGCGGACCTGGCATGGTCAGAAACGGCACAAAATAGACATGTTTGGAAGACAAAAGGGAAGGCCTTTAATTGGCAGTGAGAAAGTGAAAAGCGTGCAAAAAAAAGTGTATGCTAGTATTGGGAGTGTGTTTCCTTCAAATTATTACCTAACCTAAAAATATACAAATACAATATTAAGCTTTAATTTTGCCCTGCTACATCGCTAGTTTGGATGCAGTATGCAGCACCACCCTCTGGCATGCACATGCAGAAGGAGTGCATGCAACATGCAACTGATCCAATACAATGTATTGGTTGTATTTGCATGTTTCTTGATTCCATAATTAATATTACCTAACCATTATTATCTCCTGTATTCATCTAGATTCTTATTGTTAACATTTTTAAATATAAATCTATAAAAATATATTTTAAAATATAATTAAAAATAGAGGTCCACCGGTATTGCGAGCAGGGTCCCAGCTACCGGTAGTTAGGGCTCCAGAGACAGGAACCTCCTCATAATACGCGCCGTGTCGAGGAGAACTGCTTTCTGTATCAGGCCCTTGATCCAACCTCCTAACGAGAGCCTCTTGAGGTGTTGTTCGAGGCTCTTGGCCATTAGGCCATTGGCCGTTACAACTATCGGCACAATGGTTGCCGAATCCACATCCCACATGTTGACAACCTCGTGTGCTAAGTCAAGACATTTGATTTGTTTATCTTTCTCAGCTTTCACGAGGTTCATCATGCGGGATTACCTAACCATTATTATTAGCCCTTCTTGTGATTGTAGTTAAATGTGACGTAAGGACTTTAAGGAACATACGGATAGCCTAATTTTGTCTCTAAACTTTACAATAGCCAACATTTGCATTTCACCACATATCCATAGCGATAACGAAAAGAATGTTTTTAAACTTTCGCGATTTGTACACATCATAAAAATACAGATTCGAGTCTAGTCGCGTAAAAACTTAAAAATGCACTAAATACCTTTTTTATCCCGACGTTTCGGCCGAATTGCACCGGCCGTGGTCACGGGTAGACTGAAGTTGCGGAGCAGTTGTCATCTTCGTGAAGCAAAAGTATTTTCATCTACCCTCACTCGATCTTGATTTTTATTTTATTTTATTAAGTTATCGTCGGTACTTCGACACACTACACTAACGACGTCTTTACACTCGCCTAAACCTTAAAACTAAATTTAGTGCCTTTTTAAGTTTTTACGCGACTAGACCCGAATCTGTATTTTTATGATGATGAAAAGATTATTGAATACATAAATTTCGTATTTCTAGTTCCATTTAGCATAAGGTGAACAGGACTAATTTATTGGTATAATAATAAAATACCCCCAAGGCTTAAGCAGTGATATGAAATGTGATAGTATTTGGGAATATGTAATAATATTGAAGATGATTATGAAATCCGCCAAAACGCGACTTATAATACAATTTCTAACACAAACAAGAGAAAGGTAACTTATCTAACGAAGCTTTTAAAACAGATATTAGTTTTAGCGTTAGTTAATAACCTAAACATCGTTTTACTACTTGAAAATGAAAGTATATTTGAACCGGAATAAATCAATAACTTTCCTTAATGCTCAAAGTGGTTGAGGATAAAAGTAATTTCCAGCCGGGCTAACGCAGTGCGAAATAGTTTTGTTGTCGCATTATCTCTTACCGAGACGAGATAAGCTATACATTATCTCGTCTCGGCAAGAGGTAGGTATTTCCGGTCACGATCCACTAACCTCTCCCATCGTATAGCCGGTCGTCTTTTCAGACTCCGCAATCACACCGATAATTCAGCCTTCATCAAGCTGTCTCCCCCCCAATGCCCCGCCAGCAACGCCCTAACTCGAGGTCGGAGTCCCACTAGACGTCGCCCTTAGTGCTGTTGTTGCAGGTAGTCATGATGTTAGTGTAGTATAAGTAGTTAGCTTAGGTTAAGTATTATACTTCCCTAGGCTGAAGAGCCTTCAGGTCTCGCCAATAACTGCCTGGTTACGTATAAATGGTCCGCAAGGACTATCTATCTACAAGCAGTTCAATAGAAAAAAATAAAATAAAATAGAAAATAGTATAATAATGTTTTCGCTTCGTATTGTTATGATTAATGGTTACGATAAGAAATAAATACATTATTGAAAGGCAGACGCCGTTTTCTTCCGTCAATAGAAGTTATCCAGTCCACTTAACACCCCTTCCCATAGACCAGATATTTTTCACCATATTTTACAATAGTCTTGCACCCATCTGGGACGGTCCATGCCTGTACTCCAATAGGCAGCCGTGGATAGTTCCCGGTTGGTGCCCCACCCCATTTTAGATTAAAGTTCTCAAAGAGATATCCGCGCGTTGGACCTGTGTCCCCCGTATGCCTTCCAAAGGACCGGACATCTTCCGCACGGAAGATGAGCCGTGATTCCAAAGAAATACATTACTATGTTGTAAGTGCACGAAACAATGAAATCTCATAACAGTATGTTCATATCAAGCTAACAAACGCCCACGAACGTTGGTCATTTGCCTTAACTTTGTTTACAACGAATCTATTTTTGTATTCGGATGTAAGCTGTAAGCTGTGATGAACCTCGTTCGTTGACGTCCCTTGGCTTGGTGTGTACTCATTATTAAAATCACTTTCAATTAACGATCGTTTTATCAATTAATTAATCATCAAAACAAATTGTAAGTCGTCATTTAGGTAGTTACTTCAGAAGGCACCTTTTAAAGTGTTTTAAATAACATTATTATGTTTTGCACAGCTACACGAGCTTAGTAACCAAGGCTTAGTACTTATCACTTACACTTGTGCTTTGCTTGTAAACATGTTTAGTATTAGTGAAACTACAAGTGCGACTAAACAGGAGCCGATCCTAAAGCTCGTGTAAACTATGTGTTTAGGTAATCATTAATTATTTAAGTGCCGAAGATAATTATAATGTTCTCAAAGTAAACAATCTCAACAAAATTGCATTCAACATGGTTTTTAAACTTGTGAATCTTATAATTAATTGTGAATCTTATAATTAAATGACTAACAATGTAGCCGACAAAGTTATGCTGAATAATATAAGTTTGATTTTTTCAGGTACACAAATAATAAAAAATCTAATATATTTTTTATAAAAGTCGTCTTTATTTAACTTTTACGAGGATCCATCGTAAAATAAATTAAAACATCGCAACAAACAAACTGTTAACATTCTTCTCATTAAATACACATTGGTCTGTAATAAATATGACTCAAAACATACCCATACACATACAACAAAAAAATGACTAAACAAAAATAAAATTGAAATAATAATTAAAGTAAATATATAAAATATCTTTGGAACTGAAAACTTAAAATAATAACGTAAAACGTACTATCACTTAAAAAGAAAGCGACGTATACTTAGACATAATACATAAAAATACTTATATACAATAAGAAAATAGACTAAATGGTATCAGTCATGACGAAACTTAAAACAAAAATAGATATATACAGAAAAAAAACTTAGCATGTGTATCGAACGGTGGTCAATATATACAAGGAAGAAGAAGAAGAAGATTAAATTGAAGAGATTAATAAGTTAACTTTACCTAGAATAAATAATTTAATAATTTAGCTTCACGCCTGTTTGGCATGGGCGCCGTACGCCAAATCCTGGGCGTTCTGGGACCTTCCCCAACCACCGCTGCTTTCCCAGCCGTGGTGTTCCTCATGGGCGGGTTCAGACCATCCTCCACTGTTCTTCTTGGATTCAAGGAGTTTCTTGATGGCTCCGAATGCAGCGGCGATGAAAGCGATTTTACCGAGGATGTAAGCCTTGAAGACTGCGAAGGCGATGATACCGAGGAACAGAGGGATGAGAGCAGACAGTTTCAGCTTGATGAGGGCCAGGATGGGGAGGAGCTTCTTCAGCTTCTTCTTCTTGATCTTGCCACGGCCTGAAATATACATAGAAATTTTTAAGTAAAATCCTGGAAAATTTATTAAGATTGTGTTAGGTTACAAAATCTTTTGCCCCAGGATAGCACTGAAATACAGATGAACTGCCAAACTCTGAGACTTTGACTTTAAACTCAAAGTTACTAAGTTAAAAACCAAACAAGATAATTCTCAGTACAGTTCAGAATAACTGGCTAACTAGCTAACAATCAATAATGACTCTCTCAATCCCGTTAAAGTCACACATAAGTCACTAATCACATTAAAAACAAATCCATCTAACAAAGGAATTACAGTCCGTTTAATTTCTCATAGCGAGCTCCGAAGAATCTTGTTCACAAAAAACTTTTCCCACAACGTAATAATAAATGCCATGCCTTTGTAAACGTAGATATGACAATTAAAAGAAAGCTGCTTTAACTTTTGGCATTCATAGTTGAATAAATTTATAATTTCTTTGAGAAAGTCACTGCATGTATGTCACGAACTAAAGGTCAAATGTGAGATTTATTTCCATATTTTTGATGGTTTGCAAATTTTGGAATTTTGTTTAACGTTTTAGCAAGTAATAATTGATTTTTGCTGTCTATCATTTCAATTATTGCCAAAATTTAAATTATTTACTAAAAATTCAATAAAGGTTACATTAATAAATACACTTGAACTAAAACAAATCTTTTAAATGCCACTGTCAAGGAATTTCACATTCATCGAATGACTGAGGAAGCTATAAAATCCGTCCGTGAATGATTTAAGGCTAATGCTCAAGTTTATTGACAGCAAATATTACATAATTAGTGACAGGCTTCGACAGATCAATGGTCTCCAGTTACATGCCGATTTATAGATAGAAATCTCAAAGACACTGAACTTATCAAAGTACATAGAACTGGTCTCGCAAGTTCTTACATAAATAAACAGGTCGCAGTGAAAACGAAATCTGAGCGATAATTGTGTTATGTCATTCGATCTTATCTTTATGGAATATGTAAAACTGATAATAAATGATTGTTGCATGATATTATTAGTTGATCTCATTCTAGTGTTAGATAAGGCTAAAATATGTTAGCGGTAAAATCATTATTGATAATGGATCTCCGTTTTTGGAACAGCACTGAAATTATTTATATAAATAAAATGCCCGTCTGCATTGAGAAGATGAGTCCGTAAAACAGAAACCACACAACCGTTTACAAAGTATCTTTGTGAGCAAGCTCGGTCATCTGGGTGTGTTCGCAAATTCTTAGCTTATGTAAGCCGAAGGAAGGAGATTTAGCGCTTAACATAAACTTGAATTCTTTAGTGAAAGTTTTAAAGCCGTCATTGATTTCCGATGTGAAGTCTAACGATTTAGAGATTAGAATACAATTTCAAGATTATTTTTCCTTGAGAAGAGTTACTTTTAACCGAGACAGAAATCTTGAACTTTTAATTTTGACTCAGTAATTTATTATTCAAAAGAGAATTTACTTTTCAATCTTCGGACAGCAGAATACGGTTTTCAAATTTATTTTGTATTTGCAAAAGACCTTTTATTACAGTTCCGGTTTCTGTTAAGCACTGCTTAAATAATATTTTAAGAAAGTGCAAATACAATGTTGTTTGCTATTCTCTCGCGTCTAAGTGCGTATGAAAAGCACCTATTGACAAAGCACTATAGATAGACCAGTCTGTAAGAAATATCTAAAGCTTAGCCAAATATAGAAGCTAGCTATTAATACTAGTCAGTGCTTGTTCAGGTATGAATGTAAAATCGTGCGTCAACGACTAATCGTTTGGGGTTAGTGCTTGCAATTTATTTCATCCTATAAGAGAATTATATAGTGCTGTTAATGCAAACTGTAGTTCATTGTTTAAAGATCTTGCATGCATTTAATAAGTAGCGTTGATGATTTTCCCTGGGTTGATTAAAGTTCATTAAGAAAAATCTTTATTTTCTCATACTACATGAGTAACAAACTAATTGTCACAGCTTTAATTCTTCTAAAACTTTAAATTCCGTTTTAATTGTCTCTAACTATTAAATTAACGTCTCAACCTGTTTTAAGACTCTGCTAATTCCACCAGCAAAGAAACCTAATACTAGCTCAAGAAAGTGCATTATAAACAACTGTATCAAATTAACACATTACATGCTTAGATTTTATCTCAGTGCGTGGGAAAAATTTCATACATTGTGGTTTGTGTTGGATTTAGTATGCTTAATACCGTAACTAATATTTTTATTGTAGGTATGAATTGTGCTGTATCTACGGTCATGCATATTAGCTGTTGGATTAAGACGTCCAAATAATATATTTGCTGTACTAAGTTCTGTACTACTGAATGTATTTCTGCGAATTATTGTCCTTTAGAAATTTTGGGATTATTTTTAAAGTTGTCACGAAGACTTTATAGCTGTGAAGTTATATTTCTCTGATTTTTTCCAATAAATTATATGTAAAATAAACTTTTACTGAATGACAAGGAATAGTTACTTGATCGAAGTCAAGCAGTTTTCTAACTCTAGTGTTACAAGGCAATAATGTTCTAGGTTAAAAGCCTACAATAGTTTATTAATGGGTCGTAATTTACCCGCTCGGTTAACTTTTACTCAATTTAAGGCAGTTTTCACGTACTTGTTACTTCTAAACACTCCTTATTAATTCGTAACTTTGCATCAAAAACTACTTAAGTAATGTAAGTTGTATTTTTAAATTGTATACGAACACATTGCTATAAGATTTTGGACGCTAAATTATTTGCGAGAATATTATTTGCTATCAAACAAAATAGAAAAGCCAGGACAACATTTTAATACTGGATCTAAACATGTTGCCTGGGCTATAAAATAAAAATAATGCTTTACATACCTTCCTCGTCAAGGGAGTTGTCATCTTCCAATGCTTTGGGCATTCTTAGCTGCAGGACATGGCTGTCGAGGAAGTCAACAACGTTTTCCATGATCCTTTCTTCAACCTTCATTTCCCTGGCTTTAGGTTCATCGGGTAAGGGTTCATAACTGCGAGAGGATCTGCTGCCACCAGTATTTTTGAAGCTGACGCCATCGAGGACTTCCAAGCTTGATGAGGCTGCCAGTTTGTCTGTGAATCTCATTGCTTTTTCCTGCGAAACGAAAGAAGTACTTAGTATTTTATTTTATTTGGCCTAATTTATTTATGTGGATTGGACTGATTCGATTTTTTTTGGCAAAATAGGTCTTGAAATATTATTTTTGATGATAAATCATTGAGGTTATTTGAAAAATAAATAGGTATATGAATTTTAAAAGTATTTGACTCTAAAACATATGAGCAAATTGGCAATTAAATCCTATAATTTAATTATCAAGAAACTAAAACTATTGAAAAGGATCTTGTGTATTTTTTGTTTTTTTGTAACACATAAAAACCGCAATTATTTTTCAAAGTCCTTGAGGTTTATCCATCAAAACTAACACAACAGACTTAATTTTAAGCCTGTACAACCCAAGGAATCCCAACCCATCACAAAACACTGTCACTTAATTCACTTCACTTCACAACACACCTTGAGACACAAAGAAGTATCTGTATCCAGACAATCCTTTAGGGCCGAGATGAATCTCTCTGCTGTTCCATCTTCCTTCGCCATGGGCAAAGCCCCGGCGACTGCCACAGCACACAATAGCACTACAACCTTCATCTTACTCGATGGCTAAACACAAATTGTTAAAGATCAGTGTATGAGCGTCAGTTTTATTTTGTGTTCCCCCTCCTTGTATTTCCATATGTCACGCACTAAGCTCAGCCTCATCGGCGTGAGTGTGAGGCCTATGACGAAATACAAACATGCCTACGCTGGGGTGAGTGTTTTAGCAAGTATTTGTCAGGTTTTTCAAAAATGTGTGTTATGGTGACATGGTATTACGGTCAGAACATTTTGAGACTCTCTTGTTTTTTTTATATTTTAGAATTTTTTGTATTTAGATTTAAATTTGCATTTTGGCGCGCTTTTGGCAAAAAAGTGAAATGAAACTCGAATGAAGTGTATCTTTGTACAAAATTAAACATACTAATTATGGAGTTTTTTCTAATTCTTTAATAATTTTAACTAAAATAATGAAGGATACAAATTTTAGAATTTTTTTTAGTGATTTGTTGGTTCCATTACACCTTTTTTTTTCATTTAGGTTTTATAATAACTTTTGATTCATTATTACCATTTGATTCATTTACAATTATTTCATAACTTTTGAATCATAAAGGAAATCCTTTTGAAATAATTACTTCGTCCGAAATATTTGGAATACCGCGCATATTTCCGGTTCTTCGTCCGAGGGTTTCGCAAAATCGCTTTCTAAAACCCATCAATATACTTATATCATCGTCTGAATTTCTATATTTTTTGACCATTTGTATTCTAAAGTAAATTGTTTAATGATCCATTTATAGGCAAACTTGTCTGTACTAAGCGAAAGTTTCTCGGGTACTTAAAGACAAAGGTGATATGTCTATTTGGAATATAAAGTGCAGAATTATGTTGTTATATTCATAGTTGTTGCCAACATGCCTTTTGTTTAAACACTTTTAATTTCATTAAAGAGGTTGAACTTCGGTTCTATTGCGTAATGTGTAGACTTTCTTTGATTCATGAATAATTACGTCATTGAGATTTTTTTAATTCATTACAAATTCGATCTTCCTTTCATTTTGCTCATACGAAGTTGAGAGGTGTTAACGACAACTTATGGTTTTTTTTTCGGAAAAATGATTTCTATTGATTCCGTTCCTTTGGTGATTGATTTGATTAATCCTATATCAAAGAGATTTTTCGTTTGAGATAGTGAAATATGAGTGTGTACTTTCAAGTTCATCAAAGTAACACTTATGAGATCAATTTCTGTTTTCTTTTTTCATTTTTCTTTTGTTTAATGTCAAGCGGCCCCAATATTTTCCAAAATTTTATCTCAAAATCTAAGATGTCTCTCAATAAAAAAGTTAAGCATATAAAACTATAACCACACCGGCTAGTCTCATTATACATGTACTTACATATGAACATAGGATATGGTACCTGCTCTAAACACAATGTCGCATAATTATTCGTCTATTACCGCCTCTAAAGGCACTATTGACAAACTATTCAATCACATTTAAATCGGAGAGAGTCTATTGTCCCGATCTATTGAGACATTTTAAAATTCCATTCAAAATTGACCCTTATTTTGAGAAGGTTAAATTTCAAATTGATGCTAGCTTTTAAATTAAAGCTGGACTGTTATCTAGGTACAGTCTTGGCTAGGAGGACGAATGAGTTAATCGTTTCTGGTCGTATACTGAATGTGTAAAGGGAAATTTCTCTGGCGCTGTAGGTGACGTTAATGATGTATGAGCTTTTGTCGGTCGGTGGGTCCTGTTTGTGTGTACTTTGTAGTCTGTACGTCAATCAACATATTTGCTACCTTGCAGTGCGATCTAGGCTACTAATAGATTACCATAGTAGCCACAGTCTTTGATTATAAAGGCACTATAACAACAATTTTTGGACTTATAACAAAATAAGTTTTTCTATCTGTGTGATGGGTTATGTTTGTTGATCATAGCGTTATATTGATTTGATTGTTTTACAAGTGCTGAAGAGTTTGCTGTGGCTATCAAAACTTCTGTAGTTGCTTCAAGTACCAACATTGAGTCTGGTTGAACAGCAACTCGAATTCAAAGTCATGTTGGTTGGTTGCTAATGTCTACAAAAAAACGAAAGTGTATCAACTGCTTGTCATCCTACGCTTGTTGTATTAGTTGTTGTTGGACTTACTTTAACATACATTGATGCATCACTGAGTACTTTGATGGACCTTTATAATACCAATGGAACAATGGATCATGAAGCGTGGTTAATGTGGGCCATTGTGTACAAGAGTTATTAGAGTTACTGAGAGAAATGTCTTTCTATGGACGTAGAAGATGACTTAGCAAAACTCAAACACAAGTGTTCTTTTAATAAAGTAGGGTAGCAAGTGCATAATTATTTTATTTATAGTTATACTCATTATATCTATTATGGCCTTATCCATTGTTTTCGTAGTAAGTTTTGAAGTTTGTAATGTTATGGACAAGGAATTATATTTTTACTTTCTTTGTATAAATCAAACCACTGACAATGATTCTTTAGTTTAATAAGCTTCAACTCCTGCTCATTTAATAAAAAGTATGGAATCGCGAGATTTCTAATGTTATCCCAATATGTAATTACAATTCCGTCTCATTATTTGCTAACGTCATAAAGTACTTATCTAAAACTTTAGGGTCATCACTTGAAGCGTTGCTATTATCAGTCCGTCATCTTTTCTATTAAAATTTTATGGGTATGATTTAAGCTGTCGTCAATTTAATTGGTTTTGAATTTCTTAAATAATAGGGTTTGTCGGCAAAATAGTAGATCTGTCGCCAAAATGTAGTTGCCAAAAAATATAAAAACAATTCTATAATAAATCACATATAATCATCGGGATATACTATCAAGTATCAAATAAACAGGTTTCGATTTATTATAATAAGTTTGTCCTGATAACTGTATAATCAATTTATTCAAAACGATCATTAAAAAAAAATTATATAGCACTTCAAAAATTCATAAAAGTCCCAAAAGTAGTAGCATCATATTTGCAAATGAAAAACTTAAGGGGATGTTTGTAAGGTTGTTTGGGTTTCCAAAGCAGAGTCGACGAAGCCGGGGCTCCTATTTCTGTCTGCAGGGTTTAAAGTAACCTAACACGAAGGGGATGACGGGGGCTTCGCTCGCTCGCTTTGCTCGCTCACTCCAGCCCCCGTCATCCCCTTCGAACCTAACCTATCCGTGTCGGGGTGTCCCAAATTACCGAGGTCGGAGGCACTCCCTTTAAATAATAATGTCATAGCGCGCCAATTTGGCTCCGACCCTTTGATAAATTTTTCATTAAATTTATAAACAGAACTATTTAATTAGTAACGAATACTATTATTTTGATAACTGAACGAAATAAAATGTAACTACTGCACTGGTGACAAAATAACAAATAAAAACAAGTCGCAATCTGGGGATGATCATCGATTTATTTGGCGACAGATATACCATTCTGAGTACGAAGCTATTATTTAAGGGATAAACCTATTATTTTGAGAACAAAATTTTTATCCAAGGAATGAACTACGATTTTATTGATAACCCATCTCATAAGTTAGATACATATTGACATTAATTTGGTAATTCATAACTGGCGACACTTTAATTTATCTGAGAATGAAAATATTTCGTGGCGATAAATCTATTAATTAGATGATGCAAGTTGATGACAAATATAAACTTTGCTGACAAAAAATATAGTTCCCAAATTTTATGAACTATCATCATCATCATTTTATGAAACATCATGATAATGTTTTCTTTTCACTCGAAATGTACCGTTGTTTAGAAGTATAGTATTAAAAATAACTTCAATGCCATGAACTTAGTTTACTGTATCGTGTGGGAACTGAGCTAGGCTTTTGCAAAAAGAGCTGTGAAGATTTTATTTAATAAAGTTGTCGGGTTCTGTTGTTAGTAATTGTTTATGTTATTGGTTGCTTTAAATTCTGTACAAACTCAAAATATCATCACGATGTGAAATAAAATCGTATCCTATTGTAGGACTAGGTCTCAATCAACGACTTGTGATAGGTTTGGTGAAGGGATCGTAGCTAATTAAGAAACCGTCAGTCCCAGATGTCGTATGAGTGCTTTAAACAATCATTATAGGTAATCAGAAGCCCCTAAGTCTGCCAACTATACCCCAAGTGTGAGTTTTTGTAGTTGCGTCACGACAAAAATGTCAAACAAATTTTTAGTCACGCTATTCACCGCAAGAGGCTCTGCTTAAATTTTCATATATTTATGGCGTGACGCAACTACAGTAGTAACATAAAACAACTCATACTTGGGGTCATCTTGCTTTAAGACATCGGCAGTGCCCGGTAACTGAGTTGTGGATGTCTGGCTCTGTGTTAAATACCCACATCTGTCGCAACCGATAAGACTGGAAGCAGTTCCCAACAAAGTTTAGAAAAGTCTAGGCAGAACAAATTTGTGACAGGCCGGAGAATTCCTTATAGAGAAGATTATTTTGTATGCTGCTCTGCTCCACATGCTATCCAATATGCTAATCAAATTGAAGAGAAAATAAAGCACATCATTCAGTTAAAGAAGGTATGGATACATTTCCTTCCTACTTGGCGTTTTGCCAGCAAATGCTAAGTTTTAGTTTATTGGTAAAACTGTCACATTAAACTGGCAACATGCATTTACTATTTATGATGCGCCTAGCAAGATACCTCATAGGGTTTTAATTACGTTTAGAAGTAAAAGTGAATAATTTATTAGCCTCGTACTGCACTCGGAACACATGGCAGGAAATCTTGGTTTCCTAGGTTCTATGATTACAAGTATTCAAGCATGCCATTAGTATTCTTTTGCTCCTAAATCACTGCAACTGGCTATAGCCTGAAATCTAAGATTAACATCAGTAACAGCACTACCATCATGTCTCTCTTCAGGAATTACATGGATGCAAATATTATTATTTGTATTCAGATTTAATTTTTGCCCTATCTTATTTGCAGTAGCAGCATTGCCTGAATCTTCCAAACCCGTTTCTTAGAGACGTAGGTCTTTATGAAATATAGCTTCTTCTGCTTGCATTATTTTTACACCAACAAACGCATAAAGCCCAACAGCCATGACGCTTGCAGAACTCTAAAAAAACAGCTTGTGTGAAAACCATGAATCTGCTAGACTAGTGTTTAGTTTCACACGTTATAAAAACGTTTTCTCTTAAACTTTTTTATTGCTGCGACTATTGTTTGTGGTGATAAGCAGGTATTGAAGTTCCGGATTGTAAAAATAACGGAATGTGAAAAATAAAAGGCACTATTATTTTGTAAAGAAATTTTTGTACAAACATCGTTTATTTTCTTCTTCTGATATAGGGCTGTAAATCTTGAATCCACTAGCAAATTCAATTGCACGAGTTACTTCTGTGACCAACCTGCATTTTACATACCCGCAGCATGTCATCTTCTGAAAGGTTTACCAACTTGCTTGACTTGTCGCATGCTGTCCGTGTATGGTTATAACAAACTTTACTTTCAGTGTAATTGCGGAAGTACTTGCTTTAATAACTTGTGCAATTTACCTTGCTAGTTGATTTAGTGCTTTAGAGCAAGCCATTAAATTTTTACCTGTGAGTATTATAAAAGATGCATAGTAATTGCATCAGAAGGTCACTAAGATAGCGTGATTGACGGGTATTCTAGTTATATCATAATTATAGAGCCAGTCTTTTTATGTATGTGAAATTAAAATCTGGCCAATAATAAGCAAAGTTACTGAATTAAACGGATAGAATTAGGCATGCACTTGCACTTTAAAGCAGTAATGGCCTAGTGGTTGAAACTTCTATGCATTACCTGAATTCAATACCGGCCCTCTGATTTTGAATTCACATTATCACTTGCGATAACGGTGAAGGAAAACATCGTGAGAAACGTGCAAAATCGAGAGGATTGAGGTAATAAGAAAAACTTCTCAACACACACTAGTGTATCTTTCACCAACCAGCACCAGGCCAGATTATTCTGAGAAGAGGTTCACGCCTAGTAGTGGGACAGGAAGAGGAAGGGCTGATTATGCAAGTACTTAAGATGAAAGAATAGTAAGCAGAACGTTCCGACTAGTATTATGAAAATAACAAGATAATAAAAACAATAAAAGACGACGTGATTGGCGCAGTGGCTGAGCGCTTGGTTGTACACGATGGTGAGGTGTGCGTTTTTGAGAAGGTCAACCCTTCTTAGAGACGCATATTCTGCAGATTTGTGAGCTGCTGTTGCTTTCTTTGGAGGATGTTGATTGGGAATTGGACATAGATTTTTCTGTTGTTAGAGTCCATGCCGGTGAAATTGTATAGCGGCTCCCTGATATCGACAAATTATGAGGTACCTATGAGGCTTCCATAGTCACAAAAAGTGCACAAAAGTATTCCAAAAAAAAATAAAAAATAATAACGTTTCGTGTCTCGATTTCTGCAGGCTTACAGATAATTTACCGGGTCTGGATATTCGTGCGTGCGAATATGTATGTCTCAAAACGCACCCACGATACAAATAATAACCAGTGAGAGGCAATGTTAAAAAAAAACATGTTTTTAGCACTGTATAGAAATTTAAGTTATGCAAATCATACATGTAACTTCGTCCACTACACTGTTACCTAACCACGAGTACTATGCATTCAAAAAATTTCATCATTCATTCATAAAAAATTAGTTCAACGACGATTTAAGCCCACGTGTTTCCAATCACGTTTTTCCCAAACTTTCTTTCTAATCAATACCTGTGTTCGCAATAAAAAATATTAGTGCGTAAACCGGGTGATGCCGCAGGCGTTTCAAGTCATAACCTAACGGTTAAGGTGAATATTTGATAATTATACTGTAGACCTGTTTTTGTGAACGGTCGACGAGAGGTAGATGTTGCATTTGACGCCTCAATGTCTGGCAGTACAGAGATTATGTAAAGCTCTTGGTGATGTTGCAAAAAGTAACTTTTACATGAGTATTTAAATGTTTTGTTTCGGAGATTAATGTACGTTTCAATTTAACCTTAGGTATTAGTTTTATTGATTCAAAATTATAAATTATCTTCAATTTATTCATGTAATATGTCTATGGCATAGATAATTATATTTTTTGACTCATAATTTATGGTTTCTATGAATTGAATGTGAATAAAATGCCAGCCATCAGGTTAAGTCCTTTCTTTTGCTCTAGCACTACTCATAATTTTGTCACGACGCTACCGATGTAATTCGCAATCGAGGTCACAAACCCAAGTGACATCTACCTTGCGTCTACTTCCGCTTTCGATCCCCCTACGCATAAATTAAATTGAAAACCATTCTCTTACATAACATCAAATTTACATATTATGATAGTCAAGTAAAGGTATTATAATATGTTGTATTAATACTTTAGAAATTTTTAGTGTAATCGTTAAAATTGTTTATGTAAGCTATTAATGTTCTCACGCAAATTACTGTGTATTGTTTGGGATTATCGGTTTTGCGTGTTCAGTTAATTAATGATGGTGCGTCGTTTATGTGTGTAATAGCTTTTGTATTCACTATCTTTCTATCTTCTTTTTATTCTGTTAGTGGTTTATCACTGCCTGTAGCTGATGTATCGGTTTTCATATTATTATTATCCTTTGCCATTACATTCTTTGGGTGATTGTACAAAATAATATTGTAAGTTGTATCTGCTTGTTTCTATCTACGTTATGAACTTCAGATCACAGAAACTATTCAAAAACTTAAACCTTTATTATTATGGATCTAGAATTAAAATTACATAGTGTGTATTATGAATTTCAATAGCCCCAAGCTCTATCGTATAATAATGCTTCTTATGCAATGTCATATATATATGGTCAGCTATAAGGCTGTGCTTTTAGCTTCTGTCTTCAAATAGTTTAAAAAAGGTTAAAGAAGCACCAAGTTACTGTTAGGAAAATCACTTTGCCTCAGTTTGTAATTAGTTTCTTTATTGCAATTGGTCAACATGATAGTGCAGTTATTCTGGCTAGAAATTTGAGATGGGGCTGTAAGGGCAGTTACTTTAACCATTGTTGCTACAAGAAAATTATCTTAACCCGGCGTCATGGGGGTTGGGTCTGTGCGACCCGTCACATTTTATTGCGCTTGTAGTTCGGTTACTATGCGTGCGACGTTGCCATCCTTCTCAATAGCTGGAACTGTTGAGTTGTTCTATGCGTCTCAAGCAACATGTTAGTGGTGGCACAGCCGCAGTGGGAGTTACACGTGCACGAAATTGAATAAGGTATGTGAGACCCATCCCCGCAGTCAGTTTTGTGCTGACTGTACCAAAGATATGAAGTGTTTTTTTTTTTCTTAAGTTATTTTAGTTTTCTACAAAAAAGTGCCATTAAAATATTAAGACTGATTGTTAAATTAATAATGTAACTACATTTAAATAGAAGAGAAATTTTTTGTTGACATTTGTCGTTATTTTTTTGAAGTTTCATTTATGTGATTAAAACATAAATATAATATGATATTTGTGTTTCATTTATTTACTTAGATACCTAAAAACTTAACATGAATAATAATAACTTTATTATTTGTACAGTATTGGAATAATTCTGACATTAATAAACGGGTCGGTGAGACCCACCCCAACGTCCGTGTAACACTTTTCCACCCCCATGACGCCGGGTTAAAGGACAGTCCATAACTTTTGAAGAAATTGCAAACTGCATTCACAGATTCTGGGATTTTGAACCTACTGTAAGCAAAACGAAATTGAATGGAAATAATAGGTATATTACTGCAGAGAATATTTTTTATATTACTTAGTTTGTATTGTATGCAGTTGGTGCAAAATCTTCATTGAGTATCGTTATCCCGATAGTAAATAACAGATTGATATATAAACCATGTATACATGTCCATTTATTATAAAAATCGCCACTGCAAAGATTGATTCATATTATAACTTGATTATGAGCATTTTTACTTTGATCCTTGCCATGACACTCGTTACGGGAAGTCAGGATTCCAGAAATTATACCACCAGTCTGACCGTGCATATCAGAATCCGCCGGTATTTAAGTTGCTGATGTCATATTATATCTACCGCCTCACTCTGGTCAGACTGGAACCCGACCCGACTGATGTTTATCAGAAAAAGGCTAGGCTATTGGTGACTTACGGGGTTGCGGTAAATGTAGTCGCAAATCCCGTGACCCCGGCGATAGGTCCTCGAAAGAACACCGTGTTAGTTTTAACCGGTAAGAGTCCATACCCTTCCACTGAGAGACATAACCCTTCACTTAACCCAGGGTGGAAGGTATCCACAAGTATACCCGCACGCTTTTTGGTAGGATCTTTAAGGTCCGACTGGCTGGCTTACATTAAACTCCGACACCAAGCAGTTTACTACGTTCCGTCGTGTATATGTGAGAGCCAAAGAGGTATGGGGATGTCCCTCTATATCTTTGCTACTTAGATTTGTATGCACCATCTTAGATGTTTCTGCGCTTACCATCAGGTACAACTAAGGTAAAGCGAAAATCAAACGTAAAAAAGGCTATTTGTGAAAATTAAAACAGATCAATAATAAATAATATCCTTCAAGAAACAGTGAAAACACGGTTCATCAACCCAACTTTCGTCTTCAGTGTCTTACAAATCTTGCGCAACTACTAGAGAAAGTTATTTATTAAGTAATTTGTTACCAGCAACATGATATGATGGTGTTGGCCATAATCATATATTGTTTCGAAATATCAACTGTTATAAGTGATGGTGATATCAATCTTGATGGTGATAGGTTTAGAAAACGTTTCGTTGTTAAAGAGAATAATGGTGATTTTAACGATGGTGGTAAAATTGATAATTTGTTTAATGAAATTGAAACTGATGTGAGATTAGATTGTATAGAATTTGATAATTTCTCTTTTGTTGTGCTTGATATAGCACGTAGAGAAGAGGAGGTTCAAGGGTGGAGAATACGTATCAGAAAACGCGCTGTGAGACGGCCTTCAGCTAGGTTGATAGACGACCTAGTGATGGTTGGGAGTCTTTAGTTGCAGGTGATAATGTAACGGGTTGTTGTAAAAAAATATGGGGGAGGCCTTTTTTCTGAAGTAGACGTCCTTCAGCCAATGAATACCGTAAGATACAGTTGCATAATAATCTCCTTTTGTTGCATTAATTCTGTGGAAGATCTTATTTAATTCTAGGTGCTTAGTTTGAATGAGATCGTTGCTAATGATAAGATTGCCGATTGTTCAATTTCTTCTTACGCTGTATAATTTCATGTGTTTATGTTTGTATAATAATGAATATTTAAATTCTGTTTCACATTTTACTGTTAACGTTTTTAGATTGTATGAATTTACTTTTTTCTATAACATTTGCTGTACAAGTAATAAGGCTTGAATGCATAGCTTATTATTATAATATGATGGCTTGTAATTAAGTTTGCTTCATTACATTAATCCTTTAGTGTTTATAGAGCGTAGAAACCATCTGGCCCCGTAATATGGGTCCACATAAAAATTTATTTACAAAGTTTGGTAATTTTTAGGCCATTTTTTCAATTTCACAGAAACGGAAAAATAAACACAAACAATATTAATATTTTAGGTTCTTTATTTGTACGACTCATTAAGTAAATAGTTAACATATAAATATGTAGGTATCTGAAAATATTGAAAATACATATATTACATTTGTACTGACAAGGCGGCACATAGATACATGTTATTATTATAATTAAGTATTATAATAAAATATGAATAAAGTAAAATATAAGTTAAGTAATAGTTGAGGTGGTAAATTCGACTATATGTTACGTAAATAATAATAGGATATGTAATATGTATGTATGTAAATATATATAGGTACTTATATCAGATATAGTTTCAGAAATATATAAAGATTCATAGATAAAAATAATAGCGTAAATATATAGCTATTGATATCACAAAATATACGTATACACATATGTATATGAGACTACACATAATAATATATACAAATTAGTCTAAAGAGTTATAATAGGGACTTAGTAAGAAAAGACTAGATAATACATCTATGAAAGTTAACAGTAGAACAAAAATAAAACATATTGAAGTACAATATACACAAATACGGATACCTTAAAGGGTGTGAAAATACTAATATAGTATTGCAAGAAAGACCATACAAACTTAGAACAACATTTTATGGGAAAACAGTAACAAATCGCGTCTTCGGTAAAAATCCCTTACAAAGGGAAATTCGTCGTTGAATATTAAATAAATACGCCTTAAAAACTACAATAAATAAACTCAGTACATTCCGTTTCACACTATGATACAAAAGTGAAGGACTTAGAATATCTCCTTGCGAATTCCAGAACTTTAATCGGCCTTTGAGTGGGCGGAGTAGGCTAAATCCTGGCCATCATCGATGGATCGTCCCCATCCGTGGCCGCTGCTAGCGTAGTGTTCCTCATGATGAGGATGGGCGACTACTTCGTAGCTAGTTTCACTGTGCTTGCTTGCTAAAAGCTTCTTCAAGGCAATGATACCGGCGACCAGAAGAGCGATCTTGGCGAGGAGAACGGCCTTGGCGGCAGCGAAAGCGATGATACCGAGGAAGAGAGGGATGAGAGCGGTGATCTTTAGCTTAGCAAGGGCAAGGAGGGGTAGGAGCTGCTTGATCTTCTTCTTCTTTCCACGAGCTGGAATCATCAATTAGTATCATTAGTATTTTTGTTGAAACAACAATTGATTGGTGGGTTGCGTGTTTGAGTAAAAAACGTAGTACCTAAACTTAAAAACGAAAAAAAGATTGCGAAAGATAATAAAATATCGTAAGCGTATATTTCAAATGCTTTCTTCAATAATTACAATATTTACGATTAACAGAATAATAAATTTCAATTTGAAACAATCAGTATTAATACCACGTATTCTATTAATTAGTGTTTATTGTATGCCTATTAATTTACATAATAATCTCTCTTACTAATTCTCTTGATAATTCAAGTTTACCTTATAAACAACTAAGTGGTTTTACTGTACGGTTTGAATCACTATCAATAGCTTTTTCAGTGGAAGTCTTAAGAATAATGTTTTCTCATGTTTTCCTTAGGCTTTTAGTTAATTAAACTGAGCTACAATATTTATTATAATAGCTGCTACGACTACTGCTATATGTTTGAAAGGAGCTTGTTTACCCGCATCGTTACGTCGTACTCGCTGCTAGTTTAACCGCGGCCTTCGACTGGTGTTGCCATCTATGACATTGACCGTGAACTACGAAGTCTCAGTGCTTTCTTAGTCGGAGGAACTTTACAACTTCTCTGTTCGATAAGTTTTACTAGTTCTGCGGTGTTTTGATAGAATTATGGGCAGATTGTTTTCTTAGTTTGTGAACAAGAGATTATAAGTTACAGCAACATTGTGTGTAGGTACAACGAAATTTTGTTTTGGTCTTTATTAACACCTAACCAGTATTTTTTGAAGAGGTAGGTACAGCCGTTCGCCTATAATAAGCATTCAGTACAATAACATTTTATGGGAAGCAAGAACTTAAACCGGAAAAATACTACTGGACACCATTCTAAAACACGTGTATGAGTGACATAGTGACATTGCTAGCCCCTTACCCACAAGCACCTATGTGACCCACTTCCCTCAATTACCTATGTAGGGCTAAGAAACATGATCGAACAAGTTTGGTCGAGAGTAAAACTGTACCTGGCTAATTACTGTACATGCAAGCTTCTAAGTATATTGGACCGGGAGAATACAATGGGAGTGGCTTAGTGGTTGTGGTCGCAATTTGAACCCCACGGTACAAAATTTGCTCACCCTTACCATGCCAGTGTGGTAGACTAGGGCTATCCTTCTCATTGCAGTGCAGCAGTGGGACAGTAATATGTTAATTATGCTATGCTTAGCTTATGGTACAAATTTTGCATGTCCTACAGATAGTACTCATGGAATGGGGTGTTTGTGCAATTGTACCCACGATACTGTGAAATATTGTTTTAGAAAAATAGAAAAGAAATTTCCCAAAGATTTTATAAGAGTACCACCATTTCACATCACAAAATTAATTCATTTTGCCGATCACCTGCTCTATCCTAACTCCTAACTAATATTATAAATGCGAAAGTAAGTTTGTTTGTTTGTTACCTTTTCACGGCTAAATCACTGAACCGATCATGCTGAAATTTTTCATATATGTTTTCAGTTGTACAGAAACGGACAAAGGGTACATTTCATCCCAAAAAAAGTATTGCTCCCGAGGAAAACAACAATAACGATAATAGATGGCGCCACGTGTCTTTAGAATCATGATTGAATTATATTATTAAAGAAACTCTAGTAGTGCGTTAAAAGTTTTTTATTATAATGAATTAACGCGAACGAAGCCGCGGGCAAAAGCTAGTCCTAAATAAAGATAAATTTTCGTCCATCAAGATGATAAGAACCTTCTTAGCTACATTCACCGTAATCGACCTGACGTTGACCTTTTGAAAGTTTAAGTTCATTATCATATTGACTTGCCAACCTGTCAAATTAAAAGAAACACCTGTAATGACGGGACATGGAACTCGACCTAAAGCAATTTATTTCCGTCACCTTTTACTATGATTAAAATTCAAAAGAAAGGTGAAACTTTCCTATTTATTAAATTAATAAAAGAGAAATTGATACTTTCAATTGAATAAAAGATACGTCAAAACTTTAATCAAGCATTTAAATGGATAAATATGTTTCTTAGTTAATACCAAGAAGTTGTTTGTGGCAGATAATACACAAACAAAAATCTATCTTCTGACACATATAGATGATACAGTACAGCAATTTAATCCTAAATTCTTGATCTCTAGTGTTGGCACGAGCTATATGTCATATGTGAGGCGTATTTGAGTATCGTCACTCCTGGAGGCTCCTTTATTGCATCCCTATCGTGTGAGCGGGTAATATTTATCTCTATGAAACATGTACTTTTACTTTTAAATCCTGTTGTCCTATTCAAGTATTAAATATAATGATATTCATAATATGCCTACGTAAAAAGGTGAGAGATCTTAAACGTGTTAACCATGTTATACAATTATCGAACAAATTCTCTTCTTTGTGGGAGTGAATTTGCCTTGTCATTGTTCTTAAATTATTCTTGACCACTATGATGATGCTTATCATTGCTTTCGATACAAGGTTTTGCAAGGAACTTTATGTGTTTTTGTCTCGGTATTGAAGCGGTATCGATAGCGTAAATTCTCTTGTTGTTTTGGCTATAAATATCAAGTGATTTTGACAGTACTTCTCTTCAGTTCTACCAACGAACATAAACTGATGATGTTTGAAGCTTTGGTTATCCTAATAAGAAAAATGAGGATCGTAGCCACCGCGCAAATCGATTGATTTTGTTGCTTGAATCGCCCTATGCCGTCGGTTGTGGTTGCTGGTTAGGTCGATGCCTTTGACGATCTTAAAATTTGAGGCCCCAAGAGCCTGCAATAGATCTAACTTTAGAGTGTTGGTATCTGCCAATAATTAGATGGTAGAGTTCGAGCAAACTTAGATTGGTAGCCGACGCTAACACAGTTAAGAAAAATCTGGTGATGATAGTGTGGATTGACCATAGCATGGAGCGAATACGGACGGAACAATATAATGAAGAATTTGAATCGAACACGCGACTGCGGTAAAGCGGACGCTCTATTTCCCGAGAAAAATAAGATAATTAAAATTAATAGTGGTGTCTGACTCATGATACCATAATTGGTATCAATCGAAGTCGTAACATGAACACATATCATAATATTGGAAAGGCAACTTTCTTCGGAGAAGAGTCGAGGAGTGCCGTTTACACGATTTCTCGATGACTTGTTAAACTGGTTTAGAGGCAGGACTTCGAAGCTAATGCCGTAGAGGGAATGTGCCGCTTTCGAGTTTCTACATGTTTGTTGACAATCTCAATGTGAAGGCCTTTTTTGTGTAACGACATTTTTGCAATACGGAAGTGCTGAATAGAGATGTTCTAATTTCGCAATCAGTCTGCATGCCGATTACAAGTCGATTAATTTGCAGGGTCGATATCAATATCGATATCAGCTGCTATACGGACTGGAGAAAAGATGGTACCTGGAGAACTCCAGAAATACGTTAAACATCCTAGGTTTCGGAAGAACCGGAATAAATATGGTTCATGGAGCCTTCATCACAGCCGATGGTTGATGTTCATTAGGGAATAGATGAAGTTACATAAGTTCATTCCAAATTAGATAAAAAAAAGACACATAATAAGCCGGAAAGGATTGAATATAAATATAACTAAGTTCAACAGGCAGTAGCAACTATACCTTGTCAATTGTATAAAATTATATAAGATAGATCGATGTCGATGTCTATATTGCATAAAGCATTCGATTAAGATCATATTCTTGTAGGTACCCTAAGGGAACTATCATAGAGAAATTTATACAACAGACAAGATTTATAACTTGAGTAGATTATTTCATAATCATAAATCACCTTCAGCTGCATTGGTAAGGGATTAGGTAGTTCCTTTACAAGGTCCATAAAGCAAAGCATTTCTAAAATGGCAACACTATCGCGACGATTCATCGGAAGGTGTATAGGGGACTTAACGAGTACGTCCGCTTCAAGTTTCATTCACAAGAATAAGTAGCAAACTAGCATTCATGTAACATCCGTGAAGGCTAGTTGAAGACTTTCTTATCTTTATGGTCTTTCAAGTTATAGGGTAGGTAGAAAATGGTTATAAATTGTGGGAATGTACTTATGTGGACTTCTCTGTATAAATCAATCGTTTGTCTTCCGGATGTATCAAAATTTTACACAAGACAGTTCGTCAATTTTGAAATACACGATGTCCTGACTCAAACAAATAAAGGAGTGATTTCAAATAAACTTTAACAGTAATAAACTTTTATCCTTTAAGCAAGTTAAAGTTACAATTACTAGAAATGCAGTTAATAAGAAACATGTCTGGCTTAAACAAGGTTGGTAAAAAAAAGATTAAATCTAGATGACATTTCTTAATGTCGAGCAATAATAGTGGTACAGTTTTATATGAAACGCATTTGTAATGGCTCCAATTCTGCTGAGCACCAACTAAATTTATCTAAAAACATTGCTGTCCTTTACTTTCAGATAAAACAAAAAAGGGATGGAAGATGTTTAGAGCTGTCAAATTAGGCTGAACTAAAATTTCCAAACAGATTTAGACGACACACGCATACGGCATCTAAAAATACTGTGATGTTAAGTAACAGCTTCTATTAACACGCAAATGTTAATAGAAGATAGCAATATTTTTAAATTGAGTTGGGATTGCTACAGAATTGACACCAGAACCTTTCTCGTAAGACTAGATGCTAAACCTAATATATTTAAGAAAAGGCTAGGAGAACTATGAATATCCTTAAAACTTGTGTTAAAGCCAAAGCAGCAAAAATGCAATGCAAAGACAAAACATTTGCTTTGGCCCTGTTTGTTACTCTACTTACCTAATCAGTAATCATAACCACGTATGTAAGTAGAGCATCTTTCCATACGGTTACACAGTTAGGTATGTATATCAGGAAATCGCAATATTGCATGTTTATAATTAAAAATATTTATTCAAGCGTTGAATTCAAAGCATGAAAATTGAACACCACTAACTAATGGGGCAGTTAAGCTTTCTATTTATATCAATAACTTAGGTTAACTGAATGGTCTACAAAATTTAACTGTTACATTCATACGGTTAGGGATGGCAGCTTTTTTTTCTGCTGTTAATTTATTATTAATTTTATTTTGAGCTTGTTATTATAATTTCGCATAAATGCTAGCTTGTTTATGTCTACTTTGTCATTCAAGTCATTCAGTCATGAATAGACATTAATGTCTGGTCATCATGGTAAAGTCACGTACTAAAGTACATCCGGCGTACTCTGGGCAGTCAGACCTTGCTGACTGGATAATCATTCACCATGGCATGAGCTATACTTGTATAACTCATAAGAGTTTAAGCATGGTATATTATGTACATGAGCTATTTTTTTCTACTACGAAATTATTCTTAGTCCGAGAATCACAGACCACACCTAGACTTTCCTTAGTAAAATAAGCGTTTCATTCAACTATGAACATTATTTGTGTAACCTTATTCTTACTCATATTCATGAATACGTAATTATTTTTATAAGGATAAGGTTTATATTCGTATGAAACGCTTACTTGACTAAGCAAAATCTAAGTGCAGTCTGTAAATCTCGCCGTTAGAGGTTTACGCGGTTCTGTAGTAAATTATGCAATTAAATTAAAACTTGATACAGATGTAGACGCAACTGCGCCTATCTTTAATTTTCTTCATAGTTTATTTTATTTGCAAGTTATTTAGGTCTTTGTACATCGATTTATTGGACATGATCTCAGATTTTTCACCACAAAACTGAATTGTATCACAATTGTAATTGGAATAATCCTCGACAGCCCTAGTACTTGCTTGTACCGCCACCTTGCATTTGTAATACGTAACGGTACAGTCAAGCTATAACTTGAACTGGTATTAAGTACAGACGACTTCATTTTGTGTAGACACTTTATATTCATGGGAATCTGAGCAGTACTTGAAACTTTCCAATATGAAGCCATGTTTTCACTAGGCAACTAAATTATTGGGATTCTTGAAATATAATTAAAAGTAGGAATTATGAAGTCGTTGAATGAAGTGTGATATCTGGCGACATAGTGCGATATTGCAGCTAATTTGTGTGGTACAAAATAACAAATAAATACTACGTACAGAAACGGCACTCCCGAACTATGTGTCAAATTCCTAGAAAAATGAGCGTAAGCAAAATTAAGCTTTAGTGATGTGAGAAAGAGTTTCTACTGCGTTGTGCGGTCACGCTTTTATTACATTTCGATTCGGTGGTCACTCATTAACATTCGGTTCGGTTTTCTTTAAGTTTTACTCCGGAGTCGCAGCGGCACGTAAGCATGTTTTTATTTCTAAACCGTTAAAGTGACATAGACCTATAATAGGTCAATATTATTATCTGTCAGCTGAATTTGTATCATATGTGCTAGATTTAGTAAGGAAAATTAAAATCTACTGAACCTTAATAGAGGCCTTTGCCCTGCAGTGAGACACAACAGGCTCATAAGTAAGATAATTTTAAACTGTATAGACAAAGCTATTATGCATTAATTTTATGGAAGACAAACATTTAGCTTTTCATCTAGACTATAAAATAGCAACAATTTTTTTTTATAATTACTTAGACAAGTTTAAAGATTCTCGTGGATAACTTCATGATTTAGTAAATTATGAATGTATTGATGTAGTAATACAACTTTTATCATGCCATCTAATTATCGTCATCTACAAACTGTAGATCAAGTTCAGTTGAACTAAAATTTGCATCAACTTAACCTAACCCATTACAATTAGCAAGCCTACAGAAGAAGAGTAACTCAGAACAATAAGAATGGAGAATAATATTTAAAACATGCTCATCACGCCGCGCAAGGTGTAAGTCAACCATGGTAAAGTATATTTGCTATGGTCATAAGCTAACAATATGTAGATACTTATGAACTGCTGTGGTTTTCTTTTGTGGTGAATTTAACTGTGTGAGTTCAAAATTGAGTCATGCTCCATAATCTTTAGAATTGTTTAAGATATCAAAAGTATGTAGCTTAATTAAAATAATTTTTATATGAATGACCTACATGAAGTTTGGTCAGAAAATATTTTCTCTAAAAGAATGCGCTGTATTCATATCATTCATATTCGTATGTGTAGTAAAATTATTCATATCCTGTTTTACGATATTTTCAAAAGTTATGCAAGTTCCATTAATTAATTCAATCTTAGAATAGAATCAACTAATTTAAATATTGCATAAAAAGTAAGATCCGAATTGAATTAATTAGTATAATGAAATAGAGAAATTCAAAAACAAAACGTGACTCAAGGTGCAGAAAATAATTTTGTTTTGCTCTATTTAATCATCATTATAATAACCGCAGTTTTGTGATAGTACTTCAGTCTCGGATCATTGATCTACTTAATTTTATTTTCTTTCATTTAAATTTTATTCTCCTATTTCATAACAGTTCTTTTTATTTTCGTTTGTTTAAATTTTGCAATGTCATGGACTCGAAAACGAAAGCTAAATCGTAACTCGCTCGTTTTACATCACTTAAATTTGCATAAATTTGATATCATTTAATTTGCAAATTAATTTACATTTTGATTTACGTTTCATTTCATTTTTGATGATTTATGTTTAAACGAAACATATAGCAGTTTATTTACTTAACTATGTTTATTTTGATGAATCAGAATTAACTTTTGTTGATTCAAATTGTTTTTATTTAGTATCTAATTATGTTTTCAGCACTCTATTTTATACGCTCACTTAATTTAACTACTTTCTTAATTCATAAAATGTAGACTAAAATTTTGTGGAGATGGTTATTAGCTTACCTTCCTCAAGGGACCTCTTCATGCCCTCAACAGCAGACGAAGGCAGTTTGAACTGGATCACATGGTTTTCCAAAAAGTCAGCAGCTGAATCTACTAGCCTCGACTCGATCTGAGCTTCCCTGGCCTTAGGCTCTTCAGACAACGGCTCCAAGGCCCTAGCCGACCTTGGGGAACCATTGCTAAGTATAGCCACACCATCAGCAACGTCCAACTCCCGCGCAGAGTTCACAGCCTCCACATATTTCAACGTCTTCTCCTGCAACCAAAAGATAAGAACTTAGTAACACATCACTTAAAGCACTTCACAATCATCACTTCACTGATCCCACCTTTATGCACAACGACGTATCTCCATCAACGCACTCCTTAACTACTCCCAAAATGGACCCAAAAACTCCGATTTCGTTGGGTTCCTTGTCGAGCGCAGGCATCGCCCGCGCCGCGGCGAGAAGAACTAGGACGGCGATGTATCGTATCATGGCGGCGAATCAAACTACCCCTACAGAAAGCTTGGCACAAAGTGTAGCGAGGTTGTATATGACGGCCTGTTTTAAGCATCTTACCCCACTACCTCGCGGCGGTCAAGAAAAGTGAACCCAATGTCGGTCGATTAAACTGGTACCTACGAAATTATTTTGTTGTAACTACGGACAGTTTTCGGGGAACGCACGTGGTTTTTTGTGGTTGTGTGGGTGTGGTCGTGGATCATGGTGACAGTAGATAAGTGTGGTGCATCGTAGGACGGATTTGTGGTCTTGATACTTTTGTGGTGTGAAAATGTGTCAGGTTCGCAAAAAAAAAAGGTTTTGTTGATTTTTTGTTATGATTGACAGATTCTGTTTAATTGTGTACGTTAATTGTTCTGGTTAAATTTTTGAGTTAATCCATTTGAAATGATAATAAGGTATTTAAAATAATAGGGGCTTATTAGTTGTATTCAGATCTTATCTTTAATTCTTTCACTTCCGCGTTTCTTTAAATTAATTTGTTTTTTTCGGTCGAAAAGTATGTTATTTTGACAACTTTCGTAACCACTGTGTTTTTTTTATATTAAACAGTGACCCTAAGTACCTGACCTAATTATGGATTGCAGATCCTTTATATAATTTAAAGGATAACAATATCGTTGTATCAATAAATATATTAAACGTCATTACTAAATAGATAATTTTGTTTTATTTCCGTATTAATTTTACCCTTACTTTATTTTTATGACTTACGCTATTAATAAACCAGATGAGACACACTACGTTTTTGTTTTGCTCTCAGTTCATCGTGGAAGCTTAGTTTTTGTGTTATACAGCAAATAACTTACCATTTTTATCACCACTGTACACTTACTATACATTTCTCACGTTTCCCATAAGCGTACTCCATATTTTCTTTCTCAGCGGTCGTATCTTCGTATCTACAACAAAATTATATGTTGTGATTAAAACGAAAGAATGGAAGTAACCTAAAAACTTTTTCTTCCCACAAAACAGAAGAACAATGAACAGAAGGCGATAACTATAAATGATTATGTACTTACTTTCTTTTTATACTTAAAATCTTGATTAGTTTCAATGAGCTCATTATTTTGATAAATTATCGAAAATACTATGTGGTTTGGGAATGGCTGATGTCTTTGAAATGTTCACTATTTCATCACACCTATTATGATACTTTTATGATGATACTGACTTCTTGTTTTATGTACTTTGTGATGTTAATCACTTCAACTTAGATGATTGACCTGATTTGCTGTTGCTTCTTGGAGTTTTCTTCTACTTGTTTAAGAATACAAACGAGTAAAAATGCTTTTGGTTCTTGTTTGCCTATGATTTTCCAAGTCTGGAATTAACGACAATCACATAGTTCAAAAGATGCATAACTTCACTATTGAGATTACATTGTAATATAGACCAAGATACTAATAGTTCGGAATCTATCTCATCTTCGGCGTTATTGACATCTGTAAGTTCATAAAACACAGAAATTATGTTTCTATTGTATTGTACGTCTACATCAAGTAGTTAACTATCTTAAACAGATGATATAGTAACCCATTTTCTATATTTACTCTTGTCACCTTTGCTAGAAGATATTCATCAGTTACCATGTTTTTCTCATGCCTTGATGAGATGGAAACCATATTGTTTTCTTGTCAATTGCATGTTTAATTGTTGCTCTCGTTTATCCTTATACTCATCAATGTGCAAATGTAGTGATTTCATTATATTTGATAGCCAAAAACTTATTTTTTCATCTGGTACTAATTTGATTTAGTATATTCCTACTGAGACAGTGCCAGTTATAGTATACTTGCCAAGTTTGAATAAACGACGCAGGATAGTTCGTAGTAATGGATTAAATAAATCATCTGTCCAGATTTATGGTCGTGACTGAAAATTATCACTTGATATTTCTATGTTTTCTTCTTGACCTACTGCTGCTAGTTTTAGTGGCCTCAACGCAAACAATTCCGGTTGACATCCTGTTTAGGGCTTAAGTGAAAACGATCTAACTAATATAGCTAATAACCTACTAGAAGAATAATAGGTATTTACCAGAGCTATATGCCAAGCAGTAGTTACTGTACCAACATACGTGAATAGTTTGGTAATGACCCTGTTACAAATAATTTGGAATTATGTGTCCTGCGTCTTAATACTGCTGGTGAGTGTGTGTATGGAAATTAATGTTTAAGACTGCGTGTCTACGGGCACGTATATAGAAACCAGAAATTCAACATTTTTCTTTCTCTTTTGATATCTCTTCTACTTCTGCCTAACTTTTTCCCAACTATGGTGGGATCAGCTTCTAGTCTAATC
Organism: Amphipyra tragopoginis; assembly: GCA_905220435.1. NCBI lineage: Eukaryota > Metazoa > Arthropoda > Insecta > Lepidoptera > Noctuidae > Amphipyra > Amphipyra tragopoginis. The sequence continues at coordinate 21,655,929 of HG992014.1, forward strand.
AGATGCGGCTAAATACCAGTATTTTACACGGAGCAACTGCCATCAGACCTCTGCAACCCATTTAATCAGCAATGCCGAATCGGTTGTCAGACTTTCGAGCTTCTGGCTACCTGTAGCAACTGTAATAAAATTCTCATTTGATATATCACTTAATAGGTTAAAGATTACTTTAATATTGTCCTGTTTATTTAGATCTCGATATATAAATATGTATGTCTTTTGCAAAATAATGAATGTATCCAAGCTCAGATTATCCCTTTGTTATCCTGCTTTTGCTTTTTGGATACGAGTATAGAATATCAATGTTTGGAATTCTTTAAGTATGTCAATTGTTATAGACAAAAGTAAATCGAAAGACAGTAAGTAGATCTAAGTTTTGACCTGAATACCAAATAGAAATATGCGTTTAGAAATGGTAATTGAATTTTAATAGAAGGATTAAAGTTTAACCAATAGAATACGAAAGGTATTACCGTTGAGTAAAGATAGATAAGTTAAGTTTCAGTCGAAGTGGTTTGATAGGTTTCCGATATGACAGTGTTCTTGGCTTAGTGCCAACATTCGCATTGCCTGAAAGAACTATACTTAAATGTTGCTTTATTTTGACTCACACTTTGTATTAAATGTCATTCAGCCGAAAGACGTCCACTGCTGGACACAGGCCTTCCCCAAAAGGGGGGGTTTGCCGAAATCACCACGCTTGGCAGGCGGGTTGACGATCGCAGTATGGTTGTTAAAGTACTCAAAGAACGCTGCTGCCCATCCTCTAGATAATCCCTTAGTCGCCTTTTACGACACCCACGGGAAGAGATGGGGTAGTGCTATTCTTTAAGTCCGGCACTACACGAGATTATCAAATGTGAATCATACGATTTGCAGGGTTAAGCTGCGCTTGCCGCGGTCAGTCCGTGGATAGGTAACCGTTTGTTACCCATCGAGACAGTTCTGTGCCTCGAAGAGTTAGTCGTTAGTCCCAGGTGTCATACGAATACCTGTGATAGTTGTTACGGGTAGTCAGAAGGCCGAAAGTTTGCTAGGTCTTACCTTAGCATATAGGCATTGCCTGGTACCTGGAAGCGGAGGTCTGATGACAGTCGCTCCGTGTAAAATACTGGTATTCAGCTACATATGGTTAGGCTCGGTCTCTACCAAATCGGAGACGAGACAAGCGGCGCGGAGACGTGTTTTAAAAAACCAATAGAATTTCGTTATTCACATATCTCGTCTCCACTCAGCTTAAGTGGACACCACTGAGCGGAGATGTATCATATTTGTATGGCGCGATGGAAGCGGAGATGTGAGCTGTTCGTCGTTGAGATTGAGCTGGGCTGCGGTACAAGGCGGAGATGTGAGCGTTGCCTCGCAAGCTGACGACAGCGCGCAGCGGAGACGAGATGTGTGCGGCGTGCAGTGAGCGGTGCTCAGACGTCTACCTTTCGTGTCAGATCGCACTAAACTGTGCGTTCACATCTAACGCTTGCCGCACGCAGCTCAGTTCCGCTTTAGTCAGTGCACTTCTCCACCCTAGCCAACACACATCTCCGCTACAGTCTTGCCAGTACGCATCTACGCACAGTTTCGGTGGATACACCCTAGCTGAAAAACATCTCTTCTCGTCTCCGTTTCGGACATCTCCGCACATCTCCGCTTTGGTGGAGCCCGGGCCTTAGACTGGAAGCTGACCTCAACATAGTTGGCAAAAGGTTAGATAGAACAAACGCAGCCAAAAAAATATTTATCTCAGAATTATGGTGTAAACAGGCACATGCCAATTTTTCTATGAGTGACACTACTTTTGTCGTCGCTTTTGGGATTCCTGTAGAATAATGGTTCGCTGAAGAAGTACTGCAAAAGATGAAGTAAGGTAATGACATCGCAAAAAATTTGAATTCTTTCCAAAGATCCGATTTTGAAGACGGTGTCCAAGACCGAGATGACGGCTTTTAGTTTCGTAGGCAAAGGGGAAGCAGGTATCACAAACATTTTCCATTATTAAAATTGTATTAGGTAACTATTTTCAGATTCTTTAATTTCGACGTGTCGATGTCGTGGTGGCCCGGAGGATACAGACCTGCTTGTTAAGCACCGGATTGCGGGTTCAAACCGAGGCGTGTACCAATGTGACTTTCTCGATGTCATATGTACTTTCTTAGGCAATTCTAGACACCACTGACATATTCTGAAAGAAAACATCGTGAGGAAACCTAGACTTAATGGTTTCAAATCGCCAACCCGTAGTGAGCAAGCGTGGTGATCAATGCTCGTTCCTTCTCTATATGAGAAGAGGCTTGTACCCTGCAGTGAGACAGTTACAGGCTGTTTTGTTTGTTTTTCAATTTCTTTTATAATATTACCAGTATCAAGCCCACTGACTCGTCGTACACCACGTATTTACAATTCAGTATATAAAAATTAAAAGCTTTAAGTACCCAAAGAAAATTCATTATCGACAGCAAGTGAACGAAAGTTGTAGAAAACTTATTATCATACGAGTACCAATTGCAAAGTTGAAAGTTTTGTATCTTTGCGTCAAAGGAATTCGCATAAAACGCCTTATTGGCGAATACATTACATGGGAATATGTACAAGTGGAAATATTAGCAACATTTCCTAATGTGAATATTAAATATGGATGTTTAATTAATGTAGTAGAAATAGAGCTCCTGTGAATGACTTTGTCCGAGGAACCACTATACCTTTTTCTACACAATGCAGCATTGCTATGTTCAATTTTAAAGGGTATAGGTAATTTACTCACCTTCGGTTTGCCGACGACATAGTCATCATGGCTGAGACCATGGAGGACCTCAGTACAATACTCGATGACCTTAGTAGAGCTTCCGAAAGAGTGGGTCTTAAAATGAACATGGATAAGACAAAGATCATGTCAAATATCCATGTAACACCCACTCCCATGAAGATCGGAGACTCTACACTCGAAGTTGTCGACGATTATGTTTACCTAGGGCAAACTGTCCAGTGAGGTAGGTCTAACTTCTAGAAAGAGGTCAATCATCGAATCCGACTCGGATGGGTAGCGTTCGGGAAGCTGCGTAGAATCTTTTCGTCCCAACTACCGCAGTGTCTCAAGACGAAAGTCTTTGACCAGTGCGTGTTGCCAGTGATTACATACGGTACGGAAACGTGGACGCTCACAATGGGTCTCATAAGAAGGCTCAAGGTCACCCAAAGGGCAATGGAGAGGGCTATCTCAGAGTTACCCTGCGTGATCATATCAGAAATGATGAGATCCGCATGAGAACCAAGGTAACCGACATAGCTCGAAGAATTGTCAAACTTAAGTGGCAGTGGGCGGGGCACATTGCTCGCAGAACGGATGACCAATGGGGCCGAAAGGTTCTGAAGTGGCGACCGCGTACCGGAAGACGCAGCGTGGGTAGGCCTCCCACAAGTTGGACCGATGATCTGGTGAAGGTCGCGGGAAACCGCTGGATGCGAGAAGCACAGGACCGGTCGATGTGGCGATGCTTGGGGAGGCCTATGTCCAGCAGTGGACGTCTTTCGGCTGAATGATGGGTACTTTTCAACTTTGTTTCAGGGTTGGCAACCACTTCAGCAATCCTCTTGGGGTTGCAGGTGTATGTGGGCAGCGGTAACGAGTTACCATCAAGAGCCGTCAGCTTGTTTAAAGGCCATGATCAGCAGTTAAATGCTACGGGCTCCACGAGTGACCTTCACGGAGTTCCTTGCTGATGATGTTTTTTGCCCGTCAACTTTTTAGACCCTGTAACAAACTTTGTGACCAAAAAAGTGAAGTCATCTTTGAATAGTATACAGATCATCAGCCTAAACTTTTCCGGAACTAGGTACTACATAGTTAACTGTAGAACAAGTTTTTTACTTAGCACACTGCGATTAAATTATAATCTGACTTCCATAACCCAATTATTAGGGCATACCGGTATTTAAAGGGTTAGACTGGTTATCAGACTTTCGGGCTTTAGACTATCATAATTATGTCTTCATTGAGATAATCCAGATATAAGACTTTGCCACACAAGTTAGTTTTTCAACCGAGACTTTCCACACCCTGACCTATGCTGCTGAATTTGATACTAAGCTAGAACAGCTCTTGAAGAAGAAAGAAATATTGGATCTTGACCCCAGCAATGGATCAGAAAACGCTGTAATAAACAATAGGCTTTACACCTGTCATCGCCCACACGATTGTGATGTCAAACATCATAATCGTGCGTCTGCGCGTGACTTGTTGCGAGTTTTTTACACATTGCGTCGAGTTAATGATGAGAAATGTAAATATTCAAAGCTCTATCAATACGGCTCTAGCCAGTTGAACGACTTGTATAACGCAGCTGGAGTATTCTGGATTTGGAAGATAATATTTTCCAGATTTTTATGGCAAGCTGCATTACTTCATCGACTGAAGTAGTTAATCGAAAAGATTTATTAAGATATCTCTCATAATCCTTAACTCTCCATACACCAGACTGGTCTTCGTCTCTCGTAGTGGCACGAGCTACATGAGAATAGCTCACGCCATGGTGGAAGATTAGTCAGTCAGCAAGGTTGGTAGCGAGGCTGACTGCCCAGGGTGCAGCAGACGTGTTGAAGTATCGGTAATCATGGAGGCTCTTTTCATGCACATCGAACTGCTAGACTGGTGATAGACAGGAACCAATGATGCCAGTTGAAGAGGGCTGGATCACCAACACTAGCCTAACATAGTGATTACGGACAATACCTATGTCATTTATGGTGTAAGATCTATTTAGCAGTAGACAAAGATAGTCTGTTAATGATCGATAGTAATTAGCCAGTGCGATCGTTCTGCCGAGCCCTTTCCTAACTAAGTTGGGCTTAGCTTCCAGTCGAACCAGATGCGGCTGAATACCAGTATTTTAAACAGAACGACTGCCATCAGTCCCTCTCAGTCCAGTTACTGGACAGTGCCGATATCTTAAGGTTAGACCAGTTGTTAGACTTTCGGGCTTCTGACTACCCGTAACGGCGTCGTCATAGTTATTCATATGACACCAGGGATCGACGGTTTATAGTGCTCTCCGAGGCATGGAGAGGTCCCGATGTGTAACGTATGATCACCCATCCTCAGATTGACCGCGTCAAGTGCAGCTTAACCTTGCAATTCATATGATTTGCGCGGTTGATAATTAGCTACAAGTCCCTCCGAGTGATAGGCCAGTACAATCAACATTAATTGTAATCAATAACAAATAAAATCAGCCGAAACACAAACATATCAATCAGCAGCCAATTAGAGGACAAGTTTCCCCAAAAGTGAAAGGATTTCCCAAATCGGTTCAACAGATCCCGAGAATGCGTCTCGCGATCTTACAAACACATATACACATTAAACGGAAGCATAGAAGGTCTACTTGATAAATCTTGTATTAACAAGCTTACACATATTCTCACAGCATGTCATCACGTCAGCATAGTAGACGGGGCCGCTAGGGCCAGTGCCTACCAGGGTTGCGGAATTTTTTCGAAAGAGTTACCGCGGCCCTGGAACTCAAAGGGCATTAGGAGGAACACGGATGGGTTTTAGTCAGTAAGAGTCTGACACTCCCTTCCGTTCAGCCCAAAACGATAGAAGTCATTTGATGATTTCCCATCCTTGAAAAATAATTTATGATTATTTACGGTTTACTCACGTGCATTTTTCGGGATTGCCCGACTAGTTTCGGACCCAAACGGAGCCCTTAATCATGAGCTGAACACGCGGCGAGGTCGCGAGACGAACTGGCGCTGCAGCGCGCCGCGTAGCGTTGCGCCCGCGACGAGAGGGGCGCGCTCTGTGTCGGTATTGCTCGTGCGTCTTCGTCACTTGTCGTGTCCCGGCAATCCCGAAAAATGCACGTGAGTAAACCGTAAATAATCATAAATATGAATGTGTCTCTTGAAAAATAAAATAAAAAACAGCTTGTCATCACGATAGTTATACGGTTTTGAGCCACGTTTGAGTCACTCGTGGAGGCTCCACAAGAGATGATACAAAAGATTACTACCAACATTAAAAAAGAAAAAAAACCTTTAACTGTCCCGATGCAGGGCAAAGGCCTGTTCTCAAACAGAAAGGAAGAAGTTCACCACGTTTGATCACTACGGGTTGGATTTGAGACTAATAAGTCCAGGTTTCCTTACGATGTTTTCCTTCACTGTTTGTCAGTGGCGTCTTAGATTAAAGAAGTCACATTGGTACATGCCTCTGAGTTTGAGTCTGCAACCAGGTGCTTACCAAGCGGGTCTGAACCTCCGGACCACCATGATTACCAACCTTGCTGACTGGCAAATATTTTCACCATGGTATGAACTATTCTTGTAGAGCTCGTATCAATACAAGAGACGAAGCATACCACATCCAGCATGCTCAATTAATGTCAAGTTGTCAACCTTTTCTGCACATCGCCACTCTTGCAGGGTGTCAAAGCGGATCCAACAATCGACTAACCAGCTTGAAAAACACTGAGTACTTCTTCTTAGCGTGTCGATTTTTTAATCGAGGCTACGCACAGAGCCGACTTTAAGGGTGGAATTTGAATTGCTATCGTGGTGAAAGGATTAGCCAATCAGCGTGAGTAGCTCGCTGATTGCCCAGGGTGCGCCGGACGTATAGTGGCATAAAAGATTCGTCGCTCGGGGAGGCTCTTTTCATGCAGTACTGTACTGTACTGGGTACTGTGTACAATGGGCAGCAATGACCTTTGTGTGAGAAGACTGACACTGTAGTCACCATAATAAGCGGGTTTAATTTTTAGGGGAGATAGTTCCACCCCATCCTGCATCTTTGGCTTTTCGAATTGTGTGGATCAGAATTTGATTATCATTCGGTGCAGGAAAACTTCGTGAGGAAACATGCAATCAAAAGAGGGCTCAAAAAAGTTCTCGATGGCGTCTGTAGTCCACCAACCCACACCAGGCCAGCGTGGTTGACTAATGCCTAAACCCTTCTCATTCTGAGAAGAGGCAAGTACCTTGCAGTGAGTGGAACACAGAAATCTAATTAGATTTCCGTGGAATGGATAGATGGAGAGAATATAATCTCAGACAAAATCAAAATATTGGTGTCTCTAAGCCATAAATCCGTAAGATCCGTATCTGAGTGAGGCTTCGTTAATACAGGGTTGGTCAAAAATCGTGGATCAAACGAAACAGGGCGAAGTTTGCGTTTTCAGTAAAAAATATCCGTGTGGCAGAGACCTAACTTGATCTCCTTAAAAGTTATAACAATTTCAGTGTTTTGAAGAAAATATCAAAATTTGTAATAAATGGGCAATTAAAATGGGTACCTATTTTAAAACAATAAATGGTGTTTAGTTGCTTGAAAATGCTTTTATGGCAGTGGGTACCATGATTTATGAGTAGTGGCACTTTTTTCAATATCTTTTAAGACTCATGAAAATTATTTGTAACTTTAGAACCTTACTTTAAAAAAAATATACCACAAAAACATTCTGCGAATAACCCCAACTATCGCCCTGTTTCGTTTGATCCACGATTTTTTACCTACCCTGTGATAACACACTCAAAAAAATTATAAAAAATGAGCCTTCTGTTATTTTAAATACAGTGGCAAACGCACCTACTTTCGGCATAACCGGTCGGTCATCGCTTTCTTTTCCGAAAAAAAAGCGAACCCGAATTACTTTTATGATGTAACCTGCTTTTAACCGATGTTTTTTCGAATCTCTATTGTTGCTTTTTTCTTTGAAACTGTTCACTATTTACACTTTTTTTTTGAGTTGTGTAATACATTTTGTGGGTCAATAGCAATGTTATTTGAATAAAGAACTCGTAAGTTTTTTGTTTTTTAGGTGTTACGAAATTCGAATTGATGCCGTAATTGAGGCGATGATGGTGCAGTTTGCAGTTTAAGTGGTAAGCAGAGTTTGTAGTGATATTGAAGTAGGTATGTAAGAGTAACCTTTTTCAGTTCTTTGCCCAGTTTTCTTTGCCTGCTGGTAAGGAGCATAATATTAATTTTAGTTCTTTCAGCTATGATATACAATTAGTATGTGGTGTCTGGTCTCCAAAACTTTAAAGTTATCGAAATTTTTAGAATAAAAAATCAAATAAATGTCCCACGTGCATTAGATACATAAGAAAACCGCGCCGTTTTTTATAGCAGCCAGATGTTATGTAATACGCCGTTTTTTTTAATTCGGCTGCGTCGTTCTTACCATAACATGAAGCCCTCTTTTCACCGGCTAGAATAATATTACATTAAATCTGAACGTGACCTATGGCTCACCATACACAGGCCACAAAGTTGCTTGAGACACAGTTGATCGCCATTTTTTCTTAAGAGCTTCAGGACGAAACAGTAACTGCAGCTACAAACAAATCTTCACCCTCCGCGCTAACTGTCGTAACTAGCAATCGATAATTTTTCAGAGAAATTCTCACAGAGTGACGTATCTGCTTCGAATGAATAAAAATAAATAATTAGATACCTTTAGGGCTTTAGGGCAACTACTAACCAAGCCAAGAGTAAGCCAAGCGCAACATGAAAAAGTTATTAATTCATTAATAAAGCCACAGCTGACGCAACTACTGAAACATTATCAATTGCTAGATACAACAGTTGGCGCGGAGGGTGACTTAATAGTAACCAACCGTCTTGAGCAACTTAGTTGCCCATGTACGATCAGCCTAAATGTAGTCGAGAACCTTACGAAAGATGTAATAGCATTGAATGCTGCCAACAGCTTTAACTTTGAACTTGAACTTTGCCATAAAACAAGTATAATAAAAACAAAATCGCCGTAAAGAACAAAAAAGTTTATAACCAGAAAAACGAAATAAAAATCGTAATTTTCGCGGTCAATGGCGATTGGCGTAATATCTTGATTTTACGGTCTGAACAGCGTAAATAAACAATTGTATGGAGAAAAGGTTTGGGTGTTTTAGTAAATAACAGAAAATGTCGTCTGAAAAAGTGTCTTGTCAGAGAAAGTGTCTGCTGTCGCCAAAGAAATCTAAGGTAAATTAAATTATTTAGATTTGTTTGGTTATTGAGGGGTCATTTGCGAGGTTAAGCTGCACTTGCTGCGGTAAGTCTGTGGAGGGGTAACCATTCGTTACACTTTGGGACCCCTACGTCAGAGAGTACGTTATAACGTCGGTCCCGGGTGTCATATGAATACCTATGACAGTCGTTACGGGTAGTCCGAAGCCCGACAGTCTGACGACCGGTCTAACCTAAGGATATTGACATTGCCCAGTAACTGGGTTGCGGAATTCTGAAGGCACTGATGGCAGTCGCTCCGTGTAAAATACTGGTATTCAGCCACGTCTGGGTAGACTGAAAGCTGACTCCAACATCGTTGGGAAAAGGCTAGATGGAAGAAGATTTCTCTGGTTGTTGCCATTTTTCCTATTCTTGCCGGAATGTAAGCCTGGGAAATCCGGACATAGTTCTATTTTGCGGTAAGACTTGCTTGCCGGACTTTCGGGTTTCTGGTACGTAATGGCAACAGCTTTGAGGGACAATTGCTGTAATTATCAAGCTATAGGCAAAGAGATTGTTGATGTATGTTCGGAGAAGCACGTAAAAGGATGCTAATGCCCATAGCAGAATAAGCATAATCACCTCTTCTTAGAATGAGAAGGGTTTAAAGCCTTAGTCCACCACGCCAGCCTGGTGCGGGTTGGCGGACTATCCACACCATCGAGAAGTTTTTGGAGCCCTCTCAGGTGCACAGGAGGCCTTACGATGTTTTCCTTCACCTTCTGCTGTCCATTCTCTTGAAAGAACCTCTTATTTGTCTTAGGAAAGAGAGTTGGTGTCTGTCACATGACTGGAATATTCTGAGTAGATGTACTCCATCTGTAACTCGTCAGAGCCTCGTTGGGGTGAATGAAAAGAGCCTCCACGAGTGATGATACTTAAGTACGTCCGGCGCACCCTGGGCAGTCAGCCCCGCTACCAACCTTGCTGACTCGCTAATCTTTTCACCACAGCATGAGCTATTTTCGTATAGCTCATGCTGACACGAGAGAAGAAGAAGAGCTTCGTTAATCAAATATAGTTGATTTTGTCGTGTAGGTAATCTAAATATCATCTTATACCACACTGATGGGTCAGTAACTACGAATAATGGTAACCATATTTTTTAATTCTTTGACATGGTTGCGTTTCTTCCTAGTCGCACCTGGTGGTAAGCGCAGACAGGGTCTAAAATAGAGCACGCGAATCCAAGTAACAAAGAAATACAGGGACTCCCCTATATCCCTCTGGCTCTCACGTACACACGATGGAACACAGTAAACAGCTTGGCGCCGGACTTTAATGTGAGGGTGGTAGCTAGCCAGTTGGACCATATAGATTCTACCACCAAGCATGCTGGATATCATTGAATGTTAAGCCAGCAATACATATTGGCCATAACTCACCGTTCTCTATTTGGTGTGCCTTGTCACCGCACGGGATCGTACACCAGGGCTCGTCTTACTTCATAACATTATCGGTTTTTCTATACTAGAAAGAAAGAAGAAAGACAATACATTTATTTAGCACAGACTAAAAAGGCACACAATATAAAATAAAGCAGAAAAAAAAAAACAAAATAAATTAGCAGAAGAGTGTGCCTCACGGCTGCGCCAAAAAGGCCCAGTTCAGCAAAAATGCCAGACAACTAGTAATAATAGTAGTAGTACTAATCAAAAGCGTCTCGCCTGCACTCGGCAAGTCGTGTGCACATGTATGTCGGCCTTGTTGGCGTTCGTCTCATTCAAACCTACCAACACGTAGACTGTAGCATTCGCCTTGTATCAATTTGCCTACGCTCACGTTGCCGTTGGCTCAAGCTTGGCCATCGGCTCGGTTCGGAATAGTACCTTTATGAAGCGTACATACGCTTCATAAAGGTACTATTCCGAACCGAGCTGCCAACTGCATCTGCCGACAGAACGTGCAGCGACTGCATGAAGTCGGCTGCAGTTGTACTACTACTGGTTTTTATGTATTTATATGAAATGGCTTTCAAGCGCCGAGAGAGGAGCTCGTGGCTAAATAATTACAGCCGCATAGACCGATCTTCCGGGTTAAGCCACGCTTGCCGAGGTTGGTCTGTGGATGGGTGACCATTTACCATAGCGAGTTTCCTCCGTGCCTCGGAAAGCACGTAAAGCCGTTGGTCCCGGCTGTCATTTGTAGATCTTTGACAGTTGTTACTGTTGGTCAGAAGACAGAAAGTCTGACAACCAGTCTTACCAAGAGTATCGTATTACCCAGTTACTGGGTTGTGGAGGTCTGATAGGCAGTCGCTCCTTGTAAAACACTGATATTCAGCTGCATCCGGTTCGACTGGAAGCCGACCCCGACCTGGAGCCGACCATAGTTGGGAAAAGGCTAGGCAGATGATGGCTTTCAAGAGCCGCGGATGCGCGTTCTGCTGCAGACGCACGGCGCCGCCGACGGCAGACCAGTAGTGCAACAACCGCCTAACACACATACCATATACGGACGTGGAAATTACAAAAAAAAAAATTGTTTCTCAGAAATTGAAGAGGATCAATTAATAAAATCAGTCATTTTAATAAAGGACGCGTGGCTGGTCTTCTCTGCATAATGTGTAATAACATCAGGTCATCGTCATCTTCTTCCTCTCCTAATAACAGATATAACAGCAAGTTCTCTTCACCAATATTCCACACGTCCGACATCCTGAAAATATTCTAAATGACTGGCCGCCTCCTAGTGTTGGTTGTGCAGTCGCTGCATGTGCCGCCACTCTCAGAATTATTCGAGCTGCACGCTGAAACTGCAAGTGCTGCAACTACCGACAGCCGCTGCACGTGCTGTCGGCAGTTGCAGTTGGCAGCTCACTTCAAAATAGTTTCTTAATACGCGTCTATTCCCAGCGTGCAGTGAAGAATTTTTTTATTCTAGCATGTCTCCACACGGTATTATGAAGCTTTCCCATCTGTCTTACGAGTGCATGTCATAATGGTTATGGCACTGTCATGATTGGTATGGAACATAATACCTACAAGAAAGTTTCCAAGAAGCATTATATCAACTAATTTTATTTAACACCACAGCATCAATATATTACGCTTTCGCTGGCAAATCTTTACTTGTAACTTGTAAGTGGCATTGGAAAATCAGTGTTACTTGTTTTCTCTTTCTGACATATATGTAATTTTGTATTTTACACCACTTAGGATGAAAGGAAAATGTAGTGTGTTGTCAATCATTTTGCTTCGTTAATTAGAATGTTTATTCATTGTCTAGACATATATAAATTACAATTCTAAAAATAACACAATATATATTTAAAAATATAGAAAAATAGTAGCCCACCGGCATCGGGAACAGGGTCCAAGCCACCGGTGGTCAGGTCTCAAGAAAGAGGAACTTCTGAACAATTTGCATCGTTTCCAGAAGTGCCGCTTCTGAATCAAACCCATGATCCGGCTGCCTAACGAGAGCCTCGTCAGATGTTGGTCGAGGCTCTTGTCTATTAGACCATTGGCTGTAACAACTAATTAGCATCTTTATTACGCGCTACAACTGCTTCAGAAGTTTGCGGAAATCCAGAAGTTAGACCATTTCTGTCCCATTGCTGGGCACGGCCTTTTCTCAGAAGGCCTCTTCTCAGAAGTCCACCACACTGGCGAACAACATACACAATCTAGAACTATTTGGAGCCTTATCAGGCTAGACAAAATCTCTTTTCTTGGAACGTTAAAGCAAGCGGAAAGATCAACTTGTATGGAACATTTCCTCGAGCGAAACAACTGTCTTTTCCGTACAATTCAAGCATACAATAACAATACAAGAGCAGGTTTCCTTAGGATGTTTTCCTTCACCGTTGATGAAAGTGATAGTCAAATTCTAATCAATGAATTTGACAAGTCAGAGGTTCGAGCCTGGATCGAGCTCAGACCCTCGTGCCCGGAAGGCAAGAGTTCAACCGCTAAACTCTTTGCTTCTTCATGCAGGCCATATTTTAATTCAAATTATCTATTACATACATAAACTCATGCCTTTTTCCCATTGGGCTAGGAAGAAACTGCAGAACGCCACATGGTACGATCCTTACATACTCTTTTCGCTTCGTCCACGTTCATACATCTTGCACACGCACGCCGGTTGAGAGTAATACGCACCTGTCGTTTTCGAAGAACACCACCAATAACATCGATGTATGTCCTTCTGGAGCATCTTCTCCCGGCGTTTTCACTGATATTATAAACCTTTTCTATTTTATTTCTCTCCCAGCTTCCAATAATGCCATCTCACCAATCAAAATTCCCGATCACAACCTGATCGAGCATTTCCTTTAATTAGAATTCCATCCAATCCTATCCCATAGAAAAGAGATGGATATAATTACTCGGAATGATGTATGTCCGTCAACTTTCTCTCGAGGTTCATTGCCCTTGAGGGCCATCAAGATAGTAAGATTGCAGTATTATTGTAACTAATGATGTGTTTGTAGCTTTACATAGTTATACTAAGTGTATACAATCAGCTGTAGATTTTGTATTGTTTTGATCACCAGAAAGTGTTTCCAACTACAATTTTGATTTGAAATTGTATGATTGCTTTCTATCTGCCTACATTTTTCCTATTTATGTTGGGGTCAATTTCCAGGCTAACCAGATGCGGCTGAGTACTAGTATTTTAGACGGAGTGACTGCCATCAGACCTCCGCAACTAGGCTTGCCAACCTTTATGTATGAATTTACCAGGACATTGGCAATCAAAATGAGGGACGTGGCTAAAAAAAGTGGGACCCAACTGTCAAAGTATAGGGAGGCGAAAAATACAATTACAAAGCTTCTAGCTAAACAAAACGTGCGTTCACTAAATTCCGACTTCTGTCCGAAAGCCATAGGTACGATAAAAGAGGACAATTGGCGTCCCGCACACGTCTTTTGCGGGATGCATCCTCTGATGCTATAGGAACGGGACGTCTCGACTCTCGCGGGCGATTGGCAAGCCTATCTGCAACCTAGTTAGGTGCTGAGCAATGCTGATATCTTAAGGCTAGACCGGTTGTCAGACTTTCGGGCTCCTGACTACCCGTAACGACTGTCATAGGTATTCGTATAACACCCGAGACCAACGGTTTAATGTAGTCTCCGAAGCACGGAGGGGTCTCGATGTGTAACAAACGGTCGCCCATCCACGGACTAACCGTGGCAACGGCAACTTAACCTTGCAAATCGTATGATCTGCACGGTTACTAATTAGCCACGACCCCCTCAAATTGTAAGATTGCTATCGTTTTGAAGTTGGTTCGTCATCATTACGAATGTCTTCATAGATAGTTAATTAAATTACTTTAGTATTGTAGGGGGTGCTTGAAGACGGGCATGAATCATGATTCAGATACTTTTATAAAGAACTGCCCAGAGGGAAATCTTGGAAGATCTTGGGCCAGCACTGGGATAGCATGAGTTAAAGATACAAGACGACAATTTTGTTGGAATGGCTAAGCGATTCGCTGCTGCGCTACGGGTCGTGGGTTCGATCCCCACACGGAACAAATATTTGTATGGCTTACAGATAGTTGTTCCGGGTCTGGGCGTTTGTACGTGTCACGATTTGTGTCTGTAAACGTACTCACGATACAGGAGAAATCCTAGCGCCGCCTTTACAAAGTTCAACAGTTCCGATGTAATTTTATTGAAAGTGAAAACGTATTGAGAGCGGAAATGTCTATTGCCATTAAAACCGCATGATTTCCGGTTCAGAATATAGTTCCCATGCATAGCGTAATCAGCCTATTACTGTTCCACTGCTGGTCATAGGCCTCTTATCGGTATATTAAGGCCTTAGTCAACCACGCTGGCCTGGTGCGGGTTGTCGGATTAGCCATATCATCGAAAACTTTACGGAGCCTTCTTAGGTGTGCTGGTTTCCTCACGATATTTTCGTTCTTTTTTTTCTATTTGACTGCTGTAGATCGTCCTAGGGGACGGTTTCTACGTAACCGGGCAGTTATTGGCGAGACCTGAAGGGTCTCCAGCCAATGGGGGGGAAGTAAAATACTTAACCTAAGCTAACTACTTGTACTACACTAACATCATGACTACCTGCAACAACAGCACTAAGGGCGACTCCTAGTGGGACTCGGACATCAGCTTAGGGCGTTGCTGGCGTGGACATAAGGGGGGAGACAGCTTAATGAGGGCTGAATTATCGGTGTGACTGCGGAATCTGAAGAGATGACCGGCTCTACGACGGGAGAGCTTGGTGGATCGTGACCGGCGGTGGTGGGACGTCGCGGCGGGCCGAGTCGGCGAGGACGGTATGCCGGACGGCGGCGGACGTTATGTATTGTGCTGGTCGATTTACTCGCCTCCTGGAGGAGGGTTATTTCGTCATCGGGTTCTAAAAGTGTGTGCCTGGGACGGCGAACTTTACTTATGAGAGAGGGACTGTAGTCGGCCGCTGCGGCGACTAGGGGGTTTGGATGGAGGGATATTTTCGTTCACCGTTAACGTAAGTTATAATCAAATTCTGATCCGCACATGAATTTGAAGATTCAGAGGTTCGGGCTAGGATCAAAGTCAAACCCATCTGCATGGTTGGCAAGCGATCAACTGCTAAGCTATCACTGCTTAAGAGAATATATAGGCGATAAAAGACGCCCATGAATAAATAAGCCTAGATCACATTAAGTATTCGAAATAATTATTTATGTGACTGCTTCGTTGGTCTAGGGGTTGTAAGCGCGACTACTGAGCGTGAGGTCCTGGGTTCGATCACCTGGTTGGGTATAGTTATTGGGTCTTTCCGTATGGAATTTCTCAGTAGCTGCCCAGAGAGATTTGTGCCCGGTTGACGGCAATAGACGTGAGACTTAAACATGATGGCCACATAGGCAGTTGTCTCGCCGCCAGCGAGGAAGCGACTAAGTATCGGCTATTTTCTCGCTCAAGAAACGTACAATAGATATACATTCCGTGTAAACAAAGAGATGCATATATTAAAAGTTGATCGCTGACTATTTACACTGCCGGCACGGACTCGCTCCACTAGTTTCTCGCTGAGAGACAAGAGCTATCAAAGATAATACTCGCTCAGCGATACTTGCTCATTGATGCTCGCATGGCGGTCAGAACTCACGCCGAGAGACCAACCAGCGGTAATTTGCGATTGGTGCGAGTAATCACCCGGCACACTCGCACACTCGCTTATAGCCCAGCGACAAAACTATCGGAACGACACACTCGCTTCTCGCAGCTCGCCAACTCGTTTCTAGTTTCTAGCTCTACTCGCTTCTCGCTCATCGTCGGCGGTGCCTAAGGGTGTACTATACACTTCTGCCCAACCCTTTGGGGAATACAGGCATGATGTTATGAATGTTATGATGATTCAAGTATGTATGTATATTTCGCAAAAACACACACGTATTGACACAATTTCCTTTAACCATAAATATCATATAAAGTTTGGCAGTAGTTCCTCGCTGCATAATGCATGAATACCCATTGTTTTCTTTGTATGACAACCAACGGAATTGTATTGAGTAACTGTGTGTATGATATATTTACATGTGTGAAAGTGAATACCGTTTGTTTGAGCAGGTTCAGAAGGCGAGCAGACATTGATAGTTACAAAAAAATACTGCATTTGGTCATTAGGTTCCGTTCAACCCAGCCTTTTCCCAACACAACTTGATCTCTTGGCGACCAAAACATAAGCATAATCGCCCGGGCAACCGGCGACCAAGTGTGTAAACACTAAGCCTAGGCGCACACTAGGCGACACGCGACAGCTCGGCGACTAGACGCGACGACAGGCTGCGGCTGACAATTTTCATATATTTTGTTCAAAGCTCCGCACACTTGGCGTCAGAGTCGTGGAGTCGCGAGGACAAGCTAGGAGAGTCGCAAGCGCTCGCTACTTGTCGCCGCGTCTAGTTGCGCTATGCACGCGCACAGACGACGACAAACGCACGACAGCGCAGCGTCGGTCTCGCTGTGAAACAACACGGCCGTCTCTCTCGAATACTCTACTACTAATGATCGCTTCCTGCACGACGTCTGTTGTAACGACTAGTCGCCGACGCAAGTTAAAAATCCGCGTATAGTCGCGACGATAAGAAGCCAGATGCAAAGGACAACGCCGCGTCTTGTCGCTGCGACTAGACGCAGCGACAAGTCGCCCAGTTTGCGATGGCCCTTATTTAAACCATAGAAAGTCACAGTCACCGTCGACCAAGTCTCCGGCGACCAGTAGACAGTGCGTAATGGCTCTTAACGACACGTTTGGTGTAGTGGCTGAGTAATTGGCTTTTGCGCTACTATCTTGGGTTCGATTCCCACACGAAACAAAAATTTGTATGGCATACAGATAGTTGTTTCGGGTCTGGGCATTTGTGTACGTGAGATTTGTATCTGTAAACGCACCCCCGATACATAAATCCTAGAGTGAGGCAAAGATAAAAAAAAGTGTTGTCTTCTGCTTCCGGTTTAACCAGATGCAACTGAAAATCAGTATCTACGTACCAATATATACGCGGAGCAACTGCCATCAAACCTCCACAACCCAGTTACGGGGGGCTTACGTACTATGACCTCATATGAAAACGCTCAAATTCCAACCAGTCACAACTTCCGTTCAAAAGCAGGCCTGCTTCTGAATCGCTAAAAATCGTACCACGATAGTACTAAAGGTGAACGACTATTGAACCAAGTTGAACGGATAAGCTTGTTCATGGTACGAAAAGTCTAGACAAAAAAAAAAAGGTGAATGAATTTCGTAAACGTTAACGTAGCAGGCCTGCTCTAACGATGTCATAGTACAAAAAAACAGGGCAGTTCAACTTCTGGGCAACTTCTGTCCTGCTTTAAGAGGTAATAGTAAGCCCCTTGGGCAATGCCGATATCGGCGATAAAGTTATGGGCGCTCGGAACTCGGAACTGCTATGAGTACTAGTATAACATACATGTATCTGTATAGCTCCAGGTTACCCGTTGCTAAGTTATTTATCACAGTCCTTTAATTAAATCAACACAGGTTCAAATCAGTACAGAAAACGTTCAAAGTGTAGGAACGGGCTAGAATATAAATTTTCCTCACCGCACGCTGGTAATAAACGCGTGTTGTAAGATTCAACTAAACCCTGCACGCTTGGTAGTAGGATCTATATGGTCCGCCTGGCTAGCTACCACCCTCACATTAAAGTCCGGCGCCAAGCAGTTTACTGTGTTCCGTCGTGTGTATGTAAGAGCCAGATTGGTACAGGGAAATCCCTCTATATCTCGTTTACTTGCATTCGTGTGCTCCATCTTAGACCCTGTCTGCGATTACCACCAGACGTGACTAGGGTCAAACGCACCAATTCAAACTGTAATAAAAAATATATAAACAAAAGCAGATGAAAAGTGTTGCGTTATCCAATAAGGTGACTTATTGCTTTTGCTCCAAAGCTCAAAATTGTTTAGTTCATTTTACAATTACATAATTTGCGACACAAATATTTGCAGTTCTACAGCATAACAATTAAAATAAAACGAATAGTTATGAGTACCAACAGTTTAATTAATAACATTTGACAATAAATTATTAAGTTAATTTAATAAATTAATGAACTGACTGGAACGTAAAATTAAATAAATGGAAATAAATAAATAACGCTTCAATATTTACATTGCATTAAAATAAAATGAGCACCTTTTTTCATAAGAAAATATTAAAATAAATATGAGATCTGTAACCTAGGTAGATTAATAAATATATTTGTAAAATAATAATATTTGGCAATCCATAATACTTTAAGTTTATATATGCAGAAAAAATATTAAATAAATGCAATAATTTATTTACATATGTACATGTGGATACTATATTTTTTATAATTATTATATAAATATATTTTCAGTCTTTGTATCATATATAAAATGTCTCACAGCATATAAATAAATATATATTCGTACAAAAATATGCTCATTCAATACACATAATACTTATATACTTTCAAACAATATATGAAAAGAAATAATAAAACCATAACGACGGTACTCTGCTGATATATAAATTAATTAAAGCACACCCCAAAGTCTTGTGTATATAAGTACATTATATATATTAATAAATAAATATACTATAATATTTTCTGGTTCTAACTAAAATTCGTTGTAAATAGGACTATTACAATATACATATTATTATTTATTTAAGTCTTTATAGAGTATTCGAGGTACTTTAAATGATAAATGCTAAGAGAAAATAATTTTCTCCAATTCATTTTTCCGCTTTTCTATAATTAATACAACCAAGACCTTCTATACTATCCCATTATAAATAGCTACTATAGTTTACTGACCCTTGAAGTAATATTAAAAACATTTCACTCTAAAATGTTCATTTAAACGTGCTATTATCGAAGCAATAATGTTTTATCGAACACAATAAATAAATAAAAACAAAAAATAGACAAAAAATATATGACACACATAAATAGGAATTCAAATTTCGAACGTTCATCCAACAATTATGTTTTTGTGACTTTATTTACGGAGTTCAATAAATATTTTTTACATTTATTTTTAACGATTATTTAGAGCGAATAAATTAATAACAAATAAATATTTTTTATTAAGATTTTCAAGATAAAAACTTGCGACAGGCATTCTGTCTCTCAAATGTTGCATAACAATGTACTCTATAATTGTAAATAATTTAATTATATGTTGTCTATTTATATATTCATGTGAAACCGATTGGTCCTTATATTCGCGTATTAATTAACGTTAATTAATGGTGGGTTCGCTGGCTATTGGGTGTACGCGTTGTACGCTAAGTCATGGGCCTTCTCGAGCGATCTGAAATTAAAATAAAAAAGTAATGAAATGTTTGTGACAAACACCTTATAAGGACATGCAAAAGTTTAAGATCTCTGGCTACGATTATTCTTATCGTTAATAAAGATTTAAGATGGCAATAATATACTGCAAAGTCCTGAATTTTGGCGCTGTCGTCGTACCGACAGGTGGCATGCATAATAAATAATGTCAAAATGTACTTATATACTTTCCAATACTTCGCAATAATTGAAAGATCGTTTTAAATCAGGCAAAAACTACATTGACAATAGGAACGTAAAACTGTTCTACAGGCATATGTAAGCTACCCTAAACCCATAAGTACTTATTGCTGTGATATAATTTTGCAAAATTTGTAAACAAATGTGTATAATACGTGTTTTATTTAAAGAAATAGCCAAAATAATAAAAAAGGCCTAACCCTGAGTTGCCCCCGGCATTTCTCTCGAGGTGGTCACTTTGCGCAACGCTGGTAAATTAAAAAATACATTTGAGTTTTAAAAAATAATCTTTAAGAAATGCATGCACGCTAATTTATTGCCTTATATTTGTTTCCGATCTATTGGCATCTCGTTCGATAATTAACAATAAAAAATTACATAAACTTTCATCAAACCTCCGCGGTAATTAGGACCAAAAAAAAAAAAAACAAGTGATTTGTCTCAATCCCAGCTTTAGACACCTGTTTCGACTGTTTTATGGAGTGTTGCTAATCTAATTACGTGTGACAACTACTAACAAAATACAGGAGGTAAACGAATTCGTGTAATTCCTTAAAACCACATGATCTACTACTTGTGTAGATTGGCCCTGCACTGAAATTAGGCCGATTAATTTTTATTTTTTTTCATGCGTTCTATGTACATGATCCTATCTAAACCACCTAACAAGGACGTTTTTTTTGTGAAATTTACTTTTATGATATTGAACATTTCGATGCCACGCATAAATGAATGAAACCACAGCGATGCGGCTGGCGGGCACGACTAACGCGATATCGCTCTTTGCAGTTATATAACTCGGCGCTCTAAAATGACTCAGAAATAAAAAAGTAAGATTTACTTTGTTTTTTTTTTCAGTTACTTTTCAAAAAATCCCTTTTAGGGTTAATCTGTGTCACCAGTAGATCACGCGGTTTGGAGGAATTACACGAATTCGTTTACACCCTGTATATAATAATGTATCTGTTATAAAAATCATATAATATAAAAATATATAATTGTTCCCCTTCTTTGTCTACCTCACTACGATAATATTACAAAAGGATATATCAAAATTCGATTCCGCCTCACCTGCTCCACCCAGAGCCACCATGTCCTGCCGACACGACCACCTCATGAGCTTCATGACCACCGCCGCTGGGCGACAACAGTTTCTTCAGCCCAATGATACCAGCCAGGACCAGTGCCAACTTAGACACGATGAGTGCCTTTCCAGCCAGTAGTGCCAACGCTCCGAAGGCTAATGGTACCATCATGCCTCCGATAAGCAGGGGGATGGCGAGGAGAGGTGCGATTTTCTTTCTTCTGCTACGGCCCTCCTCTGATAATGCGTCAGATCCATCTTCGGTGGGGAATTTGACCTGAAATTGAGAGAAATACTTTTGAATAGCTTGTATTTGCTATTTCTTTCTCGTGTGTTAATGAGGTCAGATGATAATCAACTCTGACTGCCTCGTTGGTCTAGTGGTCGCAAACACAACTACTGAGTGTGAGGTATTGGGTTGGGTACGTATTGCAATATCTAAAATTAAAAGAACTAACGTAAAATAACCTACGTTTGAAATCCCTAAAATCTATTTACCTAATGATTGTTTTACTTATATTCAAAATACCGAAAGACCCCGCCATCCCCTTCGTGGTTATTTTTTCGTAAACCATTGATCCCCGCGAAGCGTGGCTCCGACTATGCCTTTAGCTCGCAAGTGATGCATCATTTTAGGTATTTTGACCATTTTGTACTTCAAATATTTGTGTATCAAACTTAAGTGTAATAACTGTTGATATTTTAAACATTAGATATTTAGTACAATCGGTATTTTAAACTTAGGTAATTCGTAGGTAGGTGTTAGTTGCTTAGGTATTTAAAAACATTAGGTATTTAGATTTTAGGGATTTTGAACGTAGGTTATTTTACGTTAGTTCTTTTAATTTTAGATATTGCAATACGTACCCACTGGGTTCTATCCCCAGGTCGGGCAAAGTGTTATTGGGTTTTTCCGTGAGGAATTTCTTAGTAGCAGCCTAGAGTCTGGATTTGTGCCCGGTTGATGGCAATAGACTAGCCCCCTATTACATGGGACTTGAAACATAACGACGAAATGTGCGTGTACTATACCCCACTGCCCAACCCTTCGGGTAATACAGGCGTGATAATATGTTTAATGTTTTATGATAATCAAGGAATCAGCAAAACATGAGTTACGTCGTCAAATTCATAAAAATACCAAGTTGAACTTAACCCAAAACTATTAGTTGGAATATCAAAGTTGAAGCAATAGAGAAAATATCTTCTTCATCAACAGAATCTTTTTCTCCTTCGCGCCCCAAAGGACCAAATTTTTGTAACGTTCAGTTAGGAACGATCAGCTCTTTTTGCAAGTTAATAATAATGTATTTCGTGTACATTATTATTAACTTTTAATAGTGGAAGGGTGTGGTCCACAGACTCTATAATTATGTATGGTATGAGCAGCGCGGCTCCTCAGATCAATCCTTGTTGCATGCAGAAATGCAGTAGAATTTTCAGTAGTATTAAACAAATAAACCAGTACTCCCGGGTCTAAGTCGTGAGTTTGATATCAATATGTGTGCAAAGTATGTTTATAGCAGAGATAGAATGTTTATTTAAGTTATATTAATCGAGAAGAAAGTACACAGACCAATTGAAGGACAAGACAAACGTGATAACATATAGAGAAGTCAAGGAGTCGATTTTGGACAGAGTAAGATGGAGATTGATACACTGACAAGCCCAGCACTTAAATTTTGGATGGAAGGAATCAATGTAATATTCCGTGTACGTAATTAATTGGTTCATCGATCATTATGCTTTTTCAAGCTACCGATACATTAATGTAAAAGCAATTACTACAAAAACACGAATCGATTCCTCAAACCAAACATAAGCGTGTGCTAATTTGTAACTCAATTCAAATGTATAATTAAAGACATTCAATAACTTCCTACAAAACAACATGCGATATGAAAGTGCGGAAGATTTGGATAATATTGAACATGAAACAATTAATAACATTGATTGGAAAACTGTTGGGGATAATATAATTCAATGCGTTACGTGTGCACGCCTATGTGTTAGTACTAGTAATGTTCAAAACAAGCTTCACCTTTAGACGTCGGTCATGCCCGATTTCTATAATTTACCAACCGTTATTTTGAAACTAAGACTCCCCAATATCGAGAGTAGTTTTCATAGTTTTGTATAACCCTTTCAAACTTAAAAACTCAATAATTCAAAATATAATAGAATTCAATGAATTCAAAAAAATCTCTTAAAAGAGGAATTTGTATTCTATTTGAGGCCAATATCAAGCAGTGAAATACGATAAGCTGTTGATGAACTTTTACCCTTGACTAATCGTAGTCAAGTAATGTTCTTTACTTGACTAGAACTAGCTGAAGAATCAGAAGAACCGTGTTCATAGCTGTGATTACCTAACTAACAATTGACCCTCAACTCGTCCAATGCTGTCAACTTCTTGACATAAATATGTGCATAATGGTGTGGCATGTCCCGTGAAGATAGATCCTGGGGAAGACTGGATGCGAAGAGCAGAGAACAGGGTATTGTGTGAACCACCTCATCTTTCACTGCTGAGCATCTTGTGCCAACATATTCGACAAAAAATGTATCGTGTGCATGAACCCTAACAACATTACTAGAAACACGCAGTGCCGTGTTAGCTTCTCATTGAGCACACATAAGATTTTCTCTACGCATAGCAATTATCACGCACAGGCCAATTAGAAGAAACTCCAGAGTTTAATAGAGTGTGTCTAGTAGCAAAAAGTGAAGATGGTCTAATTAAATGCAATTATAAGATGCATCGGGAAAGTCGTCACGCTGCGTTGGTGGGAGGTATGCTGTTTTTACGCATTTGTTGTATGAGACTGGACCGTCACGCTTTTACGGGGGTAGCCGGATCTGTTTCAGACCGGAATCAGCTCAGACTTAGGGTGGTAGATTTGAGAAGAGTGGTATATTTGAGCGTGGAGTGTGTTAGAAGATCATCGTGTTAGAAGATCATCGTGTTAGGATAGAAAAGCGGCTTGTTAGATTAAGTAAGAATAGAAGTAATGAGAAAAATAAAACGGCAAAGAAAGATCTTTCAAGTGCTAATAAGTGTTACAAAATTTAATTACAAAACTTTAACGTTCCTGATGACTGAAAATGTTGAATGTTTGGGTTAGTGTGATTAGATTTTACCCATCATCTGTGACCTGATACAGTATCTGGTGAATTGTGATTACGTGTTATTATTATCAGAGATATCATGCGTGAGGAAAGGATGGAAATGTAAAAAGAAGCTGAAAAAGTGTGCAAAGGATGTGGTGTGGTCGGAAAGAAAGAGCTCTTAGACCTTAATTAGAGATCATTATTATGAAGAGTGTATGAGTTGGCAAGTGGGTTTAATGTTAATATCTTGATGAGTGAAATATATCGGTTGGTTGATAGTAAAGCATTTTGTACTGTCAACATTTTACAAAATTATTACTCATCATTTATGTATGACACAACATGATCTTAGAGAAGGCCAATGTTCAGTGATTTCTTATGCACCGATATAACGTTTCAGCCTATTATAGTCGTAGTTGTTGATAAAGTTCTCATATTGATGCTTTAAGCGCTAATTATAACTCCACCTTAACCGTTAACTGCTACGATTACTAAATGATACGTGGTATTCATAATTGTGGCTGCTTAAGTGACCATACTATTACGAACGATGGGCTGTTTGTCACTACTTTTCTACTTTGTAGCAGTAAGATATTAGTGCTAGCTCATTAACTACGGGTACTCGTATACTATTATTAGTTACCCTCTGGTGACCATAAGATAATGTTTGTATCAAAGCGACTAAGTGCAGCTATCTAAAAAGTTGAATGGCTTTCAAGTGTTCGTGCGTGATAGTTTCAACTTGTTTCATTATTATCTAATTTAATTGGTGAAAAATGATTTAGCTATGACTGTGTTAAAATATTTGCTTTTGATTTGTAAACTAAGCGACCGTAATTAATGATAACGTTTGAAAAATTATTATATTTATTATAAGAAAAATATTTAATACTTCTAATAGCATTGAATTTCACCCAAAAAGATGAAAAAAAGCACATGGTCAACTTATGAAGATCAGCATTCTAATTGCGTAACACACTCGTAATCACTATGGCTTTGATTTTGGCAGGTCAACAATTTCCATGGCAACGTATGTATTACTAATCCGACTTCTCTACAACTATGTACTACGTAATGAATATTGTTTTTGACACATCAACTGTCACGATTGATGTTGGTTACGTTACATAATTACCCTGTTGATGCCGTTGGCTGTGAAAATAAGTCGTGTGTGATAAGGAACTCAAACAAAGTAGCTATAGGCGTAGATAGAAAAAAGCTTTGGCAAGCAAAAGTAGTAGTCTTAAGAAAACTCATGAATGATGATTCAGACCGTGAACATCATCGCGAGCGTGGTTTGCAGGAATGTGGGTGGTCTAACCGTTATTAAGTCTGGAACGTTAGCGTGATTTAAAATATGCAATCATGTAAAATGAATAAACATCGGGGTGTTGGAAAAACGGTGATCTGACAAGAACTAAAGTAGTCGACAGAGCCGATAGGATAATAATAGATAATAAGATAACAGGGCCGGCCATGTGAACCCTAGAACTAATAACTGTTGCAGTAGATGTGTTCTTGAGTGCACACTTCGAATCGGAAAACGTGATATGGAGCGCCCTCGAGCTAGATGGATTGACGATCCTCGATAGGCGACTGGTAGAAGCTGTATGGAGAGAAGCCGAGGATTGAACACAGAAGCGTGTACTTGTAGAAGTCTATACCCAGTTGTGGACTATAATCTGATGATGATAATATGAAAAAAGGTCACATGCACGTGCATAAGCAAATTAAATTTAAGATACAACATAAAAATTCATCACGGTATTAAAAGATTTGGCTTTTGTAAAATATAATAACAATGTTAGATTGATAGCGTGTTCCGTTATGTTCTTTTTGTGCGAATAAATCTAAGATCAAATCACAATAACGTTATAGAACATGGTTCATATTTCCAATCTTATATAATAAAACTACTCATCGTCCAATCTAGTTCAATTTATTTCAGTCAAGCAGTTGCACGTGTAGCAACCCTAGTACTTACTACAGTCAGTAAATATCTCTTTAGAGGTCACAGGGTTGAATAACGTATATGTCAAGGTCATGTCTACTCACAAGCTCATTGATAGCGGTTATAATTTCTTTGTAACGGATGTTAATCTAGATTATTTGTCCGGATAGCTCATAAAATGAACCCAAATATTCTGAAGTAAAGCCCGGAACCTAGAAGCAGTTACCACAAGGCCATAGAGGCCTAACTAATTGCACTCATAACACTGAATTACTTCCGGTCTATCATAAGCGTTATATGAATAATAATTACTCTATTGTAGCTCTATAAGCAAGCCTGTACTAGGTGTTATGTCATACAAACAATGAATGAATGTGTGAAGTAACCTGTTCATTTAAACTTGCACTTGATTCAGTTTGTATGCAAGATCAATGTGCAGTTAATCACTTATTACAAGGGAAAGTATTTCAAGGTCACCCAAAGAGCAATGGACAGGGCTATGCTCAGAGTTTCCCTATGTGATCATATCAGAAATGATGAGATCCGCAGGTGAGCCAGGGTAACCGGCATAGCCCGAAGTATTGCCAAACTTAAGTGGCAGTGGGCGGGGCACATTGCTCACAGAAGGGATGGCCGATGGGGCCGAAAGTTCTGGAGGGGCGACCGCGGAAACACAATACTGGAGTAGCGGAAGGCGCCGCGTGGGAAGGCCCTCCCCCCCCCAAGGTGGTTCAATATCCTGGTGAAGGTCGCGAAAATCCACTGGATGCGAAAAACACGGGACCGTTTGATGTGATGATGCTTAGAGGTGGCCTATGTCCAGCAGTAGACATCTTTCAGCTAAATGATGAAAGTATTTCCTCTACTAAGTTTTATTTTATTGTTCTAAACTAATTTGAAATCAACAACAACATTTTGTATATTTTATAAATGGTTTGTTATGCAACTCTACATACAGGATGGAAAATTGAGATGCGGCAGAGTGAGCAGCTAAGAAATGTATTGGAAACTCTTAAAACTTAGTAATTACTTAGTTCTTTTTGAACGTAAATTTTACATAAGACAGCCCCCAGAAAGCGCCCTCCCCCCCCCCTTCACCGCTTCCTAGTGTTCATGCTGTAAAGAAGAGAATTTTCAGTACCTATTCTAACGTTTTCCTGTAGCTATAATAGTTAAGATAGCTGCCCTCACGGCCCTATCTCAAATTTTCAGCCTGAATAGTCATAATCAATATAAGAACTATAACGCAAAATAAGCCGGTTGCCGACTGATATGCCTATCAATAGGCTTATGACATTACGTCCGTAACATTTAGTTGGTTGTGTAATTTGCAGGCAAATGAAGCTGTATTTACTAATTGCAGCTTGTGCATTTGAAACCATCCACCAAACTACTATACCATAAATACCAATTGCTACTAACACTAATTAAAGTAGAGACATTGTTAGTAAGGTTAAAGTTATAGGAAGAAGCTGTGCCCTTGAAATAAAAGATATAATAGGACGTGAAATGTATCTACCTATCTGTACGGTCGTTACACAGAAAAATGATTACTGTTGAAATTTTTATCTCAGAACAAACACAATGATCACGTGGTATATCGCTACAAGACGGCATTTAAACCAGGAAGTATTAGTTTGCATTAATCATTTATAATTGACTGATTCCTTGTCTGCTGTTATTTAAAAGATAGTTTTTTAGGCATCTTCTAGAAAGATAGTACCCACCACGTGCTAATACCATGCTGTCTGGGTTGATGACTTAAAGGCTATCGGGCGTCTCGTACCAGGAATATTTTTCTAAATATTATAATTGACGAAGAATATATAAACTGTTTCACCAATCATTCAATAAGGATCAAATCCAATGTTGCTAATCCATAACCCAATGTTAAATCCAAGCCACCCAACCACGTGTGACATAATTAATATCTAGTGTTAGTTTTACCCCTAATAAGCACTACAGGCATCGAGATCAATTTTGATGAAGTTCGAAATTGCAATCAAATTCATAACATTTAAATCCATTTCAAGATATGTAACGGAAATTAATGGGTATGTGCTTCAAATCACAGTCATGCATTATCAAACATATGGGTTTGGTGAAACTTAAATATTACTTGCTCGACTTTATTTATTTATTTATTTATTTATTTATACTTTCGCACAAAATCTGTACAGAGGCGGACTTAATGCCATAGGCATTTTCTACCAGTCGACCTTAGGGTGGAGCAGAGAAAACATGGTAGGTGCACTTAATAGTGTTAGAATGTGATGCGATAATAATGAATAATATTTCCACTTATAAATATAAAAATACAAATCAAATAAATACATACACATGCATACATAAATATATATCAAAAATCATAAACTACATATATAATATATTAAGTAATACACATAATATATAATACCTACAAAAATATAGAAACAGATCTTTGCTGAGATGATTCTGCCAATCCTTTGTGTAAATGTTCACGTAATTTAATTTTGAAAGAATAGCGACTAGTGGCCATCCTGATTTCCAAGGGAAGCGCATTCCAAAGAAGAATAGACTGGACAAAGAAAGAAGAATGTATAAAGTCAGAGCGGTGAGAGGGACATTGTAAAAGACGATTATGCGAGGAGCGAAGATTTCTATTATGATTAGAGCATATATACTTAAAATGAGGGGTAAGATAAGTAGGAGAAGTGGGAGAGTCGAGAAAAGAGAACAAAGTAGTCAGTGCCCTCATCACTCTACGCTGACGAATAGGCATCCATTTTAGCAGGGATCGATACGCCGACACGTGATCATACTTACGAAGGTTAAAAACGAATCGAATGCAGTTATTAAGAAGGCGGTCGAGTTTGTTGAGGAGATCTGCATTCAGGTCATAGTAGCACACATCCCCATAGTCAATTATGGGAAGTATCAAGGTCTGCACTAGCATTGCTTTCGTATTAGATGGGAGAAAATTTTTCAAGCGATAGAGCGACCGCAACGTTCCTGTCACTTTCTGACTCACATTAGTAACTTGTGTTCGCCAACTAAGGGTGTTGTCGATGTGCAAGCCAAGATCTTTAACATCAGAGCTAAATGGAATGATCGTACCGTTGAATATGACTGGTGGTAAACTTAAAGTGTCTAACCTGCTTATATTTCGAGAGCTACCTAGAATGATAGCTTGACATTTAGTAGGGTTAACCGCCACACCAAACCTATCGGACCAACTCTTGATAGCTCTCAAATCCCGGTTTAAATTATTAATGGCAACAGATAAACCATCCATACTAGCTTGACAATACAATTGCAAGTCATCAGCATAAAGATGATACGCAGACAGAAGCTC
The DNA here is from genome assembly GCA_905220435.1 of Amphipyra tragopoginis. Lineage (NCBI taxonomy): Eukaryota > Metazoa > Arthropoda > Insecta > Lepidoptera > Noctuidae > Amphipyra > Amphipyra tragopoginis. The sequence goes on from HG992014.1 coordinate 21,685,421, forward strand.
AGGGGTAATGAGATTAATAAAAATAGAAAAAAGAAGAGGAGATAGAATACCGCCTTGTGGGACGCCAGTTTCCAGCTCACACCAACTCGATGAGGAGTCACCCGCGTGTACTGACTGCTGACGCTCCCGAAGGTAAGAGGAAAACCATTTCAGTGCCTCTTGAGAGACCATAAGATGGGAAAGAATTGATAACAGGATGTCGTGACTGACAGCATTAAAGGCATTGGAGAAATCAATCAACACTAGAACAGTAAGTTTGGTATCCTCCATACCTGCCCTAATGTCACCAGTCACTTTAAGGAGGGCAGAAACAGTGCTGTGCCCAGGCCTGAACCCGGATTGCAGAGGACTGATAAGGGTGTTATGGTGAATGAAGTGGGAAAATTGCTTGTGAACACAGGCCTCGAGCACTTTGGATAGAAAAGGAAGGATAGAAATTGGGCGGAAGTGGCTAGGAAGAGATGGATTAGAAATCTTAGGTAATGGACGGACATAGGCTTTACGCCATAAGGACGGGAAGACTCCGGAGTCTAGAGAGAAGTTAATGATATGGGAAATCGCAGGAAGGAGATGATCCAGAACTGTTATGATCATGCGGCGGCTAATGTTATCACAGCCCACCGCTTTAGATTTAATGGACAGGATGACCTTTTTGATCTCTCCGTGGTCGACTGGAACGAAAAGAAAGGGATTAATATTGGGACGCGTTAGACCAGCTAAATAATTGAGAGTAAGATTTTTGGTTAGACTATCTAGAGTAGAAATTGTGTTGAAATGGTTGTTGAGATCGTCTAACCTAATTGTGTGAGGAAGGTCCAAATGTCGCGACTTGCCAATGCCTAGAGTTCCAAGGAACTTCCAAACATCGGCAGAAGAACAACTAGTAATATTATCAAGAATGTGGCGGCGTTTAGCGTTGCGTATCATCTGATTACACCGATTCCTAGCAGTTTTAAATAAGGTCCAATTTTCTTCGATACGATCCTTCTTAAAGTTACGAAACGCGCGGTCCCTTCGCCGCATTGCCATCCGAATTCCGGTGGTCATCCATGGCGCAGGCTGACGCTTCAGCTTGACCTTCTTGAATGGAGCATGAACGTCGTAAAGTTTGACCAAGACATCGTTGAAAATACAGACTTTATCATCGACTGTGGTGGCTTCCGCCAAGGGTTGCCAATTTATTTCCGATGCGTCATGCCGAAGTTTCTCCTCATCCCTACGTGCAAAACAACGCATGTGCAGCACCTTAGGAATTGGTTTAGGAGGTTTAAGGATATAGGAAAGGAAAACAAGGTCATGATGAGAAAAGCCAGGAGCAGCAAGTTGACCATGTGAGGAAACAAGGGAAGGATTGGAGGTGAGGATAAGGTCAAGCCAAGTGTCATCTACGACGATGTTATGGTGGGTAGCTTGTAGAGGCAGTACATGCAGACTGGCTGACTCGATGAGGTGCAGGAGTTTACGGGAACGAGGAGAGTTGTGAGCAAGAAGGTTTGTATTGAAATCTCCCATGATGATATGGTGTGCATACTCTGAACCCAATGATTCTAATACCGATTCGAATTCGGTGAAATAATCAACTGTAGGGGGACAATAAACGACACCAATGATGGTTTTGACGCCCTTGACACAGACTTCAAGAAACAGAAACTCTGCCGAGGCAGAATAGTTGGAAGAAGAAGTAGCTAAGACTTTGTAGGGAAAGTCACTACGAAGATATATTGCGACGCCACCACCACCCTTGCCAACCCGGTCATTTCGAATAAGAACAAAACCAGGGAGAGGGTAAGTGGTTGAGAGAAGATTAGGTTTGAGCCAGCTCTCGGATATCAGGATGGCATGAACGTTGCAATTAGTGAACGTGTCAAACAATTCGCTATGATGACTTGGGACACTCTGAGCGTTAATATGGCACACGTTCAACAGCCGGTTAGACTGCTGATCAAACTTGTGACGTAAGAAATCACCAAGAGTGTCGGTGACTGAACAAAAACTTTCATCGCCAGAAGAGGCAAGAGATTCATTGGCAGAATAAAAAGACTCATTATCTGATATTATAGGCATAAATATACAATACTATAAAATAAATAAGAAATATAATGCTAAAACAAAAATACTAAAATTAAACAAAAAAGAAGGTAACAAACGACAACAGCGGTTGCATCTTTGCACCACCCGCCAGCTAACATCATGACAAAAAAGAGTAAAAAAAATATGAACACGAAACAAAAGTAAAGAAATAACAAAAAAAACACGATATAAATAGCAGAGATTACAGATTGCATAATTTCCAGTCAATGTGTGTACCGTTATCGGAACGCACGCTAGTAAACGTACGGAGCATTACGGAACACATAAAATAATCACACTTTGAACGCATCCGATTATATTATTTTTAGTCTATGCTTTGTTTGAATTGACTTAATTGACATTTAAGATTTAACTATAACTTTATCAATTCATATTCCAAGTTTACTAACCTAAAAATCTTTATAACTAAACTTAAATATTGAAACTCCTTACCTGCAAGGTATGGGACCTCATAAAGTTTACGACCTTGTCCAAAATGAGGTTGTTCAGGGATCCTTCATCCAACCCCCTTGGGATCGCTTCCTCCGTCTCCACAATCTTCACATCCTTATCCTTGGTTATCGTCACACCATTTAGGATGTTCAACTCCTCAGTTTTCGTCAACCTGCTCAAAGTCTTCGCCAATTTTCGTTTGAGGCAGTGCGAAATGTCGGACCCGCTACAATCTTTGTACGTCTCGTACGCTAATTTAAGGTCTCCTAGAACGTTATCGTCTGAGCTTCGAGCTTCTAGTTTGTTCTGTGTCGTGGTCGCCGTCCTGGCCGTGGCAGCGGCGACCAAGGTCAATATCAGGAGATACTTTACCATGTTTGTTGTTTGCACTACGTTGGCTATATGGACACTGTGTATAACTAGAGCATTGGTTGCGTTTATATGCGCTTAGTGTCACGGTACACTGGGTATCGCTGAGAGGGATGCAGCGATGCATTTATGCTGTTCGGTACTGTCGGGAACTTATTTTGTTAAGGTAGGATCAATAAAATAATAATCACCAAGTCTAAGATCTCTTAAGAATCCGGTAGAGGTCACTTATTATTTCCGAAGACGATATCAAATCTCAAGTGGCAGGAATGTTTTGAGTTACGTGATAATAATTTGTTATTTCGTAAAAACGTAGAAATAATACATACACTATACAAACGTCAATGCCTCGCTACAGCACACAGTGCATCTGTGCGTAATTATGCAGTCTGAATAAGCACAGTCACTGGTGCTAGAAGATGGCATTGCTGTCGCCAACCATGCAATCAAAAGAGCTATTTACGAAAAAAAAAATGTTCACCAGATGAATGCTATCAGATAAAGTTCATGACAAATACGAATGCAGTGAACAACATAAAGCCTGATTTACACAGGGTAAGTAACTGACTCCAAACTCGAGACAAGTCAGTGCTGACCCGATATGTACCTAGTGTAAATTGATTTGGAGTCAGTACAGCGCTGTCGCGATCAATTTACACTAGGTAAATATCGGGTCAGCACTGACTTGTCTCGAGTTTGGAGTCAGTCACTTACCCTGTGTAAATCAGGCTTAATGCTCAAAAATAATTGAATTTATTATTTTTATAACCTGTATGTAATATGTATAGCATCTGGATCTATAATTCACTATTAACACTAGGCCTAAACCCGAAGAGGCCCGTGTCTGGGAACTGCTGGCAGAAATGTGTTGATTATGATAAGATATAATGTCACCTAAGCCGACTCACTTCAGCTATTCAACAAAAGTGTTTCATAATGTCAAAGACGCATCTGCTATTATATTTTGTTAGCTTTTATTCGTCTTTTATCGTCTGACTAAAAGAATATTCAATTTTATAAATATTTTTTTACTCAACTGTACTTCATCAGACTAGTTCAATTTAAAACAGTTTGATATCATGACTTAACTGTTATGGCGTATCTCAGTTCACTGTGAATTGAAATTATAGAGATCATGTCTACCAGGTCTCAATTTTCAGATCAATTGATCAGTAACAGTCTTTGGTGATAACTTCCCAAGTAATTTTAGTTGAGCTTTTAGAATGAGTTTTGATTTCAGCAGACAGTCAACGTGGAGTATTTTTTTTTGTTAAATTACAAGATGCTTATCTTCGACTTTGCCTGACCTTGCTTTGCTTGCAAGCTGCAATGAATTGGTTAAACTCAATCAAGCAGGTAGATGAAGTTTATGATTAGTCACGGTTTACTCACGTGCATTTTTCGGGGTTGCCCTTATATTTTTGGACCCAAACGGAGCCCTTAATCATGAGCTGAACACGCGGCGAGGTCACGGGTCGAACTGTCTGAAACTAGTCGGGCAATCCCGAAAAATGGATGTGACAAAACCTAACTTACCATAAATATGAATGTGTCTCACGAAAGTTATAATAATTATTGTATAAAAAGGCACAAGACCGGATTCCAGTGCATGCAGCTAATCCTGTGCTCGCAGCCAAAGGAGGAACACCGTGATGGTTTTAGTCACTTAGGCCAGCCCCATACTTATCGATCCGGTCAGATTCTTCATTGCTGTCCATTGCTTGCTTAGGTTTTCAAATTTGCAGAAGTCGACTAGGTGCGGGTATGCCCACAGGTTGAAAGTGAACTAAGCAAGCAATGGACTGCAACGAAGATAATTTAGAGAGATATTCTGGCTGTATAAGGCTAGCCTAAGAGTCCGCCATAGCCCTCCATCGTCTCCAGGGTGGAGTTGTATAGGATACATGAGAAATTCTCCAAGAAAAAAAAAGCACATGTTGATGTTTAGCAGTGCATGTTTAGATGTTTAACGACCTAATAGGATGATGATGTCAACTCAACTCAAATTCAACTCAAAACTCATTTATTCAAAATAGACTAGAATTACTTAGTTCTTTTTGAACGTCAATGATACAATAGACAACCCACAAATAAGCCCACCCTTCACCGCTTCCTAGTGTTTATGCTGTGAAGAAGAAACGGGGCAACAAACTCCCAACACAGTTCTGTCTGTCAGATGAATAAATTAATTAAGTCTATGCGAAGAAAAACATAACATTACTTACAATAGTCAAATTATGCAAATTAAGGAAACGTGATAAAAAAAAGTATATCAAACAATTCTGTATGAATTGAGACAAAGTCATGACTTCCTCCAGATGAAGTAACTGATGCCTGAACTTCTACAACCCTTAGGCTTGATTCATACAATCACGACGCAGTGTAATTGCATCAGTCTGTGACGCAACTAAGTCTCGCGCGTACGCATAGGCGGATACTGATTATCACTCACCTGACATAACATTTGAAACCGACACGAAAGGACGACTCGACCGCTAGGACGCGAAATCCTATATCCTGAGGATGCCCCGTGCAGGGGCGAAACACGTGTCGTGTATTGGTTTGGTTGCATGTTGCATTATTTTTTCACTCTTTCTGCATGTGCTTATACTTGTGGGCGGGAGGGTGGTGCAGCATATTGCATCCAAACTAGCGATCTTGTTTAGCGAAATTAAAGCTAGATATTTTATTTGCATTTTTGAATGTCATGGATTTCCGCAAAGTAACGCCTGATTCCATCATTTATCGTATAGATTTTACAACCTTGCGTGCTGGGTTTATATCTGGTTTTCCATCCGTGTGGCGCCGGATGTAAAGAATAGCACTACCCATCTCTTCCTGTGAGTGTCGTAAAAGGCGACTAAGGGATTCCATAGAGGATGGGCAGCAGCGTGCTCTGAGTACTTTAACAACCATACTGCGATCGCCAACCCGCCTGCCAAGCGTGGCAATTATGGCAAACCTCCCCAGCATGGATAGCACAAAGAAGAAACGACACCTAGTCCACAGCGGCTCTGCTAGCCCTGGTCACGGTAGCGGCCTAGGTAACGGCGGGGTACGAGGTGCTAAGAAGTACCGGACCGGTTGATGTGGCAATGCTGGTGGCTGCGTAGCGAGGAATGTGTTTCGTAAGCACCAATAGAATCACTTCATTTACCTATCTTCGCTCTGCGCAGCTCTGGTGGATATGGGCTTAGCGGTGCGAGGTTTTTGTTCATACATAACTTTAAAAAAGTAAAAACCGACTTCAAAAAAAACTAAACGGAGTAAAATAATTATCATTTAATAAAACTACCAGTTTCAGAAGTCGGTGCATTCAATTTGTTTCAGCGTAGAACACCTTTTTTTGTTTTTGTTGATTTTTGCAAAAAGTGCTAAATCAATTTCAATAAAATTTATAAAGGACCACTTCTGAAGTATGGCCTACCAAACAAAAAAAGAATCATCAAAATCCATTCATAATTGGCGGAGATATCGCGTAATAAACATACAAAAAAAAAAACAAAAAAAAACATTCAGACGAATTGAGAACCTCCTCCTTTTTGAAGTCGGTTAAAAACAAGCAAGAAATGCGAACGAGGGATATGTTGCGAGGGATGTGTTGCGAGGAATGTGTTACGAGGAATGAATTGCTAGGAATGTGTAATATTCTCTCTCATATTCGAAAAGAGTTCACTACCTATCCTCGCACCGCTCATTTGTACACATTACACATTCCTCGCACCGCTCTGGTGGATAGGGTCACACCGTTTCACATCCTCGCAACACATTTTCGCACCGCACATTTTTCTCGCACAGCTCTGGTGGATGCTCAGCCGTATGTCCAGCAGTGGACGTCTTTCGGCTGAATGATGATGTGCTGGGTTTTGTCAAATTTTACAACACGCGTCTATTCCTAGCGATCGGTGAGGAAGTTTAATATTCTCGCCCGTCCCCACACATGATACACTTTGTATAAATAAACTAGCGACCCGCCCCAGCTTTGCACGTATACGTTTTATAGCTAGTACTAGCTGTTAAACTGTCTTCTGCACCTCGTCATGGAAGAGAACTTTTGGCCGGAGGGAGTGGTGTTCCGTCGCTTCCGCGGACAAGTGCCACATGATCGCACAACTTTAAGTGAAGTTTTACTAACTTAGGCTTAAGTGTTAGTAAAAAAATAAATATGCAAATATGTTAGTTTGTAAGGTATATATCTATTGGCCTAAGTAGCCTGATAATAAAGGATTTATTATTATTATTATAGCTTAATACCTTCCTCTTGAATTACTCTATCTATTAAAAAAAACCGCATCAAAATCCGTTGCGGAGTTTTAAAGATCTAAACATACATAGGGACAGACAGACAGCGGGAAGCGACTTTGTGTTATACAATGTAGTAAAGAGATGAAACAATGTATGAATGATAAACTACACAGAGCTGTTACAATATATTATTTTTTATTGTATTCCGACAAGCTAATTGGGGAACATGCTTGGTTAAACATTCAATCACGAACCTAAACAATTGGTGATTAATCATCATACTAACCTAATGTAAAGTTAGTTAAGACACCCGGTTTTTCTTATCTGAATTTTGATTCCTTTCTAGGGACCGATAGGGTGTTGGGGTCAACTACCAGTCTAACCAGATGCAGGTAAATACCAGTATTTTACACGGAGCAACTACCATCAGACCTCCGCAACCCACTTACTGGGCAATGTCGATATCACAAGGTTAGATCAGTTGTTAGAATTAGGGCTTCTGAGTGTCTGTAACGACTGTCATAGGAATTCGTAGGACACCTGGGACCGACGCGACAGTTTAACGTGCTCTCCGAGGCACGGAGGGGTCTCGATGTGTAACAAACGGTCACCCATCCACTGACTGACCGCGGCAAGCGCAGCTTAACCTTGCAGATCGTATGATCCGCGCCGTTGTTAATTAGTCACGAGGACCTAATTTGTATCACACCAGCGTCTGTAGACAAATGGCAATCGATGATCGCTAGAGAATAGAAACGACAATGAGATGTACTGGATTCACATAACGGCCTGTCCACATCTCCACGTCTCGACGTCGTCAACGTGGCACGGTGCGTTGACATAACGTGCAAAACGTTACCGTATCGTAACACGTTCCGCCTCTAGCTGCAAACGCACACGTTTATGCACTCCGCCCGCGCTCTCCACGCCCGCGTGTTAGTCGCCGTCTATATGTATGCTCCGATGCTTTAAAACCATACCTTACTGTTGCTCTTAATAAAATTCAGGATCTACATAGTCAACGATAAATCTAACAATGATCCTGACGTGCATTTTTACGATACGGTAACGTAAATTTGCACGTTACGTCAACGCACCGTGCCACGTCACCGCACCGTTCGACGTTGACGACGTCGTAACGTGGAGATGTGGACAGGCCGTAAGCTTTTGACCGGTCAAGCGATCTGTTATGTCATTTCCATACATATAATTTGCGTATCTATTCTCTGGCGATCATCGATTGACATTTGTCTACAGGGGCAGGTAACATGAAATGGAAAGAAATCCAACCCAGTTTGGTTGCGGAATTTGTTCGAAAGAGTTACCGCGGCCCCGGAACGCAAAGGGCATTAGGAAGAACACGTATGGGTTTTAGTCAGTAACACTCAGTGGCAAGAAAGGTTCATTAAATTTTAATGCTCTCATTAGAATGTTAATTTTTTTGTTGTTGTTAATGTTTGACGACACGTTTGGTGCAGTGGCTAAGCGATTGGCTTCTGCGCTACGGGTCGTGGGTTCGATTCCCACACGGAACAAAAATTTGTATGGCCTACAGATGGTTGTTTCGGGTCTGGGCGTTTGTTTGTGAGATTTGTGTCTGTAAACGCACCCACGATACAAGGGAAATCTTAGTGTGGGGCAACGTTTTTAAAAAAAAAAAAAAAAATGCTCCAGTAACCTCTTCTGTCCATTGCAAGAAGCTAGATTTAATGGAATGATTAACTATCCATTAAAATTAATTTATGATGTGTCAAACTCCCCATAAGAGTCTGACACTCCCTTCTGCTCCGCCCATAGCGGAAGGATAGCGGAAGGTAAGATAAGGTAAGGAGCGGAAGTCATACAATGATCTCTCACACAAAAAAAAAAAACTCATTACGTGCAATTCCAGTAATAAGATTATACAAACAAACACACAGAATTACACTTAAACTATATAAATTATTATAACATAATGATGGCTTGTAATGAACACATACATATATCACGCAAAACCTCAATATAACACAAAAACTCTCCATTTGAATGCGTTTACTACTCTAAATTGATTGTCGTCACAAATGACATATGATTACAGACACGCAAATTACATGCGAGCAATAAATATAATAGATGTGTTGGTACATTTTCTATGATAAGCGTGACAGGCTTTTAGTAAATTAACATTTACTATTTTATCTGCACTCATGTCGTAAAGTTCCAACTAAGAACTCAAAAATAGTACCATAATGACATACTTTATTCATGGCCATCTTTAATAAAAAAAACTTTTTTCATAGCAGTTTTCTTAGCAAAATAATGCTTTTTATCTACATATTTTTTTCTATTAAAGTAAGTACACTTCGGGTCGACCAAGGAGTTTTCAATTCAATTTTTTTAGCGGCTGCACTTTGTCTGGCATGGCGCGCGCTGGGGCGCATGCGCGGTGGGCTGCAGGCTTTGGGCGCCAAATAGGCATCTAACTTTTGCACGAGTTCAGATTACGTAATGCATGAAACTGTACATATCTAGGTATTATAACACAAGTGTGATATAATTAAAACTCACACTCGTGTTTTAATAACCCCTATTATGCGACAATTTCAGAAACTACTATTTTGTCACTGTACGGTCGCGGACTCGAAATGTTTATCAGATTTCAAATTCGATTCCTTATCACACTGTGCGCAATAAGGTTTAAGATGTCATATTAACTTATGTCATATTGACCTTATGAAAAAGTAATGTGCAAGCAATTATATAGACCTTAGGGTGGTATACAAAGTCCCCGACTGTACACATCACCAATTGTTCAGAGTGTCATAATGATGAACATAATTATTATTTCATAGTATTTATACAGAGTGTATCCGAATTCGTGGCATAGATTGACCAAGCAAGGGAAGCATTTTTTTTTAGTCTTTTATCGCCCTATATTAACTGATTGCGCGGTGCGATATTGCGCTAGTTGTACCCGCCAGCTGTGGCGCCGGGTTTCCATTAATTTATGAGTGGCATCAAAATGTTTGATAACAATCTTCTCTCGTGTCAGCACGAGCTATACGAAAATAAGGGGTGTATGAAAAGAGCCTCCACGAGTGACGATACTTAAGTACGTCCGGCGCACCCTGGACAGTCAGCCCTGCTACCAACCTTGTTGACTGGCTAATCTTTTCACCACAGCGTGAGCTATTTTCGTATTTTCGATACCAATAAAAAGGAAGAATAAAATTGACACAGTTTGGCTGTTTTTTTATATTCACATTCACACTATCCTGTCGGAGGTCTGCTGGCAGAAATTTCTTCAGAAATAAGAAGTGCCTTTGTACTTATGTGTGTATGTAAAAGGTTAGTCAGAAAGGGGGTACTAATCCGAAAGGGTGGTAAAGTACACATAATAATGAATAACTTTTGTTCTACAACTTTTCCCAAAAGTCAATAGTTTAAGAGAAACAGTTGTCCAAAAATCTCAAAAAAAAATCTCTAAAATCTATCTATCCCCAGTTATGATCAGCTGTGTTTACATTTTAGGTCATATTTGGGGTCATGAATTAGAAGCACCATTTTCTGAATTTGTAACTAAAGCAGGGATGAAGAATTTTTGAAAAAACAAAAATAAAAATCATTTTATTTGGAAAAAAAAAATATCGAATTTTGAAATTTTAACACTTGCTTTCAAACAGTCATCAGCGATACTATAAGTGGGCTTCGGATTAGTACCCCCTTTCCGACTAACCTTGTATACCTATTATTCCATACCTATTATCACTAAGTTGTTGTATGAAAGCGGTTTTAAGAAAGCTTTTGAACTTCTTTTCTAAGAAGTCAGCATCAGGCAACAGTGCCTGGCGGGAAAATGACTCCATAGAGCGTTTGGGCGTACAGAGTGGAAGGCACCAGATCGCGCGCAAGGTCACCTATGCGATGGACCAACCAAATAAAAACAGCCGCGGGTGGCCCCTTTTGCGAGTATAGCAGAATGACCACCAACAGGGAGAGATAGCGAAAAATGCCTGGCGTGAAAATGACACCATAGAGCGTTTGGTCGTACAGGGCAGAGTGGAAGGCACCAGACCGCGAGGAAGGTTACCGATTCGATGGACAGACCAAATAAAATCAGAAGAAGGCGGTCCTTTGTGCGACTGTACCAGAATGACTACCAACAGGGAGACATCATGAGACGAGCCACATCATCTGCAGTAACTCATAGTACTACATGACGACCACGACCGCTCTGACAAGAGCGAAGCGAATAACGCGGCGTCTTACGTAGGCGGTTCAAAGCGACGCGAATAGCGGAGCGATCCGTTGCGGTGACACGCGATTTCAATGCGATGCGGTGCTAAGCGGCGGCTTTGTCCTACAAGCTCGCGAACCGCCCGCCGCGCGCCGCCGTCATTCAGTCGCACTGTACGGCACCGCATCCAGTTCGCGCGGAAATATTAAGCCAACTGATCGCGTTCGCTTCGCTTCGCGCCGCACCGCACTCCACGTGCGTTTGGTCACGTAAGCTACTTCAATAGGTATCGACTCTTTGTTGTTTTCGCGTCGCTTCTAGATCGCTCACGCTAGATGCCGCGTAAGAAGAAAAATGGCTAGTAGTCCCTTAGTAGCTCCTTGTGAAAGAATTCGTCCAGGGTCTTACTATCGAGGTGGTAGTATTTTCCAGGAGGAAGTCTTTCACAAGGAATAGGTATGGTGTTAGTACACACCCTACCTATTTCTGCCGCTTAGCAGCATTGCTGTGCTCCGGTTTGAAGGGTGCTGGTGAATTTATATGTACAGGAGATTATTTGACTTTACGTTAGGGTTGGCAATATATCAGTAATTCTCTTGGGGTTGTCGGTGTATAGTGTGTATAGGGGGTCTAACTTTGAAGATTTTTAAATCATAGATTTTTGTTTCACATAAAGTTTAATGTTAGAATAATCATATCATAGAATAACAAATCAAATATTCTTTATCCTTATATTCTTCATTAATTATAAAACTTATTACTACGAACAATTTCGTAAGTCACAATTATCTTTAGGCATTTTCATATCCATAATACTTAAAAAGTAAAACCATCATACCGCAGAAAGAGTCGACGGAGCCCCGACGCGCGGGGCTCCTATTTCTGTGTGCAGGGTTTAAAGTAACCTAACACGGAGGGGAACCCTCGAACCTAACCTATCCGTGTTGGGGTGCCCGAAATTCCCGAGCTCGCTTCGCTCGCTCTTGAAATTAGTCAGTTGGAAAACGAGTAAAATTGTTTGGCCAAAAATCCAGTATGCCAAGTGAAACAACGTCTATTTTTATACATTTTCATTCAAATAAAATACCATGGAAAAATACACCGAACAAACAATATTCGTTAAAACATAATTCTACTGTTTGATAAGTTTTTTAAACAAAGAAATGTGATTGAAAATTCATTGAATTGTGTTTCTGGGAAACATGTTTCATTCAAGTACTATTTACTTAAACGAAACATATATCACAGAAACGTTTTTCTTTGAAACAATAATATAATAATCGAAATAAAAATACAAGGACCAAATATTATATGAAACATTTTCTGGGAAACGAAATTCTATGAAATTTTTGTCTGCGAAACAAGGGGGGACACCCAAAACATGGATAATATAGCTATTTCACGGTTTTTGATGATGTAATTTACGTTTTTTCGATAGCAGTTTCCGTAAGGCTACAATTTACAGAATGATCGAGCTGTCATCTTTGGTTGAACAGAATATACTGAATACTTTAACGACAACACTATTGCCACCGACAAATTGGCTGTCAAGCACGTATCTACGAGCTCGTTCGTTAGAGCGATTTATGGGAACGCCCACTTAACCGTCACACCACCGTTACATTAACATCTCAATGAACAAGAAGTAATATTGAATTCAACGCACAATTTATTTTAAAATAACGTGATCTGTGCCGTTGCTCGAATGTGGGGCGAGATCGTATTAACAAGTTATATGAGATGAAAAAACACGTAAATCGCGTGATTATTACAGTATGTACTGACAGTAGTACGGTGATATATTAGTGTTTTATACGATTTTGTGTTTAGAGTCCAATTTAAATTGTTGTCATGACGATTTATGAATTTGACTTTGCCGTGTCGTACCAGGCACAGTCGCTGCTGTGGTTTTAGCGGTATATCTAATGATTATAAAACGTAAACGCACGCCTCTGTTCCCTGAAGAATTGATAGAGGTGTATAGTAAACCCACATTTCGCTGTTATGTTTACGTCCCATGTAATAGGGGGCGAGCCTATTGTCATGTACCGGGCACAAATCCAGACTCCGGGCTGCTACTGAGAAATTCCACACGGAAAAACCCAATTAACACTTTGCCGGATCTGAGGATCGAACCCAGGACCTTACGATCAGCAGTCGCTTTTGCGATCGCTAGACATACGAGGCAGTCTAAAAATAATTTATTTTACCTTAATTAAAACGGTATAATAAGACCAATTACAATAATTAAAGATAGGAATATTACAATTAGAGACATAAATCCCTCACAATGCTTCTGACAGTATATTCTTTTACTCATCCGCAAGCAGATCACAATTCAGACACGCACTTACAATTATATTATCACCAGTGATCAGAAAAAGGTGAGCTAATTTACCTAAACTTCAAAGAACAGAGACAAAAAATGGAGACTTCCTTACGACAACCTCTTTTTTCGGGAGAATTTTCTCGGAGATTTTCTTTCATTTGTTTTCAAAAAATAAAAGACATTCTCCTTTTTTGAAAACAATAATCAATCTCTGTTTTAAAAAAAATAAAAAGCATGTCATCTGGTTTTGTGTCAATTTTGAGAAACAAAAACAGGAAACGAATTCAATTGTTTTCTGAATTAATAACATTAATATTTTTTTTACTTTATTTACAGAGCATTGTCGCTTAGCGACCACATCGCCCAGTGCGGGAAAAAATAATAATAATTGATAACTTATAAATACGTTACTTAGCTTACGATCTACTAACCACTAATTTGTACAAAAGTTTTGCTTTATCGGACACTGGAAAAGCAAGAATGGTGTTACAAATGCCAATGTCATTTATTTTAAACGGTCCAATAATATTAATCCTAGTATTTTCATTCCGGGCACACTCCGTCAAGACATGGAGAACATCATCAACCACTCCACATAAATCACAATTTGGTGACGAAACTTTTTTCATTAAATAATAAAACTTATTTGATGGAATATGTCCGGAACGAAGTCTTAAGGCTATAGTCATTAACTTTTTTGTTAAGATCACAATCAATCCACGGAACCCGAGAAATCTCTGGCTGGATAGTTCGGTACCATATCCCTTTTTCTTTTGATCTTTCATCGAAATACTCCTGCCAAAGATCTAAACACTTTGTTTTTGTCTTTCCGAAATAGTCCGAATACAGTGGGGTGATATTCATGGGAACACCATCAACACACGCTTGTTTGGCGAGCATATCTACCACATCATTTTCTTCATATTGTACATGCGACGGAATCCATCGGAGACGTACCGTTTTGGAATCGGATTGAAGTTTTAAGAATAATTCATATATAACGTAGGCTGTCGGAATACCTCGCATGTGAGAAGTGTTACGAGCCAAATGTTGCAACGAGCTTTTGGAGTCTGTCAGAATCACAAATGTATCGCCATTGATTGATAAAATATAGGATAAAGCTTCCAATATCGCAATCAGTTCAATGTGCATAATAAACATTAATATTTAAATGTACTTTAGTGATGTCCCGAAAGCCGGAATAATTTTCCAGAAAAAAAATGTTGTCGTAAGGAAGTCTCCACTTTTTGTCTCTGTTCATTGAAGTTTAGGTAAATTTGCTCACCTTTTTCCGATCGCTGGTTATCACTGAAGAAATAGCGTTTTCTGTGGATTTTAGAGCCAGCTTAGAAAATAGTTTTTTTTCGTATAGTTTGGACTTACCACTGACCTCAATCTAGCCTTGACGGCAAAGATTGGAAGGAACTAGCTTATGCAGAATAAGCCTGTTTGCTGTCCTAAAAGGTTTAGGTTACATGTTCTCGGAAATATAGACGCAGGCAGAGTATACCACTCCTTAGCTGTTCGTAGAAGGAAAGATGTTGGTATGTCCACCTGGTAGTTATAATATCCTGCAATGCGTCTGGATGTCCGGTTTTAAAAGCGAAAAGGTTGGATGAGCTCATGGACTCGTCAGCATATTCACCTCACTCGCTTAGATCGACCACAATATCTGTGAAATGTTTTTACCACAACTCCAAATTTAAAAAAAAAATGTCAATGTTAAACATTTCCACAGTGCGAAACCTTTCACCTAAAAACTGGTAGGTAAATCTTCTAAACCTCTCCATTGGCTGAAAACCCTTCAAGTCTCACCAATAACTGCCTGGTTATCTAGAAACGGTCCGCAAGCAACAAGCAGTCCAATAGGAAAAAGTCCAACCCATACTCAAACATCCGAATCAAATAGCGTCATTTATGAGGCAATAGCATTAGCAAACAAAGAGGTTCACGTAACAGTTCAAATCCTGAGTATAATATGACACTTTCTCGCTTTGCGTACATTGCGTATGACCACGAAGGTCAACCGTTTAATGTCTTCCTCTTTCGGCATAGTAATATTAGATCTCAAATGACTACACTAACGGTCAGAAGAAATTGCCATTGATTATTTCTATTTCAAGAACAAAACAAAGATAAATATCTTTCGGGATTAGGTACTAATACCGGCCTGCACCTGTGATTTTTTGAATTCATCTGCGGATCAGAATTTGATTATCACTTGCGTGATAGGAAGGAAAAACATCGTGAGGAAATCTACACACCACAGCTCGATAAAATTCTGGATGATATGAGTAGTCCGTCCCGCACCAAGCCAGCGTGGTGGGCTAAGGGCTAAATCCTTATCATTCTGAGAAGAGGTCCATGCCCAGCAATGGGACAGTACTGGGCTGATTATGTTATGTTATACCGAGATTCAAAATAACTAACAAATGATACACAATGCATCTGCAGGACCAAAAGATTAGAAAATCATGGAAACCATTGCTTTGGCTAGTAATAAAATAACACAATCTGACAACAACGATGTACTGGAAAGGAATAGAGAAGAATAGTGCAAAACAGAAGACACTAAAGAGAAAGAAAATGGAAGAGAAGATATAAACACAATCATCCATCTAACGCAAACTTCCGAATCAAATAGTCTCGCTTGTGAGGCAATAAAATTAGCAAACATTAGCGTTCACGTAATAACATCCTGAATAGTTGATACTTTCTCATTTTGCCGTATATTATAAGAATATAAAATATGTATATGTGTCACGTGTAAGGTGTGCAACTATGTCTAGCTTTGCTATCTTCTTCATAATATTATCAGTCCGTGAATTACTACTGATCCTTGGTTATGATCAACACTATTCTAAATTATCGCCTTAACGCTTTGACTGCCATCACTCATAAAACAATAGAGTTTTAATTGTTTTATGCGGAGTTGGCAGCGAACCGTTAATAAACTTTTGTTAATATGATCATTAGTGTTATCCTATAAACATCAACTGCCACACGCAGGCCTACTAATAGACAAATACCATGAATGATCGTGACGGACTATTGATTTGATTATTTTTTCAAAGTTTCCAAAGTTGTTAGCAATTACTAATCTTTTTCTAGTTGTATATAAATCTTGTTCAACTATTGTTGCATAGGCTATAACATCTTTAAGAACATTTTCAGAGTCAAAGTTATAGTCTTTTATTTCAAATACACCAGATTTCAGGCAAATTTAAAACGTCAAAACTAGTCAAAGCATGGTTCCAAAATGTAGGTTCCATAGAGAAGAGCCGGCAAGAAACTCCAAGAATACTTTTTTCAAAATGACAATTCCATTACAGTAGTGTGAGAAATTGAATGAAAATAATGCAGGTTAATTTATAAATTGAAACGAAACTTAGATGTCTTTGTATTGGCATGACTTTAATTCTTTGCGACATACCTAATTAATATGGAGAAGAAGAAAGGACAGATGACAAGGAATGCCTACTTACAACATAACTAAAAAGAAAAGAGACAACATGAAATAAAATCTATCTCAAACTTCCGAATCAAATAGCATCAGTTATGAGGCAATAAAATTAGCAAACAGAGTGGTTCACGTAATGACACATCCTGAACACTTGACACTTTCTCGTTTTGCATACGTTGTGTTTGCATACGACTTTATGTAAGACGCTTAGAAGGTCGAACTTTAGCGAGCATATTGTGCGACATTCATATTTTTGGGCTTAAATAAATAATAAGTAGGTATTTAATTTTAGGTTTAACTCAATGCATCAACATTTGTTTGTATGGAAATAAAGATGTAGGTATTACAAAAAAATATAATTGGTATTAAATGCAGATAAGACTGAGCATTGACATGACATTGTAATGATTGTCTGATGAGGAAGGATGACAAGCATATGACTAAAAGAGTGATGAACATGGATAATGGTATGTATGTATGGTATGATAATAGTATGGTAATGTCGATAGATGAAGGGGAAAAGGGAGATCAAAGAAAAAATGAATGGATTATGTTAGGGGGAGTATATGAAGGAAAAGGGAGTAAATGATGAGATGATGGCCGTCATGGAAGAATGGAAGAGAAAAACATATTGCGCCGACCCCAAGTAGGTACCTTTGGAGCATGGCAGGAAGAAGAAGGGGCGGAGCATTGATAATAATATAATTTGATGAAGGTGTCTGTGAGAATTTATTGTTTCTGTTATTGTTGTGAGAATTTATTGTTTCTGTTATTGTTGTGAGAATTTATTGTTTCTGATATTGAGAAATTATTGTTTCTGATATTGTTTTTGTCTGTGTTACGACAGATAAGACCTCATTTTTTAGGGTTCCGTACCCAAAGGGCAAAACGAGACCCTATTACTAAGGCTCCGCTGTCCGTCTGTCCGTCTGGCCGTCTGTCCGTCTGTCCGTCTGTCTGTCCGTCGTCACCAGGCTGTATCTCATGAACCGTGATAGTTAGACAGTTGAAATTTTCATAGGTAATACTAAAAACAGAATAAAATAAATATTTAAGGGGGGCTTCCATACAACAGACATGATTTTTTTGCCGTTTTTATGGATTACGAGTATGATACGGAACCCTTCGTGCGCGAGTCCGACTTGCACTTCGCCGGTTTTTCAATTTACACAAGTCTCTGTTGTGGGATTTCAAAAAACCAATCAGTAGCATAAAATGTATTCACTTTTACTACGCTATAATACGACATGTGGTAAACCGAGCACCGCAAACTAACAAGTCGACCTACAACCGTAAAGCAAGCAAGATACTACTATAAAATTATATGAATGAATGACGAATGCGAGTTAGTGCCAATTTGCAGTACATCGCCAGTTTCTCTACGGATGTCATTGTGTATTTAATTAGAACATGTTGTGTAACAGTTTTGTTGAGGCAATGGATAGCGAAAGTTATGGGTGTGACGATATGCACGTATTTGGTAATGAAATTGAGACTGATGTAGACGTTCTAAACTGTTTTTAATCTTTGAGGTTTTTTTAGACCAATCCTACTGAGTTGTAGAATCTGTTATTTATAGGAAGTAAAATGGTTCGTCTATTATATAGACGTTATAAAATGTTGAATCAATTAGTGCAGCGTAGTTTTCGAAATCAGTATGGGTGACCATTCGTTACACATCGAAACACCTCCGTGCCTCGGAGAACACGTTAAACTGTTGGTCCCGGGTGTCATAAGAATACCTACTCGTATGACAGTCATTACGAGTAGTCAGAAGCTTGAAATTCTAACAACTGGTCTAACCTTTTGCCCAGTAACTGGGTTGCGGAGGTCTGATGGCAGTCGCTGCGTGTAAAATACTAGTATTCAGCCGCTTCTGGTTGGACTGGAAGATGACCCCAATGTCGTTTGGAAAACGTTTAGCAGAACGAACGATTTAGATAGAATAACATAATTATTGAGATAAAACAATATTTTGGGATTACACACGTTAAATCTGATTCCAGCTCCGTGTAAAATACTGATATATGATAGTCTAATCGCATCTGGTTAGACTGCAATAAACAACATACTTGACCCCAGCATAGTTAAGAAAAGGCTACGAGGAAGGTTTTCGATATCAGTATAGATTTGATTCCTGGATGTAAAGGGAAATCTATTGTGGGAACCTCCCCATTCCGGGTCTGGACCTTAGTATATGTAATTGAAGATTTGGCATCACGTGCACAGAATGTCAAAGTTATATGAAGTATTATTTTATTGTATGATCTTATTAAGATGACTAATTTATTGTTGCACCAATTTAACTTAAAAGCTTAAAAAACAAACATTGAAAACTATTTTGTACACTATTAAAACAAACGTTTTAACAGTGTACAAAATAGCGAACTCATACTAACCTAAATGACTACTTACGATTCACAGAGATTGTATCAAGCAAATGGTCAGTGGTATCATAAATTGATAGCATCATATAACATACATCTTAATTCTAGTGCACTTGATAGTGAACGAACGTAGTGAGCTAACAGATTGAAGTTAATAAACCTGAGAATGTAATGATCAAACAACTAGTTACTCTACACACAGTCATTATCAGAAAGTAGCTACAGCAGCTAAACACATCCTCGATGATAATTAATAAACAAGTCCATATAACCATAAATTTCACTCAAAAATAATCAAAATTCTTGACCCGGCAATCCTTTATCAAATACAAAAGGCGAGCCTATGACAAATATAACCCATATGAATGGCATTAGAACCGCATTCCGTAATTATACGCATATATAAGTACGTCATCAAAAGATATTTGTGTCAGACGCACCTCCGACATCCTTTTTCGAAAAGAGAGAGAAAAAAAGAAATTTCACTTCACACGCGTTCCTGTGTCCGGTTTACATCCAACGCTTTTCCTTTAAAGCAAACTACAAATATAATTATTGATCTCATAAATTATAAATCAAGCAATTCTGAACTTTAAGCAGATGACAACACGGGTGCTTGTGATTGAAATACGAATTTGATGGCGGTAAAGTTAACGGCTGTTCGATGGACATGGCAAATACCTGTTTTCTGTATTCTTGGATATGCGATTTTGGACTGTAATGCGCTGATATAAGGTCGAATGATTGTACTTGAAAAGAGCATGCTCGTAAAGGTGTGTGAACTCTAGACGTGGTTTACTCTAACAAAGTTATTACGGATATCGCATTACTGATGCCAAGCGAATCTGATCTTTATTCCATAATCTTAAAGTTATAATTTTATAAAAAAGTTGGTTGCAAGTGTAAATTTAAGTTAGTAAATAAATGTGGGAGAATAAAGAGGGGGAGGTTACATAAAATACATGAGATACAGAAAGCCGATGGGCCTCGGGCGACAGCAGCGAAAGCAACTTGTCGATGACTAATGTACGGAACTCTCATAGGTCATGAATGAGGTCGCAGACACGAAAAAATGCGTAACCCTAAAACACCTGACCGCTTTGTTATGATATTTTAGAATTTTGATGATATTAAAAACTTTGATGACACTAATCCTATACCATTATAATATTGAAGAAGAGGCTAGAAAACTAATGGTTTTAAGAAAATATTTAGTTTACATTTTAGGCAAATCCTTATTTAAAATAATTAAAAAATAACTATGTAGAATTTATAGTGAAACTAAAATACACTTCTCATCAAAAAAATCGAAACACTTCCGAAATTATCTTTGTGGCGACAATTAAACAAAAAACAAGCATTAATTCATTATAGAAAAAACATAATTTAGTAGCTGGAAGTTTGGCCTTTACAATGGTGTACGAAACTTCCAAAAATTTGTTTTTTTTTTTCAATTTTTATCCTTTAAATGAATGGAACATTGTTTTGAGATAAACGTGTGTTTAGAGTTGGAGTACATTTGTCGTGCAAAAAACGAAAAATAACGCATTACTTTAAAATTTTCTGTTTGTAATTTGTTGATTAGGCTCTGTGACGTCTGGTAAAAAGTGTTTTTTTTAACACACATGCATACTTCACCCGCAGCAGCCGCCCAAGTAGTGGCATTGCTGGATTCTGGGACTAGTGAGCGTGTTGTGGCTGCAATCTTGCATCTAAGCCACTTGTCTGTTCAAAGAGTGTACCAACACTATCGGGAGACTGGTTTATTTACGCGCCATCCAGGATCTGATAGGAATCGGGTCACTTTTGAGTGAGACGGCCGATTTATTGCAACCGTTTGTTTGCAAAATCGACGCCTTCGCGCTTTTCAACTGCAGCAGCAGCTCCTTGTTGTTCGAAGGGTGACTGTAAGTGACTCTACGATTTGAAGAAGATTGAAGGAACGTAGACTGGTACCACACAAGCCAGCTAATGGGTCAAAATTAACAACAGACCATCGAACAGCTCACCAAAAAAAATCGAAACACCTCGCAAGTTTTTGTTTTGAATGGATTATTAGAAAAACATGTTTTTTTTTTTTAAATAAATACTAAATGCCATTTAATAGTAGGTAGCATAAGGTTTAGAATTCCTTATGTTGATGTTCGATAATTTTACTCTCGTCAGAAAAGAGAACCTTGCTCATTTGTAGATTTGAACAATTTAAGTGCACAAGTGCAAAGTTAAGGCGCGCTCTTCGATGGTCTGTTGTTAATTTCGCCCCATTAGCTGGTTTTTGTGGTACCAGTCTACGTTCCTTCAATCTTCTTCAAATCTTAGAGCCACTAACAGTCACCCTTCGAACAACAAGGAGCTGCTGCTGCAGTTGAAAAGCGCGAAGGCGTCGATTTTGCAAACAAACGGTTGCAATAAATCGGCCGTCTCACTCAAAAGTGACCCGATTCCTACCAGATCCTGGATGGCGCGTAAATAAACCAGTCTCCCGATAGCGTTGGTAGACTCTTTGAACAGACAACTGGCTTAGATGCAAGATTGCAGCCACAACACGCTCACTAGTCCCAGAATCCAGCAATGCCACTACTTGGGCGGCTGCTGCGGGTGAAGTATGCATGTGTGTTAGAAAAAAACTTTTTACCAGACGTCACAGAGCCTAATCAACAAATTACAAACAGAAAATTTTAAAGTAATGCGTTATTTTTCGTTTTTTGCACGACAAATGTACTCCAACTCTAAACACACGTTTATCTGAAAACAATGTTCCATTCATTTAAAGGATAAAAATTGAAAAAAAAAAACAATTTTTTGGAAGTTTCGTACACCATTGTAAAGGCCAAACTTCCAGCTACTAAATTATGTTTTTTCTATACTGAATTAATGCTTGTTTTTTGTTTAATTGTCGCCACAAAGATATTTTCGGAAGTGTTTCGATTTTTTTGATGAGAAGTGTATTATATAAAAGATACAATAATACGTAACTCAAGTATAAATTAAATGAAAAGTGTTAGTAACCAAATATCATATGACAAACCAACAAGAGCTACGTTATGTTACGAATATGAATCATGTAGATTTTTGTATAAAAATTAAGGATTTTAGTATTTTGTTATATTCAAATGTACTAAAAGAAACAGTAAGTAACTTTCATAATAAAAGCTTATTATTTCAAAGGTAAGGAGCAAGATTTCAAAAACTCAAACAGAATCATTGTTAACCCATAGTAAACAAAGTCATAATTATGCTAATAAAATTAAAACAAGACGTGAAATCTATATGTATTGTCATTTAAAACTCGAAAATATTACATCAGAAACTTTTACTCAGAGAGACGGACATACAAGAAAAAATACTTTCACTCTTTGACCACGTTACAGTTTTAAGAGACATAACGACTGGTTTTTTTACAAGGAAATACAGATTTTATGCTTCTACTTATAAGAATCAAATTTTCTCGCGTATTGATGATATCTACGATGTATGAAATGGCTCGGAGTCTGTGAGACAATGTGGGGTCAAAGGCTTTATATGTGGCGCCTCGTATTGGCAACGGTTTCTGTATAATGTCATTTGAAAAGTAAAAGTTAGTGTAAACGTTTTATTTGCATTAATTACTAACTTTACTGGTATTTTTATTTTAAGGATTAAAGGGGGATTAATTAATTACGGACAACTAGATGCTTTTAATAATTTTGAAGGGATTATTACCTAGCATCAATAATGACACACAAATCGTTATTTCACTCTCAATCAATCAACCACCTTGTCGAAGGACTTTATGCTAGAAATAGCAATCAATCAATTTTGAACTTGATTCTGATAATAATAAAGATTGCTGTAATTGGAATACGAATTTTGGGAAGGATACTAAAGTTCTAATTACAATGCTGGGCAAGCAGGTTGAAGAGAGTTAAAAAAAAAAATTGCTAATATTCATAACACATACACTAAAATAATAAATTAAGCTTTAATCTGGTAGTTTTAGCGGTTTTAATACTAAATATCAACAATATTCCCAATATAAAGTATATTAAACTATTATCAACTCAGGCAGACAAGCACTCATATTTAGTGGAGTAGTTTAAATGATCCCTTATTTCTTTTTGTTGAATATGTAGCTCGTGGAAAATGATGCAATCGTTACACCTACACAAGTTTGTATTTGCATCGATCTATGTAACAAAACAAGTCCAATTTTATACCATACGAAACACGTAATTTCACCTACAACCAAAAATTACGCATATTATGCAATTGCCGTAACAGAATTTGAGATTGTTCTCAAAGATAGTTCGCAAATTATCCTCGGCGAATTTTCACCTATTGTCTGTGTGAGAAGTTACCGTAACAACCAAAACAATGGCAAAGTTCACCGGAACAGAACATGGAAAGTCTATATAACCAACTGGAACCTGATATTGTTTTGTTAAAGTAACATTTGAACCAACAAGGATAGTTGTGCCAGTTAAAACTATAGCATGTACAATTAATCAAAATTTTAAAATGTGTCTAATGAAAAATTTGAGCTGTGTCTTATTGCTTATATTAGTTGTTGAAGTGATACCTTTAGAAATTGATTTGCAAGAAGGAGAAGAAATCAAAGGCAATCATGTCGATGATAGCCAGTTGAATGAATGTATAAGTGTGCGAAGAAGTACTGATGTTGGAGTGTGTTTTGGTAAAGAAGTATTGAACAAATTGAATAAGTATGATGAAGCTGACGCCTTCAGTTTAGCTACGGGTGTCTCTTTTGTGAGAGATGAAAAGACTCCGAGGGACATCGGCGCATTTCTTGATAAAGATCCTATGGATTTCCGGTATATTTTTATTTTAATCTTTTTGAAGAACTAATTTACGAAACATAGTGTTTCTTCACGTATCTAATGTCTTGTTTCTCAAACGTCGATTATCTCTTAAATGTGACGGTTTGACGGATTTTCTTCGCAAAATTTGTTAAATTGCCAGATTTATCTCTCAGATACGAGTTAACTGTCGATAGTGAAATAGGCCCTAACACTATGATTCTATTATAATAATAAGTAATTTAAGGAACTTACTTGATGCTTTGTTGGAAAGGAAAATTGGTTACACAGGGACGATCTTTGACATGAACCTGTATTTCTTTAGAATATTTCAAGAGCAAAAGTCCCAATAATAAAGATCAAAAGCTAGATTTCTCCAAAAAGACTCATCTAATACCCATTTTATTACAGTTCAATACTAGAGGATGCAGGTAACTTGATTGCCAAGAGGTCTCTTCACTGGGACCTTGGCACATTCTATCCTGGACTAGTCATGAGGATTGGTCCAACATTGGCCAATGGAGTGCTTGAATTTGTTATGGATCCAAGAATCAAGGACAGGACCTATCAACAGCCTGGTGAGGTATCAACAGGTAAGTTACGGACGATTCTTTACCACCATTTTATCGCTCTACTTGATTAAAATTACTCTAATTTGCATTTGATTTAAATCCTGTTGTTTACAGCTACCTATTCCTAAATGAATTAAATTTCCATTTTATAGCTAGTAAATAGACTAAGTAGCTACAGACCCTAAAGTTCGTTTTTTAATCTCTGAGACTGAATTGACAGGCACGAAATGTCAAATATGAAAATAATGGTCCAAAATTTTACAAGGTTGACATTTATTGTACCAGTCAATTTAGTCTCCGAGATTAAAAAACATACGGTAATAGGTGCGAAGTTGACCCAGTGGGTAAAATTAGCTTACGAATCCATTAATATGCCCAGGTTGGTAAAGAAAAATGCAACTATAATAAAGCCAAAGGAATCATTTTTGGCTAGAAAAACTCGACATAAGACACATTATGGGAATACCGCTTGTCTATCACATCCATTTTTATTATAACTCTTAACGCAGTTAGACTAAAATCTGTTCAGTGTTATTTTTTCATTAAGCGCCACCTGTCCATTCACTTTGAAACGAGCAAGCGCAACGCTTTTCAATGCTAACTTGACATTGAACTTGATAAAGCGCTGCCTATTGGGTAAATCACGAACTACTGTCGTGAAATCGATCAAGATCTTCGATTAAAATTCTTCAAGAATGTTTCAAGAGTCAATAATAATATTCAAATTGTAGTGCATAGTGTTCAAAGTTAAAATATGAATAAATCGAAAATATTCAGTGCTGAATAGCTGCTTCTTCTAAGGGCTGCAATCGTGAAGTTATGAAGATTGCTGAACACTAACGTCACGGGCAAGATGCATTAGATTAGAACTTGATTACGTGGAAGTTTAAAAAAAATCTTCCTAAATAAAAATTGAATTTCTGTCTGTCAAAAAGTATGCCCTTCAGAGCAATCATTATAACTACTTATTTATTATATTTTCAGGTCGTCTCCTAACCAGAAACCTCCTAGTACCATTTCTTCTCGGTTTCAAATTCCAACTTTCAACTTTACTGCCTTTGCTATTAGGTTTACTATTGATCGCCAGTAAAAAGGCGTTTCTATTAGCAAAGTTAGCACTCCTAGCTGTTACAGTATTTAGTTCTGGATTTGGAGGTCACGGAGGATCATTTGGAGGTTTTGGAGGTCCTTCGGTCTCTTCTTACGCTGCATATGAAAATCCAGCACCTTATCACGATTATCACGATCATCACGATCATCATACTTCTTCAGGTAGGTGTAACATATTTTGAAATTATTCAAAATTGGTCTAATTAAGAAAATTCACACTCTCTCACAAAATAATTGGAGACTCGTTGTGATCATGACACATGCGAATCACAGGCACAAACTAGTAACAGTTAATTATTATCTGCACCGCTTATGGCATTTTTATGTTGGAAGGGTTTCACAAAGTCTTGGAATATCCTAAATAATCATGATGTCATATGAGCCAATAATCCAGCACTATCATATGCCCAAAGACTTAACATGAGGGTTAATATTCCTTGGTTTTGACTGACATGGAAATATTTACTATTACTAGAGGACTTGGAAGAAACAAAACATGGAGTAGTAATAGTAGGTACACTGAAACAATACATACTGAAATTCAAAACATAAATAAAACTGTATGTCCAAGCACAAATAGTGAAGATAGCGACATCTAGTATTAACTCTCGGAGACATTCACAAAGTTTCCGTTTCCGATAGGTACGTTCACCTCTTGCCGGTGCACTGTCACAAAGCCTTCACATGATATCTTTAAATTTCACTATTCCGGACCTTAAAATGTCAGGATTAAAGTTGAAAATGCCTCTGATTGGATTATGTGAGTATTTTGTGTTGTTGCTTGAGCAGGGTGGGCAGTTCTATAAGTGCTTGGCCAAGGCTCTGAAATGTTAGATGGACTATTAGATTTACTTTCTTCTTTGTAGACAAAGTTGTAGATATTTTATTGTTCTTGCTATAAGTTAATTGTGACGGCCCTTGTGTTTTTTACAAGTAGTAGGACTATAAAGATACTTTGAAGGTTGAATGGTGGTTTGCTTTTTATATGGTCATTTGCCTATTAGTCATTATTAGTTTGTGATTTTAATGAATTGGATACAAGTAGATCTACCTTAGTGTTGAATTCGGTTCCTTAATTCTTAGTTACTATTAGAATTCTCTGTTTTTTTTTTTTGAAATTTTCATTGAATCATTATTCTAAATAGGTCGACGTCTATTTGTACTAAATTAATGTATTAGGTTAATGCATTTGCTCATTTCTACTCCACTCATAATAACAACAAAATAACTATCAGTCAAGTCAGTAGTAACCTATGATCCTATGACGGTACATGAATGAACTCTCAAAAATAAAAATAAATAAATACCTTATTGCATCACCACCACTTAAAAAAATAACACTATTTTTCTTCCAGGTTACTACCGCCGCCAACCGCATCCTGACTATTACTACAGAGAAAAATCTGCTGAACCTTCAACTGCGTCTCCAATAACTCCTGAAGAACTTAGAAATAGATTAGAAAGAATATTTGTAACTAAGAAAGAACCTTTAAATGAAAGAGAAGATGTTAGTGCCAGGAACAGAAATTTTGCATGGACTCCTATTAATACTGGGTAGGGAATTTACATCTGTGATGCGTAGTAGTAATCTAGTTTAATCTATAGACTTATTTTGTACTAAGATTTTGTATCGGGTCTGAATAGTCACCTAGAGATTTGGATTCAAATTTATTATTTTCTTACACACAAAACACGGACGAATCCAAAATCAGGGATTTAAATTCAAAAGATTATAATTATTTTGTTCGATATTGTGGATGAATAATTGAGTTTTCTATGCAGTTACTAGATATTAACTGAGCAAGTAGGTATTTCCATTTCAGCGTTCTAGCTTTATAGTAACGAAGTAGGCTAAGCTTGATACGGTCCCGAAACATCAAACTCTTACGAACAACAACAATGTATGATATCTTCTGAGCCTGCAATGTATATTTGAACAAAACCCTCTTTATGGTCTTCGTTGATTAGTAGTAATAGTTTAGTAACAATATCTAATTCACCATTAATGCCGTAATACTGTATGATAGTCTTAATATGCTCCATTTGGAAAAACCGCACCTAATTTATAATTCTTCTAGTCATCACTTTTTCTAAAGGTGCTTATATCAAAAGGCCCTACTTTTGTGTTTCATCTGCAGGATGTATAACTGGGTATCAGATCGGACGTTTTCACGCTTCTGACGACCCGGAATGCTTATATGCATTTGTTGGCACTTATTAGTTTCCGGTTTACAAAGCACATTTTATTTAATATAGTTATCTTTCAAGACACTTAAATTATAATTATTAATTTATATCCGATGTATCTTTGCAATTCCTCAATAAAAATGTACTGAAAATAATTTAGTTGGTTTTTAATTAATATTATGTCTTTTAATCCGACACGATACGCAGTATAATCAACGTGTGGAAGTTGATCGTTAACTTGATGTGCCTCAATAATATTTTATGGTATATGTATGCTTCATAGAAGATGGCGTTTAAAATTTGATCCTGCATTTTTAGGGTTCCGTACCCAAAGGGTAAAACGGGACCCTATTACTAAGACTCCGCTGTCCATTCGTCCGTCCGTCTGTCACCAGGCTGTATCTCATGAACTGTGATAGTTAGACAGTTGAAATTTTTACAGATGATGTGTTTCTATTGCCGCTATAACAAAAAATTAAATAAATATTTGAGGGGGCTCCCATACAACAAACGTATTTTTTGCCGTTTTTATAGATAATGGTATGGAACCCTTCGTTCGCAAGATCGACTCGCACTTGGCCAGTTTTTTTTTTCAATTCTCTAATGAGACGAGATAGACGAAAAGCAGGAGAGTGAAAGTGATATCAATCTACAAGATCAGCCAATTCTAGTATTTTTTATAGGTACGTAACTTTTGGTGCATCAATGACGTATCTTTTTGGATATATTATCATTGACGATCTATACCCTAATTCTAATCCAATAATAAAAAATCACGTTATACATCAGTACCTTCTTCATTAACAACAGTTAAATCAAATTAGGTTAAAGAAAAATAGTTTTCTTCTTTCTCTGTCCCACACCTATCCACGAGTTACATCCTCTTTATACGATTACACGCTCTAAATGCTTAGAAAATGGCCGCGTAAGTAGGAAGAGTTTCCGATTCGAACCCAATTGGGAAATAAATGTAG
The DNA here is from genome assembly GCA_905220435.1 of Amphipyra tragopoginis. Classification (NCBI taxonomy): domain Eukaryota; kingdom Metazoa; phylum Arthropoda; class Insecta; order Lepidoptera; family Noctuidae; genus Amphipyra; species Amphipyra tragopoginis. The sequence continues at coordinate 21,714,592 of HG992014.1, forward strand.
ACGATATACTGCAGCTGTATCCGTTACTGTAATTGTTTGGTTATTAAATATTATTAATTGGAACTGGCACGATATTTCTTGTAAGGAAGTTGTTGGCCCAAATGGTTGGTTATAATGATGATGATAGATTTGGTGTAAAGGATGATGATGATAAGTTGCTACTAAGTGAAGTGTAAAATTAAACACTTCACTTGTTACAGTCCATTACGTTTAAATCGGAGGTATTTGAATAACAAAACTAATACCCCATTTCCTTACGTGGATGTTTTTAGGGGTGACTTAGAAGACTGTTAATCAGTTCCTTCAGAAAATGCTACAATTAAATAAAGATGTAGTCTGGATCTTGCTTACGTTGCCACTCCAGCGATGTCTGTCTGAAAAGATACGCGTTATTTTGAATGTTGTTATTTCGCTGTACAATTATGCAGTCAATCTATGCAAATTATGTTCAAACGTTATTGTAATCGATTTTCAACCTGAGAACCTAATCTATTACCAAAATGTAAAAGATAATTATTATTGTCGGTTCTGTTCATAACACTCTATGTACAGCCCAACTTCTTGTTTTCCTTTTGCCAGTTTCTGCTTTGCCTGAAGGTCTGGTCTTATCGTGCACTCTCAAATAATTAGTGAGTGCACTAATAACAGCTTGACTTATTAGCATTTCGTCAGTGAAGTTCTAACAGTGCGGAAGTCAAAAATGGCTACTTTACAAGAGATTGAAAAAACTATTAAAACAAGCGTAACCAACGCTGAACGCAATATTGTTTTTAATTATCATTACAGATCTTTTTGATGATTTATTAAACCTTTGAAAATCCTAATAATCTTATTCATTTCAATAAATATTGTCACTTTCGCAGTGTCGTCTGTTTTTGTCACAAAATGACTTACGCAATGTTAGAACTTCACCGACGATTTGTGAATCAAAGTGACTGTCGGTGCTGACTTGGTTTTGAAAAAAGTCTGCAATGAAAATTTAGATGGCATTATAATTCTATCCTATGATCCGAATTGAGACACGGAGAGACTTATTGCTAGCCTGCAACAACACGGCAAGTACCTTTAAATTTTTGTGTATAAACAACGAGTATTTCTAGTATCAAGAGTTTACACCCCTAAAGCATGACTGGGAAGTCACTATACATCTGAAAACTTTTACTACAGGACACTTTCTTATTGCGTAAAAAAGTCTGCTGTTCCATACAAAATAATCAATGTTGCTTATCAAAATGTATAGAACTGTCGAATTTTTTTCGCGAATTCAGCATTATTCCATAGTAAAAGTTGTATAAAGTGATGAGCAGAGTTCAAGGTTTCCGGATTTAAAGTGACTAACAATTCATGCTGTATCTATATCTACCTACCACAATACTTTACCACCAAACTATCAAGCAAGCAATAATATAAATCTGATGAGTGTACTAATTTATAAGCCACCTCTACTTGTGCTGCTTTCATAGTTTTTTATCTGAATGCCGGTGAGCCATGCGTTTGAATCGCGTGCGATGCATTTTGCGTGTACACTCAAAGCTTTCTCGGTTTTCTTTGATAGAATTCTTGGGTTGTATCTGGTGTTAGACTAGGTTTTGTTGCAGAATTTGCTTGGTTTTTAGGGGTGAAAAATTTGGCATTATGGATATCACTATTAGAGTTTCAAAGCAGAATAAATTTGTTTTACGTTTGTGATTCTGATTGTTATAATAATTATTGCTTCGTGATATCAACTAAAACCATCTGGAACCGCCTAAACGCCTTCATACAGCTTTATTTAACAAGAATTTAGTAGTGACCATTTTCTCCATACTTTACTTCTACCATCTTTTGGCATGTTTTTACTTGGACTAGTCATTATCGTCGGCCCTTAAGGGGTCTAAAAGTAACTGGACTCTAGAATTTTTGAAGCTATGTCAAAAACATGTATGAATGTTTTCTTGGCTTGAATTAATCTATAAGTAGTGAAATTGGTTTCGACCAAAGGTGAACAAAACAAAAATTGAGGAAAACAGCAGTATACACTTTGCTATTTTTTTTTATTGAAAACAATTACGTTGCCTCTTTACATAACACTTGCAGAATGAAAAAGATTTCCTAAGACAAAAACGACACCACTAACAACTGCAATAGAGATTTCTTCTCTTTAAATATAGGTACAAATTCAAAATACATTTTTCTAATGCTTCAACACACAAACTCACATGTTATCTTCCACATCTATATGAATAGACGGTTATATAGCGGTCCAGTCTTGCTCCAACTGTCTCTAGGATTGAATATAATTGATTATCAGCTGCTTCCGTTACACTAACACACAGTTTTTACTATTGACTTCATTAATTGTGAAGTGCTTAGCCTACATAGTTTTGGCACTTAACTTTTTCGTAAAATTTTGAAACCGGTGTTAAGTTTGTAATATCGCATCCTCGCATTGGCCTTATTTGCACGAATGTTATGTCTTGGAGCCAATATCCCAATGTGTGGATAGATTTCCAACATTGGACATTGATGTCATTCAAAATTGCCCATTTAATCTTGGAGCCAAGGTTGGACTAAAAGTTGTGTCAAATGGGTAGAAACGGTACAAGACTTTAATGTTTTTCTTGAATTTCCTTTTCTTCTTGGTATTTTTGGAGCTGTTGTTAGAGTTCGTTTTATCTGGGTCCTGTTTTTACACTTCCTCAATTCCGTCATGTCTTATTTTGTAGTCAGATTTTCGTCTTCAATATTGTTTTTAGGGTACTGAAATTAGAAAATAAATACGTTTAAATAAAAATTTAATTCAGCAAGAATCTGTCTTGTAACTCAAAGTCGCGATTATTAAAGTAGAGCTATGATTGAAAAATCATCCGAATATGAATTAATTAAAAATAATGAAATAAGAGCAGCCACTTACCAACATTTTTCTAAACTGCTAAAGCGACTTTTAAGTGCTTTATTATTTATTTACTTTCTTCGAGTCTGATGGCATCAATTATTAGTAATGGGCACCAATCAGTGCTGATATGTATTCTTTGTTTTAGAGATGATGCATGGTTAAGAAGTTTATGGTTACAAATTGTCAGCTCATCACTATAATCACTAGCATCATGATTTTTATAATTATCATGTTGGTAGTTTGCTTTATCTAGATGAGTTTATAGCTTGCATGACTATGACATGCAACTAATTACTCTATACTTAGCTTTATCTCACAGCCAGCGCTGCAAATCAAAATAAATTATTAAACAAATAAATCATCACGATTAACTTATTATTTGTAATTACAAATTGTACGAAAAAAGCAATCACAATAAAATTTAGTAACTTTTATCACGAAAGCCTAAATGTAATTAGTTTGACAGTAATTAAAAAAATTACAGTACCTAATAAATCATGTTTTGTTACTTTTATATTCTAAGCACACAATATTTGGAGCTTGGAAATAATTAATACATTATGAGTTAAAATTCTGTTTTAAAAAGAAATTCAATCAAAATAATACGATTGATTTGTCCGCATGGATCTCGGATAACAATAGGCCACCTTGTTACATGTTTCTAACTTTGCACCTTCGGGATGTCTTTGGATAACATCAAGGCACGGATTGGAGGCATTTAAACAAAATAATAACATAGAAAGAAAAGTATTTCCATCAATTGATGTTTCACCTACTAAGGACGATATTACAGTTAGCTGCGTACATCTGATGGCAGTCACGCAATTTCATCTCACAGAAAGGAACTGATCATGAGGTTTTTGCATGTCTGGTTTAATTATTTTTCTTCTTATTTGGATTATCCTGAGCTGTACATGTCAAGGTCTTCTTTCCGACTGAGCTTTTTCAACTTCGCCCCATCTTTACCGTGCTCAGAAAACAGTTTTGCTATCAAGATAGTTCAGAATATAATTATGTGTCTTCTTCTTATTTTTCCTGCGGTGTTCCTAAGTTTTTCTTTTCCATTCTTCGCTATCAGCCGTCACCTTGTCATTTACTTCCTTTTCATCCATATCCTCTAACACAATCCATACATTTTTACTTTGATCTCCCTCTTCTCATGTATCCATCGACAATTAATCTGCCAAATAAGTTATCATAAATTTAAACGAAATAGCAAATCATTTCCAGTTGGAAATGGAAATTACCACAGGACAGCTAAAGTCAGCATTTATGAAAATAAACGATCTGTACCTAGTTAGCAACAATGTTCATGCAAATGACCATAGCCAGTCGACTGTGACAGTAGAAAATAATAAATTGCTATATTGATCGTTCCACCTATAATTACTTGTCACGTCAATAGTGGGTAATTTTGGAGCACTATCACCTTGTTCATTGACTGTTTAATGCTTTCAATAATCAGTTCTTCCTCCTGTATATTATATAATAGGATAATTATCAAATATTTGATTACTTACTTCATCGATTTAGTTGAATAATTATTGTTCAAGTTCAGTTTAGTCACGAATAACTTCTTTTTAGTATTGTCTAGGATTGTTGCCATCGTCTGGAGTATTTGTTTCAGCGTTTACTTACGTGTCACGCATCTTTATCTCAAGAAATGAGCAAATGTTACGATAATTTTCTTTATTTATTCATTCAAGTAGCGTGGTAATTTGTAGCAATTTTTCACTTGTTGCTATACTGAAGAATTTGTATTGTCTGGGTCGTTTAAGACTTCCTGAATACGCGATAAGCTCTTAGGATTATTTCGATTTTGAAATATTTTATTCACATCATAATTCATTACATCAGGGTGAAATAACAAATAGCAGTACCAAATTTCAAAATGAATTTATTAACCGGTCATCCCCAATCAATCTAAAATAAAACAAACATTCGGTTTCTATACTTTCTTTAGGTCGTCATTCGTTGGTTTCTTTTGAGAATATTTTTCATCATCATTACAACTTACAATTAAATAAATTATTACTCTAATAATAGGGTTATACAGTACGCAATTATTATTTCCGTTTATAAATAAATTAATAAAAGGTACTCGCGTAACCACCTTGCCGATGATCGACATCAAGATGTTATTATTAAAGGATAGCAAATAAATTAATTAATTAACTACTTATTCTAAACAGCACCGTATAAATAAAATAACATAAATAACTTATTATTAACACTTATTCGCTATTTTTACAAAATTGGACAAACGTAGAAAACAGAAATGCACAGTACCCGTCGACTAGCCTAAAAAGTCTTAACATTAATTATTAATTCATGATTATTATATCATTTATTATTTGTAAAATTATATATTTATTAGCATTATTATTTGGTGCGTCCGATTATACAACATTACCTAACTAATGTACTGAACATACATACACACATGCAAAAATCGCGTACGCAATCTTATTTACATAATAAATTATTATTTTCATACCATCATTATTATGTATTGAATAAATAACGATAAACATGGGACTAAACTAGCGAATAAATAACTTATTTATAGAACTATTATCTAGTGTCGTTTAAATAAGCATAATAAATAACATTTTTGGTTAAGCATTATTCCTGTTTGCCTCCGCAAAAGGACCAAAACATAGTTTTGGATTATTATAGTGCAAAATAAAAAATGCCGTGTCGTTGTGAATTTTGTAAAATTATGGAGTCGTAAGCCTGTTGTATTTTCTAAAACCTACTGCTTCTTGGCATAGGCTTTGTAGGCCCTGTCCTGAGCAGCGGCTTCGTCCTCCACGCTCCTCCTGTAGTGACCTCCAGGGCCTGTCGAGTCGAAGTCGCTGCCGTAGTGAGAAGAAGAGTACGTATGACTCTGAGACACCTGAGGATGCTTTACAATTTCATACGTCGTCTTCTCATGGGACTCTCCACCGGAAACCAACTTCTTCAAGCCGATGATAGCCGACAGCAGCAGAGCTATCTTACCGATAAGTAAAGCCTTTCCAGCGATCAGTGCTATGGCGTGGAACGCCATCATCAAGAACCCACCTTTGATTGCAACACCAGCTATTATGGGGCCCATCATTTTTTTCAGTTTACTTCTTGCTTCGTTTAGAGACCGTCCAACATCTGCGCCGACTTCCATAGGAGATATGAAGACTCGATGTGTCTGCATCAACTTTGTAGTTGCAAGCTGCAAGTATTTGTCAATTTTTTCCGACGGTAGTGTTTCGAGGTCTTCATCTTCAGGCAGTGCATTTGGCGATGCTCTGCCCGCATCAGGTCGCTTCACTAATGTTATTCCATCTAGCACGGGCAGCGTGTCCATCCGCGCCGCCCTATCCGCCAATTTCGTCGCCTGTATCTTCAAACACTTAACAATCTCCTGTGACTTCTCACAGTTGTCGTACACCTTGCCCAAAAGCCTCAGGCTGGCTCCGAAGGTGTCAGCCGAAGCGGAGAGCACACAAAAACACAAAAGGACAATACCGCGGCACTGCATCTTGTTGGAAAACCGCGGGTGTCCCCTCAATGTGGACCGATGTCCGGCGTATGCGGTTGCGTCTATTGAAATGTGCACTGTGCAAATGTGCACTGGCATTTATCTATTTTCACCGGGAACTACATTTATCTATAAATCTTTTAGAGCGTGCAATCGTTGCATCGTATGGCCGTGCACTGAGGCATGCATGTGCACGTTGTGATCACGCTTGTATGGGTTTTGATTTGTGTGTGTGCGTGACCAGTCATCGCTCTCATGCTGACGAAGCAGATTGTCAAAGTCAAGGTCACTGTATTGACGTTAGGATTTATAACAAAGTACCACTTTAGTGGTATTTAACTGGATGTCGGTTAAATACCAGAAAAACTAGCTAGTGCTGACTCGGCTCACAAACCGTTTGAGCTAGCAAATAGCAATAGTTTCGCCCCTAATACATGAATAATACTGTCATCAGTGAACTGTGTATGAACGGTTTCCAACCTCACTGACCACAGAACCACCAAATCTCAGATACAATACAATACGTTTATTTGCACTTCCACAATGTTTCACAGGATGTTTACAAAGAAAATATAAGTATCATCATGGACCCTGTCGGGCACGGCAAAAAATTGTTAGAGAGAAGGAGAAGGGTTTTGAAGATTTTATTTTTCGATATTCATTAATGTAATATGCTTTGTGCAGATCATGCTTTTTCAATTTACTTGCAAAGATTTGGCTTTTTTTTCCATTTTTTATAATTTGTGGTAATTTATTATGTCCTAGGGGACCGTTTCTACGTAACCGGGCAGTTATTGGCGAGACCTGAAGGGTCTCCATCCAAGCATGAACTAGCGATATTCTAAGCACTTATCTAGCAACTATTCTAGTACACAAATATTCTACACACTAGGGTCCAATCCACTTCCCCGCTATTTGGCAGCCATTTTGCTTTTTTTGTTGAGATATTCTCTATCTTAAAGTCATGAAAATGTGAACCCATTGTATCGTTATGTAAACGATAGACAATATTAGTGCCCTCCGAATAAGCCTTCTTTTATCTCAGTAAGACCAAAACTTTAAGAGATATGACTTTTTTTCTACACACATACAGAAAATGTGAACAAAAAATTAAAAAAATTGGAAGTGTATTCGACCCTAGTGTATAGTGTATTTTTGGACTAGAATAGTTGTTATATAAGTACCTAGAATATCGCTAGTCCGTAACCGGACACATTGTATATTTTTATGGACATTCTGAGCTTGATTTTGATTTTTGATTTTGAGTTTGATTCTAAGTTCGATCTTCTGTCGCCTTCGGTAATTGGTACTCTTCACTTATTAATATACATTACAACCACGCTGTAGATAGGGGGCTCATCGCTAATTAACAAAATAGGGGATCATATGTATAATTTGCAAGGTTAAGCTACGCTTGCTGCGGTCAATCCGTGGATGGGACTGTTTGTTACAAATCGAGACCCCTCTGTGCCTCGAAGAACATCTTAAGCCGTCGTTTCCGGGTGTCATAAGAATACCTATGACAATTGTTACGGTTAGTCAGAAGCCCGAAAGTCTGACAACTGGTCTAATCTTAGGATTTTTTTTCTTTTTTTATTTAGCTGTAGGCTCGCGTTTGACCACTATCTCGCCTGAAGGTAAGCGGTGTGGGCGGTGGTGAAGCACGCTTGCCTAAAAGTAACCTATTCACTCTTGACTTAAAAACCCCAAGGTTGTAACTATCAGGAAACACAGACTCCGGCAGGGAATCCCACTCCTTAGCTGTGCGAACAATGAATGTGTTCGCAAAACGCTTTGTACGTATGGGTGGGATGTCCACCATATACCAATGGCGCATTGCCGTACGTCTGGTAGTCCGATGATGGAAAGGGCTAGGCGGAATCAAATTGTGCAGTTCCATCGCACACTCCCCGAAGTGTAACCGATAAAAGCTGATCACAACACACAATAACAAAACAATCATCGATTACAGGGACACCATTTTGAAATTACTTAATAAATTATCATTGCGTAGATATTACGTAAAATGGGCGGTCTATATTTGACAGTTGCGCGCACAGAGAAGGTAATGGTCATAGATAATAGATTAATTAAAGTACGACTTATGCCTGCGCTGCGTGAGCGACGATGTCGATGCAACAAAACGTTGCCATATTTTAAAATATTATATTTCACAGTCTATATTATCTATATTATCACAGTGTATTTATTTAAGTAGTTATTTTTTCTTGTATTTAATTTATTTGTATTGCTGTATTGCTGCACAGGCGGACGTCATCACGTCAACGCCGGCTTTCGCTGAAAACCAGCGCTGTGGCTCCGTCTTGCACGAGTCATAGCATTATGCTGAGCGATGGCCGTTTTGCGTAGATGTGACGCATATTTTTCCCAAGTTTCATTGTGGTTTTGTTTATAGTTTTTTTTTGTGTGTCATATCGGCGCAAATAAATATTTTTTCTTTCTTTCTTTCTTTCTTTTCTTTCATAAAAAAACCGACAGGCTGGCAACACGGCGTCGATGTTCAAGGATATCGGCATTGCTCAATAACTAGGTTGCGGAGGTCTAATAGCAGTCGTTTTGTGTAAAATAATGGTATTCAGCCGCATCCAGTTACATTCGCAGCTGACCTCAACATAGTTTGAAAAGGGATATGTAGAACGAACGCTGTAAATATAAAATAATTTACACAATATTTTGGGTTTCCATCCACTGAATCAGATTCCAGCACTTTTACATAACACTACTATCGTGGCTAGCAGCAACGACGAGCAGCGTCGATCGATCGGTCTTCTTCTCTCGTTCCAACCGAGCTATTTAAGAATAGATCATGCCGTGGTGAAAAGATAAGTCTGTGTCTGTAGGCAAATGGCAAACGATGATCGCTACAGAGTAGAAATGCCAATTAAATGTATGGAAATGACATAACAAATCGCTTGACCGGTCGAAAGCTTATGTCAATCCAGTACATCTTTCTATTCTGTAGCGATCGTCGATTGCCATTTGTCTACAGGCACTGGTCGGTAACGGGGCTAGAGTTCGCCGGACATACTTAAGTATCGTCATTCCTGCAGGCTCTTCAAATACAATCCTTTTTTTTCCCTTGGAAATTCCTAGTGGTTTCCCTACGCCTGGGAAAGGCGAAGGGTTGGTTATACCGGACGCTTACCGGCTAAAAACCCACGGTGTTCCTTCTCCTGACCCTTGGCCGGGGTCGCGGGATTCGCAGCTGCATGCACTGCGACCCCGGCAGGCCTCGGTCCACCAGCCCCTAGCGGACCTCTCCTACTGTAGCCTGAGTCCAAATCGCTCGGTATTATTCACAGAAGATAATTAGTAGTAGGTGATGCTGTGGCAACTACACATACTACCGAGAACTTCTTTTGGAAGCCCTTTTGGATGTGCAGGTTTCCTCACGATGTTTTCTTTCACCGTTAACGCCAATGATTATAAATTCTGTTTCGCAAACCCATAGGAAAAGTCAGAGATGCGGGCCGGGATCGGACTTAGTTTTTTTTTAAACTCCTTCTTGTTCTTCTCTTACCTCTCCAATTACTGAAGGTTGGTCATCAACTCCGAATATTTCTCCTTGTCCTTTGCGAGATGGAACAGCTCAGCAGCACTCGTGACTCTGGTCCACTCGCGTATATTCTTCAACCAAAACTTTTTTCTTCGGCCAACACCGTGTTTTTCCTCTACTCTGCCCATCATTATAAGTTGCAGAAAGAGCGATTACGCACTGCATCCGATCTGAATCCGAGAAAATACGGATATAAAAAACTCGGACCGAATTCGGATATTGCTTTACGCACTGCATCCGATCCGAATCCGTGAAAATACCGATCTAGAGTAAAAATCTCGGACCGAATTCGGATGATGCTTACGCACTATTCCGATCTCTGATTCAAATTCAAACAATTCAGGGGCCATCTTTGGCATATCCGTTTGGCGTCCGATTTGAATCCGAGGTAATGCGAAAGCGTTCATACAAACAGTACTACGGCTACTTCGGTCCGTCAATTTTTCTTCCGAATTAGAAACTCACGGATGACGGATAGAAATCGGATGACGGATGCCGGATGTAGTGCGTAAACTACCATACAAATAGTTCTATGGCTACTTCGGAATGTATTTTCATGGATTCGGATCGGATGCAGTGCGTAACCGCTGTAAGTCATAAATCATAATTCTCGTGCCGAAAAATATGTCTGAAGTAGGCATCCTATCTTTGTTTGACGGTCTGCATGAGCTTGCGGTCCTGACCAATTTCCCTCAAGACCTTGAAATTTAAACGCCAGAAAAATATCTTTATATGGAATTTTATAACTTCTACCACAAACTCACTATGGTCGCAACATGAACGGGATGTAATTTAATTCGCTCTCAATTACGCTGCAATCAGTTCAATAACGCCCTAATTTACGCTGTATCTCTCTAGAGTGTGAACAATTTTCTGTATATTATTGTTATAACTTTCGTGAGACACATTAATATTTATGATTAAGAACGGCTTACTCACGTGCATTTGTCGGGATTGCCCGACTAGTTTCAGACCCAAATGGAGCCCTTAATCATGAGCTGATTACGATCACAGTTCGACTCGCGACATCGCCGCGTGATCAGCTCATGATTAAGGGCTCCGTTCGGGTCCAAAACTAGTCGGGCAATCCCGAAAAATGCACGTGAGTAAATCGTAATTAATCATAAATTTTCTGTATTGTCGTTTTCAAATAGGTACCTACATTATTCAACGTCAAAATAAGTGATTATAGCTGTGGAATGAATTCGTGTAATTCCTTCAAACCACGTGATCTACTGGTAGTACAAATTGACCTAAGTACAGAGGATTTATCAAAATCAAAAAAAAAAAAAAAAAACGGGAACATAACATGATGTTCTGTTTTTGAGTCACTTTAGTGCCCCGAGTTAACTGACTGCGCGGAGTGATATCGCGCTAATTGTGCCCGTCAGCTGTGTCACCGTGCTTTCATTAATTTATGCGAGGCGGCAAAATGTTCTATCTGAGGCACGAAGGGGTCTCGAAGCGTAACGAACGGTCATCCATCTATGGACTAACCGTGGCAAGCGCAGCTTAACCTTGCAAATTGTATGATCCGTGTGGTTGGTTATTAGCTACGAGCCGCTTTATTCTTTTTAAAGAATTGTATTATAATTAATTTAGAAAAATAATAATGAACGACATAAAGTTCGTTTCGAAATCCCTGAGACTGAATTGACATGCGCGAAACGTCAAATCTGAAAAATATGTGTTCCTAAAATTTACAAGTTTCACATAGTATTATAACTTTCGTGAGACACATTCATATTTATGATTATTTACGGTTTACTCACGTGCATTTTTTTCGGGATTGCCCGACTAGTTTCGGACCCAAACGGAGCCCTTAATCATGAGCTGAACACGCGGCGAGGTCGCGAGACGAACGAAACTAGTCGGGCAATCCCGAAAAAATGCACGTGAGTAAACCGTAAATAATCATAAAGTTTCACATTTGCGCCTGTCAATTTTGTCTCAGGGATTTTGAAACGAACTATAGGTAATAAATTTTGTGAATATTATAGTACAGTACTATAGTATTATCTTAGCGAAGGAAGAGGCGGAACGCGTGAGGGAGAGGCAAACCTCACGCGGGACGCCCCAGCCCCCGCAACAGAAGAAGACTCCTCAGGCGTTGGGAGTCGTAGGGCGATTCCCGGCCACCGTAGGCGCGGGTCTGCGGACGGCGAGCGTTGGGTGGCTCGCCGTCCGATAAGAATCAGGCCCGGGTCGAAAGCGCGTTGTGTTCAACACGCGCTTCAAAGAGATGTCAGCATAGTAGACGGGGCCCGCTAGGGCCAGTGCCTGCCAGGGTTGCGGAATTTGTTCGATATTTTAGCGAAGGATGAGGCGGAACGCGTGAGGGAGAGGCAAACCTCACGCTCCAGCCGCCGCAACAGAAGAAGACTCCCCGGGCGTTGGGAATCGCAGGGCGATTCCTGGCCACCGTAGCTGCGTAGGCGCGGGCTTGCGGACGGCGAGCGTTGGGTGGCTCGCCGTCCGATAAGAATCAGGCCCGGGTCGGCAGCGCGTTGTGCTCCACGTGCGCTTCAAAGAGATGTCAGCATAGTAGACGGGGTTCGCTAGGGCCAGTGCCTGCCAGGGTTGCGGAATTTGTTCAAAATAGTTACCGCGGCCCTGAAACACAAAGGGTATTAGGAAGAACACGGATGGGTTCTAGTCAGTAAAAGTCTAACACTCCCTTCCGCTCCGTCCAGAGCGGAAGAAGTAATAAGATCCTCAAAACAAAAAGTACTCTAATAGGTATTGCTAAGGTCCACTTTCGCTTTCAATTAGTGACCTGTTTTATTCTTTGAGTTGGTCGCTTTTGTCTCTGTTATTACTTAGTGGTAAATACAGCAAGGGTCTAAAATGATAGCACACACAAACCCAAGTAATAAAGATATCTAGCAGATTTCCCTACTACCCCTCTGGCTCTCACATACACACGACGGAACACAGCATGCTTGGCGCCGGACTTTAATGTGAGGGTGGTGGCTAGCCAGGTGGACCGTATATTCCCACCACCAAGCCAATCTTCTGTCGTATCAGCAGGAACTATATTAGAATAGCTCATGCCGTATTGAAAAGATTAGCCAGTCAACAAGGTTGGTAGCGGGGCTGACTGCTCTGGGTGCAAAAAAGGGAGCTGACGGAAGGTAGAAGACTGATTGATTTGATTGATTGTTTTTGTGCTTGGATAAGTCTGTGTTATCTATGGCTGGTAGTTAGGCGTTAGGAGTTTATTGCTTGATGTACCACGTCTTTTTGCTTCTAAGGCGGTAGATTAATCTTCTAACCGATCTCAATCCAACGTCTCTGGATTGATGTAGGCGTTAGCAAATCCAATATAAGTAATTTCAAAAACCTACATATATCCATAGATTTTTGATTATCGACCGTAAGTGAGGCTATTATAAAAATATATTACACACTGATTATTTTTATACACTGATTATTATACACTGAGTATTATACAATGAGTAGTATACATTGAAACTGAAATAGGCTCGCCCCCTATTACATGGGACTCAAACATAATGGCGAAATGAGGGTGTACTACTTCTGCCCTACCCTCCAGGGAAAACAGGCGTGACGTTATGTAATGTATTATAAACTGAGTATTATACATTGAGTTTATTGCTGATATTATAGATGTAGTATTATACACTAACCTCTGGTTTCTAAATTGAGAATTCTAGGATAAGTAGTACCTACTTAAATAATATTTGAGTACGGAGTTGTCAACAAAATAACGGATTACAAAGCATTTTTTTGACAATTTTGTACTCAAATACTACTTAAGTATTGCTTATCCCGAATCCACAATTCAGAAACAGGAGGTAAGTAATAAACACCAAGCATTGTACACTGAGTACTATACACTGAGTATTATATAATGAGTATTATAACTGAGTATTGTAGTACACTGAGTATTGTAGACTAAGTATTATACAGTGAGTATTATAACTGAGTAGGTATTGTACACTGAGTATTATACACTGAATAATAGACAAATTATTCTACACTGAGTACTGTACTCTGAATATTACACACTGAGTAAATATTTACAACTATAATTGAGTATTCCTGCCATGATTCAACCTAACTCGACATAAAGCTGCCACGTTTATCACAAGCAGCGATCAAAAACAATCAATAAACACGCTGCCGATAACTAATATCCATGAAAATCTATTCAATCATTAGAAAACTACACGTCGTGAATTGATTTATCTGTTGTAATTGGTAGCAATAACCTATCGCTCGACATCGACATGATTATCGAATAAATTACATAATAGTATGCACGCGATCACGATTATTCGTCGTAATCGATCTTCTAAGTCGGTTTCGCTTTGGGGTGAGCAGGAGTCTAAGCAGTCCTTTACTACTACACGAGATGTGCTCACTGCCTCGTTGGTCTAGTGGTCGTGAGCGCGACTGCTGAGCGTGAGGTCTTGGGTTCGATCCCCAGATCGCGCAAAATGTTTTTGGGTTTTTTCGTGTGAAATTTCTCAGTAACAGCTCGGAGTCTTGATTTGTGCCCGGTTAATGGCAATTATAGGCTCGCCCTCTGTTATATGAAACTTAAACGTAACGGTGAAATGAGGGTGTACTACGCAAAATTAGTCGGAAAAGAAGTACTAATCCAATTGAGTGTTAAAGTACCCATAATAATGAATAACTTTTGTTCTACAACTTTACCCAAAAGTCGACACTTTAAGAGAAATAGCTGTTCAAATATTTCATAAAAAATACGCTAAAATCTATATATCCTCAGCTATGATTAGCTATTTACATTTTAGGTCACGGATTAGAAGCTTCATTTTCTGAATTCATAACTAAAGTAGGAATGAAGAATTTTTGAAAAAAACTAAAATGAAAATCAGTTTCAAATTTTAACACTAGCTTTAACACAGTCATCAGTGATACTTTAAGTAGCCCGCAGATTAGTACTCCCTTTCCGACTAACCTTGTATACACCTCTGCCCAATCCTTCAGGAAATAGAGGCATGATGTTGTGTTATGAGACGTGGTTGTTCACTTCCACACATGGGCGTTGCCATGGTATACCCGCACCCGCATAGGATTCTCTCAGCCTATGGCATTCATAAGATAGATAAGGCATTTATTTGGCACATACAGAAAACACAACACACAAAAACACAATTACATAAAACATAATTGGAGGGTTTTTTGCGGTGTAACTATCGTAGTAAACCTTTGCGGTGGAGCGGATGCTTTCGAGCCGTTATGAGCGGTGTTTACGTACACTATAAAATTGATGAGCAATCGCCGAAGGAGTAGGAATGGTAAAGGATAAAGGACTCACCAAGCACTTCTTCGGCAGCGTACGTAGCTATGAAGCTATGAAGTTTGAATTTGCAGTGTCCAGTCCTTTGAAGGTTCCTTATGGGTAATGCACTTCACCAGTCTATAAACACTGCACTAGTTATTATTATAAGCGGGGAATGTTAATTTTGCGGTTATAGAAAAAGTTTTGCGGGAGCCGGCTCGAACGCGCGTAAAGAATATGTAAGTTGTGTTTTATTTTTCTTCCGCAAGTGCATATGGCGCCACTTGCGATGACAGCCGAAGTCAATGTTCTTTCTTTCTCTGCCATAGGGGTCAGGGTAATGTGAGGGAAAGGGAAGGATACAGGAAATAGACGAAAACTCATCAAATTATAGTGTACTTAGCGGAAATAAGAAGTTAATTTGACTATAAGAGTCACAGATAATTAATTAGTGTTGCGGTTTGAAAAATATTAAATTATTGAATTAATTTGGCCAAAACAATAATAATAGAACATAGAAATAGTAAAATAAAAACACGTTAAAATTAAAAGACAGAATAGGGTATCTGACTACTATTAAAACTGTACAACAATTTGGTATTATTTTAAAGAAAGTGTAAGAAGAACACGGTTTGTTTGTATAATAAAAAAACAAGAGTCAAACACCCTATTATGGCAATCTGTGGCAGTAGTGTCAAACTACCGACCGACATAAAAACCAATCAATATGAAAAAAAAAGGCATAAGGCTCGATGGCGATTAAACCTCCTGAACGCCGACGATAATAATTTCCATGTAATATGGAGTGAGCTTGCAGGGAACAATCCCTTTTTTTTTTTTTTTCGCGGTGGAAATCCTCATGGATGTCCTGCGCCCTGGGGCGGGCGGAGGGGTCTGTCAGACTCTTACTGACTAAAACCACCCCGGTGTTCCATCTCACACCTGCGCCGAGGGTCGCGGGAACTTACGACACTTCCGCAACCCCCGGCTGGTGCCGGCCCGCCGCAGCGGGCCTCCTCGGGTTAGCGGGGGGAGTGATCCCCGCGCCGTCTAAGAGGGGCGCGCTTGGAACACTTCGCGCCGCCGCCTTGGGTCCTGATGTGTGGGGAGCGACAGACTTCCCCAAGTCCGTCGCCCCTGGACCCATTTAGGGGGGCTGGAAGAGGGCGTTGTCCGCCCTCCGCCGACGCCCGGTGCGTCTGTTGCGGGCCGGGTGAGTAGAGGTGATCTCCCTCACCCTTTCCGCATCTTCGCGACATTACCGTGTCGCAGAAGGACACCACCGCGTCCCAGGACTCCTCGCTGTCGACCATGGACTCGAGCACGGCCGACAGCGACAGGTCACCGCCTACTCCTGAGATGAGGGCACGGCGCGGCTCCTACCAAGCGGCACACTCTGCCAGCGTGTGCCACGCCGTGTCTTGCCGGCAAGGGAACAATCCCTACCCCAACATAAACTAGAAAACTTTTATTAGAAAAAATCTATTTGCCGATGTTCATTATAAGAATTCCTATCTTATGGTGTCTCCGGAGGCATTGGAATGGTTTTCTTCTTATCTTCAGGAACGCCAGCAGTCAGTTCATGTGGGTGAGTCTTCATCGAGTTGGTGCGACTTAGAAACTGGCGTTCCTCAAGGCGGTATTCTTTCTCCTCTTTTATTTTCAATTTTTATCAAATCAAATCAAATCAAATCAAATCATTTATTTGCTTACTAAGTGTACAAATACAGGTCTTATTACTTACTAGTGGTGCTTAAAATCATCAATCTTATTACACCCGAGCTTCAGTGTGCGTATCATCTATATGCCGATGACTTACAGGTATATTGCCAAACAAGTGTTGACGATGTATCTGACGCGATCAACAGAGTAAATCGGGACTTGGTTGCTATTAAGAACTGGTCTGATAGGTTCGGTGTGGCGGTAAACCCAACTAAGTGCCAAGCGATTCTTGTAGGGAGTCCCCGGAATGTAAGCAAGGTGGACAGTGCATCCTTATCATCCATTATGTTCAACGGCTCTATTATTCCACTAAGCTCTGATGTTAAGGATCTTGGTTTGCACATTGACTCCACTCTCCATTGGCAAGCTCAAGTCACGAATGTCAGCCGGAAAGTCACTGGAACGTTGCGATCTCTCTATAAATTACGAAACCTGCTACCATCTAACACGAAAGCAATGCTTGTGCAGACCTTGATATTTCCCATGATTGACTATG
Source organism: Amphipyra tragopoginis (assembly GCA_905220435.1). Lineage (NCBI taxonomy): Eukaryota > Metazoa > Arthropoda > Insecta > Lepidoptera > Noctuidae > Amphipyra > Amphipyra tragopoginis. The sequence goes on from HG992014.1 coordinate 21,732,057, forward strand.
GTGATGTGTGTTACTATGACCTGAATGCAGATCTTCTCAACAAACTTGATCGCCTTCTTAATAACTGCATTCGATTCGTCTTCAATCTTCGTAAATATGATCATGTCTCTGCGTATCGTTTGCTTCTCAAATAGTTGCCTATTCGCCAACGTAGAGTTCAAAGAGCATTGACTACCCTCTTCTCATTTCTTTATTCTCCCACTACTCCTACTTATCTAACTACTCAATTTCAGTACTTATGCTCCAATCATGACAGAAATCTACGCTCTTCACACAACCGACTCCTGCAATGTCCCTCGCACCGTTCTGACTTTATACACTCTTCTTTCTTCGTCCAATCCATTCTTCTATGGAATGCACTCCCCTTGGAAATCAGGATGGCAACCAGTCGCTATTCCTTTAAAATTAAAGTGCGTGAACATCTTCACAAGGAATTGGCAGAATCATCACAGCGCTGATTTATCTGTTTATATATATTTTTGGTATTGTATAATATATTATTTATATATATTTATTTATGCATAAGTATGTATACATATAATATGTATGTAAGTGTCATAATTATAATTATGTATGTAGGTAATATTATTGCAAAAATGTTTTAGTTATCTTTGTGTTTATTTTTAATTGCGAATCACATCACATAGCTCTTTCAGTGCACCTACCATGTTTTCTCTCCATCACTCTAAGGTCGACTGGTAGAAAATGCCTAAGGCATTAAGTCCGCCTCTGTACAAATTATGTGCGAAAGTATAAATAAATAAATAAATAAGAAACGCACTCAAGATCTTATCTTCTTCTATTGTGTCAGCACGAGCTATACAAAAATAGCTCATGCCGTGGTGAAAAGATTAGCCAGTCAGCAAGGATGTTAGCGAGGCTGACTGCCCAGGGTGCGCCGGACGTACTGAAGTATCGTCACTCGTGGAGGCTCTTTTCATGTATCCTAACAAAAACCTTATGATTCGTAAGCTACTAAACCCGTAAAATGGGACTTACTAGCAGTGGAACTTAAATCTATAAGTAGATGTCTCACTCAATCAAAAAACACAATAAAGAGACATAATTTACAATCAAAATCTAAAAAATAAAAACTATCTGAAAAAAACAGAGAAGCGTAAACTAATTACCATATTACATTTACAATTTCAGAAGTCGGTACTTGCAATTTGTTTCAGCGTAGATTAGCATTGACTTCTGGTGGAATAAACAATACTTAAACACGCTATTGCAGCAATTCCGCGTGATTTGCTGTTATCCATTGAAGAGTTCTATCTCCGAAGGTCTTCATCAGATCTTTACCAAATTTCAATAAAACCACCTCAGGAGAATACTCTTTCAAACAAAATAAAAATAATTAAAATCGGGTCATAGTTAGCGAAGATATCGCTGAACAAACAGACAAAAAAACACATCGAATTGTGAACTTCCTTCGTTTTTTTTGAAGTCAGTTAAAAAGTACGTAAAGACACGTAGGTGCAAACGCTAGCACATAAAGCTACTACTTGATTGTATTTTGAAATTTTAATTTTGTTTTAATTTCGTCATCAACGATAATTGAAGTGGCCTGCGGACCCCATTTCCGACTAACCTTGGATAAAGTTGTCCAGTAGCCAAAAATGTATTTTTGCTATTTCAAACTTAGCCCCCTTATTACAAAAGATGGTTTAAACCAAGACTTAGGTAAACCCAGGTTTAAAATATACCCATCACTTTCTTATGTCATACAACAAAAAGAGACGGGGCTAATTTAAAACCTAGGTTTTTCTTAGACCATCTTTTGTAATATATTTTGTAATGTTTGTAGTTATTGATAAAATTGAACGTCATAAGTAGAATTGGAGACAGCGCCATCTGTTCGTCAGTGCGCGAACTACGTCATGAATCAAGCTTTCCCCACGACTGTTGTCAATCTCTCTCGTCGCTGTCCACCCCGCAAGAATTATAAGCTCAATGATGATTTTACTACACTGTGGTCCGTAATAATTTCCCCTCAACATGGTAGCTGGAAGAATCCCAAGAGAATTTTTATACTCTCTGCAATGAATGATGAGTCCTGACATAGCAATAATTTCGTAAATTGTAGTCGTAAGGATACTGCTATCGAACAAAAAAAACTAAAAAGAGTAAAATAATGGCCATATTATTAAGCATTTATTAAGTGAATATTAATAAAACTAACAGTTTCAGAAGTCGGTGCAATTTTTAAATTGAACCAAATAATTCTATAGTCTGACTTCAGATTGTGTTTTTAATAGAGTTTAGTGTTGTTTTGTATTTTTAAAGTAGGTATTGATTTTTAAGTATTTACCGTAAGTTGATCTTTCCAATTTATTTGGTGTGTGTTTGCAAACCACTATTGTATTGAGGTCATCCTGTAAAGATAGTGTGTGTAAGTTTAATAATAAATAAATAAATTGAAGGCACCGACTTCTGAAACTGTTAGTTTTATGATATGGTAATTATTTTAATCTTTTTAGTTTTTTTTTTTAAGTCGGGTTTTAGTTTTATTTATGTTATTTTATTTTTCTATTTTAATTGGCATAAACAATACACAAAAATGCAATTACAGCAATCCCGGGTAATTTGCTGTTATCCATTGAAGAGTTCCAATGCCAATCTCAAAGGGTCTTCATCTGATCTCCACCAAATTTTAATGGGACCACCTCGGGAGAATACTTTTTCAAACTTTAGTTTTTAGTGTAAAGACTCATTTATTTATTCACTTGACAGAATGAACTGTGTTGCTTGGGAGTTTGTTGCGCTGTTTCTTCTTCACAGCATAAACACTAGGAAGCGGTGCAGGGCGGGCGCTTTAGGGGCAGTCTTATGTTAACATGACGTTCAAAAAGAACTAAGTAATACTAGTCTATTTTGAATAAACGAGTTTAGAGTTTGAAACAAAAAAAGAATTTTGCAAATCCGTATACATATGAAGGATTATGCCCGAACAGACATAAAAAAAAAACAAATTGAGAACCTCCTCCTTTTTGAAGTCGTTTAAAAAATGTAAGCAACATCATCAAAAACCGTAAATCAGCTAAATTATCCGTGTTTTTTTTTGTTTGAAGTCTTAAAGGGCGGCCATTTTTGGGGGCTGTTTTTTATAACATTGTCGTTCAAAAAGAACGTCATTCTCATATTAATGGTCTATTTGAAATTTAAGTTAACCAATAACTCTTCATAAATCATAGTAATTGGCCAATAGTTGCACAACTGTCAGCAAAGATGAATGGCTTAAGTGTCGAAGACTTGGTAACTCAATCTTACGTGAAATATACAAAAGGGGCTTCATAATATTCAATGGTACAATAACCATTTGCAAAACAATCGATGTATAAATGCGCATCTCTCCTCCGGTTTCTGAATTGAAAATTCTAGGATAAACAGTAGTTAAGTAACATTTGAGTACGGAGTTGTCAAAAAAATAAAGAAAATTAATTTCCCTGATGATGTAATTTTACTTTCATCTACTCAGCTTTTCCTAATTCTGAGGATGTATAAGGTATTGCGTTCGACGGATTTTAAAGCATTTTTTTGACGATTCCGTACTCAAATATTACTTACGTATTGCTTATCTCGAATTCTCAAAGAAACTGGAGGTTAGAATTCATGTGCGGGATCAAAATTTGATTATTACTTGCAAAGAAAACACCGTGAAGAATTCTGCACACCTAAAAGGGCTTCATAAAGGAGATGTTTCAGAAATGTATGGAGCCTGGGCTAGCACCACTTACACTACAGGGTGTTAACGAATTCGTGTAATTCCTTAAAACCACATGATTTACTACTGGTGTAGACAGTCCCGAACGGGATTTAGTTTGATTAAAAATAAAAAAATAAAATTATTGTTTTTTCATGCGGCTTTGTTACCGATCGTATCTAAACCACCTAATAAGGATTCAATAAAAAAATAAGACTTAATTTTTTGCAAAAAAAATATTTTCTTTGTGTGAACATTTCGATGCCACGCATAAATTAATGAAAGCACGGCGACACGGCTGGCAGGGATGACTAAAGCGATATCGCTCTTTGCAGTCAGATAACTCTAGGCTCAAAAATGACTCAGAAATAGAAAACCAAAAATTTTTTGCAAATTTTTTTTTTACTTTTTTTTCAAAAATTCCCATTTAGGGTTAATCTGTGTCACCAGTAGATCACGTGGTTTGAAGGAATTACACGAATTCGTTAACACCCTGTATATGGAAATATAGATATACAATAAAGTAACCGTTTTTTAATGTTAATTTTCTATAATTTTACTTCGTTTAATTGTACATTCAAGATATATTATCTTGGTCAAGGAGAGCAACACAAACATGGACGTACCAAAAAGATAAAAATATGGTGGATCGAAATTATGTGAAATGTCATTTTGACAACTGTTGACATGTCAATCACCCCATAGTGTTTATTTCTTGTGTACTTACATAACCTATCTACGTTGTATATAGACGAAAATACTTCGATTTCGTTGTAATTATAATGAAATAGAACTACAGGTGTTGTACTCGATTGCGTCACACACTTAGCACGAAACCTAGGACTGTCAAAGTTGTCAAACTCATGCCAATGTCAAACACAACTGTCATGGCTACCAGAAAAAAAGGGTTATCATATTACAAAACGTCCCCAAATAATAATTCCAGTTCAATACTCGTTGTACTCTTCTCCAAATTAATTTATTTGTATTTTTGTGGCAATCCCCTATTTTTTTTTCCATTTTTCTATATACTGTACATAGTGGTGGCCCAAAATCAAACATCTCATTTCTCAATGGTGTGTGTAGTTCGCCAACCCACACCAAGCCAGCGTGATGTACTCAGGCATAAACCCTCTGAAAAGAGGTCTATGCCCAGCAATGGGACAGTAATGGGCTTATTATGCGATGTATAAATATCTCATAGCCCATTCATAAGTGCGTACAATTTGCGAGCAGTAATAAAACTACCGAGTGCTACACATGACGGAACTTATATAGCTGTACGCACGATAATGACGGTGTACAGGCACCGGTGCTGTTGGATCGCGGTTGAAATATTTTTCATTTTTTGTTTGTTATTTTCGTAAAATTGAAAATTGTCACACCACGCTTTATAAGAACTTGGATGATAGCTCCTACTTCTTTTATTAAATTAATATTACTTACTATATTGATTTTACATTTTAATCTTAGCAAAGGAATGTAGGAAGTTAGTACAAAACGGTCGTCAGAAGCAGAAATATTGGACACATTTCCCAAGGCCAATTTTTTTAGGGTCAAATATCAAATTGTAGTGCAAACATTAAAAATACATAATTATATTAATTAAGCTTTTATGTCTACACGCCAACTTCTTAACGGTCTTTTCAGAGTCTTTACGCGGTAATATGGGTTCAACATACGTCCTTTTAGAAAACTTTTACTTATCCGTGATGGGACACTATAACTAAACTTCATAGACTAAAGCAGCTTGAGCTCTCAAAATAAAATAGCGCCTGCTTTCAAGTTTAATTTAACCACATTGGCAGATGGTGACTCGTTGCACTCCAGATGGGCTTCCCATAAGCCATCATTAGGAACATTGACATTGGGGGATATTTTTGAGTGGCTAGACATGTTGAAAATCGCTCGCATTGAAGACTCACATGAGGTTTTTTCCTTACTGCGAAATTAGAGACTTCCACTCTTGAACATATAGCTCTGTCGGCCCCAATCCGAACAAAGATAATTAGAGGTAACAGCCATACGAGCAAAGGGCGCTCTTAAAATTTCACTTCAAGTAACCAATTAAAACAAACTAAAGACGAGGCTATCAAACTAGGGGATTCAGGTACCTATATTGTGTTGCTGTAGTTAATTAGTTGTTATTAAAAAACTATAACCCGACTACGAAAAAAGGGGTCTAAAAAGGACGAAACAAGAAAACAATTCAAATAGAAATCCAGAAATGCATAGGTACAAAAATCGTCAAGGTAGAGCCGTGGTCGCACCAACTGTATACTGTACATACCATGTCTCTTTAATGGAGGTGTTCCTGGCACCCACATAATTATAGTAGGTGTACAGTAAGTGCGACCACGGCTCTCTTCCTTTTGGCTTCGCCGTAGTCGGGTAAAAAACAGACCGACGGACACTGCTGCGCGATCCTCCCCCTGGTATAATCCCTGAGTTGTTTTATACAACACCCATCGCTGGAGATGTAGTGGCTTTTTCTTTACCAGAAATGAATCGGTACTCAACAGTCAACACACCAAAACTAACATCATCCCTCCTTCTTTTTCTCAAAACTAACATCATCCCTTCTTCTCTTTCTCAAGTTCCTCGCTGACTACCTGCGGGATCGCAAGCAGTTTGTCAGACATGGCTATTTCGAGTCCAAGCCTTATAATACTCGCTCGGGCGTGAGTCAGGGATCCGTGTTGGGTCCGCTTTTGTTCCTGATCATGATCAATGATCTTATAAAAAAGGTCACATTCGCAAAATGCCTACTATATGCCGACGACCTAAAACTAGTTGCGCAAATAAGAACGGATGAGGAATGCAAACTCCTACAAAGGAATATTGACGCCATTTATGAGTGGAGTATTGTGAACAAGCTGCTTTTCAATAAAAGCAAGTGTTTTGTCATGACGTACGGTCGGGGATTGCGACCAATCCACTATAACTACAGGTTGGGTGGTGAAGCAATTACTCGTGTCACCAATATAAAGGATTTGGGAGTGACCTTCGACCGTGGTCTGACATTTAGAGATCATATTTCTACTCTTGCTAAGGAATCTTACAGGCGCTTAGGGTTTGTTTTGCGGAATGCTCGTAACTTTCGCAACTCAAATGTTATCAGACTTCTGTACACCACTTTGGTTCGAAGTAAACTCGAGTCCAGTGCGTGTGTCCGGCATCCTTATACAGCGACCCAAACATTAATGCTCGAAAAGATACAAAAAACTTTCCTCAGGTTTCTATTTAAAAGGTTATACATTTTTTTTTCCCTACATGTACCCTACTAACTATCTTTTAGGAATGTTGGGTTTTAACTCGTTAGAGGTGAGAAGATGCCTTGATCAGCTCACTGTAGCCTGTAAAACCCTCAGCGGACGTATCGACTGTCCCGAGCTCCTTGGTCTTTTCTGTCGACTATTTGTGCCCGACAAATACATCGGACACCGTCAGTGCCGCCGGCACAATCTGTTCGCACAGCTGTCATCCAAAACTGTTGCCAGAGCCGAGTCGCCAGTGTGTCGTACTCTAAAGATACTCAACGCCCTCCTGACTGACAATCCTGAATGTGATGTGTTTGCGAATGAATTGAATAAAATGATGCATGTATGTCTGGCATTCTGTGAGAGAAAGTATGCGAGGGTGTCCACTGTTCCATGTTAGTTTTTAATTTAATTTTACGATGTAATTTACATTATTATGTTACAACCTACCTGTATTTTGTCTCCATCTTAGTTATTGTAAATGGTATTGTACCGTTTTAATTAACTATAAATAAATAAGTAAATTCTCTTTTATCAGCACGAGCTATAAAAGAAAGCTCATGCTGTGGTTAAAAGATTTGCCAGTCCATTGACTGGCAAATCTTTTTAGGTTTGTAGCGGGGATGACTGCCCAGGGCCTGTAGTAAAGATGACAATCGATAATCGCCAGAGAACAGATCGTTACATATGGCTTAACTGGTCGAAAGCTTATGTCAATCTAGTACATCTCGTTGATATTTATTTTCTCTAGTGATCAGCCATTGTCGTGCTGTTTACAGGCCCAAGGTATGCCAGACGTACTAGAATAGAGTCGTCACTCAATGACCAACTCCACGTATCTGCGGCGGCATTCATGTTTTCTTGATTTGGTATGTTTGCTCTTCACTGTATTTATCTCTTGTGTCTATATTTCCGGTATTTGATCAGTTGATACACCTCGATAAACCGCACTTACATCATAAAAATAGGCATACAAATATCAAACAAAAGATGAACGAAAATAATACAACAATCCACACTCGCCAGTACCTGTACTTCTTAATTCCCATGAAAGTGCGCGATGCAGGTAATTGTGTTCATATGACAGCCATACACAAAGTTTATCGTGTGGAAACTTCATTAAGTTTTACTAAGATCATTTGTATGAGTAGTGTTTAAGAACATTTAAGTGTGTAATTACGTATGTAGGTACGAATTTAATCGTTATTAATTAATTTATCACCGCAAAAAAAGTAAAAAGCTACATCTAGCATGGGTCACGATATGCTAAGTTGAGTAAAAATTGAGGTTGAATAAAAATTACATTGCAACCTTTTTGCAAGGTTGTTGAGCATGCAAAAAAGGAACAATATCGTTGGCGACTCCTAAAAACCTCGTAAATCATTTTTTTCTAGGAAAAGCGTTTTATGTAAGACTACCTGTGTGCCGGATGTGATTTACTATCTTCAAAAATGATGAAGTTCCATACAAACTTTCATCCCTTATTTACCTATGGAATTTTCAAAAATAAATTTCGAAATGATTACCTCCGTAGGGGTACTAATCCGCAGGCCATAGCTGAGGATAGATAGATTTTAGTATGTTTTTATAAAATTTTTGAACAGCAATTTCTCTCTTTTTGGGAAAGTAGCAGAACAAAAGTGTACTAATATATAATGGGTACTTGAACATCATTTCGGATTAGTATCCCCTTTCTGACTAACCTTGTACACATAATTGTGCGTTTCATGCTTCTAGACTCACCGGTTTAAGCTGTGCGTTGTCTGTCAGCCGCACTGACTTTGTTGGAGTTTTATTCAGTACATATGATGTGTATATGGTATGGTGTATGGTATATGAGAAAACCTCGCAACACACATTCACCCCAGTTCAAATCGAATTCATCAATGGCTATTTGCTTACCGGTTGAACGATTACCTTTGCTTTCCATGTGGATATTAGTTCCACTAACTTTTCAAACTCATGTGTGGATCTGAATTTGATTATTACTTTCATTAAAGTTGAAGGAAAACATCTTGAGGAAACCTACACACAGATTTTTGAGCGGCTGATCTTTCTTTGAAGAAGGTTGATTGAGAGCGAAATTGATTCCTCTGTTGAGGGAGTCCGTACCTGTAGAATTGTATAGCGGTTCCCTGATGTCGATATATTAGGAGGTACATATGCGGCTTCCATAGTGAGTTTTTTTTTTTAATGAAATACCGTCTTAAAAAAAAACTAAACGCAGTAAAATAATTATCCTACAATAAAATTATCAGTTTCATAACTCGGTGCATTCAATTTGTTTGAGCGTAGAATTACATCGACTTCTGAAACTGATAATTTTATTTTATTTTACTCCGTTTAGTTTTTTTTTTTGTAGTCTGTTTTACTTTTTTTTAAGTTTTTTATTTAATAATTTTAAGTGCCACAAATTACATTTACAATATTGTACAAATTTTCGGACCACTACTACAACTAGAACGTCGTCTATATACGATTTGTGTAATTTTTTTTAGATTCCGAATTGAGAACCGCCTCCTTGTTGAGTCGGTTAAAAAGTGAGCAACTATCACGAAATTTTATTGTAAAAAAAAATTGTAAGTTCTCTAAAAATTCTTGATGGTGTGTGTAGATAGCCAACTCGCACTAGGCCGGCGCGGCGTGGTAGACTAAGACCTCAACTATTCATCGTCTCGATGGCACCATTGATAGGTTTTTGCAAACCTCTTAGGTGTGGAGACTAGATAGGTTTCCTCACGATGTTTTTCTTCATGTGATCAGCACATGAATTGAAAAGTCACGGTGCGGGCCGGGATCCAACCAAGATGCTCTTTTGTTTTTCTTCTAATGGATTCTTGTAGATGGGACTTGCTGACCCTTTCCACGTAACCGGGCAGTAGTTGGCAAGACCTGAAGTCTCCAGCCAATGGGGGGGCAGTAAAATACTTAACTTAAGCTAACTACTTATACTACACGAACATAATGCCTACATTACACCACCGAGGCGGAGGACATCGAGGAGTACGTGCGCCAAAGGACCAAGAACACGGCAAGAGTGCAGCTGCTGGAATCGCGCCGCAATGTCAACTTCAGGGCATTCGTGGTGCGAGTACCAACTTGTCTTCTGCGCCTCGTCATGGAAGAGGACTTTTGGCCGCAGGGAGTGGGTTTCCGTCGCTTCCGCGGACAAGTGCCACACGATCGCACAACGACAGTGCTTAAGTGAAGTTTTACTAACATAGGCTGAAGATTCTGTACTAATATAAATGTATTATTATAATATATATGTTAGTTTGTAAGGTATATATCTATTGGCCTAAGTAGCCTGATAATAAAGAATTTATTATTATAAGGACAACCTTGGGAATCGGACCTCGGCTTAGGGCATTGCTGGTGGGAGATTGAGAGGGAGACAGTTTCATAAGAGCTGAATAATTATCGGTGTGACGGCGGAGTCTGAAGAGAACTGGGATCTTCATGCATCATCATTAAACCAAAAGACGTCCACTGCTGGACATAGGCCGCCCCTAAAAGGAGTGGTTTGCCAAAATCGCCACGCTTGGCTGGCGAGTTGGCGATCACAGTATGGTTGTTAAAGTACTCAGAGAACGCTGCTGCCCATCCTCTAGTGAATCCATGTCCATCTTTATGCATGGGAGAGAAGTATTCAACCGTTTGTTTATTATGATCCAAGCGACCAAAACACACTTGAACGAACGAAGAAAAAATTATGACAAGTCATCATATACGCACCTCTTTAATCAAGTATCTATTGTGGTATATACTTATAACATGTCTATTATTGACACCTGATGTACTTCAATCTCATGTCAACACTAAGTTTGAGGTGAAAGTAAAAACACTTAAAAACTGTCATGGCGTCCGTGACTAAATCTATGATGATGGCTCCATTATTATAATATTTATTTAGTGCTGTCGTGAACTTACGATCTTTATGTCGTCACGTGTCGTTATGGACGTGACGTCTGATATGGATTAGGTAAAAATATAGCTTACACGCATTTGCAGAAAGCGTTTACTTTAAACCTTATTTTCACCCCGTTAAGGTTCATTTGTCTAGCAAAATACGTGAAAATATTAAAAAAAATACTCGCTTTCTTTCTGTGCCTATTTGAAACGACTTAATTTCTTGATATTGTCTCAACTTTTAAAGTTTTTATTTATTTATTTATTCATCAACATACATCTACCATTACAGTTACCAATGCGGTAAATGCGCCTTAATTAAAACATAACTTGATTGTTACTTACAACGAACACCTATAACTTTAACACCTAAAATTTTGTGGTGAATAAAGTGGATAACGGTTATAATTGTACTGGTGTCTTCCTTGACCTGGCGAAAGCTTTTGATACGGTATCTAGACGTCTTCTCCTTAAAAAGATGGAAGCGATGGGTATCCGAGATTTAGCGCTCGAGTGGTTTCAGTCTTATCTCACAGACCGTACACAAAGGGTCCGCATGGATGACAAGTGCAGTAGTTATGCCAGCTTAAACTACGGTGTGCCTCAGGGCAGTATGCTCGGGCCGACCCTTTTTATTCTGTACATTAACAGCCTTTGCACACTAGAGATGGACCGAGCAAAAATATTTGCCTACGCTGACGATACCGCCATGGTCTTTTTCGACAAAACGTGGGAGGGGGTTCATGAAGCTGCTAATGCTGGTGTTGAATTGGTTTCCGGTTGGCTCAGCCACAACCTACTGACGCTAAACGTGGATAAAACTAAGGTTGTGAATTTCAGCGTCAGTGTAAGAACATCCTGCCCAAATCATCTGTCAGTTAAATTACACTCTTGCCATAAAACAGCACTCGCAAGATGTACCTGCCCAAATCTCGAACGTAAAACACATAAAGTAAGTAACGAAAAGTAAAACACATAAAGTACCTTGGTGTTCATATAGACCAGCATCTTACCTGGGTAAAACAAATAGAGCATGTAAGCAGTCGGGTAAGAAAGCTCCTACATATTTTTAAAAAGATGGGACGGATTGCTAGTAACACAGTTCTGAAAATGCTCTATCACACATTATGTCAGTCTGTTCTCAACTACTGCATTTCAATATGGGGCATAGCACACAAGACGCATCTTATGAGAGTGGAACGTGCACAACGGGCTCTTCTTAAGGTAACTTATAAGAAACCGATACGCTTCTCGACTGACACACTATACCAAGAGACTGGTGTCCTGCGTGTGCGACAGTTGTATACAGGGTGTTAACGAAATCGTGTAATTCCTTCAAACCTCGTGATCTACTGGTGACACAAATTAACCCTAAATGGGAATTTGCGAAAATCAATGAAAATTTTTTTTTTTTTTAATTTTTGGTTTTCAATTTCTAAGTGTTTTTAGAGCCTTGAGTTATCTGACTGCAAAGAGCGATATCGCGTTAGTCGTGCCTGCCAGCCGTGTCGCCGTGCTTTCATTAATTTATGCGTGGCATCGAAATGTTCACACAAATAAAATTTTTCTTTTGCAAAAAAATTAATTCTTATTTTTTTACTGAATCCTTATTAGGTGGTTTAGATACGATCGGTACCAAAGCCGCATGAAAAAAAAAAGAATTTTATTTTTTTATTTTTAATCAAGCTAAATCCCGTGCGGGGCCTGTCTACATCAGTAGTAGATCATGTGGTTTTAAGGAATTACACGAATTCGTTAACACCCTGTATAATGGCTGTCGCCCTGAAGTTCCATAAAAATGCCCATAGTTTGACGACATATTCCAAAGTACGGTCTCTCAGAAATGCAAATAAGCCCAAATGGGATAAACCCAAGTGCAGGCTCCGTTTTGGTAATCGATGCTTTCTCTTCATGGGGCCATTAATCTACAACAAGCTCAATAACGAAATAGATGTACTTTCGATGACTAGAAATAGGTGCAAAAATGTCCTTTTAAAATTTCTGGCAGAAATGGATTATGAAGGCACGGAAAACTTTCTTAGGAACGCTTAACATATTTTTTTCTTTTCTTTTTCTTCAAAAAAGTATACCCCACAGATACCTACTCTACACTTGATAACCACACAATACATATACTCATCACACACATACACACCACATGCATCCACTACACCACATACACCACATTACACTAACCACACTTACTTACATTAAAATACCTACATTCCGCGTACAATTTCAAATTTACGATTTTTAATGTTAAAGGAATTATTTTATTTTCTATTGTTTAAAGTACCCGAGAATTTGTCGCCATAAGATCGTCATTGATCGATATTTGTATATGTTGGTACCTACTATCTTGTGCTTTACTTAGACGAAAGAGACTAGCCTCCACGACACAGGGAATCCTAGTGTGAAGGCTAGTGCTATTTATGTACTGATATCTATGTTTTTTTTGAACAATAAAGATTTATTATTATTATTAACTAATTACAAACAAAGCATTCCTTGTGAATTCACCCAGAAAACAACAGAATAAGTCTGTCTCACTTGCTATGAGGTTGAGCGAGCGGAGTGCACGCGTCAGCGGCGCGGCGCCTTCTTTTAGCGTTAGTTAAATATATACGCTAACTTATGGTGGTTACTATATTTATTGATTAAAACTATTGAATTCTTCAGGAATATGTACCGAAACTCACCCCATTTCCGTTATTTCCGTGGGAATAGGCTGCGACAAATTAATATTGTTTAATACAATAATGTTTTCTCAACTTTTTTAGACAAAGGAGTAGTCTATTTATAACTAGCGATAACATCTGGCTTATTTTCACGGACTGATAAAAAAATATACTAAAAAAACAGCTATGTGATAGCAGTTTTGTAAAACCGTCCTGTAGGTATGTCATTGCGTCCGATCCGAATCCAAGAAAACACAATCTGAGGAAACTCAGCTACAAATCGATGTAATTAGGTCTGGACGTAGTGCACAACCGTTCATAAAAATAGTACTGCAGCTTGATCGGATCTTATTTTCTCCGATTTGGATCGGACGCAGTACACAAAAGCTGTTCGAGGGTTTTCTTAGATGATATCGGTACTAGCTTTTCTCGCTCGGGATCGGCTTATTCGATCTGTTGAGGGCATGTTACACGCACAATATTTATCACAATATTTTGATCGCGATCCTGGATCGTGATATTTATTGCGCGTTTAATCTAAAATTGAAGTCAGATGTGTGGGCCGGTGTCGAACTTAGAAGCTCCTGCATGGAAGGCAAGTGTTCAACCTCTAGCACCCTGCTTCGTAGTTATATAAATTACTAGCTTTTTCCCGCGGCTTCACTTGCGGGAAATTTTAAGCCCTGTTCAAGCAAGTTTTGAACTTACGGCCTTATGTCAATTAGCGCCATACTCGGTGGGTTATTATAATTCAGTCAATTTAAGGGCCCCTAGTGGGAAAGTTTTGGGGTAGTTCTGATTTCTTTCATTCCTTATGTATTTTGGGGTGGTGAATCCAAATCTGAGGTTTGCGGACGAAATTTCGTGATGCAACATTGAAAAAATCGCGAAAAAAGCGAAAAATTTCTGCTTCTTTCCGGTTTTTTGCTTATAACTCGAAAACTATTAACTTTTAGTAAATCGTTTGTTTACTGAAATCTGCAATCTGAGTGATCTGATTTTCTACAAATATCACTATTTAGTTTTTTTTTCAGACGATCCGTTCTGTCTCAGGTGCGAGTTGAAAATTGACAATTATTTTCAGCAGTCTCTGCAAAACCCACTTTTTACATTCCAAAACTTTATTTTTTATTAGAATGCTATCATTTGATAAATTTCTCGTAGTTCTCTGCACAAGTAATTACAAAGAAAAAAAAAATTAAAGTCAAAATTATACAAATTCAATATCAAAAAATGTAGGGCTAACAAAATAAAACTTAAAATATGTATCGTTATTTAGGATCATAAGTATATTATTAATATGCAAAAATTATATGAGCCGTTGTCTTTTAGAAGGTCCTAGCTGAGGTTTTTCGGTGGCGATGGATCCCGGTACATATTTTGCTTGTTCTGGAAAATAAAAGAGGTGGTGTCATTTCTCAAGGAGAGATGAGGATTGCAAAATAGATTGTGAGATTAAACATACCTTCCGCATTGTGCTGAGGTTCTTCGATGGCATCGGGTCCTGGCTCAAGGTTTGATTGCTCCTTCGTCACCGTCGGGCGTCGTTCTCCTGGAAAATAAAAGAGGTGGTGAGACACAGACTTGTGATCATATATCAAGGAGATATGAATGACTACAAAATAACTTGTGAGATTCGATATACCTTTGTCTCTTTCTTCAGTATCTTCTACGTCTATGTCAGAGCTGTCTTCCGGGGGCTCAACGTTGTCACACAGTCCTTCGCATGATGAGCAGATTGGGGAACAATGGAGGCCCGCCTTCCTGCATCCACAATTGCGTTGGCAGCCCTTTTTACATTTACATGAAATGTACCGGAGTATTGAGTTTGGTGTAGGGTCCAAAGTGGTTGGCACTGGCACGAGATTATCCGGTCAAGCCACACCTGACGAGCAACAAAAAGACGAGTGAGTGGGGGTGGCAAAAAACTAGTAGTGGTCTCGTGCTGGACTGGTCTTTTGAGGAAAGTTCCAGAGCAGTTTGAGTTGAGTTTGTGGCGGCATCTATCCACGCCACAGAACTATCGAACTATCCTACATCGCGCAATCAAGATTTAACACGCAGATAGTATATATACAACCTCCCAACATCAACTGGTGGGCAGTAGCCCGCCAGGCACAAGACTCCGCCTGGTTGGAGGATCCTCCCTTTGGTTGGAGGAACACCACACCAAGTTTCTCCACATTGGTGACCCCGACGTGATCGTCACAGACAGTGTTTCCACACTGGTGACGTCACACATAACTTTCGCAGCCTCGGCAGCCACATCATCACTCCCTCAGCAGCTCAGCATTCAATCGAGCAGCAAGCAGCGAGTCCCACAGCCAGCCAGCATCCTCGGCTTCAACGGGTGATGTGACCACTAGCCTGCAGCGAACGCGCAAGCCTGGTCACGACCCTCAGCCCACTCCAGCATCATGGCGCATCATACTGCACTTCGGCCGGTCAACTAGCAGAGGCACTTCTCTCCTGGTCGACGCAGTCCACAGCCACCACTCACAGTTTCGACTCAAAGGAACCCTTCACTGGCCCTGGCAAGTTCTCAAGACGCAAACTCATCAAGACGATCGACCTCCGGTCTCAGGGGGGGAGTGATGTGGCGGCATCTATCCACGCCACATGCGAACTATCCTACATCGCGCAATCAAGATTTAACACGCAGATAGATATACAACCTCCCAACATCAACTGGTGGGCAGTAGCCCGCCAGGCACAAGACTCCGCCTGGTTGGAGGATCCTCCCTTTGGTTGGAGGAACACCACACCAAGTTTCTCCACAAGTTTACAAAAACGCGGAATACGCGATAAACGACATCCACGCGGGCGAAGTATTTTATATTTCTTTTACAATCTTTTTTCTCGCTTATTTCTTACTATTAAAACCAGGATCCCATTTGCAGTTGTAATTATGAATTTGAAACGAAATATAATTCACAAAATATGGCGTTATTTGCCCCTAGGCATAGCCATTAAATCATCAAATGTATTACTTTCACCGTCGATCACTGCTCACCCCGCCACGCTAACAATCGTGAAGCTACCAACATTCTAACTCGCAAATCGTGAAAGGTTGCTTGTATACAAGCATAATAGTAACCCATTTCCTAGAGCAAACATGCGATAGTGATTTGTGAATGCTAAAAACGGCAGTTGGTAAATTCTTGAAACTTTTCTTGATAAACGAAACTTCTCTCGTGTATAAGGGCATGACCACTGACTTACATCCGTTGAGTATAAAGGTTCCAGACGAAAACCAGCGTCAAGTACTTATACATTTTTAATCTTATCAGCCTGTTTTTGGAGCTCCTTAGCTCTTTACATAGTTTTAGTGTTTGGGTATGTCGGGTCATCCTCCAGTTTCCAGGGCTTTGTATTTTTATTGGCTCCATCATAACGTATCTTTCTCCTACACACACTCACAATCGTATAAAATCGCTTTTAGCACTGACACATAACATTATTACACTGACACATAACTTTTGCATAATAGTAGTAACACATTACATCATTGGCCATTATGTAATAATAATTCCAGCATTTTTATATTTTATTTTTTGGTACATTGTGGGTGCACGATAAAATTTAAAAGAGAAGAGAACGCTTCGAAATGTTGCCACTGCAGAAACCGTAAAATGTATAATGAGGAAGACATTCTCATGGCATGTACGGATGTCTGTTTCCTTTTCTTCTTTTTTATATTCCTGTTTAGTATATTCTATCACTTATAAATTAAATCATAATATTTATCTATCTTAATAATAATTGTTTGCTGCACCGAACGACGTCATTACGTCGGCGCCGGCTGTCGCTGAAAACCAGCGCTGGGGCTCTGTCTTGCATAGGGTCGCAGCATAATGCTGAGCGATAGCCGTTTTGCGTGGATATGACGCATGTTTCCCTCAACCTTCTTACTTTTTGTTTTTTGTGTTTATTTTCTTTTTGCGTCATGTTTACCGCAAATAAACGTATTTTCTTTCTTTCTTATAGTGCTTGACATTAAGCTGATCTGGACACCTTTTTGGTCCAGCCGTGAGACACATATCCAAGACTTTTTTTTATTTATATCACACTTTTTATCTGTTGTGTCTCTTTGTGCTGTCTCCAAATAAATGTTTCTTTATCTTTATACCGCTCCAATATAATAACGCTTTTAGGGTATAATTATGATTTCCACGTTTCTGTAGTGCACCGGACATGTTTGCTGAAGCAAAAACAGATAGTTTTCAAGCTATTATGCGGATTCGGAGGAGCACCGTGTATTTTAAGAATTATTTTGGATAAGCCAGACTGTCTTTTCTTGAGGCACTGAACCCGTATGCACAGCTGCGGGTTGAGTGCGGCGGGTAATGTGCTTAGAATATGAATTGATTATTATTATTTTGTTATGTTACTAACACAGTCTGTAAGTTACATTTAATAACATAGGTAATATGGATCATGGTATGAGTTAAATAAATACAATAAAAATATACGAGCTATATGAAAATGGCTCGTGAAAAGATTAGTCAGTCAGCAAGGTGAGGCTGAGTGCTCAGGATGCGCCGGACGTACTTAAGTATCGTCACATGTGGAATCAATCGTCAATTCAATGTTTTTTGTTTCGACCTTTTCGTCGCTAATTATAAACCGATATTAACGATTCGTTTTTGTTTGATAGAGACTTCTCCCAAGGTGATCCCATTTAAATTTGATGAAGATCTGATGAAGACCTTCGTAGGTAGACAATGGAACTCTTCAATGGATAACAGCTATTACTCGAGACTGATGTAATCGCGTGTATATGTATTGTTTATGCCACTCATAACAGTCGAATAGAATTACGTAAAAAAACGACTTAAATAACTGAAAAGAGTAAAATAATTAGGTATCATATTATAAAACTTGTAGTTTCAGAAGTCAGAGCCACGCTGAATCAAATTGAAGGCAGCGACTTCTGAAACCTCCTTTTTTTCTCGGTTTTTTGAGAAAAAAATTTGGTATTCCATAAATGTTGCCAGCAACATTGATTATTTTGAATGAAACAGCTGTTTTTTTTACAAATTTTTGGTTCGTCCCATAGTAATAGTTGTACAGGGTGATGAGCAGAATCTCCACGAGTGACGATACGTACGTCCGGCGCACCCTGGGCAGTTAGCCCCGCTACCAACCTTGCTGACTGGCTAATCTTTTCACCACAGCATGAGCTATTTTCGTATAGCTCGTGCTGATACGAGAGAAGAAGAAGAATAATGAACAGATTTCATAGTTTTCTGATATAAATCGACTAACCAGTCATAGCCTTTTAGCAAAGCCTACGTCTGAAGCTGCGCAAATTTTATATACCTTTTTATTAGATAGAAAATTATATTAAGTTCATACATTTTTGTGTTAAATGTTGTTGGTGATATTTTTGTAAAAGTACGATGGGATTGACATCGTCACATAATGTGTACAAAAATCCTTTAAAAATAAAGGAGCATAAAAAAAAAAATAAAAAAAAAAAACAGTCATGCTGTATTTTTACAATTTAGGTGGTTGTGTTTGCAAAAGCCATGTAAAAGACACAACAACATGATCGTTCAGGGGTGATATCATTACAGTTCAACACTTCGTGTATAATAGTTTTTAATATACAGGGTGTTAACGAAATCGTGTAAATCCTTCAAACCGCGTAATCTACTGATGACACAGATTAACCCTAAATGGGAATTTTCGAAAATGAAACAAAAAGAAAATTAAAAAAAAAATTGGTTTTCAATTTCTGAGTCTTTTTAGAGCCTTTAGTTATATGACTCCAAAGAGCGATATCGCGTTAGTCGTTCCTGCCAGCGGTGTCGCCTTACTTTCATTAATTTATGCGATGCATCGAAATGTTCTCACAAATAAAATGAATTTTTTGCAAAAATAAAAAAAAACTTATATTTTTACTGAATCCTTATTAGATGGTTCAGATATGATCAGTAAAAAAGCCACATGAAAAAAAAAAAATATTTTTAATCTAGCTAAATCCCGTGCGGGGCCTTTCTACACCAGTAGTAGATCATGTGGTTTTAAGGAATTACACGATTTCGTTAACACCCTGTAGTCGTTTTGAATGTAAGTTTATTTTATTTCTGAATGTATGTGTTGGTATGTATAGATTTGTAGTCTTTAATAGTAGTAATATTGTATGTGTATCTATTAGTTTCGCCTAGCTTCCACGACACAGGGAATCCTAGCGTGAGAGCTAGTGTCAAATGTAAAATTGTTAATATGTAAGTTTATTGAATAATAAAGTTTATTATTATTATAGTTATAGCTAATATCGGTATGTCAGGATTGCGCGCAAGGTAAATGTAGTAGGTAAATAAAACCAACATAGACTCTCCACCACTGAGAGTACTTGTATTTGGGTTAGTGTTAGTAACATGAACTAGATCATGTTATCGCTAGTGGGTAACACTGGGCAATGTTGATAAAGGGAGGTAGTCGTCGATATGGATGAACGCACCCGAGGTTATAAAGGCGGCGGTCATTCGACGAAGCGGGAGCATTCCGTGTTGATCAGCTGAAGAAGTCTGACCTTTTTTACATCTGATTAGCTTGTCCTTATTTTGTGATCTTGTAATAATTGTGTAAAGTAATATATTGTGATCTAGTTAATGTTAGTAATACTAACCCAAATACAAGTACTCTCAGTGGTGGAGAGTCTATGTTGGTTTTATTTACTGTGTTTACCTTGCTCGCAATCCTGACATACCGATATTAGCTAAAACGGTAGTAATAGAATCACCCCTGAACGATTATATTGTTGTGTCTTTTACAATCACAATATAATACTTTACACAATTATTACAAGATCATAAAATAAGGACAAGCTAGTCAGACATAAAAGGTCAGACTTCTTCAGCTGTTCAGCACCGAATGCTCCCGCTTCGTCGAAAGACCACCGCCTTTATAACATTGGGTGAGTTGATCCATATCGACGACTACCTTCCTTTGTCAACATTGCCCAGTGCTACCCGCTACCGATAACAGCCATTTAACATTATGTAAATCTTAGTCCATTTAAAATAAATACTCTATTTTTCGGATTGCACATTCAGATAAAGCGGCCATTTTATTTGCGTGTTACGTTTTAATGTTTAATAGCGTATATAATGCCCCTGATATAATCGAAGTGGCTAATTTAATCAAAAACAAGTGAAAGTGTTCTTAGTTACAAACTGAATGACCACACTTTACTAACTTTTACTAACATTACATTAGAATCTGAACCGAATGACTGAAAGATTTTATATCTAGCGTACGTTACAACAAAAACGTCAATGTAAAAAAGTATGACTTTTAAAAAAATGCGCAGTTTTATTATTTGGAGAAGCAATAAAGAGGTCAAGAAAGTGAGAAAATAAATTTTATTCAGCGTCGGACACAATAGCAGCATAAACAATATAATCATACATATTTTATGCTGTCGAGCATGCCTATCCCGAAAGGATAACAAATTAGATAGATGAAAATGATTTAAGGAATTGCGTTAAGTCGGCAAATAAGGAAAAGTGAAGTTTTTGCGGGCAATTAAACGGGCATTAGCTGTTTTATTATTCATTTTAAATGACGTATAGTTTTTGTTCAGACTCAAATATAAATGCCAGTTTTAAAGTTTCAGACTTTGAGCGAATACTATAGAATCCGTTTATTCATTCGAAACATACATATATAAATCACATTTTTTAATACATATATTAAAAAAAAACAATATACATTTAAAAATATAAAAAATAGTAGCCCACCGGCTTCGGGAATAAGGTCCAAGCTGCCGATAGTCAGGGCTCCAGAGAAAGGAACCTCCTCACTATGAGTGCCGTGTCAAGGAGTACTGCTTTTTGTATCAAGCCCTCGATCCAGCCGCCCAACGAGAGCCTCATGTTGATTGAGGCTCTTGGCTATTAGGCCATTCGCCGTAACGACTATCGGGACAATGACTGCTGAATCCACATCCCACATGCAGGCAACCTCGTGTGCTAAATCAAGATATTTAATTTGTTTGTCTTTTTCAGCTTTCACGAGGTTCTCGTCATGAGGGACCGTGATATCAACAATCATTGTGCGGCGCTCTGCCCGATCTATTACCACTATATCAGGCTTATTGGCAACAATAGTCTTGCCAGTAATAATAGATCGGTCCCAGTACAATGTGGCATGACCATTCCATAGAATTATTATTAGTATATTGATCGGAAGAGCGGCTGCCAAGCTAGATCCTCGGTTCATTTCTCAGGTAAGGTAAAGTAAAGCTAGATATTTCTCTTCATAAAATCTCAGCAGCATTGTCGATAAATGCTGTAATTTAGTGCAATCATCATCATTATTCAGCCGAAAGACGTCCACTGCTGGACATAGGCCTCCCCAAGCATCGCCACTATCCATGTTGGGGGAGTTTGCCATAATCGCCACGCTTGGCAGGCGGGTTGGCGATCGCAGTATGTTTGTTAAAGTACTCAGAGAACGCTGCTGCCCATCCTCTAGTGACTCCCTTAGTCGCCTTTTACAACATCCATGGAAAGAGATGGAATAGTGCTATTACGTAGTTATACACGTCAAAATATGAAAGAGGACGCTTCGAAATATTGTCACTAATAAACCGCAAAATGGTTATTGAGGAAGATATTCTCATAGCATGTACGGATGTCTATTTCCTTTTCTTCTTTTTATATTCCTGTTTAGTATAGTCTATCACTTATAAATTAAATCATATTATTTATCTATTTTTAATAATAATTGTTTGCTGCACCGAACGACGTCATTACGTCGGCGCCTGCTGTCGCTGAAAACCAGCGCTGGGGCTCTGTCTTGCATAGGGTCGCAGCATAATGCTGAGCGATAGCCGTTTTGCGTGGATGTGACGCATGTTTCCCTCAACCTTCTTAGTTTTTGGTTTGTGTGTTTATTTTCTTTTTGCGTCATGTTTACCGCAAATACACGTATATTTTCTTGCTTTCTTTTTTTCTTCTTTCTTTCTTCTTTCTTTCTTCTTTCTTTCTATTCTTTACGTCCGGCACCACACGGAACTTAGTGCAATGTAGGTCAACAATTAGACCACCTACATTGCACTGAGTACTAGATAGAGATCTGCCAATTCATCCTCCCATTAAAACAATTCTGCAGATACAGTTATTTTACGTTGCAATTATTTTCACGATCATCCGTCAATCATTTTACGTAGTGTGCGTCATAGCATAACGTAAGCTAAATATATCCGCGACATCATAATTACTGTTGAATGTATATTAGGAATTAAGTAGAAAAAAAAAGATTTTTATGAACGCGTGTAAATTAACGATTTCTTTTGCATGAGTAACAACATAATTGTTTATTGTAACTTATCTTCACGGCGTTTTAATTTATGGAGTAGGTTGAGTTTTGAGTCATAACTTTCAGCCTGTTTCATTTCAGCTGTTGCCCACTGCTGGGCAAAGGCCTTAAACCATCATTTCCTGAGCTTTCGGTGTAAAGCTCAGGTGGACTAGTTGTTATTTAGTTTGCCCAGCCAATGCCGCCATTTTTTTTTGTAGTCGGCTTGTGTACGACTAACTTTCATAGATACATAAGCTTTACGTCTCCCATCCCATCAGAGTATCCCATCAGCTTTTTTATTTACTATTTCTCCCTTTTTGTTTTGCCAGAATTTAAGATTTGATTCCGCAATTCAGATGCACATGTCTATGGATGATATCCATACTACTCCACACAAATCTGAATCCAGTTCGTCTGTCTGTATACTTATTACTTCTTCACAACCAAACTCCTGAACCAATTCGGCTGTCCCATTTCAAAACATAGTAAGGAGGGGAGAGAAAATACAAAAACACCAGCGTTGAAAACTCACATAATAAGCAGATATATTTAAGCATCGATACCTAGTAAGTGCCATCCACTGCCTCGATCATTTTAAAACCTAGTAAGTCACTTTAACCACATGGTTTTACCTAACATAAATACTTTTCAAAGGCTGACCGATTTTACGTTTATGCGCTCTCCTGTAAAATTTCGTTTTAAGCCCTTACTTGGTTTTGAAATGAGACAACCGAATTTTGATGAAACTTGTCACAGAGATAGCCAGAAGCCCGACATAAAATACGAGCAAAACCATAAGCTACAACTAATAAAATATTTGTATAAACCTAACTTATTGATGGGATCTACTTACCCTGAAGGAACGTGCTGAGAACTCATCAGAAAACGTACATTCGCTTTTTACATTGATAATCGTAAATACGATTTTAAACGAAGCGGACGTCGTCTGACCTCGGTTGCCATTAGGGTAATGTCTTGGTTTGATTATATCAGTGTAGCTTAACTCTTGCAGAATGGTCATCGAGACTGGGTTGACGATCTCTGGGCACACCAGCCAAAAGCCCAATTCTACTAACCGAAACTTTTATCAATTGCAATTGAATTTTTATTCAGAAAGTTTTCATTTACAAAAACTATCAAATTGTTTGACAACAAAAACAAAACCAAACATGTTGACAGTTTTCGAAAACGAAAACTGTCTGAATGAACGATTCAGTTGCAATTGATAAAAGTTTCTGTTAGTAGAATTGGCCCCAAGGTGGTATTGGCTCGAATTTGGGATACGGAGAGCATTGAAGTAACTAGTCTTAACTGCTATGGCAATCCTAAAATACATTTGTCCATTTTGTTACTCTTAAGCGAGTTTGTTTCTTACTGACTTGCATTATTCCCAAACTATTTCTCAGACTATTGTTCTGGAATTGTCATGATCTACTATTTTAAAAAGAGTATTCATGGAGTTTCTTGCCGGCTCTTCTCCATGCAACCTACCTTTTGGAACCGTGCACCTAGTTTTGTCGTTTTAAAAGTGCCTGAAATCTGGTCTATTTGAAATTAAAAACTTTGACTTTGACAGAATTGTTTCTTCTGTTCTGCCTAACCTTTTCCCAACTATGTTGAGGTCAGCTTCCAGTCTAACCAGATGCGGCTGAATACCAGTATTTTACACGGAGCGACTGCCATTAGACTTCTGCAACCCATTTACTGGGTATTGCCGAAATCCTAAGAAACCGGCAGTCAGACTTTTGGCCTTTTGACTACCCGTCACGACGTCACGGCACGCCTTTGGAATAATAAGACTGACCTATCTTCATCGACTCTTATTAAAACAGAGGCCTATTGTGGCGTAGAAGAGAAAGCAAACCAATAATGTAAAGATTAAAAAAAAAAAAAACTTTTAGGACTATATTCAACGTTTCCCAAAAACTTATTTTTTTAGATAGGTGTCCATAATTCTAAAGGTGCGACGTATTTGGTAAAATATTTCAAACCTTAAGAAAAAAAAAATTAGATTATTTACTTGATTAAGGCCCAATTTTTCTATAGTCAGATAACTTTTAACTGAAGAATAAATTTGACATTTCGACACATTTTCTATACAAAAGCTGTCAAAATGTCAATCGTATTCCGCAGATAAGAGTTACCTATCCATTGAAAAATCAGTCCTAAATTGTCTAATATTTAGTTTAATCATAGAAAAGAAGTTTTTATTTTCTTCAGCATAGTCATTTTATATCTGAAAACCACGAACTCTGCTCATCGTTCTGTACAACTTTTACTATGAGACAAACTCGTGCAAAAAAACTGTCGTTCCATAGTTCCAGTTTTCACGAATTTAGAATTTGTCCGACAGTAAAAGTTTTACATAATGTTGAGCATAATTAATGGTTTTTTAATATAAAGCGTGTACCAGTCATGCTGTTTTTAAGTGCAATCAAGTGTTTTAAGATCCATAATAATATAAACGCACCTGCTTACTAAAAACAGGATACAAGACTTTCAGTCGTATAAGAGTGTGCATACCGCTACAGAATATCATAAACTAATAAATTGTAAACGTATAACCATGACTGGCTACTAATCTTACAAGCTTTTACGTTAATAAATGATTAATGACCTGAAAGCACAATGATGAGACATTCACTCCTTGTGTATGGTTCAAAGAATCGTTCCTGTACAAAAAATGCGATAGAAAATGTACTTTCGGCGAAGTAATGTCAAGGAATTGTATCAAAATATTTACTTGGGTTTGGAGGAAGGTGATGGCACTCGAGTCACAGATTCATCCCAGATCCCCAAACCCAGAGTCTCAAAGTTCTATAATGAAATTTATGCACATTACACTAAGTTCAACTTCATTGTAACGCTAGAAGATTTGATTCTGTTACACTTTATTTGAAATGTAGTTTTTTTAAGTGCCAATCTCCAAAGATTTGCAAGTAATTATTATGGAATTATTTGTTCTTTTTGAGCTACATTGATCTATCATTTAGTATAAACCTCTTCTGAATAAAACATTGTAGTTACTTTCTTATACATTACCATATTATATAGATACATACTCACAAGTAAATTAGGGAATTACTGCATTTATGAAACTATCATCATTAAATAAAATTATAAATAATATTATTAGGGCATAATTCACCAACCTATCATTAACTGTTCATTAAGCTAATTCAGGCTCTAAACTTTTTAGTAGCTAACATTTGCATTTCACCATCATATCAATATTATTTAACACATAAATATCATATTTTGTAGGTCACATTTAGCTTATCTGGTCAATAGTTACAGACTACTTATTGATAGATTGGTAAAAGAATCCCTTAAAGAACTTACTGCCCTGTTAAAATTGTATATCTACCAAAACACACAAATATTTATCCATCTTCTATCATTTCACCCTTAAACATCATCCCCATATCAAAACTTTACCCTATTTAAAAAACTAAGCCACACAGTCTAGCCTCTCAAATGCCCCCGTAACATAGCATATAAATTGCGCGCGGAGGCTCATCCAACCACAGTCATAATCCCTCCACCGTACCGCCAACATCACAACCATGTACCAAAAAGTGTTATTACTATCTCTATTCGTAACTTCGACCTTCGCCTTCAAAGATGATCTGGGAGTGCGATATATTAGCAAAGTTTACGAGGATTGCCAAAATTCGAACGGATTCGTTCCATGTTTGAAGAAGAAAGCCATTTTGTTTTTCGATAGAGCTGCCAGGATGGAAGTGATACCTCTAATTGATGGTGTGGATGTAGTCAAGACTACAGCAATGGATGCTCCAGCGATAAATGAGAATGATATCGATGCGGTCTTGCCGAGGAATTTGGGGAAGGACGAAGCGTTGAACGAGATGCTGTGGGATCGGATTGCTGCGTTTGCGAATTCACGGACGGTTCAACTATCTTTGCCGAAAGTTTCTGGAGAGGAGCTGAATAAAGGAGTTGAGGAAGGTATGTGATGTTTGTTTATAGTGATAAAAGCATAATAGTTTGCGTTGGCGCCCCGGTCAAGAGGTCATTTCAAATCTTGATCTGTAGATATGCAATGATATTTGTAGTTTATCTTAGAATAATATATTACTAATGCAGCAGGTATTAATCCAGATTTAATACAGCATTCATTACCACTATTATTTATACTTAAAAGTTTTTTTATACATCATTATGTATTGATGACTTATGACCTACGGTTGCTCCGTAACCTAGTTCCCTCAATGACTCTAAGTTCAAGCACATTAAGTTTGGCTTAAGCCTTTTATAGGAATACTAGTATTCAACGTCATTTTCATATCAAAAGCTCACTCCAGAGAACATGTGACCTATAAATAATTTAAATGTACATAATAAACATTGGTGCATTATGTGTATTTTACAGAACATCTTTGCCTTTAAATGTTATTAAACTTTCGCGATTTATATACATTATAATCTTTAAAAAATCTTTGCCTTTTCCATAGGCGACAACAGGCGTATTTACAAATATTTATAGCTTTTATTTGTATCAAAATCAGACTGGGTATTTCTCCTATATCGTGGGAATACAGAGATAAATCTCACAAGAACACCTAGATCTAGAACAACTATCTGTAGGCCATACGAGCATTAGTTCCCTTGTGGAGTCGAACCCGCAACGCATAATGCAGAAGGCAATCGCTCAGCTATGGCGCCAATTGACCTATCAAAATATAATTATGATGAAATAGCAACATCATGTTTACTTCCTTCAAATCCATATTTGGCTAAGATTTGTCTCTGTGTCAGTTGAATCATTATTTTCATTGACTGTATTTTCTAACGACGCAACCGTTTTAGTATAATAGACTCAGCAACATAAATAAAGAAGCTTGGGAAAATATTTGAGGTTATGATAATCACTCCTACAAAATTAAGCAGTAGGGAAAATAATTCAGATATCAATCAAGCTCTGATAAAAAAAACAAGAAACAATACCTTTTCTTGATTAAAATATACACAATTAACAAATTTAAAGTCGGTACACTAGGTGACTTCGAGCTAAATGGTATACCTATAGATAATGTATAACAAATAAGCCTGTAAAGACACGTTATATCAAACAGCTTGGTAATAAAGATGTGACAGAGATCGGCATAAGGCATCCCGCTTTCGTTTCAAATGCAGATGTAGATATGTAAAATGATGAATATCTAGTAATGTAAATGATGAGACATACTCGTAAATCATCACGCAATTCCTCGATTCAACAACCTTTTCAATGCTACTGAAGACATCATAGAGAATTCAAAGTACAACTTCAATTCTCCGTGCGATGACTTTGAATGATGCTTTTGACCCCAAAAAGTTTCATTTCATTCTAAAACCAAGGTACTACTACTAGTAAAACTTTGGCATGAATATTTCAGATTTAAAGTTAATAATATTGCAGTATCTTATGAAAAGTTGGCAGGCTAATACTCGTAGTTTAGGTCATCGTACAGTTTATACGGACTATTCTAGTTTCTTGGTTAGCGTTGTAAAATTTATATGAGCATCTGATTTCGCCTTCTCCAGCAGGTTTACTCATGAAAATAATTCAGCCCGACTGACATTGGAGTAATATCAGTCTTTACTTTTGTTATTTATTATTGAGTGACCATTGAATGAATAAATTACAATTAAAATTATGTATCATGACTGACTTTTCTATTTATTATCTCGATGGAGTTTAAGTTACTAAGGTAGTGGCGCTTCAAAAGGAATCAAACGAGCTCTGAAAAAATTCAAGGACAAATTAACTTCTCAGTAGAATAGTACCAACTAAGGCGAGTTCAGACCGGAACATACAATATGCAAGTTTCCTTATCTTTAGTTACCCTTTACTTAGTTTACTTTATCCTTGGCCTAGATGCCCTTGGAGTATATTGGTCAACATTTACCGATAAAGCGTTTGAGCTTAGCAAAACCAATGTTAGTCAAGCTCAACTAACTAACATGCTGTTTAAACTTGATCGATATACAATTCGATTGACAACAAGACTAGGTTTGATAGTTTTTTAAACAAGGTATAGGACAATTTTTTTCAAATTATCTGATCTACGTACAAATTCAAGACATTTAAAAAACAGCTGTACGATAATGGTGTCGTAGTTAATCTACATATGGTTACAACATTGTAAGTACTAGCTAACTTTATAGCTACATCACTATTCAATAATACATCTTTCATTCAAGAAGTAGTCAGATGCATCCTAGATAAGATGTATTTATTAACAAAGCCTATCAAGACATAATAAATAACGTTCCTATCTAGCCTTTTATAACTTTTCCTTTGACCCGCAGACTTGTTTCTTGAACCTAACAAACTGGCGTGAGAAAATCTTCATACATCTTTAGAATTACTACCATACATAGATAGATGAATAAAATATAATGCTATTAGATATGTAGAATATTATGTTACATTAATAGTCTAAGAGACCTTTGCCAGAATATGCTACACTAATGGGATGTGCTTCTTTATTACTTAAATTCAAAAATATTTTTTTAAATTTGATTTCTATCTTAAAATTAAAGTCTTGTATCTTCAATGGGTAATCCTTTAAGATTTTCGAATTCAACTCGCGACCTCTTCGCGTGTTCAGCTCATGATTAAGAGCTCCGTTTGGGTCCGAAACAAGTCGGTCAATCCCGAAAAATGCACGTGAATATACCGTAACTAATCATAAATATGAATGTGTCTCACGAAAGTTATAATGCAAAAATCCTTTAAGACTTTCTATGCCAAGCCAATCTATATCTTGGGAATAATATGGAAAAGTCACTAGTCATTCCCGTCGTTCATTATTATTATGTTCGTCATTATTGTCATCCAAATCATTAATTTCCTGGAACGATTTTACATTACGAGCTTTCTATAACACAACACGATAACTTCTTAGAAAATTTCAAATCTCATAACTCAATTAAGTTCCGTGGCTATTGGTTAAACTGTTCTAAAATATTCTAACCCTAACATTTCAAAAAATGTAAACGTTTCTAAAAAATGTTTTTGTAATTCTTTTGCTTATAAATTCTAAAACAAAAATAACCTCTTTCACCGATTTAACAATAAAACGAAATTAGCCTCAGCTATCGCATTATTTTATATCGCTATCGTATACTGAACGATCACCGTAATCGGTGGCTCATACTGGAAATGTGTGGTGATTGTTGTAACTATATGGTCATCTTTCAACCGGTGTGTACCGATTTCTAATAACCGTTATAAGTTTTCATACATTGTGAGCTTTGTAGATGTTGAGACCGAGGACAAAAAGATTATAATAGCAGATGAAAGAGGCAATTTCCATATTTGCACTAATAAATCGATCATGCAAAAACTAGCCTATTAGTAGTAAGGCAGTTTAGTATTGGCAACAAGCTAAAACGAAGGAAGAGAAACGAAGAGAAACGGAGGAGCTTGTGGCTAAATAATTACAGCCGCATAGACCGATCTTCCGGGTTAAGCCACGCTTGCCGAGGTTGGTCTGTGGATGGGTGACCATTTACCATAGCGAGTTTCCTCCGTGCCTCGGATAGCACGTAAAGCCGTTGGTCCCGGCTGTCATTTGTAGGTCTTTGACAGTCGTTACTGTTGGTCAGAAGCCAGAAAGTCTGACAACCAGTCTTACCAAGAGTATCGTATTACCCAGTTACTGGGTTGTGGAGGTCTGATAGGCAATCGCTCCATGTAAAATACTGATATTCAGCTGCATCCGGTTCGACTGGAAGCCGACTCCAACATAGTTGGGAAAAGGCTAGGCAGATGATGAACAAGCTAAAACGAAGGATTTATCCAAAAGAAGCTATAGGGGAATTTATGGAAAGCAGCGCGTGGCGTTCAAATGCATGATGTTGAGTTTGATCTTGGAAATTATTCTTAGAATGCAGATTCATCATATAATCTATTATAAATAAATTGCGCTATATTAGAACTTTCACCGTAGACAAGACGACTGGCTTTGTTCGCTAAATTATAGTTCAGCTAAACGTCAATACCCCATGGATTAAATTCAATAAAGTATAGAAAGGTCACGTGATTCGTAAAGGAGATTGCCTACTGTTCATACATCAAAGATTTTACACACTATAAAATATTTTCGGTTCGTACTTGGTGCAAAAGTAAAATATCTTCAAGTCTTCCTCTTACCGAGACCTGTGTTTATAAGAGGAGTTAGTGTCGAGCAAATTAAAAAAAATAGGGTAATAATGGGTTATCTCTTTTCATTCTCATATTATATTTTATTGAAGTTTCAAGTCTTTGGGTTATCGGAAATTATCAAATTAACCAAAGAAGCAAATTGCCAGTCCAAAGCGTATAACTAGTAACTAATAGTTAATGAATATCGTAATAAAAAAATAATTCTCGCATCAGATGTTAGCAGTTCCTTTCTAGCTTTGTTTAATAGCTTCTTTGATGTAAACTATAACAATAGTCGTAAATATTATGACCACGATTTTCCTCTTTACATTTGTTCGTTTACATTAAAAGAACTTTCTTTTTCCGCGTGATGTTGATTAACTTTTATGTTTGTACAATGGCTGACCTTTCATTGAAATTATGAGATGAGACAAAATATAATGAAATGGAAATTAGAGCAAACAGAAGTGTCTCGATTGAGCTGGGATTAAGGTTTTAATCATTTAAATAGAAAGTACTTCGAGACGTTTTGATATTGGCTTTGAGTTTGCAAATATTTCGCCAACTATTTTAGTGTGTATTGATAGTATGAATGATAATTCTAGCTAAAGTAATCCGTCTGCGGTATACACAAAAATGATATCCGTAAATCAGTGAAAAAGAAGCTTATTTCTATAACATTACAATTTTTATCAAAACCAATGAATAAATCAATTACATAAACAAGGAAGTGTCTATTTTTAAACACTACATGAAAGTGCGAGCTAAAATATAATTATCAGGAAATCCAGTACAGTAATTAACAGTTGTAATGTAAGAAATGTAGTATTTTCCTGGTGCTTATGTTTGCGTGATTTACTTAAATTATTACCTATAGTTATGCACATGCCATCCTTTTCAGGGTTGTGACAAGGAAGCATTTCTTCCGAAGTCCAAATATGTTTCACGGATTGCCTATTGATTACATGATAATGAAATTACGACTATGTGATTGATTTAGGGTAAAAAATTGGACATCGACTGTTTTCAATTTCAGCTTTTTTGTTATTTGATCAACGGACAATTGCAGTCCACTACTTGTTAAAGGCACGTTCAAAGGCATGTGTATTGGAGACTGAAAAGTCAGACACGTATCACTGATGCAATTACACGTCACTAATTTGAGGTTAAAGGATGGCTTGATAGAATAATCCTGCTACCACTCGGTCATCAAAGCCATATTGATCAGTGACATTGTGCACTACATATAACTACAAAATTTCAAGATTTAATGTAGGTAACCTTGACATTTGGGCTATTTTAAAGTGTTGTGCACTACCAGTTAGCGTGCTGGCTCAGTAAAATGACCTGAGCCTATATCACTAATCTCACAATTTTCTTCAAATCTAGCTATTTACGGCGTCTAAAAAAAGATCCAGGCAATAAAAGTTAAATTAAAAAATCAATTTAAAATACTTATAACCAACCAAACTGATTCCAGGACGAGGCAAGATGAAGAAGATGATGGGCATGATGATGATGGGAGCAGCGATGAAGATGGCAGCCATGATCCCAATGGCGATAGCTGGGCTGTTCGTGTTGGCAGGCAAGGCGTTAATAGTGTCAAAGGTACCAATCGTTTTATAATACCGAAATGACTTTACTTTTGATTTGGTGTCATTGATCACTGATACCAAGTTAATGTATTGGTAAAAATATTGAAAGTTTTATTTAAACGAAATAAGTTTGAACATCATCGGTGTCAATGATGATATCATATATCATTGTTATTTAAAGGGCTCCGTCAAAACGCTGTTCGATTGTGATATTACTGAAAATTCGTAGCTGACCATTGACCTTCAGGAAAACAATGTTTGAAATGAAAAATCACAAAAAGAAAGATTTACACTTAATTATTTATTTCATGTCAAGACAGAGTGTTACCAATATCACAAAACCCTGTACACTAAAATACCCGGAATAGTAATGTTCAGTCTCTTTCCACAAAATGTTGGTTCAGCAAAGTAATTTTAGGTTATTTATCAACTGCTCATATATCAAACAAATCTGAAATTATATCTAGGGTCTGTGACATATGCAGATCTGCACGTACGATTACTTTTATAACATTACCATATCTATCTTCAACTTTAGTATCAATTAGCAGTAATGCACGTTCATTACACGTATCTATTTATAGATGAATCACATAATTGCCGATTCTAGATATGGAAACACTGTTCAAAGAGACATTGTCTTCTCTTAATGGCAAGTAATTATTAAGTATTACGTATGTTTCACATGTAGGAGAAAGTAGTAAATCATTAAGCGTATGTGGTCAATTAAATTACTGTAGAGCATTATTTTGCAGTCAGCACGTGTTTCTAAATATT
This sequence comes from Amphipyra tragopoginis, assembly GCA_905220435.1. Taxonomy (NCBI): domain Eukaryota; kingdom Metazoa; phylum Arthropoda; class Insecta; order Lepidoptera; family Noctuidae; genus Amphipyra; species Amphipyra tragopoginis. Next base: position 21,765,449 of record HG992014.1, read on the forward strand.
CATGTCTTTCATTTACATGAGAATGGGCCAAATGACTACAGTAATGGTGATTTTTTGTAATAATACATCTTACGTTCCGCTTTTTAAAACGAGAGCATTATTTAGAATTAAAACAAAGCCTATTCATGATTTTATGTTGAAAGTAATCTAAATTAATAATGAAGCCATAGATAAGGGCTTCATTATTAATTTAAATGAGGGCGTTTTTTGATACACTCTAATTCAGAGAATTTAGTGGCAATATTAAAATATAATTTACAACCAAATTAGGTGCAGTGTAGACAACGAAGTAAACTTTTATTTCTATCGAGTCAATAACGTTTCCGTTGTAGGCAAACCGCAATCGATTTGATTTGATGTTATGGTCAGTAATGACTTAGTTTAAGCTTATAAAAAGCTCATAGTTAACTATTACTCATTCACTGGCTTATTTCTGAAAATACTGGTTTTAGTTTTATGAGGAAAGATAATCCTTTCGTTATTTCTTTAGATATGTCGCATTTTTTAATGATGAACGCTATATCATTCAACACAAGAACTAATAAGTGCCACCTGTTATTCGCCTATTAAACATGCGACGAAGCAACTCTACTTTCAAAAGATTCAATACATGCCACTTTTTCACTTCACTTCCTATTTTGCCTATCACCATCCGTTTTTGCAGCATCAATACAGCTAGAGAAAACGGATAATTATAAGTAATCGTTTCTTTTTCCCACCCTATTGTCGTTCAGTGTCGTGGGAATGGAATGACTTACGACCATGATGTGAAAATAGGCTTCTACTAATTATGTTGTGGCCTACATTCTTTAGAGTTCAGTAGATTAAGTTTAAGCCCTTGGAATGTTGTTAAATGAAAATCAAAACTGTATTTTAATATTATATGATAGAATTATAATAGCTGTTAACTTAATACCAGTTGTTGCAAAAGTCACCAGAAAATTTCTGTGGTCAATGGTGATGATTTAAGATAATAAAACTATTTAACTCCAAATGGACAGTATTAAGTTCTATGTGATAAGATGAGGGAAATACTGTCAGTTCTCTACTTACCAACCTAATCCGATCAACGGTTATTTTCTGAAATCTTAACTATTTAGCACTTCATAAAACTGTTTGTCATTCTAATCATACCACGAGGGAAGAGATTACATCTGTTTAGATGAAAGTATCTTAATTCCTTGTTAAAGCTCCTATTGAAAAATTCTTTTGAATGAATTAACGTTCACTTGTATGAAAAATGTTCCCTCGTTCCACTTTTCATTTGATTGTGTATTTTTTGTTTATCTTTGATTAATATCTTGTATCAGACATTGCTCGCTAATTATAATTGCTGCACAGTTTATTTTATTGTCTTAGTGCTTGTTACGTGAGATTAACCTAGTTTTTTTTTATTGTCAAAAGCATTTAAAGCACTTTTTGGTGAATTATCTACTTAGATTAAGCTTATTTATCTCAAAGCTTTTCTCTTGAGAGTTAATGCATCTTCCTTTTGTTTATTTAACGCAACTCCATCATCAATTTTGTATAATTTGTTTGTTGTTTAAATCATTTTCTTTTTAACCTATTTCGTAATCATTGGAGAATAAAATAATTTAGAATTTAAACTTCTGTAAATTATGACGAGACGTGCGTGACTGCTTCATATGTATGACGTTAAGATCTAACATCTGCGCGATGTAATACAAGGTTTGCGGTTTAGTATATAATAGTTCGTGTATGTAATATCATACTTTGTTAGGGATTGCGCACTGTTTAGTAATACTTTGCGCGACTCTGCAGAAGATATTTTCCCTTGAGGGACGCCGAATGTCGTTCTGGTATAACAGATTTTTTATATCGTATCAATCACTTCTTCGGTCCTACAATAAGTGATTCATTTGGGAAATGTATGGAAGATACGATATACGTTTTGTTTAGTTATAATATTCGAGTAAATCCGAGACCATTATCTGAAACTAACGTCAGATCCCGCGGCAGAGACCTTGTGACACGAATAGAAAATGATACTTCATTGTAGCCACAGGCGCTTACTTACACTTATAGCTTACTAGTTATTTGTGGTTGGCAAGTTAGCGGTCCCGTAAAGTTGGCAAAAAAAGTCGTAAAATTTTGGCTGCCTTTGTCAAAAAATTTACTTGCAAAGCCTCAAATTGCGATGTCACTGTTAAAATGGCCGATAGCCCTTTGTCGAAAGACTCAAATCCTGTCAAAATAAATCTGTCTACACTACTGCCCAAACCTCCTTTTGGTCCGCAGTGGCTTATTAATTCACATACAAACTGGTAAACATGATGGTTAAACCAATAAAAGCGATTGCCCTGATTTGTAATTAAATAAAAAAATACAATTTTATCCCTAATTTCACACAGAGATTTAGCTAAGAATAAAAATTTAACATCAGTATGTTCAATCTCCTTCTGGTTAGTCTATAGTAATCCTCTGGTATCTTCTCATTAATATATCTTATCTTCTGGTCTTATGTCTTCATTCTTATTTTTTTCTTCTCCATTTTTTTCGATTGAGTTAGTAATCTCATTGAGCAATCTAGCAGGTACTCTGCTATTCTGATTTATCCAGCATTCAAACAAAAAACAACTACATTGAAATCGGTTTATCCGTTTGGGAGCCACGGTACCACAGACATACAAATGGATCAAACTAACAATACCCTCTTTTTGCATCAGAGCTTAAAATACTATGTTTTTAGCTGTTAGGATAAGGAAATGTATACTACAATGTACACTTACAAGTTATTGTGATGCGTAACTTACAGTGTATGCCTCATATTTCTGTCCAGTTAAAATCCGCGCATGAAAATCATTAACAAACACGTCTTTACACACTTCATTGCCTTCAGCACAAATAAATTACTTTCAAATACATGAATCCATAACTTTTGCTTCTAACGGTACTAAGAGAATTCCTCGATAGTTAGAAAGGAACACTGTTTTGAAATATTTCTGGTACATCGAAGTCACGATCCTGAGTTTATTTATGTACTTCACATATTTTGTGTGCAATTAATATGTGATATGGGATTTTACTTTATGCTTTAAGAAAATGGGGTAATTATTACTTATTTTACTACTAACTAAAATGTATACGTTTTGTTATTTTTAAGGCTTCTATTTTCTTTTGCTTATCGATATCAGTTTTGGATAAACCATAGTCTAACTTTTTGTTTAACTTCACCATTTTTTTTGCATTCTGATCTGATTATTCTTTATAAATATTATCCCGACTATATTGTTCTTTAGCTCATACTTAAAGGGTACAAAAAGGGTATTGATAGTCCTGTCTATTTCTGGAATCAAAATCTAGTAATAAAAAATGTAAGTCAATGTAAAGATTAAATTCATTTGTAAAATATATCTACAGCAATTTTATAAATTCCAACAATAAAATCCATTGAGATCCGATCCAAGTATTCCGAAAGCGTCAAGACTTCCGCTTTCCATATCTAGTCCACCCTAGCTGCTGTCTTCTTCAAATCATCATACAATCCAACCCAATCCATCGAATCATAAGCTACTAACATAACTATCTGCTCTACAAAAACTGCGCATCACATCGATTAAGTTCACATTATTGTAGTTTCTTATATCATGTAAACTGTGTCACGAATCAATGCCAGCGTCATTGAGGACGATCGATGTTGCGATGATGATCATGGAGGAAATCTAAATGATTACGCGGAAGTATTATTTGACATGGTTTTCGTTCTAGTTGAGATTGGAATTGGACTTATGCTTATAGATGGTTACATTGTAATTTTCGTATCATAACTTTCGTGAGATACATTCATTGGAATTACTTTTACTGTTAGACCAAGATTTTTCGAAAAAGGGAAGAAATGTCCGTTGTAGTCATTATGTTTTCCTTATGGAAGACCTGTACCCCGAATATGACTTGGGCAGTTTACTACACGTTTCTTTCTGTAACGAATGGTTTACCATGATAAGTCTCAAACAATTTTTTAGTAACGATATTCCCCGCTAGAGGCTCTGCCAAAATTTTCATACATTTTAAGCGTGACGCAACTACAGTAGTAATGTAAAAAACACACTTGGGGTACTATTGTAGCCAATCCTTTAAGTATGAGTCCAACTTATCCCGTCATCTCCTTCTAGACCTACTGCGTTGTCATTTTCGACTTTTTGGGATTCATTTGATGAACTTAGTAGACAAATGTGCATAATATAATAAAATGTCTTAATAGCATTAGAAGTAAAATAGGTGGCCTATATTTAGCTGAAAAATATCTTCCTTTAGACCCATGTACCCCGATATCGTGTCAGGTTAAAGATCAGATTCCGTAGAAAGTAATTGCTGTACGAAAGTCACGTCTAATGCCACCCTGTGTCATTATCATCATCATCATCATAGAGTCACTGAGTTGGCACTTTCATGCTTTGTTGAACTTCGGTCGTAGTTTCAAGTATTTTAGATAAAATCTGTTCTGGGAATAGAAGAGCGTTGGATGTTGGATTTAATCTTGGGGAAAATATGATTTATGGATCCTTAAGTGCTCTTGGCTAACAATCTGTAAATACCTGAAATCTCAATACAAAATATTTCAATGATGTTTTGATTTGCAGTTACCTTTTCTCTCTCATCTGAATGTCATCCAATCGTAATGATAGAATTAGCTTTTTTGTCTTTTCTACTATCTATTCGAACTCATACAGTTTGCATTGTATCTCACCGTATCCTATGTTTTTGATCAATAATGATCCCTATAGATTCTATCTATATTCAGAACACTACAGAACTTTACGCTTTTTAATGTAATTAAACAAAAAGAAAGGGCAATCCAAGCTTGAATAAAGTGCATAATTTTTTGAATTGCACTCTTAATTGCGTAAAATGCCTGCAACATGAAATTAAATGCGTGACCTGGCCATTCAGTGGAATAACTGTATTTTCTTTCGTTAGTAAGCAAGTGATTCTAATTTAATTTTAAGAACAGTTTTAGATTTCAAATGCTTATTAAAACCTTTTACTGTAAATGCTGATCCTGTTTTCCAAGTAAGGACCCTTGCAGTTACGTAGTTAAAATAAATACTTATAAAACATTGTTCGAGTCTTCTATTCGTTTAATCATTTCATGCAATCCATCTATCCCCAACCACTGGTAAAAATAGGCCTCTGTAATACTTCAATGTACCAGAAATATATTTAGACTAGATACATGATCTTTTACTCATTTTTTTTCAATGTAAAGCGATTAGTTTTTTTTTTTTTTTAAACGTTGCCCCACTCTAAGATTTCTCTTCTATCGTAGGTGCATTTACAGACACAAATCTCACAAACAAACGCCCAGACCCGAAACAACCATCTGTAGGCCATACAAATTTTTGTTCCGTGTGGGAATCGAACCCACGACCCGTAGCGCAGAAGCCAATCGCTTAGCCATTGCACCAAACGTGTCGTCAATTGTCGTTTATTGCTTAGTTATTCGTAAAGTTTCTTTTTTTCGTGAGGAAGTCCTCATTGATACCCTCCACTCTGGAGAAGATCAAGGGATATGTTGGACTCTTACCATATAAAACCACCATGGTATTATTTTTGCTACCATTGACACGGGCGTGGGATTCGCTCGCCAATTCGCCGCCTCAGTTAATCTTAACCTATGAGAAAAGTTAATTCAGTCAATGTACATCAGAAATCCATGATATGGCAAGATTTTGCACATAATAATAGCAATTCAATCAGTTTCTAGATCAATCAATGATCATTCACTTCACTTCGGAAAATGGTTATAAAGAAAAGTTGTTACTTTAACTCTCTTTTGTGAAACTTTTAGTTTTTATCCCTTTCTGTGTTTCTTTTGATCTATCTTTTTTTTTTGCCTAATTGTTTTATTCTGTACGAAACCTTTTTTTAAGCTTGGAGGATAAAATTCTTCCCGGTAATTTAGCAATAAGCTCATGAGAAAGTTGTCACGTGCGTTTTCAGCTGTCAGATTGCTCAATCTCATCCACAAGAAAATTTTATCATCTACAAAAATCGTGTGATCTTTTCTGCTGCTTAAAATTTTCTCAAGCATTTCTTTTGTTACGACCAAGCTATGTAGTGATTGAACTGACCAACATTCAAACAGATTTTAGTATTAAGTCGATTCCCACTGAATATAAAACTTCTAAAACGATTACCACTTTCACTACTTTAAAATAATATCCCACAATTGATGTTTTACTATTGTTATGTTGTGCATATCTAATCGATTAAAAACGTTGCAAACACACGAGTTTTCGCACATTCTTAGTATTTACTGTTAGATGATAATAATTAATTTTAACGACATTTTCCGTTTCTTTAAGAATGGAATAGGCTGATCAGCGTTTTATGTTCCCGACCGTTATAATTAATCTTCTATCTATTTTCTATAATGTTCTATCTATTTTTATAGTATTGTATCTCTCGACTTTAGTTTTAGTATTCATTTTATAGGTATCTATCGGCAGAGGATCATGTAATGCATGTTTTTGTAACTCAAGCAAAAATTCTTAATGTGACGTAAAGGTAGTCTCATTATGCGAACTTATTGAAGAGATCTAGTAATTTCGTAAAACCTCGACCTGAATCAGTGTTTTTGTCAAATTACTAAATCATTTAATTGCTCACTGTTAACAAAACTCAACTCAAAACTTGTTTATTCAAAATGTACTAGAATGACTTAGTTCTTTTTGAACGTCAATTTTACATAAGACAGCCCCCGGCTATAAGTGCAATGTCTACCTCGGAGAAGTAGCTTATCTCACATTAAATGCTAATAATAGGTACCAATTGTCCAAATGGGAATGGGGTAAGAAACTGGGAATCTAATGGCACCAGCATCTTTGATATCAAAGCAATGTCGTTGTCTAAAATATGTGTGAAATTATTGATGACGTCAAATTTTCTCGTTCTGATTGATTATGATGAATACTTAATTTAATATATCCTTATTTATTGTTACACCGCGAACTACCCCTCTCTTTTTTTCTTGCAAATCATGTCCATTCAAAGGTTGTCTGGCAGAACTCGCCTAGACCGCCCATTGTACATAATTATCTATTTTTATATTAACGTTTCTTGTTTATTTTGTGTACAATAAAGAGCATTGTATTGTACATACTTACGGTGGTGCTACCAACTTCAGTTTTGCGTTCACCTCCTTATTGAATCCAAAGACTTACTGGCTGCGTTTACTACCATTACAATAATGACTCATCCAACAATGATTTGATATTTAAATCTATTTTAATGATTTGCACAGTCATCATTACAAATTAGCACCATTTCTGCTATCCCTCTAATACTTACAATCATTAACATATCAAGAAGACATCAAGCGATATTCTAGCCAGCCTAACCTAGAAAATTTTAGTATAGGTCATAACGGCCACAGAATAAGTAGTAAACATGGAGTGATAGTATGGTAATTCAGAATTAAATTCACAGAATTTGAATGTACTAAGGTAAAGGAGACGTCTGACAGTTGAAAATGGTGACGGTGAAGCCTCACATGGATTATTTTTAATTGGTGATTCGCATGGCAATATTTCTGTATGAATCCCGAAATCCCTGACTTCTGACTCATTGGTCTTAATAGGTGTCTGAGACATTATTTAAAGAGGTTGTGCAGAAAGGGGACTTGGGGATTTTTAATTTCTAGGGAATAGGTACCTATCTCCTTTTCTGCTAGAAATAACTTGTAATAATCACCAATGTCTTTGCCAAGCACCAACCTATCTAACCATTGATTGTAGCGGCCCATAATCAGTAGTGAACGTTAACAGAATATTATTTATTCCACCTTTAGATAGAACGGCCAATTACGCTACTCAAAGGTTAATTCAATTTCAGAACACAAACATGCATTATTCTCACAATACTTCAAAAATTCTGACATTAACTTCTACCATTTACCCGCAAACGTGTGAAAACGCAGTGCATAATATGCAGTTGTCGGTCGCACCTGTTTCCCATACATCATTACTCCATTTATTACTAGCTCGTAGCAACACTTAAATTGGAATGCCTAGGCAATCAGGAAGTGAACTTTCTACACGATTAGGGCATTCAAAGGGCAATCAATAGCTTAGATTCTAGAACTCATTGAAAATAATTAATGGTCTGAGTAATTTATTGTGGTCGTATTGAGTTGTTAATTCAATAAATCTTAGGTATGTTGAATAATTAATTAAATTCTAGGTAACTATTGTTAGTACTTATTTGTTTTTTATATCCGTTTCCTATGGCTAAAACGAATTGTTTTGCCTACCAATGGTAGCATATTTTTTATTTTTTTTATTTTCTGGCTGGGCAGATGTAGACTTGTAAGTTAATTTTACCTGTGATATCTACGATCGGGCTCACATGGTCTATGGTCTTATGTGACAATACGAGCAACTAAATAAAATGAAAAAAAAATCTTTGGTTTCTACTAACGTATGAGAAGGTATATCAAACAAAGCTACGGGGACTTTGCTTCATTATTGGTAAATCATAGGAATCTGCAATTTATCCTTGAATACTATGTTCTATGTTAGGAGATGTGGTTTCCGCACTCAGTCTTTTAAGTGGACCATTGTACTTGGGCCATGGCGGCCATCATTCCAGCCAGCCCACCTCCTTCCAGAAGCAGATTAGGGCTCTTAGTCCGCTCAGAACATTTGCGAGTGATTTCGGTGCACCAAGGGTTTTTCTCGTATTCGGATGACCCCTGTGCATTCCAGGAGCGCGTGTGCGTGTCCTTGAATACTATGAACGTACGGATTTTTATAACGTTTAATATAAAAGTAGTTGTAGCCTAGTGGTTGACACTTGCCTTCCATGCAAGAGGATCTGTGTGCAAATCCGGCCCACACCTCTGACTTTCCGAATTTTCGACTATCGAAACCTGCTCATCTGAAAGAGCTCCAATTAGATCTCAATTGTTTATGTGTAGTCCGCATTCCCGCACCAGGCCAGTGAGGTAGACTAAGCCCTAAAGTGCTTGAACCTTTCTCATTCTTAGAAAAAGCCCATGGCCAGCAGTGTAACATTAATGGGCTGATTGCAACTGACGTGTATTTGCAATATCAATTCAGGGCTGAATCTAGGACTAAAAGGTCGGTTCAACCAACATTTTCCCTCGTACTTAAGACGTGTCAAAACAACCTGTCATTAAGATCAGTAATGTCTACAAATGATGAACATCAGTGACACAAACAAACTATAATAATGACAGTCAAGAAATCTAAACGAGCAAGTAAATCACTTAAGCGTAGAAAGTCTATTTGCTGACTCTGACTGAACTCACGAGGCTCGGGTCAGGTCAGTGAAAGCTGATGCATGATAACTGAGTAATTATGTTGTTACAGTAATGTGGGAACTATGGGGGAAATAGAATGATGATAGATTGATGGGTCGACGGAAATGAAGCGTTTGTTTAAGTGCGTTGGGGCAAATCCGGATATTGGGTAAATTCGGTCAAATGGATTTGCCGTAGAATACATACGTAAATAAACTCACGCCATTTTCCCATAAACAGAAACTCAGAATGCCACGTGCTACGATCCTTACATACTCCTTTCGCTTCGTCCACGTTCATATATCTTGCCATACATGCACGCCGGTTGAGATTACTACACACTTGTCCTTTTTGAAGACCATCACCAGTAACATCGATGTATGTCCTTCTAGGGCGTCCTCTACTGGCGTTTCCACAGACATCCGCCTTATAAATTCCTTTTGTTAATCGCCGTTCACTCATTCTTCCAACAAGACCAAACCACCTATGCTATCCTTTCTTTCATGTTTTACCGCAGAATGTTAAAATATTTTTAATTATTAGCAAGAATAAAGTGCGACGCTATTTTTCTGCCCCTCACTTCAGTCCCCGTTATTTGACGACATATTCTCAGGCAAATTCATATGAACGAATTTACCCCATATCCGGAATTGCCCTATGTTCTATAATACGAGGGGAGATTTAGGTCGTTAAATGGGACCGAGCTCAATTTTGGACGAGTGATGGTTAGACTCAACCGTCATGTGTGAATGCATTCAAACACGGATAAATACAATAGGGACGTGGGATAATTAAGCACAATTAAAGGTTGAATATAGAGTGGAGAAATACGTGTAGGTAAATAAAAAAAATACACGTCGAAATGAGAATCTCCTCCAATTTTTGGAAGTCTTTTCTCTCGAACATGAGGACGGGATGGATGTGGTTGTAAGAATCGCCGTGTCTATCGAAAAGAACGGCTGCGCTCTTTTTGGGATTCACTTGTATTTTCCATTTTCGGAACCAGACGCTGAGGGCGTTGACTGCGCTCTGAAGGGTTCGAGTGATACTGTCGAGACTCCTATCGGATTTTTTTGGAAGTCGGTTAATAATGTTCTTAAGACTAAAGCTATTAACTAAACAATTTGGAATAGAACCTCTTAATTCATTACCTACTTAGTTTACTATCTTACTTACCATTTTAAAGGGCGGAATGTAACATAATATTTACGTAATCACGCCATAGCGCGAATGAGACCTCATTCACCAGATTACTACGCAAATAAAACGTAAACAAAAAAACAGTTTACATAAAAACTAATTGCCTCTGCGTTATCAGCTGCGATAAAAGAAATGGGTCAAACTATTTCTATATATAAATACGCGACTTGCGTGCATTAATGAGTTGGATTTGTTTATATTTTACGAGAAATGTAGGTTGTTGTTATTGTATACACAAGGTGTAACATAAATAAGTGCACAACCCCTTAACAACTTTTACTATGGGACCAAACCTGAAATCACGAAAAAAAAAACAGCTTTTCCCTATATTAATGTTCGCATAACTCGTCAAATGTAAGGAACAGCTGATTTCTTTTTCGTGATTTCAGGTTTAGTCCCATAGTAAAAGTTGTTCATAATGATGAGTACAGTGACCCCTTAAGAGGTTGTTACACTTATTTAAGTTACACCTTGTATAGTTATAATGTGAACGTATCTCTTTTAGGAAATAAAACATGTGTTTCTCTGCTACGAAAGAAACGACATTTAATGTCGTTTCTTTCGTCTTTCGTCTTTTTCGTAAGAAAAAGTATTTATTTCTTTACATAGTTTTACAAGTAATCCTTTAATTTCACTGGCTCGTTGGTCTAGTGGTCGCAAGCGCAACTGCTGAGCGTGAGGTCTTGGGTTGGATCCCCAGGTCGGGCAAAGTGTTATTGGGTTTTTTCGTGTGGAATTTCTCAGTAACAGCCCGGAGTCTGGATTTGTGCCCGGATGATGGCTAAATGCTAGCCCCCTATTACATGGGACTTAAATGCCGAAATGAGGGTGTACTATACACCTCTGTCTAACCCTTCTAGGAATACAAGCGAGATGTTATGTAATTCTTCGATGTTGTTTGTTTTGATTTTAGGGTTTCGTGTTTTGAAAAAGCGGAACCCTTTTAAGATCACTCTTGTGTCCGTTTGTCTTTCACAAACAATCTACTGGAAAAAGAAGTTGCGTAAAAAAAATGTTAGGTCTTGGTAATCCGCACATACTTGTCTACAGTAAAGTCGAAGAGTGTTAGGCATACTGTCAGGATAGACTTATAAAGGGGATCATCGAAAAAAAATTGCCAAATTATCACTTCCCAAACAAGTTTCCGCATAATTTCATTTGCCAAATTACTATTTAGCAAATAAACTCTTCACAAATAAATTGTAACGCAAACCTAATGTTTGGCAAGTGAACGTTTAAATAATATCTTGCTTACCAACTAGTACTTTTACCAATTTTAATGTATTCAAATATTTCACTTGGTAAAACATATTTTACGCAAAATAAAAAATATGTTTCTGGCACGTTGTGTGGTCACAGTTCTAACCTTTTTTTTTTTTTTTTTTTTTTTTTTTCGTGGGAAAATCCTCATGGATGCCCTTCGCCCGGGGAAGGCGGAGGGGTATGCCGGACTCTTACCGGCTAAAAACCCACGGTGTTCCTTCTCCTGACCCTTGGCCGAGGTCGCGGGATTCGCAGCTGCATGCACCGCGACCCCGGCAGGCCTCGGTCCGCCAACCCCTGGCGGACCTCTTCTTCTGTGGGGCATTGCCCCACGTCCTCTTGAGAGGCGCGCACGGAACACAGCGCGCCGCCTTCTCGGGCCTGTTACTGGTCGGGCGACGGGTCCCCTAACCTGCCGCCCGCAGGCCACACACTACGGTGGCCGGAGATCGTCGCGCGCCCTCCGGCGCCCGGTGCGTCTAGCGCGGGAAGGGAGAGTGGCAGCTGCCTCTCTCTCCCTCTCCGCTCCCTCCTTGGTCGCCATCACCTCCTCGCAGAAGGAGGCGACGGCTTCCCACGCACTCTCGCTCCCGACCATGGACAGAACCACGGCCGGAAGCGAGAGGTCACCACCGACCGCCGCGACTAGTTCGCGGCGCTGCGTCGCCCACGCAGGACATGCCTGCAGCGTGTGCAACGCCGTGTCCTCGGGGCAGTCGACGCAGTGGTGACAACCGGGCGTCTGCTCCCGGCCTATGCGACACAGGTACTTCCCGAAACAACCATGTCCCGAGAGTACCTGCGTCAGCCGGAAGCTGAGGGCGCCGTGACGCCTCTCTAGTTCTAACCTAACCTAACCTAGCTGTTTCGATTTAAAAAAGATATAAGCGTGTTACAATAGTTTGACTAAATGTTTATTGTCTAAAGATTGTTTGCTGTAATAAATCATTTGATTAAAGACCAAATGCCTTAATAATATTATCCTTGGATATATTCTGCCGAGTAAAAATTTGACCAAATGAAAATGTGCGTACTAAAATCGTTACAAAATATAGCATTGGTATAAAAAAAGCTTGCTTAAATGCGTTTGGGTTATGAAATTTTGGCAAAATAGTTTTGGCAAAACGGCAGGCTCCCCTTATAAAGTCTATGCTAACTTTTAAGTTTCTAATTATCCCCTCATTACGAATTTGCTTGGCGTTGTTGAGGTAATATTATTCGCAAACATACTTATTTCTAGTAAGTTGTTCTGTAGAGATGCTGAGTCTATTCCCAAAGAAGGACCACAGTGAAAGTTTTTTTTAAACTTAAAGAAAACAAAAAATAATAATTATGAAGTCTGTTTTACATACTGTGTAAATAAATAATAATAGGAGCGATATAAGTTGACAGCGCCACCTGGACGATACGGTTGGAACTACAACAGCGCAGTAGAGACTTGATACTGCATTGTCTGGCGCTTGAATGTCTGCTAACACTCACTAAAATACTAATATCGATTAAGAAAATTAATGGCGGCTAATTCTGCCAACATAATTGAATTATAACTTTCGTGAGACAAATTCATCATTAACGATTAGTTACGGTTTACTCACGTGCCTTTTTCGGGATTGCCTGCCTAGTTTCAAACCCAAACAGAGCCCTGAATCACGAACTGAAGCTGCGGCGAGGTCGTGAGTCAAAATTAGTCGGACAATCCCGAAAAATGGACGTGAATAAACATTAACTAATCATAAATAACTACTAACAAAATTACTTTAAATCGCAATCGAAACGCAGCTCAACCACGACTGTTTTATTTTTTTCTTGTGGTGATTACAGTCGATCGGTTATAGTTCAGCAGCGGTTCAATTGCGATTTTTAAACAATTTTGTTAGTTGAATTGGCCTTCTGATATTACGGGATATATTTATGTAGACTCGGTATAATATTAGTAGCCACTTCTCAGAAAAAAAAATTGAATTGAGATAAGTCTATTCCACATAAGTAGTGCATTTAACGAAATACGTTTTTAAAGAAACAGAAATACACAATAGCAGACAGGGTGCATAACAAAAATGAACGATTTTCATTACGAAATCATTCAACATGAAAATGTAAATTATGAAACACTAAAGTCAAATATAGTTTACAAAATAATGTAGTGTATTCCTAATTATTATGTTACTCATAAAATGAATGCGTTGCAGTTAGTTGGACCACTTAGCCATTTGTAAAATATCTAGCGTCAGCTAATAAGGAGGTAGGTAGCTCGTAATTTTAAACAATAGGGGATGAAAAAATGGGTTTATGTTAATTAGATTGATTTGAGATCATTTATGTGCTAAGTATCTAATTTTAACTTTGTGTTTTTTTTTAAATTACATCTTGTTCAATTTATTAGTAAAGACAAAAAATTGGTTTTATTCAAAGACGAAAACCTTGTATTGTTTTAAGGAAGCCATGCATATCTTTTATAGTTTAATTAATACAGAAACAGATGGTATGAAATGCTAAAATACTAATATTTGGTTGTTACGAGCAAAATTCGATTTATTATTTACATTCGATGACTCGACACTTGAAGATAATTATAAAAAATAAACAAATTCATTGTTCAGAAACGCTGTGAATGTAAACATATGTGAATGTTTATCGATAAGAACGAATCATCAAGTGGCGCGTGCACGCCATCTGAAGTGCCCGGTAAATAAAAGAAACTAAAGAAAGAAGTTACTAAGCCTTGGAGCCTGAGAGGTCCCCATGATAATAATGAAAACTATAGTTGTAAGCGTACGTAGAAATATGGGCCAAGGATCATGTACAAAATTCACGAAAACAGTATCCTGAGCTTACATACAACACCAAAGCGCGCGCCATATAAACTTAGAAATACTAACAAACTAATTTAAATCCTATGTCGTCATCACAATGTCTAATTTAGCTTTTCACCACACGAAGAATCGACTGCACTCATTGCCGTAAATTAGTCTTCTTTTTCGCGTTTTAGTCTATACTAGAGGTCGCCAGCGGCTTCGCCCACGTGGATGTCGTTTATCGCGTATTCCGCGTTTTCTCTACTATAATATGCATGTATTATACGTACAAACCTTCCGCTTGAATCACTCTATCTATTAAAAAAAACCGCATCAAAATCCGTTGCGAAATTTTAAAGATCTAAGCACATAGGGACAGACAGATAGCGGGAAGCGACTTTGTTTTATACTATGTAGTCATAGTGATTCGGTTCGGATATTTTTGAGCGCAAACTCGAGGTCCATGTCGAAGGCTTCACAACACGCAAAAACCGCATTTTCGTTTTTGCTGCATAACATAGTTTACTATAGCCCTCATAATATAATTAAACCCGTATATTTTACCTACAAACTGATACGTGCCAAATATCAGCCTTTACCGTCAACTGGTTTTGGTTTTATTCAGTTTTTTATCTCTTCTGTAAAGTTGAACTTTTGTCTATATGCCTCTTTGTTATGCATGTGAATATCCGAACTTCCTTAAAAAAAAAAAAAAACATTGTTCTCCTTCATTGTTAACATTAATATTAGTTTCAGATTGTTTTTATTCTCGTCTTATTGTTTGACGGCAGTGGTATAGTTTGATTTTTCGTTATAATAATTGAAGTTTGAAATATCTGCATTTAGATCTTTGGGATGATGATAATGACGTTCTTATTTTTACAAACATTTTGCGAATAATCACCCATGAAGCCCTCGATGTGTTCCTACGTCAACAGTTGCAAGCCCCATTTTAGTAACTTCACGAAAATACTATATTTCATCTATTAAACACAACATAAGAGGTGAACGACTCCGGTACTCCCACGGTTAAGCGTAACCACGTGGTTGAACTGACGGTTAGTTACGTCATGTCTTGTTAGTATTCATAGCCGTGGGGTATCGTAGAGAGATGTCGCCGGTTCGATTCTGAATATTGATGGTTTCGGAATTGGACGTAGAGTTACCGCAAGTGATAATCAAATTCTGTTCTGCACATGGATTCAAAAAGTCAGAATTATTACTATTACTAAATGAAATACTACAAGTATTACGTGTACTTTCTAGCAATTAATCTATTTATATTCGTATCAAAACCCGATCCCCGATTATTTTAATTGCTACATTCTGAAACAATACTAAAATATATTAAAAATAATTACAAACCAATTAAAACGCCGAAACATTTTAATGTGACACAAGTGTTTATGTCACCAACCCTATCTAAAACACTCCCCGTTGCATTTCCAACTTTACCATTTACCGAATAACGTTTAAAATCTCGTCTAGCCCGAAGCCTTGTGAAGGAAATTTACACGTTTGCCAATTTGAATCTTATAGCGTACGAAAGAAGGTGTTTATTGGATTGTGTTGTTATATGAAGGAATTTAATAAGTTCTGAAGGCATACGTCACCGACCTTCGGCGTTTCATTCTAGCTCCAGTTGCCTCGGTTGCGCGCATTTTAATATAAAGCAGTGTTGCTAGTTAAATAAGGTTTGCTGGGAAAATAGGAAAATTTTAAATTTTGGCAAGATTTGAGTAAAAAGTTTCGGACTACTTCAGACTTAGATACAAAATAAGATTATCCTCAAATGATTTTTTTGCTTTTTGGGAAAAACTGTTTTGATTTTGAGCACGTAGTAAGAAAGTATAACTAGGTAACTGCATCTTCTTGTTTATCGATTTATTGTTAACCCTTGTGGACAAAATACATTAAATATTTAAACATTATTAAATAATGAAAATCTAGAAGAAAAATATCGGCTCATTTTTTTTAACTGGAAATCAGTCCGTGGTTGTTCGTCATTCTATTTCAAATAACACAAAATAGATTTCAATGAATAATTAATATAAAATAAAATATACAATCATAATTTCTCTCTTAAAAAACTTATGATAGGCAAAAAGTCCATAACGCTATTATTAAAACGATAAATATTACCCAGAAAGGGCAAAATAAATTCCCAAGCCTGGCAACCCAAGCCAACAACAGGCAGTCATCTCGTTGCAGCGGGGCGCAACACCCGCTCACGTTTATAAAGTCGCAGCCGCCAAAACAGTCTTCAAAATTGAAGTCGCCAAAATTTTACCGTCGTCACAAGTAAATCTCGTGCGGCTTGTGATCATTTAAGCCGTTCGAGATTTACTTATATCGATAGTAAATTATCTGCTATTTATTTTGCCGGCTAACCGCTTCGGAGCACGTGGTAATAGTTTTTTTTTATTATTTTTGAAGTCTTTATTACTTTGCGTGTGTGTAATCGACTTCTTTTTTTTATTTACTATTATTTATGTTAGTTGTATGGAGTTAGTAAGCGTAGTTTTTTTTATCTGTTGGTCTGCTGTTGATGGTCTTAGGGAACCGTTTCTACGTAACCGGGCAGTTATTGGCGAGACCTGAAGGGTCTCCAGCCAATGGGGGGGAAGTAAAATACTTAACCTAAGCTAACTACTTGTACTACACTAACATCATGACTACCTGCAACAACAGCACTAAGGGCGACCCCTAAGGGTTGGACCTCATCTGGCAGTACGGAATCGCCTTTTTCCGTCGCCCTTTCTCTTTCTGTCGCTTAGAACTGCCATTGCCGACCATTGCATTTTGTCCGTGATGCCGATCGCCTCGAGGATTCCGCCGCGTGCTATCGCATTATGCTTTCTGTCTCGGTCTAGCAAATGGCAGTTCTAAGCGACAGAAAGAGAAAGGGCGACGGAAAAAGGCGATTCCGTGCTGCCAGATGAGGTCCAACCCTAATGGGACTCGGACCTCGGCTTAGGGCGTTGCTGGCGGGGGCTTAGGTGGGGGAGACAGCTTGATGAGGGCTGAATTATCGGTGTGAGTAAGCGTAGTAAGTTTTTGTTTTTCATTCAATTTAGTTTTTGCCATCATTCTGAGCACGCTCCCAATGAAAGCGGTTTTAAAGTTTTTATATTTGTACTTACTTGGTGGTTCTCTTTGATCCAAAATTCAGTTCTATACAACTAGTTATGTAAAGGTTCTTTTGCAGGTATTTCGTTGTGTTACTGGTCATTGGTCACGCACGATCCTGTGGCGGGATTGTAGATCATGTTATTCACTATTTGATAACCCAGTAATGCTTTATGCAACAGTGAACCATTTTCGAGATATTATTTTAAAGTAGGCAACCCATCACATACAAGGTTAGCCAGAAAGGGGGTACTAATCCGAAAGGGTGTTAAAGTACCCATGATAATGAGTAACTTTTGTTCTATGACTTTCCCCAAAACTCAACATTTTAAGAGAAATACCTGTTCCAAAATTACAAAACGTGCAAAGAGCTTCCACGAGTGACGATACTTCAGTACGTCCGGCGCACCCTGGGCAGTCAGCCCCGCTACCAACCTTGCTGACTGGCTAATCTTTTCACCACAGCATGAGATATTTTTGTATAGCTCGTGCTGACACGAGAGAAGAAGAAGAATTACAAAACATGCTAAAATCTATCTATCCTCAGCTATGACCAGCTGTTTACATTTTAGGTAATTTTTGGGGTCACGTATTTGAATCTCCATTTTCTGAATTCGTAACCAAAGCTGGGATAAAGAATATTAGAAAACACAAAAATAAAAAAAAAATTGGTACATAAAAAAAAAAAACTAATTTTGAAAATTTAACACTTGCTTTAAAACCTTCATCAACCTGATGCATATGTGGCTTGCGGATTAGTACCCCTTTCTGACTAACCTTGTATATGTATATGTATTTATTTGTCTGTTCGCATTTCATCGTCGCACCTGATAAAAGCAGAAAAAGTCTCAGATGGAGCACAGATTCCAAGGTGACAGAGGGATTCCCCTATACCCCTTTGACTCTCACATACACACGACGAAACACAGTAAACTGACTTTAATGTTCAGGTGGTAGCTAGCCAGGCGGACCGTATAGATCCTACCACCAAGCGTGCTGGGTTTTGTTAAATCTTACAACGCGCATATATTCACAGCGTGCGATGAGAAAATGTTATCACTCATATGTAGGGTTGCCATTCGTCCGGGTTTCCCCGGATTTGTCCTAGTTTAGAAGGCATCCGGGGAGCGTCCGGGCGGGGCTTCATTTGTAGTCCGGGTTTAAAAATTCAAAGTTTTCGCACTGTGCCCGCACGCCGCGATCAACCGACGGTGACGGACCGATTCATTAAACAACTGTTTTTTATTACACTGACCATGTTTAAAAAAACCTGTTGACATGTCCGGGTTCTGGGCTTTAAAATCCGGGGTTTTCACGCGTCTTGTCCTGGTTACCAAATTTTAGAGATGGCAACCCTACTCACATGCGACAAGAACGTGTTAAGTCCGAAAACCGGATTTTTCAGAAAACGCTTTTATTCGAACCTATCAAAGGCGTTTTCTGAATAATTCGGTTTTCGGACTAAACACGTACTTGTGGCATATGAGCGTTATATTCTAGCCCGCCCCACACGAGATAAAAATAGATACCTAATAAAAAATAATATTTCGAAAATGGTTCACTTTTGCATAAAGCATTGGTGGGTTATTAGATAGTGGATAAACATGTCCTACAATCCTGCTACAGGAACGTGTCCGATAACCACTAGCTTTGTGTATTTATGTCGTAATACTCTTATGGTAGATAAACGTTTTGAATGTATTATCAAGACAATGAACGTACATTCACGCTTCAGCAGTCTCGTTGTAGCAAAAACGTCTGTGAGCCGTGAAGTTCCTAGTTCAATATCCGTGTCGTGAATATCTACAAGGTGTAACTTAAATAACGCACAACCTCTTAAGCGGTCACTGTACTCATCACTATGAACAACTTTTACTATGGGACCAAACCTGAAATCGCGAAAAAAATGTGCTGTTCCCTACATTTTGACGAGTTATCTATACTATCTATACTAATATTATAAAGAGGTAGAATTTGTTTGTTTGTTTGTTTGTATGTAGGAGGTAATCTCCGAAATTACTCATCCGATTTCAAAAATTCTTTCACCAATAGGAAGCTACGTTATCCCTGAGTGCTATAGGCTATATTTTGGGATCAAAAAATTAGGGATCCGTAAATTAACGGGAGCGAAGCCGCGAGCAAAAGCTAGTGCGAACATAAATGTAGGGAACAGCTGTTTTTTTTTTCGCGATGTCACGTTATGTCCCATAGTAAAAGTTGTTCATAATGATTAATACAGTGACCCCTTAAGAGGTTGTGCGTTATTTAAGTTACACCTTGCATATCTATATTCATATAATAAAATCGTAAGGATGGTTTATATCGTACATCAAATATGTTTGGAAAAAAGTAAGTGCAACGCATCTTAGGAATGATACTGGTGCCAAAAATGTAATTTTTGTCTGTTTGTCCGTTTCTATGTTTGAGCTTTACGCCGGTGCTACTGGATAGATCCAATTGAAATTTGGCAGCCACATCCGTTAAAGAGCGGGTCAGATTATAGGGTACAAATTATCGCGCTATTGAGTGTGGGTGAAGATCATTAACCTTATGTTTCCGTAGACAGAGCCGCAGGTACAGCTAGTCTTTTATGAGATCTGTTTGAAAAAAGTTCTAGCCTCTGTTTTGTATTATTTCAGTAATTACTTGAGCACAGCATTTTAAAGTGCTCGCTTTTCACAATAATCTTAAACGCTGGATAGTTGAGTTTGTGACGTCACAATTAAACTCATATTTACATGGTTCAAGAATAAGTGTATGTTTACTTTGTCAATATAACAACTTATCAGAGTCATTTATTTGTTTATATTTTTTATCATAAAACCGACGGTACAAAAACTTAAACAAACATGTGTAATCTTAATGATTTTTGTTTATACCTATGTATTTTATTTTCTTGCTACGTTATTATCTCAGCTAAACCAACTAACCAATTTTGATTATTTTTGGCGCCTAGAGTTTTCATCTTATTTTTATAAATCTGTATTTTGGCACCTAAAAAATATTTATCTAATTTTATGAGCCTGTATTTTTGCCAATCAGAATATTTAGAAAATTTTATTTACATTTTATATTTTTGGCACCAACATTTTTTTTACGAGTCTATTTTTGGCACCCAGCGATTTTTAGTTTTATTTTTATCAGCCTATTTTGTCCCACCGCAGAGCAAAGACATTTTTTTCTAAATGTTAAGCCAGTATCCATTTGCTTGTAACGCTATAAATATAAAAATGTGGCCTGAACAAAACCATACAACTGCCGCTACAAGTATCGACCATGGGCTAATATGAAGTCAAGCATATTAGTCGAGAGGTGTCGTTGTATTTAATTAGATAAGGGTGCTTATTGTGCATTTATGCATTCTATATGTTTATAAAATTGTAGTGTTAAAAACTGTTCCCGTTGGTCTGATAGCACTTAGTTCTTTGATTTGATCGTATATGACTCTTATCGCTATTGACGGTAAGCACAGACAGGTTCTTAAGATGGAGCACACGAATTCAAGTAACAAAGATGTAGATGATAACGCGTTAGAAGATAACGCGTTTTTTGAGTTTTGAGTTTTTTAGCTCTCACATACACACTACAGGGGGGTTACCAAGATCTGTTAGAGCAGGAATGTTTTAATATTATTCCGAGAGTAGGAAAGTAATAGCGCTAGACAGCTCTCTAGCGCCATGTCTTATCCACTCTCGTAATAATATTAAAACATTCCTGCTCTAAGAGATCATGGTAACCCCCCAGAACACAGTAAACTGCTTGGCGCCGGACTTTAATGTGAGGGTGGTAGCTAGCCAGGCGGACCGTATAGATCCTACCACCAACCGTGCTGGGTTTTGTTGAATCTTACAACACGCCCCTATTTCCAGCATGTAGTGAGGATGTTTTATATTGCGGCCGACCCGACATGGGATAAAAATGAGGTTGAGCTGCGCTCGCTGTGGTCAGTCCGTGTATAGCTTCCAAGGAGACCCCTCCATGCCTCGGAGAGCACGTTAAACTGTCGACCCCAGTTATCATACCTATGACAGTCGTTACGGGTAGTCATAATCCAATAAGCCTGACAACCGGTCTAACCATAGGATATCGGGCTGGCCCAGTAACTCGTTTCGATTCATGGTAGATATACCAAAAACCCGAACGAAGCGCTTTGATTCTACTTTCATTGTGAAAACCGCCAAACAGTGGAATACGCTGCCCGAGTGGGTGTTCCCCGACAGCTACAATCTGGGTGTCTTCAAGTCACGAGTGAATCGGTTTCTTCTGGGCAAGCGTGCTCCATCGTAGACCGCATCATCGCTTAACATCAGGCGAGATGGCGGCCAAACGAAGGCATAGAAATAAAAAAAAAAACTGGGTTGCGTTGGAGATTTGTTGCTAGTCGCTCCGTGTAAAATACTGGTATTCAGGCGTATCTAGTTAGACTGGAAGCCGACCCCAACATAGTTGAGAACAGACTAGGCTGGACAGAACACCTTTTCCTTAAAATAATTTTATAAAATCCTAACAAAACTTTTTCTCAATTCCAGATCGCTCTCCTTCTCTCCGGCATCATGTTGCTCAAGAAACTTATGTCCGCGAAGAGTGGTGGAGGCGGTGGTGGTGGTGGCGGTCATGAGAGCCACGGGTGGTCTTCAGGAGGCAGCAGCGGCGGCTGGGACAGGCGGGCGTACGATGACCTGCCGTACTCAGCGTATAAGAGAGAATAGAGGATGGATGTGGATGCTAGTTGATAATAGGACATGTTGATAGTTCTCTCAGTATTTATGCTAAGCTTCACGTATTAATTTTCCATCACTACATAGTATAAAACAAAGTCGCTTCCCGCTGTCTGTCTCTATATATGCTTAGATCTTTAAAACTACGCAACAGATTTTGATGCGGTTTTTTTAAATAGATAGAGTGATTCAAGAGGAAGGTTTTAAGATATAAAACGTACACGTGTGAAGCTGGAGCGGGTCGCTAGTGAGTCTATAAATCAAGCTTCAATTAGGGTACCCTCACACGGGTTACTCGCCACACGTTTTTCGTACATTTCGCCGGGACTTGCCGAAGTATGGCCGGTGGAGCGCACTTGAAATGTAATGAAAACAGATTGTTGTTGTGGCGAGTAGCCTTATTAACCTGCTACTGCTACATTAAAAAAATACTCAATTGTACCAGCTCCTCGATGCAGAACCTTTTCGATAAGTAGTCGTCAACTGATTCAGTTTGTTATTTCTTTCCATCTACGATTCTTGTTACGAGGGAAAAGGAGTATAATTACTGCTTAATTAATCGAATCGTTCTGAATCAAGAGGCAGAAGGCGAGGGCAAAGTTTGCTTTTCTTGGCCTTTTTAATAGGTACATTTGTATGCTAGTTTCAAGAAAATTACTAAGAATGTTAAACTACTTTACATAAATTGCTAAAGCAATATAAAAATCCACCTCCAGCCTAAAATCGGGATTAGCGATAACACCGCGCCATTCTGCCGTCCTATTTCTAAAAGACCGTCGAGTGACATTTTGTCAAATTTGAGTTTTATATACTACGTAAAAGCGCAACATTTTCTCTATCGACCAGTCTGGTCCGTATTTTTCTATCATTTGTCAATAACGAGATCCAGAGACTTTTACTAAGACATTACCATATAATACCATATTGTAGATGGTCAAATTTCAGTACAAAAAAAGGATGACATAAAAACAAAAACTTTAATTTTTAAAACTGTA
The DNA here is from genome assembly GCA_905220435.1 of Amphipyra tragopoginis. Taxonomy (NCBI): domain Eukaryota; kingdom Metazoa; phylum Arthropoda; class Insecta; order Lepidoptera; family Noctuidae; genus Amphipyra; species Amphipyra tragopoginis. The sequence goes on from HG992014.1 coordinate 21,788,832, forward strand.
TTAGTCCTGTAACTCATTAAAAGTTATAAAAGAGCTTAAAGTAGCCCAATAATTTGGTATAATCGAAAACATCTGTATGTCTTCAGAATTTCTAGAGACAACACGTTCGACGTTTTTGCTCATATCTCAAAATTAAGTTTAGTTACTTAACAGTCTTTTAGAGATAGGACGGCAGCATTGTACCCTTGTTTTAAAATAGTTTCTGTTTTTTGTTATGGTGTACAAAAAGGCATATTCTGTCCATGTACCTATCTAAAATTTACTTCACACGCACTAGTTACAAACTAAGCATTGTGCAATACAGTAGATAGACATATCCGTATTCTCTGAACAGATTGGCAATCTTAGCTAAATCATAACCCTGACCTCTAAAGCTATTATGGTTGTCAAAATGCAAGTTACGATCGAAGCTTGATGAACCAAAGTCACACAACTTATCGTGACACTGGAAGTAATGAATAGATTGAAGGAAAAATATTAGATTTGCATTATCTTGGATTGTTTTTTTTTTATTAAAAAAGTAGGACGGAACTCTGAACCCGAATTTCGACACGAATTTCACAAGATTTTTATCAGTCCTTCGATTAGTATTGATTTAGGATCTGAAAGCTTTTCGCTGTCAAATAAAGTGACTTAGATGTACTGCATAATGATTCGAAAATCCACTTTGTACCTATTATCAGCTAGTAATATTCATATTGGATTCCTTCATCCGAATACTAGACAAAAATTTTAGGTTTACTTAACGAAAAATTTATTTACGCGACACATGTTCGATTTTTAAAATTATTTATTTATTTTTGTATTAGAAAAAAAATGCTTGCATATTTAATGTATCGCCCACCTTTCAAGAACGCGTGTCTCGTTTTTAAATCTATTTATTATTTAAAAAATACTAATTTAATAGACTTTGTAGAGGTGCTTTTGTATGATAAATTATCGTTTTAAAAACGATATTTGGTACTTTTTATTAAAAGAGTTATTTATTTTAGTTGTAAGTTGCGACTGTTTATAAAATTAATTTATTTGCTAATTTATTTATTTATTGCTAATTGTTTGTGCCTGAATACTCATTAATATTAATTTATTAAAGTTATGCTCCCAATAAAGATAAAGTACCTATACATATTTATCTAGATTACGGTGATGTAAAACATGACAATAGATCTGTTAATGTCGATGTAAACTTTTTTAAACAGGTAAATAAAATATATGATATAAAAAAACAACAGTTTTCCTTATAATTGTCCTTAATAGTTTTCTTAACCATTGGCTTTTCAAGATACGATGATAACAAGTAGAGATCAAGTAACGATCACGATAACAAGGCAAGAATATTTACAACGCGTCATCGTGCAACGCAGATGTGTGCATTCTGTAGGCCAAACTTAAACAAAAACATGTTACTCGTACAGTCGCTCGACAGATTTGACGTCGCTAATTAACAGTGTGGTACCGTTTGGAGGTTTATATGAATTAACACACGTGTGCGCCTTCTCAAGCGGTCATTTTAAATATGCAATAGAGACTCGTTGGCATATACACACACACATTGAAGACAGATGTTGAAGGGGCGTGCCATGATATCGAAGTTGATCTCTTAAGGATGCGGTTTTAAAGCGGAATCAGAAAATTAAAAAAAAAACATCAAGTATCCAACTTCAAAATACATGAAAAGCATAAAATAATAACCATATAATATGTTGTATTTTATTTCTGAACTCCTTTCTATTTTTTATTTATTTATTTTATTTATTTATTTAAATCAGACATCAAGGCCCATAGAAAATACATAATTTACAATACAATAATTAAAATACTATACATAAACATTATAATTATCTTAAAAACTATTTCACACGTGAAGTCGGCACCGTGTGTCGCGCGGTGTCGGGTATCCGGCCTCGGAATCGCCGGAACACTACACCTCTCGGCCAAAATTCTTCCTTCGTGAAGGTCGACAGATGTTCAGTCGGCACTCTCACCACAAACGAATTGAAATTCACGCCGTGGCGAGACTCCAACCGCTCGACCCTCAGAGTGAGCTTGGTCTTGATGCTGATGTACTCTACAATCTCCGCGACCTTTGTAGAGTAATGCAACCGGGACGCGTACAGTGGCGTCACTGGTACAGCAGGACGCAGCAGGAAATTGGGCCCGCTCGGTGCAGTACCGCACTGGTTGCGACAAGTTGGCTTCCTCTTCTTCTTCTCCACCTTGATAAAGCCATCTTTGTCGCACGTATCTTTTTCAATGTTACGCTGTGGCAGATCCTTGTGATCCTTCTATGCCACGCGACTTTCAAAGTGCGGTATAGTTCGCCATGTATATATGTTACAGCTAAAAGCCGAATGGCGGTTACACCTAGGTTTAACCGGATACAACTAGGTGCAACCAGTAGCAGTTGGTTAGAACTAGGTGTAGCTTAAGTCGACGGAGCCCCGCTGCGCGGGGCTCCTATTTCTGTCTGCAGAGTTTAAAGTAACCTAACACGAAGGGAATGAGGGTCATCCCCTTCGAACCTAACCTATCCGTGTCGGGGTTCCTCTTAATCACCGGTGTGCGGCTGCACCTAGTTCTATCCGCTATGATGAAGGCTTAACCTAGTTCTAACCGAGGATAAATAGGATACATCTAAGTTTAACCGCATGTGGCCGGCTGTACCTAGTTGTACCCGGCTAAAACTAGGTGTAGCCGCACTTCGGCTATTAGCGGTAACATATATATGTTGTGCATTTAAAAAAGCAAGTTGCAAGTCTATAGCCATTATGTTCATTGTAAACATTTGTTGCACAACAGTTGCTCAACACAAATAAATTCTCAACATAACAGTTTCTGGCAACAACGTTTAGGTACAGCCATACTTCCCGTCCACACGCCAGTTTGCGCCAAAATGTTGCCCGAGGAAGTAGTGCTGTTGTGTTCTGCGTATTTAAAATTGTATCTTTCTAAAAATAATCTTCATCATCATAATTATCATTGCTCCACACTACTTGCCGAGCGGCAACTCTTCAACATGGCGCATCAACTCCGCAACACAAATGTTGACTGCAACATGTTGACAGCAACTCAGCAACATGTTTATGCAAGCATGTTTATAAACATGTAAATGTTTACAATGAATACGGGGCTTTAGAGCTACCTAGCCAGACCAACCAACTTAGGTTGACTTCACAAAGAAAATCACAGGATAAGAATCAAAATTATTTGATCTTCAAAACATAGGTTAGAGATGGTTGGTATTGAAGAAAGGTGGTTTGAGTATGAGATTAAAAAATAGCCTACAACCTTAGCACAGACGACCGAAAAACGGTCTGACAAAACCGACGACACGTTTGGCGCAGTGACTGAGCGATTCGCGTCTGCCCTACGGGTCGCGGTTTCGATTCTTTCACAGAACAAATACACTCACCGGCATAATTAGCGGAACATTTTCATTTTTTACATTTTTTTATTATATGGTACTGCTATTGCTATGACGATTTTTTTATTCAAAAGAACCTTCAATTAGGACTTGCACGTTGAAGAAAAAATTTGTTTTCCTAAGCGATTAGAGGTAAATTAGGCCCAGTTTTGATTTTACAGAGATTTTGCCCTTTTGTGTTTTTGATCGGAACTTTGTTTTATTTAAGTACTGGTGGTTTGGCGTTAGTGTATTCATTGCATTTGGAAAATAAACATTGCGTAGAGGCTGAAATAAGTAATTTACCTGTGACAAAAGTTACGAGGGATGTTACAGTGATCGATGAAAGTCAAACCTATCGTGCAGTAAGTTAAGCACTGGATGTATCGAAATTAGTAATGACTAATTTCGATACATCCAGTGCTTACAGTTACAGTACATTGCGAGGAATGCCTCACAATGTCCATCGGTATGAGCAGACAGGATGTTTCGTTAGAAAATGAGAATAATGCAGAAATCAAGGAAAAAGCGCTTCTGATGATTGATTTATGACAGTTCAAACCGGTTAAGTCTCTGAAAAATTGGCGCAATGCTGCTATTCGGACCTGTAGCATCCTGAAGGTGGTCCGTATTTTGCTTGTGAGTATGCGGAAAGAAAGACGACGCCTCAATGAAGGTAATCTGATGTCTAACGCGTCTGCTTAATGTCCAGAACGTGCTGTAGGTCATCGCGTAGTGAAATTAAGTTTTGCTCAATAACACCGAGATCAGACTAAGGAGTTAGAAAGAGATTTTTTTCTCAGAGGCAAGCTGTTTTTTTATATACATTTTTTGGATGGGAGGCATAGAATATGGATACGTCAAGAGAATCGCTTTGAACAGTCAAATTTTACAGGAATATGCCTTATACTGGAATTCTCCAGTACTGGTTTGGGATGTCATTTGTTTTGAATCGCACACGGAGTTAGGCATTTTTGAAGGAGGCTTACTGGCTGCTTATTTTTACAGGATAGACATCCCAGAATATCATACAATGCCACTTGACGACTTATCAGACAAGAAAAAAAAATATGCACGATTATGTGTGGCCGCCTGTGTATTCGTGGTCCGCAATTTCATATAAGATGTTGTAATAACCAACCAGGGTGAGTCAATGTGGACCCCGGACATGAGTCCAATAGAACATGACTTGGCCTTGACGGCAAATAGGGTTAGAGAAAAAAAACCAGCCACCCAGAAACATTAGAGGATTAAAAAGTGTTTCATGGGAGTTTGGGGACAATTTGCCTTAAGAAAAGATTATGGATTAAAAAATTGAATGGAAAAACATGTCATAATACTGATAAGGACCCCAGTAGTATGGAAACGGTGATAAAACAAACAAAAAAGTAAAATAAATAGCAAATTCATTATTCCAAAAAATATGCGCCGAAAATTACAAAATGGATATTTTAACAAATTAAAGATTTAAGTTGCCAAATTCAGTTAAATGATTATTGTTTATTTGTCCTTTTAATGCATTTAACCCTAATTATAAAATATTTAAACAAAAACATTAATGTACAGTACAAAATTATGGAAAAACACGGTTTTTAGTTGCGTTCCGCTAATTATGCCGGTGAGTGTATTTTGTACGGCCTACAGATAGTTGTTTCAGGTATAGGTGTTTGTGCAAGTGAAGACTTGTTTTTGTAAACGTACCCACGCACGATACAAGAGAAATCCAAGAATGAAGCAACGTTTTAATATAAAAAAGGATCAAAAGTACTATAATAAGGAGGTACTTCACCTATCTATCATTAACTGTTTATTAAGCTTATTCGACCCCTAAACTCTTCAATAACATTTGCATTCAATTCACACATCAATCAATAGTGATACTGATAAGATTATTGGACACATCATTTTCATATTTGTAGGTCACATTTAACTTATCTGGTCTATAGTTACGGAGTTACATTATTGAATCTTGTATCTCTATTCACGGCTCATCTTCCGTGCGGAAGATGTCCGGTCTTTTGGAAGGTATACACGGGGACACAGGTCCAACGCGCAGAGGCCCCTTTGAGAACTTTAGTCTTATTGATATTATTATGTTGGTGAAATATCGCCTAAGGGCCGATTTTTCAATCATCAGATAAATTTTATCCAAGGAATAAATATGACGGTTTGACATATTTTCTATGCAAAAGCTGTCAAAACGTCAAACTTATTCCCCAGATAAAAGTTATCTGACGATTAAAAAATTGGCCCTAAATCTAACAAAAAAATCGGAAGCGCAAGCGTTGTTATCCTTTTACCTATTTTAAAACAACGCCATCTATGGTCACTGGCAGGAACTAAAGAAAGTTTCAGTACAACAAAAGATACATCTATAGGATTCAAAATGAAGTTTCCTTTATGACTTTAAGCTGGAATTATTTTAGGTATCAACATTATTTTAAGTTTGTTTAATATTATGATGATTTTCTGCAAATAATATAGGTCTACTTGGACGTTTGGAACGTGATTGCAACTTAGTATCAATCATGGAGATTTAACATAACATCACGCCTATTCCCCGAAGGGTTGGGCAGAGGTGTATAATACACCCACATTTCGCCGTTATGTTAAAAGAGCGGTTACGCACTGCATCCGAATCGAAACCGTGAAAATACGTACGTTCCGAAGCAGTCGAACTATTTGTATGGTAGACTCACGGATGACGGAGAGAAATCGGATGATGGAAGTTGGATCTAGTGCGTGAACTACCATACAAATAGTTCTATGACTACGTCGGAACGTATTTTCACGGATTCGTATCGGATGCAGTGCGTAAGTGCTTTTACCGCTCTTAGGATTCATGCTGTATTTATTTTATCCCTTAGTCTCCTTCTGCGACACCCAGCGGAAGATTGAAGGTGGCCTATTCTTGTACTGGAACCACAACACCAATAAACCAATATGATATAACTATCAATCAATATAACAAACCCACATACGTCACTAAACTGCTAAATCGAATCATGCTATCAGTAAATTATTTCGATCGATTGATTTCAATGAAACTAACATAAATAAGAAGTAATTTACAATGCCGTGTATGACTATCAAATAGATTTATTGTCCATTATTTTTTAGATCAACGACAATACGAAACAAATAGTACAACTGATGATGCACGATAATTTGGAAATATACGGGAAACAATTGTGTACCGACTCGACATAAATAGTTGGCCATGATAAGCTCTTAACTGCTACGGCAATCCCAGAAGGCATATTTTTCTATTTGTTACTCTTATCTGAGTTTATTTGTTACGTTAACCTGCATTATTCTCATTCTATGTCGCACACTACTGTAATGGAATTGTCATGAATAGTCATGATCTACTATTTTAAAAAGAGTATTCATGGAGTTTCTTGCCGGCTCTTCTCCATAGAACCTACCTTTTGGAACCGTGCACCTAGTTTTGACGTTTTAAAAGTGCCTGTAATCTGGTCTATTTGAAATAAAAAACTTTGACTTTGAAAGATAGGTATCATCATTCAGCCGAAAGATAAAGATAAAGAATCATTTATTTGGACACAGCACAAAGAGACACAACATGTGAAAAATGTGATATAAATAAAATAAAAAAAGTCTTGGGTATGTGTCTCATGGCTGAACCACAAAGGTGTCCAGATCAGGTTAATGTCAAGCACTTTATGTACTTGACGCTGATTTTCGTCTGGAACCTTTGTGCTCCACGGATGTCAGTCAGCGGTCATGCCTGTTCACTCAAACCAACATGTGTGTGTATACAGGGTTATTGGTAATTCGACGTATTCCTTGCACCACGTTACAGGGGGGCTAATATGCAACAAATTTAACCCCACATATGTTCTACGAAAGTCAATGGATTTCGAGATATTGCAATTTTCATATTATTTTGAATCATAAACAGAATTCCTGCTTAAACACTATTTATCTCGAAAATATCAAATTGATCGGCTTTGATTATGATATTAGCTTGTAGCTGATACTTTTACTAAGCTTTTTGCGTATTTAACTGTTCTTGATGACCATCCAATTGAAAGTAATCATTAAAAGTTAAATAAGTGTATTAGAAAATCATCGAGGTACACGATAAAGAATGATGTATATCTCAAAAATTTACTATGACACTAAGTGTACAAAATGCAAGACAAACATCCTTATTTAATCAGCTATCCAACGAGGTATAGACGTTCAGAAAATATTTAGAAACTAATGTAAAAATGTCTTATAATATTGACAAAGGCGATTTTTGAAAAATCTCTATAAGCACGCAGGTGGCCCGTTAAGTGCAATTTATTGAATAATCCTCGCGTAGAGATTAAACACAAGTCTATCGGGCACCAACTGTCCTCTAAATGTCAGGATTAGATTAGGTCAGGTCGTTAGGTTATGTTTGGTCAGGGTTGGGTAGGTTAGGTTAGGACCTAAGTGTGCGAGGGAACACCGGGGTGGTTTTAGTCAGTAAAAGTCTGACAGACTCCTCTGCCCACCCCCAGGACGGAGGACGTCCATGAGGATTTCCAGTAGGCAAAAAAAAATGGTCATGTTAGGTCACACTTAGGTTTAGGTTAGGTCACAACTTCGATGCCCTGGGATCTGGAGGCGAGGGCCGACGTTGTCAGAAAGCCGCAAGCTTAAAATTAAACTAGGCTGCTCACGTCTGCAGCATATTGGATGAGCTGTGGGCGAAACTCACCACTGAGTGGAACCCACACAATGTTAGATGATGTCGCGGCAGGCCCAGAAAGAGCTCTATCTCTTCGACGAGACATTTATTAGAAGGATTGGCTGCAGAAAGGAGAGGAGTGGAAGAAAGGTAGTCCCGGCTTTTTCCCGGCTTAGAAATAATTAACAAACATTGGCTATGGGCTCTAGATATGCAGATTCAGCATTTTCTAGACAAACTCTGCAAACTCGACATTCCCAAGGGAGCAGTTAATACACACGAAATGCAACATTTCGTGATATTAGCGAGCTAATCAAAATAATTGAATTTTAAATGACTCGTATATATGAAAGAATATTAGAATAAATACGAATTAAAGATGTTGTAGAAACATACGGAAGATTAATGTGTATCTAATATAACATTGGGTGTTCTAAATATTTAAAAATCTCACACAATACACGTAGCAGTAAAATGCTATCAGTACATATAAGTACATAACGAATGGATGGATTCTCAAAGAAATTAAGTTCCTAATTTCTGAGCGTGTACGTCGTTCGGTATTTCATACAAATTTTCAAGTCCTTATTTTTCGATATGAGTGAACCAATTTTAATGAAACTTTATACCCACCAGCAGGATACATAGGACTAAAAAGTTAGTAGGAAACATTTTCGAAAAATAGTGTTACAGTTAAATTAGACCGATTTTAAATTTTCGATACAAACAGAAATTTTCAATTATCTTTTTTTAAGTAAGACATTTCGAAAATGTTTTATCTTAACTTTTTAGACCTAAGTATCCTGCTTATGTGTGTGAAGTTTCATCAATTTCGGTTCAGTCATTACGAAAAACAAAGACTTGAAAATTTGTATGAAATGCCGTACGGCGTACACGCTCTTAACATAATATCACGACAATTAAAGAATATGTAAGACTGAAAACCCACACCAAATATAAAAACCGGTCAAGTGCGAGTCGGACTCGCGCTCTGAGAGTTTCAAACCACCACGCACCACACCACACACTCCTCGACCGCTAGGACGCAAATAGCGGTCGAGGAGTCAACATATCCTGAGGATGCCCCGTGCAGGGGCGAAACACGTGTCGTGTATTAGTTTGGTTGCATGTTGCATTATTTTTTCACTCTTTCTGCATGTGCATATATTTGTGGGCGGGAGGGTGGTGCTGCAGGGTTCCCTACGTGACATCGAAACTCAATACATCGAATGTCGCAACATCGAAAACGGTACATCGAAGGGTCATATAATCGATGGTACGCTACATCGAATGTCTTGAAATCGAATTTTTACAGTATTGAATGGTTACAACATGGACTGGTTGCAAAATCGATGGGTTATTGCATCTTAAGATTGTTGAATCCATTAGTTACTGCACCGAATAAAAATAAATTAAACACACAAGAAAACAATATTAATAAAAAAAACATAAAAGCATAACCTAGATTAAACATAAATGCAATTCGCTGTGATGAGAAATCGATACTGTAACCATTCGATTTAACGACATTCGATGTAGCGTACCATCGATATCCTAAACTTTCGATGTCCAGACTTTCGATGTGGCGTACCATCGATGTAGAGTACCATCGATTATATGACCCTTCGATGTACCGTTTTCGATGTTGCGACATTCGATGTATTGAGTTTCGATGTCACGTAGGGAACCCGGTGCTGCATACTGAATCCAAATTAGCGATCTTGTTCAGCGGAATTAAAGCTAGATAATCTATTTGCATTTTTGTATGTCATGGATTTCCGCAAAGTAACGCCTGATTCCATCATTTATGATATGGGTACCTAATACATATTTTGTGAAATTTTCAAATGACTGCAATTTATGGTTAAAAAGATACAACCCCGTGACAAACAGTGCAAACAGCGTATGCCAAGTAATAGGAATCCTAAAAAACATACTAGGACAAAACCCACGCGCCCGCAACAACTTTACTCCCGTATAATCCCCAACCCAAAAACACATTCACTTTCCTAAATCAATACCAACACGGCAAGTAATAGGCAATTAGCAAATAACTATGGAAGTATAACGTTCTTCCGTCTCCGATGTGCGTTTTGCACGAATAAATATGTTCAACGCACGATCGTTCGGCAACGCTAACATAGTTTCATACTTGCGTTGAAAAACGCCGGAGGAATGGGTAATGTTTCCGTGTTTGAATATGCATTGATTGTGGTGAGGTTAACAGAGCTTGTGTTTTTGGTCCGATGCTTTTTTCTGCATCCGAATTACGTATCTCATTCGTAATTTTAATAGCTTTCATTTTAACAATACAACAATATTCATTGCGTATTACATAAACTTCAAATTTCAAAGCTCATTTATTCAAAATAGACTTGAATAACTTAGTTCTTTCAATTTTACACAAGACAGAATCCAAAAGCGGCCGCCCTTCACCGATTCCTAGCGTTTTTGCTATGAAGGCGCAACAAACTCCCTAGCTGAGTACTTTAACAACCATACTTCGATCGCTAACCCGCCTTCCAAGCGTGGCGATTATGGCAACCCCCCCCCCTCCCAACATGGCTTGGAGGAGCCCTATATCCAGCAGTGGACGTCATTCGGCTGAATGATGATGATGACTGCCATGAGATCTTAGCAACCCAGTTACTGGGCAATGCCAGTATCCGAGGATTAGAGTGGTTGTCACATTTCCGGGCTTCGGAATACTCATAACGACTATCTTGGGTATGATAAGACGAGGAGGGTTTAGGCCATGCACAGACTTATTAGGACTAGGGGCCACTCGGGTAGACTATGAGTTAAAAGCGGGCCACCACAATAATAAACAACCAAAAAGTTAAACTATAGTTTACTGAAAAAATAAAGCGTACATTAATTTTTAATTCAAATAAATACTTTAATTTGCTGGAAGGCCGCACGTATATTGACGGAGGGCCGCATGCAGCCCGCGGGCCATGCTCTGTGCATCCCTGGTTTAGGCCTCAGTTAGCTATGCTAGCCGCTGGTGCGACTTCACACCATCGAAAACTTTTCAGAGGCCACTCAAGTGTGCAGGTTTCTGCCGGGGTTGCGGTGCATGCAGCTGCGAATCCCGCGACCCCACCCAATGGTCAGGAGAAGGAACACCGTGGGTTTTTAGTCGGTAAGATTCCGGCATAACCCTTCGCCTTCCCCGGGCGAAGGGCATCCATGAGGATTTTCCACAATGATTTTCTTCACTGTTAACGCAAGTTATAATCAAATGCTGATCCGGACGAAGATGCGGGCTGGGGCACAACTCAAACCCAAGGAAGGAAGAAAGCTTGCAAGGAAGGTAAGCTTTCATCAGCTGGGCTATCACTGCATTTTAGCAGCATCTTATAATAAGTTAGCTATCAGCAATCAATTTTCCAACTGCGGTGATTATGATAATTTCTTTTTTGCTTTTGCTCAACAGTGGGACGATAAGGGCTGGATACAATGAAGATTATTTCTTCGCGACAGGTCACGAGTAAGCCCATGTTGAACAGTGGTCGATTACATCACAAATGTTACTTCTTCCCTCGTTTCAGCACAAGCTATACGAGAATATAGCTCATCATCATCATCATTTTGCCGAAAGACGTCCACTGCTGGACATAGGCCTCCCCCAAGCATCGACACATCGACCAGTCCTGTGCTTCTCGCACCTAGTGGATTCCCGCGACCTTCACCAGATCATCGGTCCACCTTGTGGGAGGCCTACTCACGCTGCGTCTTCCGGTACGCGGTCGCCACTCCAGAACCTTAGAATAGCCAATGCCGTAGTAAAAAGATTGCCCACTCAGCAAGGTTGGTAGCGGGGTTGATAGCCCAGAGTGCGCCGGACGTAATTAAGTATCGTCACTCGTGAAGGCACGAGTGACATTCGTGACTGTATTATTAATAATTATGATAATACAAAGTTTTGGCCCCCCGAGTTCGCATGTTTGTCACACACGAGAACTCGGAGGCCAAAAGTAATAAATATATACGTTTATTCTTAATTTCTGCACATTCCGTTGAAGTAAACACCGTGACGATATGCCATTATAAAGGCAATTATAAAGATTTATGAGTATGAGTGATCTTAACTCAAATATTACTATTTCTTCTGTTTATCTTTTATACACAGAACATGTCGGGCTCGCACTTTGGATTCCGTAGTTAGAATAAAAGGGTGTTGCAGCTTTAGGAAGTCTGAAAATGGCGCCGGTGACTGAGAAAATATATGGAAACCTGTTAGCATAGTATGGGCATGTGATGCGGAGGAATGAGGAACATGTCGTGAGGAAATTTTTGAGTGTGAATATGGATGGTTATAAGAGTAGAGGAAGACCAAAGAAACGATGGATGGGTTATGTTAAAGATGATAATAATATTGACTAGAAAGAGAGTGACTACTGAGATGACGGCTAATAGAGATGTATGGAAGAAAAATATTTGCTGTACTGACCACAAATAAGTCGGCATTAGGGCAGAAAGATGATGGTGAGGTTGCATCTTTAGTTTAAAAATACATGTAATATGTCATGTATTAGATAGATAGATGGAATATGCTTTATTGTGCACCATATCACTAGAAAAAAAAACAGAAACAATTTAAAGCAAGGGTACAATGGCGGTTTTGTCGCTAATACCGATATCTTCCAGACAACCTTTGGATGGATTAGGAAGACGCGAAAGATGGATCATGGGAACAGTCCGTGGTGTACTACTGCAGATTGGAATTGGATAGCTTATGTTCTTTTACTAAAACAATTTTAAATGTCACATACGAAATGCATAAATAAGCAGTGATAGCCTAGCGGTTGAACACTTGTCTTCTATACAGTAGGGTTCAAATTTGACCGGACCTCTGACTTTTCGGCTTCATATGCGGATCAGAATTTGATTATCACTTGCGTTGACGATGATGGAAAATATTGTGATGGAACCTGCGCACCTAAGAGGGGTCCCTAAAGTACTTGAAGGTATGTGTAATCCACCAATCCGTAGCAGACCAGCGTGGTGGACTAAGGCTTTAACCCTTCTCATGTCGAAAAGAGGCCTTTGCCCAGTAGTGAGACAGTAAAAAGTTGCTAAATACTTTAGTGACTGTGTAACGAGGTTACAATTTTGTTGAAAATCCTCACATGCTCGATTTTTTTCGTCAGATTTTTTTTAAATTCAGTGGTTATGTTAATTGATTAACTACCTATTATTACGTCATTTGATAAACAGATAGAAGAGGGATTTAATAAAAATATGGGAATCTTTTTTTGCAAATCATCTACGGAACTCTAAAGCAGATCGTTCACTCATGATAATTGTTTCTTTCATCGATTCACGAACGTATTAACGTCGTGCATTTTTTATAACTTGGTTATGCAGCTGGTATACGTATGATGTGATCTTGGTTTTACCAGAATGACCACCTCAATCCTGGATAAACCTAGGGGAAAACAGACTTTTCAGGATGATCTTATAGATTGATGCTTCAATCGGACCATTAATAGAGCATCCACGAGTGTCGATACTCAAGTACGTCTAGCGCGCCCTGGGCAGTCAGCCTCGCTACTAACCTTGCTGACTGGCTAATCTTTTCACCATGGATCGAGCTATTCTCGTATAGCTCGTGCCGACACAAGAGAAGAAGATGCTTCAATCATCAATGACCTCAGACTATCACAGTCAACTGCTGGAATAGACCTCTCCCAAGTTGTGCCACAACACTTAGTCTTTAGTCTTCTGCATCCACTCCAACCCAGCTACCTTCTTCAAGTTGTCGGTTAATTGTTGGACGTCTTGGCAAACTTAGTTTGCCGATTCGCGCTCTCCGTTATGGACTCGTTTACTCCAACTCCTGGAGGACTTTTGGCAGACATGGCAAACGAATTAATGTTTAAAGTTGATATGAACCTCAAGATGTCATGGCAATAGGCGGCTGTGAGGATACTTAAGTACGTCTGGCGCACCCTATGCAGTCAGTCCTGCTACCAACCTAGCTGACTGGCTAGGGGAGTGTGACAATACTTAAGGACGTCCGGCGCACCCTATGCAGTCAGCCTCGCTACCAGCCTTACTGACTGGCTTATCTTTTCACCACGGCATGAGCTATTCTCAAATAACTCGTGCCGACACAAGAGAAGTAGAAGAGGAAGTTTCATGCAAGGAAACGAATCTCTCGTCATTGTATCCTTTGGAACCAATAGCGTTGTGTAAGCGCAAGTGTAAAAGCCAACACTTATTAGTAACATTTCGTTTGTTGCTATTTGTCCAATTAAAGTGCAATCGAACATGCTTGCAGCAACGACAGCTATTCGAGACGTCACGGAAACGCATATATTCAAATACAGTGTAATACAGGGTGTAAACGAATTCGTGTAATTCCTTCAAACCTCGTGATCTACTGGTGACACTGATTGACCTAACATTAGTTTTTAACAGATTCAGCAAAAAAAAATTTTCAAGCTTTCTTTCTATTTTTCTTTTCCTGGGTCATTTTAGCACCCCAAGTTACCTTTTTTTTTATCGTGGGAAAATTCTCATGGATACCCTTCGCGTGGGGAAGACGAAGGGTTATGCCGGAATCTTACCGGCTAAAAACCCACGGTGTTCCTCCTCCTGACCCTTGATCGGGGTCGCGGGATTCGCAGCTGCATGCACCGCAACCTCGGCAGGCCTCGGTCCGCCAGCCCCTGGCGGACCTCTCCCTCTATAGGTCCCTGCCCCACGTCCTCCTGAGAGGCGCGCACGGAACATATGCGCGCCGCCTTCTCGGACCCCAAGTTACCTGACTGCACGGAACGATATCGCCCTAGTCATGCCCGCCAGCTATGTCGCCATGCTTTCATTTATTTATGCATGGCATAGAAATGTAATATTTAAAAAAAAAGTTTTTTTATTTCAAAAAATATTTTTTACTCATTTTTTTAAACCTGGTTACGTAGTTAAGATATGATCACTTAACCAAACCGCAAGAAAAAAATGTTAATGTTTTTTTTATTTAATCAATGTAAATCCCGCGCGGGGTTAATCTATACCAGTAATAGATCATGTGGTTTTAAGGAATTACACGTGACATTCGTTTACACCCTGTATAAGCAGTTATGGCCCAGCGTTTAAACGCTTGCCTTCCATGCGAATCCAGTAGAAAGAATTCCAGGAGAATGAGTTCGAATGCGGCCCTCACCTCTGAATTTTTATGGGTATAATGTCAGGTGGCAGAAGGAGCGGTTACGCACTGCATCCGATCCGAATCCGAGAAAATACATTCTGAAGTAGTCATAGAACTATTTGTACGGTAGTTTACGCACTAGGTCCGAGTTCCAACATCCGATTTCTCTCCGTCATCCGTAAGTTTCCAATTCGGAAGAAAAATTGACGGATCGAAGTAGCCGTAGTACTGTTTGTATGAACGCTTTCGCATTACCTCGGATTCAAATTGGACGCCAAATAGATATGCCAAAGATGGCCCCTGAATTGTTTGAATTTGGAGATCGGATAAGTGCGTAAGCGATATCCGAATTCGATCCGAGTTTTTTGGACTCTAGATTCGTATTTTCACGTATTCGGATTGGATGCAGTGCGCAAAGCAATATCCGAATTCGGATCGAGTTTTTTACATTCTTATTTTCACGGATCCGGATCGGTGCATAATCGCTGTAAGAGATCGTGGCTAATTAACAACCACACAAGGTTAAGCTGCGCTTGCCACAGTCAGTCTGTGGATGGGTGACCATTCGTTATGGCATGTCTACACCAATGCGCTTTCTTGTTCATCTTGTGCTTTCAACTTTGAATTCCTCTTGCGTCAAGCGCAAGCAATATTGATTGCCATAAGACGCATGCAGCTTATCGTCTACACCAGTGCGCTTCGGTCAGTCGTCAGTCGATATACAAGGTGTCTCAAAAGAAAGTTTATATTTAGTGGATCGATTAAAAAAAAAGTAAGCCGTGTAACGAAAAAATGTTTATTAATTATTAAAGTACACATTTTGGGAATTTATTTAATAAAAATAATATCGTCCAAATGTAGACCCTAGCGTTCGCGGCACTCATTTAATCGAACAGTAAAATTATTTATGACGGCTCGGCAGGTTTTAATTCTTGCACCAATTGAATTTTGTAGGGGTGCAGCTTTAGGTCTTTTTGCAAAATACCGTTTAGTGATGATCTATGCACATTTAAAGCACTTGCGCGCTTCCGAATTGAAAGGTTCGGGTCATCAGGAACAGACTGATTAACACTCTCCACGTTTTCTACCGTTCTTGATGACCTTGGTCGCACGGATTTTGGTTTTTCCAGCGTTGTACCGGTCTCTTCAAACTTTTTGATAAATTTTCGAATAAGAGGAATGTTTGGCGCATCATTTAAGTGGCGAAAACCTCGAATACTGCAGAATCTTCTACGAGCTACTGTCGCCGAATCACCGTTTTTGTAAAACTCTCGCACGCACAACGCGCGGTCTATTCCCGAAAAACGCTCCATAGTGACTGAATTCCCAAGAGCCAGGCTACCGATTGACATAACCACCGCGCCCTTCGGATTCGTTGCGTTCACGCAGTAAGCTAAATAAATATAAACTTTCTTTTGAGACACCTTGTACAATATACGGATTAGCGTGCGCCAGGGGCATGCACTTTTGTCGAACTAGTATTAAGGCATGCGCTATGGCGCTTCATGCATGCTTCAGACGAAGACGCAAGATGAATATGAAAGCGCACTGGTGTAGACATAGCTTTACACATCGAGACCCTACCGTGCCTTCCGAGCACGTTAACCCGTCCGTCCCGTTGTCATTCGATTATCTATGATAGTCGTTACGGGTAGTTAGAAGCTCGAAAGTCTGACAACCGGTCTAATCTTAGGATATCGACATTGCCCAGTAACTGGATTGCGGAGGTCTGATGACTGTCGCTCCGGGTAAAATTCTGGTATTCAACCGTATCTGGTTAGACTGGAAGCTGACCCCAACATAGTTGGGAGAAGGCAAGGCAGACGATGTCAGATGGCAGTACCAGGTACAGACGCCCGCACATAAACCTACTACAATCTGTAAAATTTCTTTAATAGATTTTCATCTTTATCACAATAGCATTAGGTTCAAGGTTGATTGGGATTTGACAGATTCGGGTAGCTTGATATGCTGGCGTCTGTACCTACCACTAGCTAATGCTGATGTTCAGCTGCAATCTACAAGTGCCATACGCTTGTAATTAGTTACGAATGACTATGAGTGACTGGGAAAACGGTTACCCATCTAAGATATCGACGGCAGCAAAGAACAAAAAGACAACTGCATTTTTGCGAAATTCACTTTTTTACATGATTGAATTCAGAATTCTGTATTTTATCTAGTGATATTTTTTTTTCGTACAAAATCTCATTTTTTCTTCGTGTTTTGTCGCGTATTTAAAGACAACTACACCTTTTTTTACAAAGTAACGAAGTACACACGGACATCTACAATTGTCCGTGTGTACGTCGTGCAATTCGGCGCGTCACAAGCCATAAACAAAGACATCAGTTACATGACCGTTTTGTCATGGGCGGCGGGGCAGTTGACTTTTTTAAACTTGCATACTTAATTATTTCTACAACCTCAATTTTGTTAATTTACATTTCATAATACATACATCAAAAGTGTCTATGAATAAAGCACATTTTAGCGAATTACTGCAAGTTCTTAAATTGATTTTTTTGGACTCCTCATCGTTTCTTAGCTACCTCTTCATAATATAAAAAAATAAAAAGTTTTTGAATTTCGATTAAAACTTGAAGATCTTCTTTCAAGTCGTTTTCCTATAAAATCCTGCAACGGTTTTGAGACAAAATCAGTACCATTTCTACCACACTTCTGAGTCAGATCAATATACATGAATGCTTATATGGATAGAAGACGTCACTTGAGTTGAGAAAAAACGATCAGAGCCGTAGGAATATTGGAAGCTGGCTCTCGGCAACGTACTGTGGCCATCGCTCTGGGCACTACGCAGAGTATAATAAGTCACTTCTGGACACACTACCGTATCACTGGCAGCGTAGCTGAGCGCCATGGAGGACGAACTCGCATTACCACAGGTAGACAAGATCTTTACATACAAATCACTGCTCGATAGAATCCTAAAATTAGTGCGATGATGTTAATTACGAGGGTTTATCGCTCTTCGTTCCACCTAGCCTTTTCGCAACTATGTTAGGCTCAGCTTTTAGTCTAACCAGTGTGGCTGAATACCAGTATTTTACACGGAGCGACTGTCATCAGACCTCAGAAACCCAGTTGCTGGGCAATGCTGATATCCTAAGGTTAGACCGGTTGTCAGATTTTCGGACTTCTGACTACCCGTAATGACTATCACAAGTATTTGTATACAGCCGGGACCGACGGCTTGACGTGCTCTCCGGGGCACGGAAACTAAAATAATATAATAATAAGAAATGTATGCTTAAGCACCACGTGGCTACCGACAACAAAAAGGAGTGGGGCGCGTCTTCGTGGACTACTGAACGCACAGTACAATAAAAATAAAGACATGTAAATACATTATTCAATGAAATATAATTTTATTTTTCTCATGCTGTGCAAGATGAGTATTCAAAGGCTTCATCGCTCTTCAGGGTTGTTAATAAGTGATCAAACTATTAGAAATCGTTTGCACGAAGTTAATATCCGTTTCCGAAGGCCGCTACGAGTGCCACCAATTGAGCCCTGCAATCGTAGGGCCCATTCACAATGAGCTCGTGAACACAGAAATTGGGCAGAAGAAAAGTGGCGTTATGAGTATTTTTCTGATGAATTTCGCTTTGACATGAGACCAGATACTAGATGTATACGGTATACGGTATATTGGTGGACCTCAAGATGCTAAAAACGTGGAACAATAATGATATGGCCGAGTATTTGAATCGGTGGAAGAACCGAACTGATTTAAATCAGAGGCAATCTCAATGCACAGATTTATGCTGAAATAATTGTTTCGGATATTGTCATTTCTTTGCGGACCCAGTTGGGTGCTTTATTTCAACTTATGCGTGATAAAGCACATCCAAATACTGCCAAAATCATTAAATAACGCTTGCCGAAGCTATCATCAACGTCATACGGTAGAAAAACATACTGCCGATTGTTCATTTTATACAACAAAAACCTTCAATAACGTAGTTTGAAATTTGATTATTTCTTGAAGAAAATATTACGAAGAAATTATTTTTTGTTTAGTAAGTTTGATTATTGTGATAAAATAACCTTTACTTACGGGTATTAACACGGGTTCAATTCCTTTGATCCTTTGCTTTGCTTTTGTGTGATTATAACTGGTATAAGATTTGATTATTTAATGGTTTTTGAAGATAGTAACTCCTTAGAAATGTTATTTTCTCTGCAAATATTGCATTTTTGTTACTTTGTAATATGATTACGATGATTAAAAAAGAATCACTTACTAAGAATAACTTAATTCCTTTCTTGAACTCCAAAAGCTCATCATATTAATAGTAAATTATCTGCAATATCAATATCTGAACCTTTAGAATTACGAAGTAATTTGAGACAACTACAATATTTTGGTGTCAATCATAGTTACCCTTTACTTATTGTCGTAGTTAGATAAATATTATAAAATAGAATAGCAATATCTCCTCATATATGTAAAATTATTTGAGAATCAGGAATTACAAAGTCCTACGTAGAAGCGAACATATGGCAGTTGACTCAGTTAGTTATTTATTTTGTGCGAAGTAGAAAAAGACATATGCCGTATTTCGAAAAAGAAAAAAAAAACAGTTAATTGACCTTCATTATTTTGTTCGAAATGCCGAATTAATTAATTATTTCAAATTTGAAGAAGCTAGCTTTGTTCTTGTAGAAGTTATCACATTTTCGCGTTAAAAACGCTCTCCTGAAAACTAGTGATTTTGTAGATAACCGTTTGTTCTTTGCTGCCGTCGATATGGCCGTGGCAACGTTGAATCGAAGTAGGCATTTTGACTGAAGCCCCACGTGGGTGCCATTATTACTCTTCAAAATTAATTACTGTGTATGACTTGAGAATTGAATCAAATCTAATCAAGATGACAATCTAAAATCGCTAGAGAATTTAAACGCTACTAAAATAAACATAAATGTATGATTATAATAATTTTAAAAACATTGCCCCTCATTTGTAACACTCCTGTATCGTGGGTCCGTCAGCAAAATCATTATATATAAAAACATAATCATAAAAAAACAAATACAAACCTTCACATGCACAAACACCCAGACTCGGAACAAATAATATGTGTAATCCATACCTACCAATGTGTTGTCGATCGATAGTCAAATCTCGATAGCGGTACGATAGTCTATCGACAGTTTAACGGTAGTATGACTATCGAAAATAGTATCGATAGCGCGGCAGTCGACAATAGTATTGTCAGAGTGCAATACTATCGATAGTATCGAAATTCAGAAAAGCAATACTATCCATAGTATCAATACTATTGGTAGTATGGATTCTGTCGATAGTATTGATGTATGTCAATAGTATTGACGTGAACCAAGCTATCGACAGCCCTATTGATGGAGTAGCTGGTTTTCGATTTAAACTATCGATAGTCAAACTATCGATTGATCGGCAGCACTAACCAATATTAAAATTTGTCCAGTGCGGGAATCGAACACCGCCACACGTTGCGCAGCAGCCAACCGCTCAGCCACTGCGCCAATCGTGTCGTCAAAAATGAAAATAGAAATATGGAATCGAATGGAATGTATGCAAATTACATCAGCATTACATGTCGCGTGTCCGGTCGACAGCTGCTTAAATTAATTCAGTACATTCCATGGAAAGATTAATATCTTGTCTAGACCCACCTAACATCACTTAAAACCCCATTTAAGCCAAGTCTGTGGGGAGACGGCTTAGAAATAATTCTCCTCCGTCAGCAAGCGAGTAGTAAGAAGCTACGAACCTGGCGCAATTGTGCCCGGGAAGTAGCAATACGCTCGCCCTCACATGGGACTTAATACCAGAGACGAAACGTAGGTGTACCGACTCCTATAATAGAAGAATATCTCTGCTTACCTCTTTAGGGATTACAGGTGTGCCGTCAGTTGGGACAGGTCAACTCAAACCTGCCATGGCTCTTTCCTCATAAGGCCATTCCAGACGTAGCCCTACATTGTTACACTTGCATAGTTTTATACTACAATGTCTGGACTTTAAAAGAGACCTCGACTTCTGAGTTTGTTTCGGCGTTTCTCCTCAGAGCTTGTCAGATAGGAAATGCCAATCATCATCTACTCTTAAAAAAACATTTCATTGACTTTTAAAAGTGTATGTATCAGATTTATTTACAGAACTATATAAAATTTATCATTTATATGTTTGTAGGTATGTTTGTTTGTAGCACAGCGCAGACGAGGCACAGTCCTCGGCGTATTATTTTGCGCAGCAGGCGACAGAGATATCGCGGTGGACTGTTTTGTGCGCGAAAGTAAACAGTGTGGTATCCTATGCATAAAGTCTGCTTTATACGATGGCAGTAACTGGACCTAGACACTCAGAATTTCGGACCTAGTCACTGGGTTCATGTAGACGCACAGGGCTGACTTGAGTCGCGTGGCGGGGGAAGCTACTGGGCCAGAAAATAGATGGGTAGGTTGGTCAACTGGCATAACTTGAGGGCGCGGAGTCAGCACTGGACTAGGTCGAAACTAGTGTCTACACGAGTCCAGTTGCAAGTCAGAGCTGGATTGACTTGCTGTACTATCACATTACTGGGCTTGTTTGCGTTATACTTGCCTTTAACGCATTCGTACGCCTAAAATTCCGCCGAAAATTCTAAATATTTTTATATTTTTAATTTTCGCGGACTAGTTAGTATGGTATACTGTCTGCCGTCTGTGCTGACCCTTATTTTCTTTTAGTTTTTGTCTAAAACCACTAAAATTTTCGATGTCTACCTCATTTGTATTTGACCTTATGGAAGTATTTTGATCTGATTTTCCTTCCCGTAATTTATTTTTCAATTTGTCAATGCAGTTAACCGTTGATGGACTTTGCTGGTTGATTGAACACCGTCTAGTGGCAGATGGCTTCAGCATTGACCCAGGAAATTCCTGCCATTGACCCAGTTCGTTCCTAAGGCCTGAATTCACTCATAATTAGGACTTTCGTAAAATTGAGAATTATAGTCGTCTTTTGTTTCATATTCGTCATCATAAAGATAAGCCAGTCAGTGGGGTTGGTAGCGAGGCTGACCGCTCCGAGTGCACACTCACTCACATACACACGCACACACACCCCAACAAACACCCTCAAAGTCACACACACACTCATGTACTCATAAAAATACACGTGTTTTTATACTCATTTTTGTACCTGACACACACCCCTCGTACACACACACGCCCCCATACACACAAACACCCCCATCACCCCCCCCCCACACCACACACACACGCAACATTTGTACTCGACAAAGAGATTGAACCTTAGAATATTTTCCATGCAACTATACTTGCTACATCTTTGCCAGTGATCCAATAACTTTTACATGAATTATGTAAAGCGCTAATGCCCCATAATGATCAAAGAAGACAGCCATCAATCATATTTAGAAAATCACATCAAAATCGATTCAGCAGTTTTCGATATTACCCCATCACTTTCATTGCTTGCACGATGGCGTCACAAGAAATGATAATTAGGTAATAGTTTTTGACGATATGATTGACGCAATGGTTACGCGATTAGCTTTCTGCGCTACGGAATGCGGGTTCGATTCTCGTACGGGTCAAATATTTGTTTGGCCTACAGATACCTAGGTTGACTGGCTCGTTGGTGTAGCGGTTGCAAGCGCGGCTACTGAAAGTCCCGAGTTCGATCCCCAGGTCAAGAAAAATGTTATTGGGGTTTTCCGTGTGGAATTTCTCAGAAGCAATACTTTAACTTTTTTTGGACAACACGTTTGGTGCAGTGGCTAAGCGATTGGCTTCTGCGCTACGGGTCGTGGGTTCGATTCCCACACGGAACAAAAATTTGTATGGCCTGCAGATGGTTGTTTCGGGTCTGGGCGTTTGTGTATGTGAGATTTGTGTCTGTAAACGCACCCACGATACAAGAGAAATCTTAGTGTGGGAGAACGTTTTTTTTTAAAAGCAGAAACAAAAAAAAATGCAGCACAGTGTCTGGATTTGTGCCTAATTGATGGCCGCCTGCAATTGCAACTAAAAGTACTTTTTATGTTTTAGTTTTCATTATATTTTTGTAGTTTATTTCATAAGTATTATTTAATGACACATTTAAAAAAGGAAACCACTTAAACAAATAAAAAACATATATTTAAAATTACCTCCGTCCCTACCGTAGAGACGTGTGTCTCTTCAAGGATACCAACTGAAAATCAGCGCTGGGTGTTTAAAGCTTAGTATTGTTGATGCTGTTATTGTGTCTTTCTACATACATACATACATAAACTCACGCCTTTTTCCCATGGGGGTAGGCAGAAACTGTAGAACGCCACATGCTACGATCCTTACATACTCCTTTCGTTTCGTCCACGGTCATACATCTTGTCATACACGCACGCCGGTTGAAAGTACTACGCACCTGTCCTTTTTGAAGAACATCACCAATAACATCAATGTATGTCCTTCTAGGGCGTCCTCTACTGGCGTTTCCACTGACATTCGCTTTATAAATTCCTTTTGTTAATCGCCGTTCACTCAATCTTTCAACATGCCCAAATCACCGAAGCATACCCCTTTCAATTTTTGTCACTACATCATCTTTTAAACCGCATCTTTGTCTTATCACATCATTCCTCAATCTATCATTCAAAGTTACACCGCACATACTTCGCAAGGAACGCATTTCCACGGCATTTATTCTACTTTCATGACTCTTCTTCCAAGACCAACATTCACTTCCATACATAAGCGTTGGTACCAGTACACCATTATGGACAGCCAGCCGTGCCTTTTTGGACATCGACTGGTTAGCCACAACCGCATGCATAGCGCCATTCACTTTATTTCCCGCATTTGCTCTCCTTTCCACATCTTCATCAATCTTACCATCTCTTGTAAACATACTTCCCAAATAAACAAACTCATTCACCTGTTCAATACTTTCATCTCCAATCTTTACCTTACACCCAGATACATCTGCATCTCTTTCAAAAACCATTACTTTCGTCTTCCTTACATTAATTTTCATCCCTTTCCTCTTATATGCTTCGTTCATCACAGTTACCATGTCTTGCAACCCTTCCACTGATGATGCAAGCAGAACTTGATCATCTGCGTAGATAAGACATTTGACAGGCAACTCATTCATTTTCAATCCACAATCACTCTCTTTTAAATCTGTCAAACAACTAGCCATGTATAGGTTGAACAGCCATGGTGACGCTACACAACCCTGTCTAACACCCCTTGAGATGCCAAACCAGTCTGTGAACGCCCCATTTATCCTAATACAAGCACTGGAATCCCTGTACAGCGATTTCAGTGCCCGCACCAAGCGCCAGTCTACCCCATACGTAGATAGTGTTGACCACAATTCTTCCCTCCACACACTATCATAAGCCTTCTCCAAATCAACGAAAGCGCAAATTGTGTCTTTCTTTGTTTCCAATTGTTGTTTCAGTAGTTCCTAGTATCTTTAAACCCACCCACGATACAGTAGAAATCCAAGTGCAGGGCAAAATTATTACACAGAAAAAAAAGCGACTCAGACTCACACGCTCGCACACGCATGCGACCATTAGATCAATGACGCACTTTTTAATTACTATACTACTGCAAGTAACATAAGATAAGCAGAAACAATAGTAGTTCAAGTAATTATTGCCTGCACGCGTCATTATGTATGCGCTTTACATGATTGTAGGAAAAATGAGGGTAATGCTTTTCAAATACTTAGTAGTGGAGATTAAATGTGTGTGATTCGATGTGATTGTGTGGTGACTTCAGAGAAACGTTGAAAGTAAAAGAATACTTTTACTACACTATACGTATACAAGGGGCTCGTGGCTAAATAACTTAACCTACCTAAGCTTAACCTACGTATGCCGCGGTCAGTCTGTGGATGGGTGACCACCCGATATACATCGAGACCCCTCTGTGCCTCGGAGAACACGTTAAAACGTCAGGGGGTAGAACCACGTACTTCGTACTCAGGGAGTAGACTCCCTGAGTACGAAGTCCGTGGTTTCGGCCTTAGTTACGAGCATTTCCTACTCCCTATCACCTACGGACATAGGTACAATTATTTCGGGGCCCGAACTAAGAATGAATGACAACACGATTTGACAGTTATTATTTATTTATTTATTGTTCAATTACATAGATTACATACATTTGCCCCACAAAACCGTGTTATCGGTTTGACTGTGGGATCGAGTCTCCGTACATTAATCAAACTATAAAATAACTAACTCACAGCTAACAAATAGTTAGGTAATATTTTTTAAGCTTACGCTTAAAAATGCGTTTAATATCTTCGCGTCGAATATCCTCCGGCAGGCTATTTAACAGATATGGCAAACGTTTTTTTAATGTTCTATCACCAAAATAATTAAATACTCTAGGTACCACGTAGCTGCCGGTGGCCATCGAGCGGGTATTGTGCGTGTTAAAAACCAATGTTAGGTTATGCTTTTGATCGCCATGGTTATTTACCGCTAGCAAATACTTGTGTTTTAAACTGACACGTAAGATTTTACATATTTTGAATAATTTAGTATAATCGCTTTGACATTGCGCTTTAATTTTTTTACTAACCAGTAATTTTAAGAATCTAATTTGAATTGTTTCTAACTTATCTAGTTAGGATTTAAACGTAAGATCATAACAATCAAGAGCATAACCAAGTATAGGTTCTACTAGCGACAAGTATAAACATTTTAATGTACCAATAGTCGTCCCTACTACCGATGTGTTTTTGACTTGACACTTGTTTTGTTCCAGTCCCTGGTGTCATACGAAGGCCTATGACAGTCGTTACGAGTATTCAGAAACCCGAAAGTCTAACGATTGGTCTTACCTTAGGATATTGGCGTTGTCTAGTAATTTCGAGTTGCGGAAGTCTGATGGCAGTCGATCCGTACAAAATACGAGTATTCAGCCGCATCTGACATAGTTGGAAAATGCTAGGCAACAACAATTACACCATACGTATAACATCATTACCTACGAGTACATTACATCTTTACAGATATGTAGAATACCAACGGTTAGGATAAGAAGGAATAAAATACCATGTTTACAGGGGGAGAGCCTATATCCACCGCTAAATATTGCTCGCTTATACTCATAACATAACATAATCACTAGATTCTTTTAAAAAATTAGTCAAAGATCATTTCTACTCTCAACACATTTATATTTCTTCATGATATCAATACCTCATCATCAACCTACCTTGTTTTTTCCTATCGCTTAATTATTTAACATATGTATATAAACAATATATATAATGTATAGGTATATATAATTTTTATATGTAAGTATTATGTCTATGTATTGTGTGTAGTATATAGTATATATATATTTTCAAGCAGTACACCACGGACTATCCCCCCTATCTTATTCATTGTTTTCCTGTTCATCCAAAGGTTGTCTGGTAGATATCGCTATCAGCGATAAGACCGCCATTGTACCCTTCACTAAATGATATTGTATAAGAGCTATGTTACAATTATGGTGTACAATAAAGTATATTCTATTCTATTCTATTCTAATCAGCCCATTACTGTCCCACTGCTAAGGGTTTTTAGGCTTTGGTTTACCATGCTAGCCTGGTGCTTATACACACCATCGAGACTTTATAGAGTCCTCTCAGGTATGCAGGCTTGCTTGCTAATACTAACAAAACTCAAAAATCTCTTTACCCCACTTGGGAAGAATTGAGAATCAAACCCAGGATCTCCTGCTCGGATGCTGCGCGTGCGAAGATAAATAGTAAAATATTTTAGCAAAACGGTCACTGCGCTTTATCTTAACTTTACACGGTCTAGTAGTCTGGTAACCGCAGACCTATTTTTCTATCTATTTCGCTATCTGTCGATCATCTGAACTTTATTGGTCAGTGAAGATTGAGGGACAATACAAAGTGCTCTTCCATTATTAATCCACCATTGTCGAATTTTGTTTTGGAAAATAATGCGAATAGTAACAGTTTTGGGCACAATTTGAGTATAGTTTAAGAAGGTAGCTGGGGTGGACTGGATGTGGAAAATGGAGAGCCGATTATTGTAGCGAAGCCAGGAAGAGGTCTTTGTCCAGCAGTGAACGGCGATAAGCTGAGTTGATTGATTGATTAAGTAAGGTGTTTATAAATTATCAACTATAAAAATTATATAAGTTTTTAAACTGACATGGTCACTAACACTGTCATTAGAACTTAGAACGGGATATTTACCATGTTTATTATTTGTTTATCCGTGATCATGGCGCTTGTAACGGTGCCGAAATATCGGAAACTCAAAACAAATTATAAACATGGTAAATATCCCGTTCTAAGTTCTAATGATAGTATAAAAATTATGCACCAATAAACCTGAGCATATTCTTGCAACAGAAAAACAAGCATCCGTCGTTTTAAAATATTGTCGAGCTAAACATTCACTGAAAGAAAGAAAACTTTAACACAATGACAGCATAAACAATAAAAATAATTAAACATATACGTTTCATGCTGTCGATCATGTCCATGCCGAAAGGGCCACCTACTCAGCATATGCTAGGCCTCAAAAACCCAGAGCTGATTTTCATTTTTTTTGGTGTCTTTTGTAACATTCGCTAGAATGCTCATTACAAGTGAATGCTCAGGTTATGGTTTATCTACGCCTTAAAATTTTACAGTT
The DNA here is from genome assembly GCA_905220435.1 of Amphipyra tragopoginis. Classification (NCBI taxonomy): domain Eukaryota; kingdom Metazoa; phylum Arthropoda; class Insecta; order Lepidoptera; family Noctuidae; genus Amphipyra; species Amphipyra tragopoginis. The sequence goes on from HG992014.1 coordinate 21,816,758, forward strand.
ACAACTTTTCAAAACCCGAATGAGCACAAAACATGATTACTAATACAGATGTTCGCTCCACATCTCAATTTGAGACAAGATGACAGCTTTGCACCGTCTCAACATATGAAAACATCTCCTGCCATCAAATAACACGATAACAACTACAAATTACACCACAGTCAATTGGAGAAATTGTCGTCAACTATTAACGGAAGAAGCCACGCGAAAACGGACAAGTTTTTCATTTCGTACACATTTCGTTCATATCGGAATTGAAGACGAAGGAAGCCCGTAGGCCCGTCCGACCGTGAACTGACTGGAAAAACGCAACTTTATACCTACACATGTATAAATATACCGTCTTGCAGCAACAGTAATTCAGTTTTGCGCGACCGCTTGATGCAAAATGGTGGTACACAGGGTATCGGTCTAAGAAAAGTGAAGTGTTGTGTAACAGTGACAATAACTTACCATCAATATGTTCTACCAGACACTAGTGCTCTGTTGTGTGGTCTTAGCTTCGGCCAATGAATATCACGACGCGTTGAAGAAACTTTGGAGTAAAGACAGTGATTCGGTGATTGATGTCACCAGTGCTTCAATTGTTATCAAACCTTCGAGTTTTGAAACGAGGGAGTCCAGGCTCCCTTATACCTACAAGCGGTATGCTTTCAAACCTCGTGCTATACCTCTAAGACCGGAAGAACCCCAAGTTGAAAGGAATGTGTATTATGCTGACGTGAAGAATAATTCTAACATACTTTTCCCTGGTAATTATATCCCAATTGCCAAAGAGAAAAGGAATTTGACAGATGATGGCCAGTTCCAAGTTAGAGCAATACCCTTGATCAGGAGAGATGTGTATGAGAAAAGGTCTTTGGATGTTGAGGAACCTATAATTGAGAAACCTGAGGAATTCTCGGAGCCTACTGCTTTAAGGAGATCATTATCATGTAAGTATGATTTCGATTATTGAAATTTAACTATCGATTTAGATTTGATTCTGATTACACTTTATAAATCTTGTGAGTTAAGTGGAATATCAAGATTCAAGACTGACCTGGTAACATAAGTCAATTAGTAGTATATAGTATTAATAATCAATTAAAATAGATTATTTAACTAACAACGAAAACATAATTGTAGTAATTAATGGAACCTTGAAAACTTCGGAATTATACTGTCTCCCTAAACACCATGACATCATCAAGAATCATCATCACAAGCTTCACGCCTTCTTCTTTTTCCAAAACATTTATGTTGGGGTTGGTACCCAGTTTAACCAATGACCTTTCAACAGCTATCTGTAACATCATCAGATTGGTGTTACATTATGTTATGTATATAAACATGTTCATCGTCATCATCATCCTCAATCATCACGTGAACATCCCCTGCTAAACATGAACCTACTATAAGACGCATTTTAATAATATTTCTTCCTAAATTGAATCCATAAATTCTTACGATGCATCTTACGATAGTCACATTGTCAAATCGAAAGGCCCAGCTTTAAAAACAAAAATGATTAATGAACGAAACTATCGAATGTTATCGTGTACATTCAACTAATGTAATCACGCGATCCTTCATAAATAATAATTTAGAATCGTTGAACTCATGTTGCATGTTGACAAACAAATGGACGAAGCAATAATAGATGTTTCTGTAATGTTCTAGAAATTATTGAAATATGGACATTCATGTTAAATGAATGAAGTACGAACAGAAAGATAGATAGATTAAAGATATAGATAACATTTAAAATATATTGATGCAAAAAAGTTTAAATCTTTTTTGTCATCCAAAAATTCCCTAGCCAATATTTAATCAAATTCAAGGTACTAAGGAGCTTATTAGGAAGTGTATTATCAACTAGTTCCTACATCCACCAGGAAGTTTCTCACATAACACAAAGCGACCGAAGTCTGACTTTCGAAACCCTTAAAACTGAGAGTTTTTTCATATATTGAGGTAGATAGATATTGCTGCCCTTAAGTGGATGTAGTTTCCAGTTCATACAGCACTCATACATTTTTAATTATAACATCCTCATGCATATTCCTCTATGGCTATATACAGGCTTAACTAATAATGATTTCTTTGTTTTTGGAACATAAACATCTTCTCATCATCCTACAGCCCTGTCCATCATCATAGGTCCTTACTGAGACTGTTATCTGCTAGGTAAAAGCCCTTGAAGATCCGAAATAAAAATTGGCTACTCTGAACTGCAAAAACCTAATTCTTCATGGAATTCATTATCAGTTCTTTAAGTCTGCTCGTGCCTTATCATCACTCTCTTGCAACAAACTTTCAATTGATTTACATAACGCTCGTTAGAAGAAGATTATTAATCCATTCCAAGCTATAGACATCTGTTCGTATTGTTCTAGAACAAAGAAAAGTTTCTGAACATCACAATTACATAAATGGTATTGAAAAAGAAAACACTTTCTTAAAATGATTACACAGGTCTATTATAACAAGCCTTCTCAGAATGTCTCGGTTCTCCATATTAAGAAATTTATATGAAATTACAATTAACGGTAGAAGGTTTACATCTAGAATACATGGCATAGTAGATTCCATCCCTAAACATAATTTTAATGTGCATATTAAGACGTTCTTTACATTAATTTTTATCAAAATATTAAATAAAAACTCTTTTAAGTGTTCTCGTTTGAATGTAAAAAAATATACACCAACTTCTCTTATTGGTTCAAAGGACTTTCTTGAGATATTTAACATCAGTTTCGTGTTTACGCTCTATTTATTTTACGGTACCATCTTGACAAACTACTACATGCCAATTCTTCTACCAAGGGCCATCTTCACTGAAATCAGCATTATACAATATTATAATATTGAGATAACTTAAAATGCCTTCACCTTCACCCCTCAATTACACCAAAGTATAAAACATGTATTCTACATATTGCCGTTTGGACCCTTTTGGTACGTCACCAATAACTTTGTTGGTTATTTATAGCTGTTCCTATAATTTACCGAGCGTTATTGGGTAATATTAAGACTTTTATCTTTACTAATAATGAAGCAAAGATCTTACTTATAGGCTTTGCATAGTAGGTCCTCCCATACGTTAGTAGCTATCACAAGAAAAATCAGCTTATACATTAGTAAGCAAAACGATTCGTTTTTGTTCATAGGAACCGGGCACTAGACATCGTATCAACTATTCAGTATAAAACAAAAAGCTCTCTTAATAATAGGCATCCTCGCCGACGAGGCCCGTCGCGACGTCCCACCGCCGCCGGTCATGATCCACCGAGCTCTCCCGTCGTAGAGCCGGTCGTCTCTTCAGACTCCGCAGTCACACCGATAATTCAGCCCTCATCAAGCTGTCTCCTCCCCCTATGTTCACGCCAGCAACGCCCTAAGCCGAGGTCCGAGTCCCACTAGGGGTCGCCCTTAGTGCTGTTGTTGCAGGTAGTCATGATGTTAGTGTAGTACAAGTAGTTAGCTTAGGTTAAGTATTTTACTCCCCCCCCCCCCCATTGGTTGGAGACCCTTCAGGTCTCGCCAATAACTGCCCGGTTACGTAGAAACCGTCCCCTAGGACGATCTACAGCAGTCCAATAGAAAAAAATAATAATAGGCAGTTACCAGTCAGATATAAAAACAAAGTCAGTAAAACATTTCATTGATGACAAAGAAAATAATAATCATCATACTCTGTAAATACTTTTCTTTTCCACGAAAATGTCATCGTCCATAACCAAAACCCCGTAACGTAACGTATCGAAGAATACAGTTATAATATACATTTACTTGTACTGTAGCCAACGAGCGGAAACGATTGCCAGCTACAATATTGATGAAATTCAGTTCAGCGAGAGTTATTGCTAGTTTGCTTTGACACGCAGCAGTTACGGACAGAAGGACCATTTTATGCAATGAAAGACCAATATAGTTACATACTTGATGTCAAACGAAATTGAATTTCTGCTAAATTGAGCGAATCAGAAAAGGGTGCGAGAATCATTAGATTGAGATGAACAGTTCCTAGATCTGTAATCACCAGTGATCGGAAAAAGGTAAGCTAATTTACCTAAACTTCAATGAACAGAGACAAAAACTGGAGACTTCCTTACGACAAAAATTTTTCGGGAGAATTTTCTCGGAGAACTTCTTTCATTTGTTTTCAAAAAATAAAAGACATTCTCCTTTTTTGAAAACAATAAACATTCTCTTTTTTAAAAACAATAAAAAACGTGTCATCTGGTTTTGTGTCAATTTTGGGAAACAAAAACAGGAAACGAATTCAATTGTTTTCTGAATTAATATTTAAATGTACTTTAGTGATGTCCCGAAACCCGGAACAATTTTCCCGAAAAATAATGTTGTCCTAAGGAAGTCTCCACCTTTTGTCTCCGTTCTTTGAAGTTTAGGTAAATTAGCTCACCTTTTTCCGATCACTGGTAATCACAGATCCGAAAGCTTTATTAATATCCTCTTCTGGGAGAATATTTTGGTCTATCTGACGCTGATCAATGAGACTCAATCACCAAACAAATATTGGACTAACTATTTAAATTCGGTACTAGAAAACTCAGAGTGGAAACTTGACATGGGGCAGTAAGAGCAACTACCTTAATCACTGTCTATAACTTTCCACCTTATGTGACAGAAGCATATACGTCAGTTTTAACGTCGGTCATTGACGGGCAAAAGTGTGCATTAGTGGAAGAGAACAACATGGTTGAATTGGTTAGAGGAAACCAAACGTAACCTACATTATGCGACTTACTTTGCTGTGGCCGTAGCCTTAGGAAAGTTCTTTTAAATGTTGGACGCCGTTCCCTTAACACCGCATCAAAGCATAATATTAAAATGTCTGTGTTTGAACTTGTTATCAAGAATTGTAAGCAGTAGGCCTTCTGTATATTTATTTCGTAGTCATATTCAGTCGACGATGAATTTGTAGCGGTGGATAATGATAGTGGTACAATTGCGACCGTTTCTCTATTATCGGGTGAGCAGGGCGGTAAGTGCAGTGGAGTGATAGAAAGGGATCATTTGGGGTTGGACATGATGACTGAGTTGCATTGATTTCTGATCGATGAGCGATATTTATGTCTTGACATTTAGAATAGAAACACCAAGATTGACACATACAACTAGTCAACATGAAAAATATAGGTTCGGCTTTTCTTGTCACTACTTGTGGCAGTTTCCACGAATAACCGGGTATGTTTCTGAAGTGCTTACATATCGATGAATCATTTTTTTAAGTAATCGCCACTAAATTATAAACTTAAACTTTCAGTGACACCCATTTGAAAAGGTTGACCTATTTATGTATCCAGGGACTTATATGGCAAAATAGGCTTAACAAACTTAATTCTACTCAATCCTCATAAGAAATAACATTACCAAACTATACACATATTAATGTTACGGATGGAAAGACCAATATTTTATTCTTTATTGCCTGATTAATAACAGATTAAGATCTTCATCGTATCGTTACCGATGGTATTATGATTATTTGATCTACATCATCAAGTCAATTAATTGTTTTCGCTTCATTAATCTTTTGATAAATTGCTTTCTGTTTTATCATAATTAACATCTTGACTATTGGTGGAATAAAAAAATGGAATGTATCGGATTGGATAAGATTTCAATAAAATACCTAATTAAACATTGAAGCAAGCTATTTATGGTCACTTATGTTAAGTCAAAGCTCCCAAAACAATTTAAATTGAAATACAAAATAATAAGAATTTATAGAAATAATTATTTGAAAGGATAATAGAATTTAAAGACGTACGAATAAGAGTAAGAATGAGAGCGATGGCCAGAAAAGACATAATAAAGATACTGCTTCTTTTCTTGTGTACGAACTATATGAGGAAAGCTCATGCCTTGGTGAAAAGATGAGCCAATCAGCAAGGTTGGCAGTGGATGTACTTAAGTGTCGTCAAGATACTACTGATATCAATAGGGAACCTAATTCCCTTAAATAGTCATCAATAGAGATAGATTTATTGCTTGATCATAACATTGCAATGGTAAAAGCAATGGTATTCTACAACGAAGGATCTTTCTTGAACGTTATACTCGTAGCTCACAAATTGACAAGCTTTTCTAACAAGAATGTGCGTCTATTTAGTGTGATAAAGATAATAATTCAAGTATAATACGTTCAGATTACCGCCAATTATGCTGTATAATCATAGTAGACACGCATCCACGTAATCGAGGCACATCTGATGTTCCACGGTAACGCAATCGTAATAGACTGTTTACAGGCGGTGTTGTTAGATATAATAATATGTTTGTGTTAGGTGATAATTATTGACTAACTAGATATACAGAAGATAGTAAAGAAAGATATATTCTTTCTAAGAAAATAATATAGAAAATGATTGTTTATAATATGATAGGATTTCTATTTTTATAATAAGCTTTTATTTAAATTGCAACGTTCGTTTAGTATGTCTTTTCTTTTCAAAGTTGCTACTTGAATTTTAATTACTTCCTATTATACAATCGAGACGAATTTTTGTACAGATACACAGCGTTTAGTTTGAGTTTATCTTGCTCAGCTAAGCGAGTACTCTTTAAATGGTTTTACGAGAGCATGCCTAAAAAAATATTATTTATATATTTAGAAACAAACACTTTTATCGTTATAGATTTCCCAGTGAGATAGAGTGGTTGATAATTTATGTTTTATAACTAATAACATAATAATTTTAAAGTTATTCTTGCGAATTCATTCAGAGAACAGCAGAATATGTCAACGCTTTCAGCAACTTTATTGAGTGTATGTAGGCGTGTAAGTGGCGCTTTGTTAGTCGACTATAGAATTTATATTTTATACTTTGAAGAATATAGATACTTATGATATTATAATTTAGAGTTTGTACTGACATTTTAACATGTAAACTACATTTATATTTTTGAACTCACGGCTTATCGATTTGGTGATGACGATGATAATGCAATAGATGAACTAATGGATACTTATGCTCCTCAGTATTACAATTACGTAATTGTAGTGTTACAATTACGGCCCACAGACAGAAATGTCACCTAATATTCAGTATTTGGTCAGTGTGTTCACTGGCAAAGCATCGACCTTCTTTCCCTGCCCGAGGATATGGTAAAGGTGACTTAGAAATTACGTCAATCGATCCTCCTGTGATTATAGCGGTGATAAGGAATCTATGTTTAGTACCTAGTTGACGTTTACAGGCTATTATGATGATGATAAAAAATCAGTATGAAATTTTCTCCAATCAAACGGTACCTATCTCATACCCTTCCCTTTCTATGCATAAAGAATAAACATTTATTTTAATATCAGAATTAACAAAATCTTTTCCTCCATTTTCAGACATAATGGGTGAAGACGACGAGGATGAGGATGAATTCGAAGATGATGATGATGATGGAGAATACGAGGAAGAAGACGTCGGCAGCATTAAGGGTCAAGATGAAGAACAGAGAAATAAGAACAAAAGGAAGAAGCACAAGCTGAGGCATAAGCAGAAGAAGCTGAAGAAATACATGCTGCCCCTATTACTGGCCTATAAGATGAAGTATTTTGCTCTAGTACCGGTCATGATTGCAGGACTAGTTCTGCTGATTGGAGCGACTGGCTTAGCAGGCTTCTTCTTCGCGTTATTTGCAGCGGTCATGGGACTACAGAAAGGAGGATACTAGAAGAAGATAGAGGCAACCGACTTCAAATTTTTGGAAGGATAAATCGACTGTGACGTACAGACTGACGAATAATAATCGATTGAGATTTCGTGCCAAAATGTTACTAACAAGGTTGTACTTTTTTTGGAATGAATTCTCAAAATTATCGAAAACGATATTGTAGTTGTGAAGAAAGGAAAAGACAATAATTTGAGAGATGAAGAACCAATTTTTGAAGTCGGTAATTAAAATAAGATTTTAAATAAAGTCGACGACTCGCAGTTGCCATTCAGTCTAAGTAAGCATCCGTTCGGAATCCGTCCCTGCCTAGTCTGAAGTTGAAAACAAAGAAAATCCACCGATAGTTGATTGGCAGATTTTACTGTTCCGTTTTTTTTTCGTTTTTCGTACAAACCTTGGACTATGTTTTTCTGTATTTATTTTATTATACAATCAACGCTATTTTTAAGCTCGCGCAAATGTACATATAATTAAGTGCTAGTAATAAGTTATTTATTTATTTATTGTTAGTACGAATAGATAATGTAGTTACCAATTATAACGTAGACAAATTGTATCGCTAACAATGATAATATAAAATTATACTCAAGTGCTTTGATTTTTTATGATTTTCATTCATCACGTGATTTTGAAATTGCAGATAAACCAATAGTAAATAATAACATAGTATTCAACCAACTAAAGTGTTGAGGCGATAGGCTAAGTAAGTTGTCAAATATTAAAACAAAAGAAAACATTGTTGTACCGTAGTTATGTGTCTTCTAACGGCCGATCCCAATAACTGATCTCAATCCAAAATCTTTAGATAGATGTAGGTTTTTGACCGAAATTCAAGAAAAGTAAAGTCAAAAATCTATACAGGGATAATGGTAATTCGACGTATTCCTTACACCACGTTATAGGGAGGCTAATATGCAATAAATTTAACTGCTCATATGTTCTACGAAAGGCAATGGATTTCGAGATATTTCAATTTTTATATTATTTTGAATAATGCCCAGAATTCCTCCTTAAACATCATTTATGTGTAAAATATCAAATTAAACGATTATGATATTAGCGTGTAGCTGATACTTTTACAAAGCTTTCTGCATATTAAAATGTTCAAAATTAGCATGCAAGTGAAAGTAATCATTAAAAGTTTATCAATAGAATTAGAAAATAGTCGAGGTACACGTTAAACTATGATACATATCTCAAAAATTTACTATGACACTAATCCCCTTATTATGGTATTATGGTTTAAAACAAGACTAAGATAAACCCAGGTTTAAAATATACCCATCACTTTCTTATGTCATATAACAAAAAGAGACGGGGCTATTTTAAAATCTAGGTTTTTCTTAGACTATCTTTTGTAATAAGGGGGTAGGTGTACAAATGCAAGAAAAATTAATCAGCTATCCAACGGGGTAAAGACTTACAAAAAATATTTAGAAATTCAGTATCCCTGTATAAATCTAGAGCTTTTAAATTGAGATCGGTTATAGGGTTCAGCCTTTAGTAGTACCAAAATACGAAATACACTTGGTAATTACCCAGCTCTAGACCCAGAATATACATAACTTCACGCTTATTTTCCCCGAAGTTGGGCAGAGGTGTATAGCACACCCTCATTTCGCCGTTATGTTTAAGTCCCATGTAATAGAGGGTGAGCTTGCCAGGCACCAGGCATCAACCAGGCACAAATCCAGACTCTGGGGCCTAATTCTCCTAAAATAAATCTTGATAAATCACAACCGAACCAAGGCCGAACTGTTCATTCAGGCAGTTCTCAATTTCAAAAGCTATCAAATTGTTTGACACAAAAAACAAAATCAATCATTTTGAAAGTTTTCGAAAACAAAAACTGACTGACGGTTGTGGTTCGATTGCGTTTGGCAACAATTTATTTTAGGAGAATTGGGCCCCAGGACTGCTACTGTGAAAATCCACACGGAATTACTCAATAGCACTTTGTCTGACGTAGGGATCTAACCCAGGACCTCACGTTCAGCAGTCGTAATTGCAACCAATAGACCAACGAGGTAGTCAAGACTCAGAGCACTTACAATTTATTCTACAACATGTTACAAAAATACCCCTAAAGCCGAAAGGGGATTAAAAAGTCCCTTGTAAAGAGTCTATTGGCAATATTTTAAAATAAAAGTGAAACTCAAAAAAAAATTTGACCAAATCATGAAATAAAATCATCACTGAAACGCAACCCTGAAAACATTCATCTTTCGTGTCAGCACGAGCTGTACGAAAATAGCTCACGCTGTGGTGAAGAGATTAGCCAGTCAGCAAGGTTGGTAGCGGGGCTGACTGCCCAGGGTGCGCCGGACGTACTTAAGTATCGTCACTCGTGGAGGCTCTTTTCATGCACCCTTGAAAACATGAAAGTAAAGAGTAGACTACCCAGAAAGTTATTTACATTCTTACCTAATTTCCTCTGAGAGGTAAATGACAACAACCATAAAAGACTACTTGATTAACATTTTCTTTTTAAGGGGAATTGTGTAACACGTTGTATATTTAGGAAAATTTCTTCGATTCTTACTGAGTAGCAACCGTCTGACCTTTAAGGAACTCAGAAGATTGTTGTGTGATGTATTTAAGAGGACTACTAATATTAGACTAGAAATGGTAGGCAAAGAATAATAGGCCAGGAGTGGTAGGCTACTAATGGTACAATGAAGTTGAATGAATGATGTTACTGACATTATTTATTCCAAAATAAAAATCGTTGTTATTAATAATCCGTGCCGTGAGACAACGAATAAAACAGCTGTAGAAATGACCACAATCAACCACAGCTTTGGTGTTATGCTCCATTTATGTTGAATCGTTTTCTAAAACCATATTTTGTGGTTTGGAAAGAAGTTGCTCTTCAAGAAAAAAAATATTTTGTAATAGATTTTTGTTTATTGATATACCTTCCAGACCTAATGGTCTTGTGTGATGAGTAACAATTTACTAATGAGACTCAGCTTAAAACATATTCCGCTTTAATACAGAATCTACAGACAGCTGCATTAACTGGGTAAACCCCAGGTGAATTTGGAGCCTCTCATAATGTATTTTGGCACTTGTAGTATAATGAATGTAATAGGGATTAATGTAGGCTTCTATATGAATACCTATTCAAAAAATTGTTTTAAGAAACTTTATTTTTTCAAAAGAATAGGTACATATTATTCACTTCTATGAGAAAACATAATTAGGTAAATGACGCAACAGTTTCACCATAGCAGAAAAAAATTAAATTAAATAAAAATTATAAGAAAACAAACAGTGAACATAATTACGAGTATCAAAATCAGGTAAATTGGTTCAGAACATGGTGCCTTGGTAATCTTTTAATAATATGAAGTGACTTAGATTCTTTAAAAATCGTATAATCGCATGAACTATAAGTTATCGGGTGCATTAAAAGAGCGTCCAGAAATTACCAGCGGGGTACACAATTGATCCAGTTAATTAATTAATGAGGCAGAGTTATTAGAATCTATACATATATTTTTGATCTTAATGTACCACACAAAATAGAATTGAACTACTTTTACAAACAGTTAAGTCTCAACAGAGGCATCACTTTGAAACATCATACGATTATAAGGGATTTCACTACATGACAACCTCCTTTTTTTATCGTTTGAAAATCCTCCTGAATACCCTTCGCCCGGGGAAGGCGAAGGGCCGGGCTCTTACCGGCTAAAAACCCACGGTGTTCCTACTCCTGACCCTTGGCCGGGGTCACGGGATTCGCAGCTGCATGCACTGCAACCCCGGCAGACTCTGTTACAGGCGTACTGATTCGGGGCTTGTGGAATACAAGTGAAACACACGGAGTCTGATGTAATAACTGATTTAATTAAAGTTTGGTAAAGCTTATATACAACTTAGAATATAATAAAGTGGTTATTTAACGTAACACTTGTGTTTTAATAATGAATCAACTGTTACCAAGAACAGAGCGCGGTCAAAGGTTTTCTAATCAGTGATTTCATTCATTCACAATTTAGTACTTACAATATAGTACAATGGTAAGTTATTTAAAATAGTTTTGTTTACATCAAACTGTTACAAAAGTAGAGAGCGATCAAGGGTTTTTCTAATCAATTATTCTATTCATTAATACAATGGTAAATACTATTTTAGAATATTTGTGTTTTAATAATAAATCAAACTGTTACAAAATGTAGAGAGCGGTCAAGGGGTTTTCTAATCAATGATTCTATTCATTAACAATGCAGTACAATGCAAGCTATTTAGAATTTTGGTGACACAATGTAATTGATGTTATAAATAAAAAGTTAAGGGTTTTCTAATCGGTGATTCCATTCATTCACAATATAGTACAATGGATTTAATGTATTTAGAGTGTTAGTCATAATCATCTCTTGTTGATTTACTATGTGTGAAAAAAAGGGGTAATTAGAGTAAGGGTTGGTTACAGCTCTGGTCCGCCAGCCCCTGGCAGACCTCTCCTTCTGTGGGGCCTTGCCCCACGTCCTCCTGAGAGGCGCGCACGGAACACATGCGCGCCACCTTCTCGGGCCTGTTACTAGACGTCGCCCGTCAATAGATTCTCCTAGTGATTCTGAACAAACTAGTTTCAGGTTTAGTATATACTAAAACTAAGCTTGTATAAACCTACTAGCTTTTGCCCGCGACTTTGCTCGCGTTAATTAAGCTCAAAAAAAAACTCTTAACACACTACTAAAGTTTCTATAATAATACAATTCAATCGTGATTCGAAAGACACGTGGCGCCATCTATGAACGTTATTGTTGTTTTCCTCGGGAACAGTACTTTTTTCGTGATGAAAAGTACCCAATGTCCGTTTCTGTATACCTGACAACGTATATGCAAAATTTCAGGATGATCGGTTAAATGGTTTACGCGTGAAAAGGTAACAAACAAACTTACTTTCGCATCTATAATATTAGTTAGGAAGTTAGAATAAAATAATTATATGCCTCCTATATATACACAGTTCTGTCATATTTTTTTTTAAAGTACGAATTATCTTCGTTCAACACCACCTATTACTATACAGGGTGTTAACGAATTCGTGTAATTCCTTAAAACCACATGATCTACTACTGGTGTAGAAAGACCCCGCACGGGATTTAGCTTGATTAAAAATTAAAAAAATAATATTACTATTTTTTCATGCGGCTTTGTTACCGATCGTATCTAAACCACCTAATAAGGATTCAGTAAAAAATAAGAATTAATTTTTTTGCAAAAAAAATGTTTTATTTGTATGAACATTTCGATGCCACGCATAAATTAATGAAAGCACGGCGACACGGATGGCAGGCACGACTAACGTGATATCGCTCTTTGCAGTCAGATAACTCAAGGCTCAAAAATGACTCAGAAATAGAAAAGCAAGAATTCTTTGAAAAAAATTTTTTTTGTTGATTTTCAAAAATTCCCATAAAGGGTTAATCTGTGTCACCAGTAGATCACGTGGTTTGAAGGAATTACACGAATTCGTTAACACCCTGTATTAAACATGAACTAATCCAGTTGTTAAGGAAGAGATTATGGTTGAAAGTTTATACCACTGCTGACATCTTGTAATAAAATAGAAGGAATTATATTTTGAATTGATGAAAGAAAGAAAAAAAAATTAAAAAGTCTTGATTCGGGACATTCACAAGTAGTAGTGGATAGATAATGTTGGATAGTGAGTTTATTGTGATACAATATTGAACCTAAATCGATTACGATAGGCTATGTTGAGTAGATTTGATTACTTTTCGCGCTCTTTTACTCACAAGTCCAGTATATTCTATCAATTTGAATGACGAGCATTAATATGTTTAAAATCCTAAAAAGCGCAGTGCTTCTGCCACAGCCAATGAAGTTATTGTTATCTACAGATAGTTAAGTTTGCGGAAGTATGGCTGACCTTATTAAGATACGCGATAAAAACAGAACAAGGTCACTGATGATACCCGATAGCTTAAATCTGAACCAACTACCATAATCCCTTACAACCCTGACACAAAATTATGCAATAGTGCCTTAATGCCACCACCTACATTGAAACTGTGATGAGCATAATCTCTGAAATAAAAAAAGAAAGAGGTGTACTATCGAATATCAATGTGTCCGGTTATGGACTAACGATGTTTTAGGTACCTATACGAGTAGAGCAACTATTCTAGTACAAAATACACTACACACTAGGGTCCAATCCATTTCCCCGCTATTTGGCAGCCATTTTGCTTTTTTGTTGAGATATTCTCTATCTTAAAGTTATGAAAATATGAACCCATTGTATCGTGATGTAAACGATAGACAATATTGTTGCTCTCCGAATAAGTCTACTTTTATTTTAGTAGGACCAAAACTTTGAGAGATATTACTTTTTTTGTACACACGTACAGAATATCTCAACAAAAAATGGAAGTGAATTGGACCCTAGTGTATAGTGTATTTGTGTACTAGAATAGTTACGATATAATTACCTAGAATATTAGAATATCGCTAGTCCATAACCGGATACATTGTATAATAATAACAGGTCAATTTAGTTCTCAAGATGAACTTATTACTATCAAGTACAATTCCAGACCGAGGATAGTATTGAAATAAGTACATAATGAAAAGTTGTAGAATCAATTTTCAACAAAGGGTATCGAACATTGTAGATACGTCACTAGCTACCATACCAAAGGACCAGGAAACAAAACAGAACTACCAGAAGAAAACTAGACACGGTGTCACAAAGCTTTCCCTAACACGAAAATTACTCACTAATTACTTAGAAGTACGCATGGAGTCATTAAAACGTAACGCTTGATAGACCCTAATGGTCTCATTTTACGCTATAAAAGTAAGTGACAACCCATGCTAACACCACTTCATTTGTGGCTGTCAAACGAAAAATATTTTCAAAAATAACATGCAAAAATTAAACAAATTTGAACTCTAACACGTAGATAAAAGCTTGTGATCACAATGCTTCCATACTCCCGTGGATTGATTCTAGATAATACAAGTAACTATGGTATAGTGAAAACTGAGACCGTGTTTGGCTTTGCACCAAGTAGTCATGATAATTATGTGGATGGTGACTTCAATTTGACTGAACCAATGGAGTGGATTATAGCTAGCAGCAACTTTGCCCCAAGGTCTTTGCAAGGTAATGATTTGTTGCTTGTTTTGAAGTTTGAAATTGTTTCTTATTCTGCAAGGAGATTTTTGTAATAACTGTTCTCCGATACACCGTTGGTCTCATTCAACAGGGTGTATGATCAAGAACTTAGCATGCCTACTTGCCTCATCCATTAAAATTTTAAAAGTTTCTGTTTCAACGTAGAGCAAATTGTCTTTTTCCAAAATTGCCAGAATTAAGTGTCAAGGTCAAATCTATCTTGCTTGTAAAGAAGTGAAGAGGTGGATTTACTTCTATTATTTCCTATCAGTTCCAGATACCGAATCAAGAAGCCTAAAAATCGCCTCACCAAAAGCAGAACCGAAGCATATAAAACCTTCCAAAAAGAGCAAAAAGAAGCATTTAAATAAAAATAAGCGGCAAAGCAAAGGCAAGAAGTGCGTCTTCAAAGTCATCAAGGCGAATAAGAACAAAAGAGGCGGTAATAAGAATTCGAAGATGCAGAAGAAGTATATGATGCCAATGATCCTTGGTCTTCTAGCAGCTAAAAGTCTGCTAATACCAATAGCTTTGAAGTTTTTGGCCTTCATGTCTGCTAAAGGTAAGTCGAATATGCCCTGATTATCCCAAAGTTCTGTACGCTTGTCTCCCAATTTGGAGTAGTAGTATGAGTAGGTTTCAGGGGGTCTACTCCCTATGCACGAAGTCCGTGGTTTCGGCCTTAGTTACAAGCATTTCCTACTCCCTATCACCTACGGACGTACGATTATTTCGGGGCCTGAACTAAGAATGAATGACAACACGATTTGACAGTTGTCCCTACCGCCGATGTGTTTTTACCCGTCCAAAAAGTTGAACTTGACACTTGTTTTGTTCACTCCTACGTTTCGGGTTACTTTCGGAAGGGCGACTAACTTCGTTGACGGACTTAGGGAGTAGGTCCCTAGGCCTGTACCTTAGAGTTTTTCAATTCATGTGACTTAAGTTCACCTCCGACTTTTCGAAGTCATGTGCGATTCAGAATTTGATGATTTATCACGTCCGTTAACGGTGAAAGAAAACATCGTGAGGAAACCTGCACTAACCAGGCTCTGAAAAGTTCTGGATGGTGTGCAGTCCGCCAACCCGCACCAGTACCTGTAGACAAATGACAAACGATGATCGCAAGAGAATAGAAACGCCAATTAAATGTATGGAAATAAATAAATAATATAAGGTTTATTTCTGAATCTTGTACATTTTGCAATAAATCTTACACAGGGACCTCCTTTTAAGTAAAGAATATACCTGTGCTAGAAGGCCACGTTCTTGAATATTAAATTATAAAGTGTACCAAAAGAAGAATAAGAAGATAGAATTTAAACAAGAAACAAAACAAATATAAAATTAACAAGAAAAGAAAAAACTTAGAGATATTATCTAAATTAGTGTGTTTTTGAGTGCGTGTGTGCATGTGTGTGTGTGTGGGTGCGTATGTGAATCTTATCAACTTATACGAGTAATGACGATGCTTGCAGCAATAATTCAATGTCATCATAGGTCTTCAGTTTTAGCCATTGAACTATTGCCTGTTTGCAGTTTTTAGTAGTCATGGGATAGATGTTAATTATTTTACTTATTTTATTATATAGGGTAGCGGAAATGACATAACAGATCGCTTGACCGGTCGAAAGCTTATGTCAATTCAGTAGATCTTTCTACTCTCTAGCGATCATCGATTGCCATTTGTCTGCAGGCACAGATCAGCGTGCTATCCTAAGTCCTAAACACTATCTGAGAAGATACCCGAGCCTAGCAGATTGACAGTAATGGACTGGTTCTGTTATAATGCGATTCACTTTCAATATTTCTTTTCAGGACTGATGATGGGATTCTTCTCCACCGTAATGGCCTCTATCCTCAGCCTCAAAGGCATGTTCGACCACAACCACAGCTACCAGAACAGGAAAGACGACTCCAAGACCCAGGTGGAGATCATCCAGGTACCTTCAAAGAGTGAAGATCATGTGTACTATGATGAGCATTATAAAAGAGGGGATTATGTGCCGGTGCCCGTGATGGTGCACTGATGGTGGTCAATGTTAAGGTCACCCTGTGGCACACGGGTCAGTCGCCACAACCACAACTGGCCGGCCACAACTGTTTCGATACACTCCGAATGGTCACACGTGTGTGGAGAGTCCCTGCTAAATGTATGCAAAAGTTAGTCCGCAGTGTGTGGCTGGCCACTTGTGGCTGTGACGAGTGGACAATGTGCTGGTACCCTAAAGGTCCAGCCGTCAAAATTTTGTGTAAAAGGTAAACAAACCTTTGATCCTGAAATACTTGTGAATCATCCATTCCACATGAACCGTTTAAAAATATATCATAATTTTTGAAGTTTATAAAGTTATTAAAAATATGAATGTTTAATGGGTCAAAGGTTTGTTTCCCTTTTATACAAAAGTCAGACTATAGTTAGTATATTAAAGAAGAGTACGTAAATCGATATGGAAAATAATGCATTTAACTTATTTATAAAATCAATTTTGTTATTTATTTCCAAAGAATTGTTTTAGTTTATGTTATAAAATAAACATAATTAAGCATATTGATTGTTGTTTCATTTCTATGTATCCATTTTAATTTAGCATCATTTACACATTTATATAAATACAAATTACATTTATAAATAAAACAAAACATTTAAAAATATACGAAATCGTAGCCCAAAGCCCAACAGCATTGTGAACAGGTTCCAAGCTACCAAGCAGGGCTCTAGAAAAATAAATCTCATATGAATGTCGTGTCAAAAAGTCAAAAAGTGACGATTTATGTGTCAAGCCATTGATACAGTCTCTTAACGAGAGTCTTGCAAGGGTAAATATTACTTCTTTAAAGACTTGCGCATAATTTTATGTCTGAAATAAAGAGCTTCTACTATTTTCTATAATCTAAAATCATGATGTAACATTGTCAGGATTACAAACTTTTTCTTCCATTTCACTTGATATAATTTGTCATACCAACTCACCAAAGAGTATCTATAACAAATCAAGAATAAAAAAGCAAACAACTGGCAAATAAACAAAAGCAGTCACACATCACATCACAGCATGACAATAGCTACCTGACAACTCAAAAATAAATCTTTATGGCAAAATGTGAATAAAACCAATGACTCTGTAATAAATTCCACCACAACACCTTAAAACTATACAAAAAAACATGAAATACGGATAGGCTGGTGAAATAAAAAATCATGGGTAAAAGGAGGAGGCGAATGTTTCCCAAAAAGAAAAGGTCAGTGTTCAGTAGACCGCACCCGATCAGACGAAAGATGGCGCTCCGACACAGAAAGGTCAAGGCATTTTTCCACAAGCACAACCCAAGAGTGGCAATATCAAGAGGCGTAAGGAAAATGGTTGGAGGTATATACATTGTGTCTGACAAGGTCAGGGATAAAATAGCTGAAAGCACTATGGCTTTAGACAATCCGTTTAGCGCACAGTTCTATGAAGACCGTTGTATTATCCAGTAGACCAAATGTGTTGTCGCCAAATCAAATGGAATCACAATAAACAGTTAACTTGATGATCTTGGCTTGTTTTATTGGTGTATACAGAGGTATTAGTATTAATTATTCGTAGTGTTAGCTTACAGATTGAATACTTGGCTTCCATGCATGAGAATCTTCGACCAATCCAAGCCCTCACCTCTTGAATTTTCAAATTCATGTGCAGATCAGAATTTGACTATCAATTGCTGAAGGAAAACATCGTGAGGAAACCGGCACATCTGAGAGGGTTCCATAAAGTTTTCTATAGTGTGTGTAGTCTACCAACTCGCACCAGGCCAGCGTGTTGAACTGAGGAGCCACACGGTGCGGTGCGGTGCGCCGCCTCGATGTGACCATTTTGGCGCATCAGCGTGTACACGTAGTACGCGGCGTCGCAAGAGCCACGCGGTGCGGTGCGACGCAGCACTGCACCGTGTGTAACGGCTCTCCGTCAACACATCTGCGGCCTGCGACGCCGCAGTGGTGCTGCTTCGGCGCAAACACCCTCCCCCTCGTCTTGGTTCGGCGAGCGTGCGGCGCGGCGTCGCACCGCACCGTGTGGTATACCATGGAAATGTATTACGCCGCAGCGCCACCAGTCAGGCGCCGCGCCGGAGCCGCACCGCATCGTGTGGCTTCTCTTTAAGGGCCTTCTCATTCTAAGGAGAGGCTCGTGCCCAGCAGTTGGGCAGTAATGAGCTGATTATGAGTGCAATGGAGAACATTTTAAAGTCATAGGGCGTATACATAAAGGAAGCGGGTAACCAGCGTCGACCTACCAGCGCTTATCGACACTGGTGCGTGCAGGTAACCGCTACATAAAGGAAGCGGGTAGAAGCAGGGGCTGGCATTTTTTAACAAAAATACGCCTTGTTCCCTTGCAAATACAGCAACAAATGACGGCTTACTAGCACTGATCGGAGCAGGTCGGAACTTGTCGGCGCAGTTCGGAGCTTGTCGGTGCTGGTTCACCACACAGTATAGAGACTACCTGCGCCGACTTACTGCGCGGACCAGCACCGACAAGCGCTGACAGATCGGCGCCGGCAACCTGCTTTCTACGTGTAATTAAGGACAATTAGGACAGTTGAATTTTATTAAAACGTTTAAGTATCGATATCATTTATTATGAATCCTGCATGCTCTTCTCTATGTTTCATCGTTGGTGCGTTTCGAGGAATACTTTTGGTGCGGCTCATTTGGTGCGTCTCAAAGTTGGTGCGCTTCGAGGAATACCCCCTTCAGCCGACGGCCCACCTGATAGTAAATGGTTACCGCCGTCTATAACCACCTTAATCCCAAGACAATGGTCGATACGTTACCAACCTTAAGGCACTCCCTCACCGGGAGCTGGTGAGGGAGCGTCTTTAGAGACAGGTGATAAGTCTCATGTGCCAGTAATTTCACCGGCGCCCATACTCTTCAAACCGGAACATAGCAGTGCTGCTTGGCGGTAGAAATAAGTATAGTGGTACTACTTCTTCGCACGAACTGTTCCATAAAGATCTCTACCACTACTAGGAATTGTTTCTATGTTGGGAGACGATAATTCCCAGCTGTAGACAGCTATACACTGAGCTGAATTGTGTTCATCTGGATTGAGGGCTTGGTTGAGTTCAGTCAATAAAGCCGAAACTCTTGGGCCCTCAGTTCAGACGTTTTAGTAAAATTCAACTTTCATTTACTTTTTAACAATTAACTTTTGTGTCATTATTTCTCTTTAACTAATTCACAGAGGTATCTAAGTAAAATATATTAATGTCGTATTTATATATTTCTGCAGATAAATTCATATTTTGCAGATTCCTCAATACAGACGTTAATGAATTGAGGGCCCTAAATATATCACCATAAATCTGTAATGTCGTATTCTACATATTTGAGAATTTCTTAATATATTTAAGAAAACCTTAACTAAATTCTTAAATAAAAATGATTAACCCAGAGATAGTACTTTCTGAGATTTAGGCTATGCCACTTTATGCAAGAATCTGGATTGAGGGCCCAAGTTATTTAATCATAACAGTTTTAATTCACGTTTAAAAAAATCATGGCTTTAAGTTTTTACTATTTTACTAATGTTCCTATAAGTTTTATTTCGTTTCGCAAGGATTTAAAAAAATGGGCCGTCAATCCAGATGCACACAGTTGAATTAAAAGGGAGTACTTGTAGGTGAAGCTTTCTTTTCTGGATTGGGTTACATAATACTAATAGATACCTATTTATTTCATTATAACTCCAATTTATCTATTATATTTTATCCCAACTTATTACCCCGAAATAATTTAATCCCCACTTTCTATTCCTAAAATAAATTTTCTCATAAATAAAAAATTGTTAAGCTCATAACACTGACCGCTTCTCGGTATAAATAGTTGTTATACAACACAAAGTGTGCCAACGCACTCGGATCGTTGCGTAACGCTCACCCATTGCTTCTCACGAAAGCTAGTATATGCGAGAATTACAGATAAATTACTACTCGTATTATAATAGTCTCAAGCTGAACAATAGGCCTCTGTTAAAACAGAACGCTTAAGCTGAATGTACATGGCAGAAGCGCATAAGTTGCTTAAAATACGGTTGATCGCCATTTGTTTTTAACTGCGGGCCATTTGAGGCCGTACATCAAACGGTAACAGCAGCAACAAACAATAAGCAACCAACAGTGTCTCGAGCAACTTAGTGGTCCATGAGCAGTCAACCTTAGACTTTAATCACCGTACTGCCAAGCGACTTATTTCAATGGCCGCCAAGCCAGCGAAGAGCCAGAAAACCAGTAAAACCATAATTCATCTTTCTAGTTCATATACCTCAGTACTATACAAACTAGCAAGTTGGATTGTTTTCTTGTCATCTTCTATCAACAGTAAAGTGCGTTCATGTAAAGTTGAAGGTAGGTAATCTGGATGTTGTGCCTGGATGTTGCGCCTGCCTCTGCCTGCTACAACTACTACACTTGAGAGCAATGAATCCGGGTCATCAACGTAAACCTTATATCTCGGAAATTAACAATGATAGCTTAAGAAAGTTAACAAAACTTCTTAAATAGACGACACGTTTGGTGCAGTGGCTAAGCGATTGGCTTCTGCGCTACGGGTCGTGGGTTCGATTCCCACACGGAACAAAAATTTGTATGGCCTACAGATGGTTGTTCCGGGTCTGGGCGTTTGTTTGTGAGATTTGTGTCTGTAAACGCACCCACGATACAAGAGAAATCTTAGTGTGGGGCAACGTTTAAAAAAAAAAAAAAAAAAAATTTTTTATTTGAATAAGCTATCATTCTTAGTTTCCGAGATATTTAGGTTTATGTTGGTGACTCGTATTCATTGCTTCCGAGTGCATATTAATACTTTCCTACTTAATTTCTGTAACTGATATTTAACCGTAGGATGAACAACAATGATTCTTAAAACACTTTGTATCATTGCTCTTAAAAGCAATACTTCGAGCAATATAAATGTTTTTTTTTTATCTGACATCACAGTTTATACTATGCGCAGTTCAAATAGAAAGTAAGCGACGATACAAGTTCATTGCTGCGACCTTGAACGCAGCGATGCAACTGACATCGATCTAACGCTCGGCACACACGTGGATAGTGATATCTTCTTTAATTTTTATATTTTACTAGCTGTACCCGGCATGCGTTGCAATGCACTTTTTCCTACTTACTACGTACTACTTACCTACTACCTACCTTCAGAAACAAAATCAAAATAGTAACAAAAAGTTAAAACTATTTTCTTGCATGCGGTAAACAAATGAAGAATATGGACATACTGAGATACTTTCGCATTTTTTTTTAAATATCAAAATTTTCTTTCATAAGAATCTTCTCCTGACAATTACAAAAACAACAAAAAAAAATTTGCTAAATCGGTCCAACCGCTCACGCGTGATGCTGTGACCAAGGGAAATAGGGATTCATTTATATATGTTACGGCTAATAGCCGAAGTGCGGCTACACCTAGTTTTAGCCGGGTACAACTAGGTGCAACCAGTAGCAGTTGGGTAGAACTAGGTGTAGCTTAAGTCGACGGAGCCCCGCTGGGCGGGGCTCCTATTTCTGTCTGCAGGGTTTAAAGTAACCTAACACGAAGGGCATCCCCTTGATGACGGGGGCTTCGTTCGCTCGCTTCGCTCGCTCACTCTAGCCCCCGTCATCCCCTTCGAACCTAACCTATCCGTGTCGGGGTTACCCTTAACCATCGGTGTGCGGCTGCACCTAGTTCTAGCCGCTATGATGAAGGCTAAACCTAGTTCTAACCGAAGATAAGTAGGATAGATTTAAGTTTAACCGCATGTGGCCGGCTGCACCTAGTTGTACCCGGCTAAAACTAGGTGTAGCCGCACTTCGGCTATTAGCCGTAACATATATATTTATATAGATTTAACAACCATTTCTTTAAAATATCTGAAAACTAAGTATAACGAAACACTATGCCAATATTACGCAGTCGAAATTTAGCATGATTACGCTCGCATTAATTTTTAATTAATTACCTGACACGCACTGGGTTGAAATTTCGTGTCTTTCCGATGTATAAAAACGTATGATCACACCAAAATTTGTTGCGTAATTTCGGCATGGTGTTTTGCTAAACTTAGCTTTTAGATATTTTTAGGAAATGGCTGTTAATAAAAACACAAAAATTGTAGTATATTAATAGTCTTTAATAAATATTACTTACGTGTTTTTTGTTTGTAGATCAAGGTTGCAAAAAGTTCTTGGAAAGTTTAGCCTCTCTGCCTAGATTGACTGTCTAATTTCGGCAGGGTTCGCCATAATCTGCTCCAGTTTTCCTGTTCTTCAATATACATAATTGTATGATCTATTATAACAACGCAAATTCACAAAATTCATTGTAATAAACGCAATTATAAAAATAAAAAAGTTTTTTTATGCATACATAAACTCATGCCTTTTTCCCATAGTGGTAGGCAGAAACTGCAGAACGCCACATGCTACGGTCCTTTCATACGCTTTTCGCTTCGTCCTCATTCATACATCTTGTCATACACGCACGCCGGTTGAGAGTACTACAAACATGTCCCTTTTTAAGAACACTACCAGGCGTTTCCACTGACATCCGCCTAATAAATTCCATTGTTTTTTATTTATTTATACTTTCGCACAAAACCTGTACAGAGGCGGACTTAATGCCATAGGCATTTTCTACCAGTCGACCTTAGGGTGGAGCAGAGAAAACATGGTAGGTGCACTTAATAGTGTTAGAATGTGATGCGATGATAATGAATAATATTTCCACTTATAAATATAAAAATACAACTCAAATAAACCAATAAATACTAGATTTCATATTCACATGCATACATAAATATATATCAATAATCATAAACTACATATATAATATATTAATTAATACACATAATATATAATACCTACAAAAATATAGAAACAGATCTTTGCTGCGATGATTCTGCCAATCCTTTGTGTAAATGTTCACGTAATTTAATTTTGAAAGAATAGCGACTAGTGGCCATCCTGATTTCCAAGGGAAGCGCATTCCAAAGAAGAATAGACTGGACAAAGAAGGAAGAATGTATAAAGTCAGAGCGGTGAGAGGGACATTGTAAAAGACGATTATGCGAGGAGCGAAGATTTCTATTATGATTAGAGCATATATACTTAAAATGAGGGGTAAGATAAGTAGGAGAAGTGGGAGAGTCGAGAAAAGAGAACAAAGTCGTCAGTGCCCTCATCACTCTACGCTGACGAATAGGCATCCATTTTAGCAGGGATCGATACGCCGACACGTGATCATACTTACGAAGGTTAAAGACGAATCGAATGCAGTTATTAAGAAGGCGGTCGAGTTTGTTGAGGAGATCTGCATTCAGGTCATAGTAGCACACATCCCCATAGTCAATTATGGGAAGTATCAAGGTCTGCACTAGCATTGCTTTTGTATTAGATGGGAGAAAATTTTTCAAGCGATAGAGCGACCGCAACGTTCCTGTCACTTTCTGACTCACATTAGTAACTTGTGTTCGCCAACTAAGGGTGTTGTCGATGTGCAAGCCAAGATCTTTAACATCGGAGCTAAATGGAATGATCGTACCGTTGAATATGACTGGTGGTAAACTTAAAGTGTCTAACCTGCTTATATTTCGAGAGCTACCTAGAATGATAGCTTGACATTAAGTAGGGTTAACCGCCACACCAAACCTATCGGACCAACTCTTGATAGCTCTCAAATCCCGGTTTAAATTATTAATGGCAACAGATAAACCATCCATACTAGCTTGACAATACAATTGCAAGTCATCAGCATAAAGATGATACGCAGACAGAAGCTCAGGGGTAATGAGATTAATAAAAATAGAAAAAAGAAGAGGAGATAGAATACCGCCTTGTGGGACGCCAGTTTCCAGCTCACACCAACTCGATGAGGAGTCACCCGCGTGTACTGACTGCTGACGCTCCCGAAGGTAAGAGGAAAACCATTCCAGTGCCTCTTGAGAGACCATAAGATGGTCTTTTTTTTTGTTTTTTATTTTGATAATACCACTGTCTTGACAAAATCTAATGAAGTCAGTGGCGTTGTGTGCGCCCAACCTTAAGGGACTATCCAATAGGCTATTGGAGAAAGTTTCAAGTGGCATCCTTGACCTGTTTAGAAGGTTTGGGAGATAGCATTTCTAATTTAGAGAGATTTGAAAAGATTTCGAAGATTTGAATTGTTGGGTACATTTGGACGTCACGCAAATGTATTTTATTTATAAACGCTTTTTGTCCAGAACCGTTCCAGGAAAAGGTTTCTTTTTTATTTTCTAGATTGGCGTGGGTCTACCACCTCATCAGCTGGCATACTTGGTTACCATCAGATAGACCATTGTCTACCTGATGGTAAGTGGTAATCGCCGCCTTTGTACACCTACAACCTCTAGAGGATTTCTGATGCGTTGTCAACCCTGAAACAAAATTGAAAAGTCTCATGTGCCTGTAATTTAAGCGGGCTACTCACACACCTACCGCAGGGGCAACCTAGGGTATAAAAGTAGGGATGACCCTTAATTGCCACCTTAATTGTGATGTGTATAGGCAAGCAGGGGCAATTTCAATGTGCGTAGAAACAATTTCGATATTGCCGCGACCGCCGAGCGCCCTAGATTGCCCCTGCCGCAGATGTGTGAGTAGCCCGCTTTAACCGGCACCCATACCACTATGCTGCTTGATGGTAGAAATAGGTATGGTATTAGTACAGTTTGAACTCATTCGCATATTCATTCCCATAGGTGACTAGAGGATCTATGGGCGACGGCAACATTAGGTGAGCTAGTAAAAAAATGCCGCGTAATATTGATTTGGTGTTCACTAAATTACACGAAGCTATACTAGCGTCATATTCCTATACTAGTCCCGCTAGCATATCCACCAACTTCAAGTAGCCCGAAGGAAAATGGAGAAAGCTATGCTGGGAATTACACTGCGCGATAGGGTTAGGAACACCGAGAACAACGTAAATCGAGGTGGACGGGCCACATAAGTCACAGAAACTATAGCAGGTGGGATATAAAAGTACTAGAGTGGAAACCTAGGACCGGACAAAGAAGTTTCGAGCTTTAGCCGGCTAGATGGGCTGACGACATTGTAAAATAGTTGGGAAAATCTGAATGAGGTATGCTAAATACGCTAGAAAGATGGCGTGCGAAGGAGGAGGCCTACGCTCAGCATTAGCTAATAAAAGGCTGAGAAAGAAGAAGGAGAAGAAGAGAAGGTATATGGCAAACAATTTAGGAAAGGTTTGACAATTCTCCGTAATAATTATAAGCGCAGTTCAGACTACGCTATACTATTTCGCTATATAGTAAAGCATATTGCGTCTTAAGCTATAACTATACCTATATAGCATGACGTTCACACTATACGCTATATGGCAAGCCGGTCTACTATGTACAGTAAGTTATTTAATGGCGATCCGTCGGGTGACGACGGGCTAGAAGTGAGGCGGGGCGGGGACTGGAGAATCGCTCAAGTTTATCGCGTACAGCAAGCCAATACTTTACAGCATAGCGTGGTGTGAACGTCTCCATATAAAATGTATGCTGAGCGATATCGTTGTGCTATACAATATTTGCTATATGCTATATACAACAGCGTAGTCTAAACTACGCTTTAAAGCTCGATTGCTTTGTGTACCTTTTCACGCAGTGATATCTCGAGGCATTCATAGGAAATGAAATGAAATCATTTATTCTGAAAATTGGATATTTAAAAATCACTTTTACATGTAGGTTTTTTTTTTTTTAAAGCTATATTACGTCGGCGTTTCCTATCTACCTCTGAGAAGAAAGGCCGAAACAAACTCAGGGGTCAAAGTCTCTTTTAAAGTCCAGACATATTTTCTGTAGCGAATATTTGTGTGAGGACAATGCAGTGCAATGCCTGGACTGGCCTTTTGAGGAAAGTTCTAGAGCAGTTTGAGAGGAGCTGTCCCAACAGATGGCACGCATGCATCAGCCATCGTGTAGCTCAATCCTATCTTAGGGAGCTCAACGACCCAACGCACAACATTACTACCAGCCAGGACCATGAAAGTAGGTGTTTAAATGGCAGTCTCATATCGATGTAGCGTCGTGTTCCTACTAGGGAATATCAAAGCAGAAGTTAGACATTTACTAGCTGATAGGTATGTAATTTATTCACAGTTACGGACACTCATTTACATTACCTTTGCGTAGAACAGTGAGTCATCTAGCCTCCTGTTTAAAATTCTCCTAGCCTACAAGTTTTGTAAAGAAGATCACTGTACAACCATTTCGTAAAACTGTAACGTCATATAGGTACCGGATCCAAAAATATCCTTTAGAAAGTTGAGTTTTGACAGCAAATCGACGAAGAATGCAACAATAACGTGTAGCCTGCCAACTGATGCAGCACATAAAGTAATTTCACTTGTAATATATTGGGCAGAAAGTTTTGTGTCGATATTTGAGGGTTAGGTGAGTTCACTGCCAAGAAAAGGCTCTATACAGGGTGTTAACGAATTCGTGTAATTCATTCAAACCACATGATCTATTAAAGGTATAGATTATCCCCGCACAGGATTCAGATTGATTGAAAATTTTAAAAAACTTTTTTTTTCCTCGTAAAATTTTTATGTGATAGAAAATTTCGATGCCTTGCATAAATGAATGAAAGCATGGCGAGACAGCTGACGGGCACGACTAGAGCGATATCGCTCCACGCAGTCAGTTAATTTGGGATGCTAAAATTACTCAGATACAGAATACCATGGTTCATATTTTTGAAAACGTTTTTTTGTTGATTCTGCAAGAAACCTATGCAAGGTCAATCAGTGTCACAAGTAGATCACGCGGTTTGAAGGAATTACACGAATTCGTCTACGTGTTTAGTGTTCAAAAATAATTTCATTTGATTTGTATGGAATGTAATAAAAAAACGCGAATTTCGAATAGTTGTTCTATGAAACTTGATCAATTTCCGATACCAAGTAGCCCCACAAAATTCTTAGAGCTCTTTTTTTAACCACCTGTATTTTTATGATGATAAGAGGTGAATTTTGGTGAGAGGCCTTTCGTGGTGGATTAGGTTGGACTGATAGGGTAGAGTGGTTGTAAAGAAGTGGCTCAAGCATCAGACCACTTATTTACCATATTGAATGATGGTTTGCAAGGATCTAAAGACCACAAGAGCCAGCAGCGGACGTCAGAAGGACCATGATGACGAGAGCCACTCGTAAGCCTCTAAACATCCATTGCTGATCATGAGTCTTATAATTGGACACCGATCTCAATCAAATAATCAACAATCTTAAATAAATAAATATTTGGGACATTTTTTTTACACAGCACCATTTATTCCCAAACTAAGCAAAGCTTGTACTATGGGTACTAGACAATGGATATAATACTTATATAAGTACTTTTTTTTGTTTTTTTTTTGTAAATACTTACTTATAATACATAAGAAACACCCAGACCAACACAAACACTTGTGTTCATCACATAAATATTTGTGTCCTGTGGGAATCGAACCCATGACCTCGTGATCAGCAGTCCGACACTCGAACCACAAAACCACAGACGTCGTCAATCTTGACAAACAGATCACTTTTGAGACGTTATTTTTATTAATCATACAATAGTTTTTTACGATTTTTGATGCAATATTTTGAAATGCGAGCAATGGCCGAAAGGTTCTGGAGTGGCGACCGCGTACCGGAAGGCGTAGCGTGGGTGGGCCTCCCACAAGGTGGAACGATGATCTGGTGAAGGTTGCGGGAAACCGCTGGATGCAAGAAGCACAGGACCGGTCGATGTGGTGATGCTTGGGGGAGGTCTATGTCCAACAGTGGACGTGATGATGACGATTTTGAAATGAATCCTTTGTAATCTTATTTTCTTATTAATACAGTATTACTTGGCAGTAATTTTTCTTCTTTCAACGCATTCTATTTCTCATTTAAATACTACTTTTGTGTAGTAGTTTTGTGTGACTCTTGTTGAAGGAACGGCGTGTGCGCAAGCAAATGTATGAATGAGTGTGAGCGCTCGTGTGTGAGAGGTCTTGATACATGAAGAATATATTTTTTATTTTTTTGGTTCTTGGCTTATGTCGTAAATGCTTCAAAATTATTAAATTAAAATCTAACCACCTAATTGCTGTGACAATTTTGATGAAGTAAATAATCTAAAGCTTTCTGTGTTTCTGCATATACGATTAATTGTATGTTCTAGTAATTGTATTTCAAAGGCTTCATTTCTCAAAAATCGACTTTTACGACTGCTGTTCCTTACTCTTACAATTTTGAGTTTCATTTATTTGAACGTAGTTTTTATTTATTCAAATTAATCTTAGTTGAACAGTCGTATTGCAAAAAAAGACTATTGGAATATAAACTGGAAAATAAATTTTACACGAGTATAGGACCAAGTTTAGAAATATTTTTGGTTTATTTGAAAATTATCCATTATAACCAAAAGCATAATTAGGTACTATTAACCTCAAAATCTCACCAACCAGCCTATTACTGGACAGTACTGCTGTCATGTAGAATCTCATACAAACCCAAAACGCAAGCATCAAAACCGCTCGTCGCGCTACACAATATTCCGTAACAACCGTCCTTACTGTGCACATAACGAAGAATATAAAAGCGAGCGCCATCCGGGACGCATCTCACTTTATCCTAGACCTCCGCTTAATAAGGACCCAGAAACCATAGAGTGGTTTTAAACCTTAAAAAAAATTGGAATAATTATTTATTCAAAATGCGTGTGCTGTGTTTAGTTTTGGTTGTGGCGGTCGTGGCCTGCAGTGCTGCCCCAGGAGCTTCAAATGAGGAAGATGGGAGAATTGAGCTGTTTTCTGGAGTGGCTATTGAGAAGTAAGTGGTTTTTTTGTTGTTGTTTTGGGTGAAGAGGGGGTAAAGGATTTTTAAGCGGTTATTGACGACAGGGGGAAATTGGGGTTATAGTTCATCAACGTCGTCTTGATATAGGATGAAAGATGAGTACAGTTTATTTATATACTGATAATTTATTTATTTAAACTTCATGTACATTGGTGGTACATAAGGCGGACTTAATGCCATTGGCATTCTCTACCAGTCAAGCCTTTGGGTCAAATCATAATGTTTTTAATTACTACTTTATGCTGTTACGTGTTTATACTTATCATTATTTATTTTTAGTTTTTTCTTACATACAATTTGAAGTGTACAACGGTAATGTTGTGCATGTATATTTAAATGAATAAATAATAGTAATAATTTTTACTATGATACACACAAGATTCATGATACACAAGAGCAGACTGATGTACAAAATAACATGGTATATCTACATAAATCTACACAGAACATGTAACCCTGTCTCCTAAACTAGGTAACCCTATATCTTAGGAGACAGATCCTGTATCTTAGGAAATAAATATGAAAATATTTTTTGAGGTCACAGTCTTCGTCTTATTTTATTAATTTGAATTTTATTACAGCTAGTTCATATTTAGGTTTTTGTAATTATAACCAACAGAATCCTTTTAACAACAATGAAAATCTATCCAAGTTATGTTTTCCAAAGTTTAGTTACACAGCTTATTTTACGGCTTAAAACTAAAGTGGTTTCCATCAAAATGAGATTGAAATAAATGGATCGATGTACCATGAAAATGACTGATAAGATGTTAATTTTCCACATAAATGAAAAAGAAATTGGCTCTTCTCGCTATAAATGTCAAAATATAAACCGTCGGCATAAAAATAATATAATTTTATCATCAATATTCTGGTCTTTTGTCCTCATTGGCAACGTTAATATTTAAACTTAACCCGCTATGGTTCCGTGTGGTGCCAGATGTAAAGAATAAAACTAGCCCATCTCTTCCCGTGGGTGTCGTAAAAGGCGACTAAGGGATTCACTAGAGGATGGGCAGCAGCGTTCTCTGAGTACTTTAACAACCATACTGCGATCGCCAACCCGCCTGCCAAGCGTGGCGATTATGGCAAACCTATTGGGGTTATTGGGGGAGGCCTCATCATCATCAACCCGCTATGGCGGTAATACTCAAAACTGATTAGCATGCCTTGAACTGAAAACGAATCGATCATTGTGATTGAAATTCTCTAAATAACCTCTGCACGGACCAATACTCCCGTTACCCCTGCAAATGATTAGATTTCGTTACACTTGAGCAGTACCCATCGACCATTGCAGTGATAGTCTAGTGGTTGAACAGTTGCCTTCTATAAAGGAGGCTCTTAGTTTGACTCCGGCCCGCAGCTCTGATTGTTCGAATTCACGTGCAGATCACTTGATTATCACTTGTGTTAACGGTGAAGGACTTGACAAACATCGTGAGGAGGCATGCACAAAGTAGAGGGTTCCAAAAAGTTCACTATAGTGTAGTCCACTAACCCGCACCAGGACCCGAAGCAGTCATGCTCGAACTGTGCTGAAAAGATTAGCCAGTCAGCAAGTTTGATCGCGAGGCTGACTGCCCAGGGTGCGCTGGACGTATTTAAGCATCGTTACTCGTGGAGGCTTTTTTCATGCACCCTCTACCTTCATGGCCTACTTATAAAGAACAATTTTTTTTTTTCTTTTCCATTAAAATTTGATTCAAGCTCTGCGCTTAAATCTTAAGCTCCGTACTCGTACGCAGTTTTACTCCACAGCGAGTAAATCTCTTCATGTGTTTATGTTATCGTCGACGAGACGGTTTAAGCGAGTGTAAAGACGTCGTTAGTGTGGTGTGTCGAAGTACCGACGACCATCATCATCCTCCTGCCCTTATGCCAACTTATTTGTGATCGGTGCAGTATGTATTTTTCTTCCATACATCTCTATTAGCCGTCATCTCAGTAGTCACCCTTTTTCTAGTCAAATCATCTTTTACATTATCCATCCATCATTTCTTTGGTTTTCATCTACTCTTATAACCATCCACATTCATACTCAAAACTTTCCTCACGACATGTTCCTCATTCCTCCGCATCACATGCCCATACCATCATAACTGGTTTCCACACAATTTCTCAGTCACCGGCGCCACTTTCAGACTTCCTCTTACATACTCATTTCTAATTCTATCTATTCACGTAACACCACACATGCCTCTTAGCATTCGAAGTATCAACGATAACATTTCAAAAAATCAAAATCAAGGGTAGATGAAGATACCCCTGCTTCACGGAGATGATAACTACTTAGCCACTTCAGTCTACCCGTGACCACGGCTGGTGTAATTCGGTCGGTGTATAAATCGCTAAAGTTTAAAAACAACTGTTCATTGTGGACCGCAAAACTCATTGCTCTGTGGCTAGGTTTTCGATCCACATGAAGAGCTGTACTCGCTGTCGAGTATAACTATCGAGTAAAACCGTCTATGAGTACAGAGCTTTAGTATCTCCCCATAAACTCTATATTAAATGGGCGTGACGGTCATTAAGGGCATCTCCATTCAGTCCTTTTAAAAAAACAAAAATACGACTTTCGAAACTGTTTTTAAAGTGAAAATTATGAAACAATGGGTTTGGGTTACGCTAATTCACCTTACATAGGTGACATGCCACACTTTGTCATGCGTAGTTGAACTCTGAATTATTAAAAATAACTTTTCTTTATTTACTTGAAAAAATGTGTGTTAGTTGAAAATGTGGAAAGTTTTGACAGTTTTGAATTTAAGCTTATTAAGCCCAGTCGCCAGGTAGTTTTCACTTGCAAAAGGTCCGTCAGTCCTGAATTTCGGATCTCTTCTATCGTGTCGGCACGAGCTATACAAGAATAGCTCATACCGTGGTGAAAAGATTAGCCAGTCAGCAAGGATGGTAGCGAGGCTGACTGCCCAGGGTGCGCCGGACGTACCGAAGTATCGTCACTCGTGGAGACTCTTTTCATGCACCCCAAATTAATGAATCCAAATGAATTTCGGAAATGTGGTATGTTTAGGTGTTCTTATGAAAATATCAAGTTTTTGACCTTGAGTGACCTCGGCGCGCTCCGCCATCTTGGATTAAAGACCACAAAAATGAGTTTTTATTGAATAAATCCTTATCTATGGGGTTTATGATTTTGTAGACAATTTAATTTTCTACAATTCCA
The DNA here is from genome assembly GCA_905220435.1 of Amphipyra tragopoginis. NCBI lineage: Eukaryota > Metazoa > Arthropoda > Insecta > Lepidoptera > Noctuidae > Amphipyra > Amphipyra tragopoginis. Next base: position 21,849,689 of record HG992014.1, read on the forward strand.
GCCCCAAGTATTTTTTTCTATAGCCAATAGTTTACCGTATATTGCGCTTTAAATCGGGTAAAAACACCATTTCCAAGCATTTTTAATTTTTCATTCCCGACTGAAAAAGAGAGGTGTTATACGTTTGAAACCTGTTTTTAACCCACGACGCAAAAACAAAGATGTTTTGTAAGTTTGATACCTATGTCTGTAAGTCTATCAGACCTGTAAGTCTGTAGGTCTTTCGTCTTTCGTCTGTCTGTGTCTGTTTGTGGCAACGTAACTCCGAAACCGATGACTCGATTTCGTTAAGATTTTTTTTTCTCGAATGCTCGTTTTGTCAGGGTCATTATAAGCTACGTTTAATAGAAATCGGTTCAGCCGTTGCAAAGTTATCAGCTGTTTTCTCAGTTAGGTTAGATAGGTGTGCATTGCACGGCGTTGCAGCCGTTGCAAGATCATGGAACTGAATTTTCTACTTAACTCAGAGCTATATCGTACGTCGCCCGAAGGATCGCCGTCAAATAACTTGCTACACATAGTAGACCGGCTTGCGATATAGCGTAAAGTGTAAACGTCATACTATATAGTTATAGCTTATGACACAATATGCCTTACTATACAAGCTTAGTTTTAGTATACACTAAACCTGAAACTAGTTTGTTCAGAATCACTAGGAGAATCGATTGACATATTTTTACACCACATTTTTTTTTTCATAATTTTCAATTTTGTTTCAGTAGGTTTCTACCCATAACAGTTGACAGGAATAGACATCTTGAGGCTTGAGATGGTCCGCTCGGTCAGTTTCCGTGTATTAGACAACCCCTGCATAGCACATCTCAGGCATTTCACACTTTACTAGGGAACTTAAAGCGACATAAACTATGGTGTAACTTGAAGATTTATTTAAAAAAAAACACATATTCAGGCAGTTCTGATGAAAATCTTGTTGGGGTGTCTCAGTTTTTGTATATACTAAAAATAACGTTGTATAGCGAAATACGAGTAGTATAGCGTAGTCTGAACTGCGCTTACTATCCTGATTTCCCCATAAAACAAAGGAGTGCTTAATAAATACAATGCAACTAATTAAAATCAATGATAACTCCGCCCCTTAAATCCATACAATACAGATTAAAATATGAGATTTACATACAAACGCTTTCTCTTCATTGTTGATAAGTATTAAAAGTTTTCACTTTTATTTCATACATACATCTGGATTAAGGATTAGTAACAGATGTTGAAACATGTTGCGTCTTGTTCTTTGAACTTTAAAGTTTAAGGCATAAAACAGTATATTATCACAGTCTACCTATATCTTACTCCTAAAGGCTTAATTACACGGAAATAGTTTCTCAAAGCAAGTCTCATGCTATCTCTGTTTTCATCGTGGAGAAAGACGAAGACAGAATGAGTCTCTCTTCGAGAAACTAGCTCCGTGTAAATGAGCCTTTACAATCGGTCAACGTAGAACATTGTCACAGAGCAATCGTGCGGGGGGTTGCGGAGTAAAAGGGGGCGGAGGTTAAGTCCCAAGTAGCCATACTGCATACTTGGGACATAATCTCCGCCCCTACATAATTTTGACATTTCATAGGACCTGTCAAATGTATGGGCGTTGACCCACTGTATGTAGTAAGTAGGTACACTGTGATATTACTATCCCACTGCTGGGCTATAGTTTCTTCTCAGAATGAGAATAGTTTAGGCCGTAGCCCATCTGGCCTGGTGGAGGTTGTAGGACCATACACAACATTAAGAACTTTTTGGAGCCTCCTTCACGATGTTTTCCTTTACCGTTAACATACACATGTAAAATCAAGGCTTTTTTATGTCTTTGGGTATGGATACCCTCCGCCCGGGGAAGCGAGGGTTATATCTTATCAGCTAAAAACCAACGGTGTTCCTTCTCCTGACCTATAGCCGGGGTCGCAGCATTCGCAGTTGCATTAACCGCAATCCCGGCAGGTCTCGGTCCGTCAGCATCTGGTGGACCACTCCTTCCGTGGGGCCTCGCCCCAAGTCCTCTTGAGAGGCGCGCAGAGCACAGCACGCCGCCTTCTCGGGCCTGTTATTGGTCGAGCGATGGGTCCCCTAAACCGCCACTCGCAAGCCATACACTAAGGTAGCCAGAGTTCGCCCGGTGCGTCTGGCGCGGATAAGGAGAATGACAGTCGCCTCTCTCGCCCTCTCCGCTCCTTTCTTTTTACCATCACCTCCTCGCAAAAGGAGGTGAAAGCTTCCCACGCACTCTCGCTCCCGAAAATAGACAGAACCATGGCCGGAAGCGAAAGGTACATACACTCACGCCTGTAACCTCCGAAGGGGTTAGCAGATGTGTTCTCAGAAGTCTCTACACCCACGTTTCGCCTCTTGTATGAAGTCAATTGTAATAGGTAGCGAGTCTAATCAACTGCTGTTCTCTTAAATTGATTTGAAAATTCATCATCTGCCTAGCCTTTTCCCAACTATGTTGGGGTCGGCTTCCAGTCGAACCGGATGCAGCTGAATATCAGTATTTTACATGGAGCGACTGCCTACCAGACCTCCACAACCCAGTAACTGGGTAACACGATACTCTTGGTAAGACTGGTTGTCAGACTTTCTGGCTTCTGACCAACAGTAACGACTGTCAAAGATCTACAAATGACAGCCGGGACCAACGGCTTTACGTGCTTTCCGAGGCACGGAGGAAACTTGCTATGGTAAATGGTCACCCATCCACAGACCAACCTCGGCATGGCTTAACCCGGAAGATCGGTCTATGCGGCTGTAATTATTTAGCCATGAGCTCCTCCTTAAATTGAGCTTAAATTGATTTGAAAATTATAACTATTTAATGTTATGAAACACAAAAAACCGAAAAAAAAAACATTCTTAGTGTTATGTATTGTATTACAACTCTTACTTGTAATAAGTAAAGATGTTCCAACTGCGGTGTACATTGTAATGTAAATCAAGTGAAAATGCGTGTAAAATCGTACCCGTTTCAGTTCGCTTACGAAATAACTTACGTTTAAAAAGAAAATTATTTTCTAAAATTTGTATACTTACGTAAGCCTGTTGAGTAATTTACACTAAAATTTACACAAAACTTTTGTAATACTATCGCTCCATGTAAAGCGCTGTTCATACTATGCTATAATATATAGCATAATTATAGCAAATATTGTATAGCACAACGATATTGCTCGGCAAACATTTTATATGGACACGTTCACACAACGTTGTACTATAAAATCTTGGCTTGCTGTACGTGATAAATTTGAGCAATTCTCAGAGCTATCAAATCGTCAAATAACTTACTATACATAGTAGACCGGCTTGCGATGTAGCGTATAGTGTGAACGTCGTGAAAGTTATAGCTTATGACGCAACATGCTTTACTGTACAGCGAAATAGTAAAGTAATGTAATAGGGGCTCGGCCCCTATTACATGGGACTAATTGGGATCGGAGAAATTCCTCACAGAAAAACTCAATAACGGCTTGCCCGACCTGGGGATTGAATCCAGGACCTGACGCTCAGCAGTCGCGCTTACGACCGCTAGACCAACGAGGCAGTCCGCACACGAGTTATAAATATTAGAGGTGCGGCCGGGATCCACCTTCGACCCTCCTGCATGGAAGGCAAACGTTCAACAGCTAGGCTATCACTGCTATGATACTTCGATGGTTATGAAATATTAATTAATACTGCACCTTTGTTTTCAGAGACGCGACTGGAGAAGAAAAATTAAACGTCAAGTTTGAACCTGGAGAACTAAGAGAAGCTGCCAGAACATTTGAAGAAGGTTGGTACATAACACTTCTTAATATAAATAATGGAATCAATTAGTTTGCGAAAATCCTTGATATACAAATATGCAATTACAATATTTAGCTTTGTGAAGTGACTATACCACCGATACTGAACATGAATCAATAAAAAAATCAATACCAAAAAATTACAGTTTTATTATAACAAACAAACGAATTTCCAGCGTTTGTCACGCGTGACATAAAAATGACGCGTGCTAATCCACCAAAAAAAAAATAAGCAGAATTAGCTGCGGCAAAAATGCCGCTGGTGACTTATAAGTCGAAGTCGTTCGAGGCATTTCGGGATTTATTCACAAACCTTCGCTAATGTTTCTTAGTGAAGGTTATTAAATAACCGTAGAATTAAATATGAATTTTTAGATGAACAAGCACATTTTTAAACATTTGCTCTAGAAATATGGCACGATTACAGATCAACTAACACTGTATTAAACATGCAGAAGGTGTGATAAAAATGCAACATGTAATCCAAACTGATACGCTACGCGTTTTGCCGCTCTATGGGGCTTCCTCAGGAGATATCAACGATTCATAAGTCATAAGTCATTTATTCACTTGTTTAACATAGGTAGCTACAATAATAATTATAAGATAATAAAGAGTTCGCTATGTTATGCCAGAAGGCGTACAAATGTTTGAAATTAATTACCTACCTAATCAAGCCAGACAAGTCTCAATTAAATAAGCCAGGCCAATAAAACAAAATTATAAAAAACTGTTATAAAAAATGACACAATACAAATTAATTAATAGTAAATAGCCATAAAAATCAATGTCAATAAAAAAGGGAAAAAATTAAATGATAAAATAAAAATAAAAAAGAACAAATTAAAATAAATTCTTTACCTATATTTGGGGGCGGGAGGGCGGTGCTGCATACTGAATCTACGTTAGGAATCTATATTGTTTGGCGATCTAATTAGAGCTAAATATTGTTATTGCATATTTGTACTTTTATTAATGTTCAACATCACGACAGTATCATTGGTGTCTTCCGAGGGAGGCGACAGCTGTTTATGACATTATGGGGTGTGCGATTTTGAGAAGGTCAGCCCTTCTTAAAGACGCATATTCTGCAGACTTGTGAGTGGCTGTTGCTTTCATTGGAGGAGTTTGATTGAGAGAGACATTGATTCCTCTGTTGCGGGAGTCCGTGCCAGTGGAATTGTATAACGGTTCCCTAATGTCGACATATTAAGAGGTACCGATGAGGCTTCAATAGACACGAAAAGTAAAACAAGGCAAGGAAAAATAATTGAAAAATATTAACTGTAAACGTATACCCATCCCAGCTTACGGCAAGCCCAATAATTTCTTGTGTTCTATATTCCTAGTGAATCGAACCCTACTACATATATTCGTGAGAAAAGATCTCGTTATACAGAGAAACGAAAGTTGTCGAGTGGGTCACTGAACTATTACGTGAGCGCAATGGCCGCTCGGTCAAGGTTACATCGTGCAGTTTATGTCACAAGTAGTGTTGAAATGTTGAGGAACGTCGCTTTGATAGATTGATATTTTATTTTTATAAAACAATGACTTTAAGCGCTCGTCCAAGGTGCGGGTGGAAGCGTACAGCGGGGCGGTTAGCGTTCAAATCAAACATCAGCATTTACCTACATTTATAAGGAACACGCTCTTTTGTGTCTTTCTACGGAGCTGGTGGGAAAGGGCACTTAGGCCACCAAGACGCTCCCGCTGCCCGCCCCGCTCACGCTTCTGCCGGTGCCACACACTACCTGCGCCACACAATAACAAATTCCTTTATAAATCGTACTGTGCCGTCATTTAATTAAATTGTCTTCTACGTAGAGATAAGATTGTCTATATTATGTCAAAACATACTCAACATTTTTATTATAATTATGATGAGCCTATGTTGTCCCACTGCAGGGCAAAGGCCTCTCTTCCCTTCTTCCACCTTTCGCGATATAGTGCGATAGTAGGCCAATCCTTTGAAAATGAGTCCAGCTCATCCCGCCATCTTCTTCTGGGCCTGCCACGTAGTCGTTTTCTGCCAGTTGGGATCCACTTAGTGGTTATTTTAGCCCATTGCTCCTCCGACATGACCAGCCCAGTTCCATTTTAGTCTTGCAGCAACATTTTTAAGTTTCTACAAAAAAACAAATAATCGTAGTTGTGCGTTTTTAACTTTGCGGAAACAATTTTCCCCTTTCATATTATAAACTGAATGGCGTGTTTAAAGCTTATGATAATTATTATAAATATATCGTAATAATGAAAGTATTGTGTGTGAATGAACTGTTACGTGAGAGACCGATCGCGTGGTCAAGGTTACGTCGCACGGCATACCGTTATGTTATAGGGTTGGCAAGCTGTGAGTTATATTGTGGTAATGTAATACCCAGGAAAATAAAGGAAGCAGTTAAAACAGTATAGCATTTTTAATAGTTTATTTTTTGGCTCTTTGTCTTTCACAGTTTAGATTTGATCAATGCCATCTTTGTATACCTACTTCAGTTGTGAACACGATCATCAATCTATTTTTACAGCAAAATGGTTAAAAAACTTGAAAATTTACAAAATAAAGTTTGCGTCATGTCCATATCCGTTGTTCACGTGTCATCCCGTCTGAGTAAAGGAGGTGGCCAACTTTTTAAGGGACCGTTACCCCACCATCGAAATACATGTACACAAAAAATAATTACTTCATTTCAAAGCGTTTGACCTCAAGACTTACAATATGGAAACAAAAAGCGCCTAGAGGTCCTGTATTTTTTTTAAGGGCAGTTTTTCTTACTCTACTATAACTTAAATGTCAGGTGTTATTTATTGTTAACATTGAAATAAATATTGTTTAAAAACCTTCAGAAAACGTATTATACCTATGTTCCAAGTTTTCCGATTAGTTTTTAGTCGTTTTGATACTAAACTGCTACTTAATACCAACAACTACCATATATCTGCTGAAATTAAATTAAAAGATTTTTATATCACCTGTATTTCACAATATGTTATCCCGACGCTCAGAATTCCATGATATTACAATTTGCAATAATCGGCTAAATTATTATTAATTTAATTTTAATTTTAAATAAGCACTCAACACGTTTGATAAATATATAATGCATGTTGTGCTTACCTGTAAGAAATTGGTACACTAGTCTGTAAGTCCATTGAATGTATCTCATATCTTTGTACCTATAAAGGCTTATTCAAACCTAAGCGGCATTCGCTACCGTTGTGGGTAGAGGTACATTATCGCGCGGGTTTCGCTCAAAGTTCCGCTGCTAAAGCGGAATAGTTTACCGCATAGGTATTGTTTCGCTTGTTGGGCGAAACAGATTCCGCCAGTCAATGCGGCGCGGGAGCAGCCGAGCAGCGGCATGCATCCCGCCCCTCACTCCGCAAGCGGGGTTGACATGACAATAGTTACGCACGATATTCCTTAGCGAAAGGATGCGTTTGCAACATGGCTTCTACCCACAAGGATCGCGAAATCCGCTTTGGTGTGAACAGTAATATTACCGCATACCCACTCGGTTTTCTCTACCGCAGACGGTAGCGAATACCGCTTAGGTTTGAATAGGCCTTTAGTGTATTCAATTGTTGGTGAGCCAAATAAATAAAATAAAAAATCATATTTCTCATCGAACCTAGCTAAAGCACAATTGACACAATTTAAAATTATTTAGTCCATAATAAAAGCTGTGAAAATCAGTTTTCAATTCAAATTATATCTAACGTTATAGAAAATGAGGAATAGATACACACAGATGACATAGATAAAAAATATAAAAATAACAGGTATTTAAAATACCAGATAACATTTGTTCCTTTCAGTAACTGTTATCTGTTAGTATAAATAACATTCACGACGCGGTTGACACAACGCCCTGTTAAATAACGATGTTTTTGTCTCATTCTTACTGACGACATTTAACCTTGCTAAAATATGTACCTAAATAGTCTAAAAATATATACAGGGTGGTAGTTTGAGATGGGGCATGAAGCGCAGCTACCTTAACCATTGTAGCTACAAGAAAACGTTCTTGTGAGACCACCCCTAACTTTTGGAATAATTTCTATTTGCATTCACAGATTTTGAAAAAAATGTACAGTCAGCGAGAAAAGGGGCTGTTTTCAGAAAACATTTTTATGATGCCAATCGATCCTATTTCCCTTAAGGATCAAAACACTCTTCCGGACCATTTGAGGTTGGAGTACTAGAAACGTCAGAAATATTTGGAACTGCATTCATAGATATGGGTTTTATTTCGGTATGAATGTAACTTTGATGATGATGATTTCTGACGTTCTAGTACTCTAATATCAGTGAGTCCGGAAGAGTATTTTGATCTTTCTAAGAAAATTGATCGATCGGCACCATAAAAATATTTTGTGAGAACTGACAATTTATTTGCTGACTGTACCAATATTTTTTTTTCAATAACTTTGAATGCAGTTCGAAATAATGTCAAAAATTATGGACAGTCTCCTATCAACATTTTCCTGTAGCCACAACGATTAAGGTAGCTGCCCTTATAACTACCCTATCTCAAATAGTTTTTTTTTTTTGCGATTTCTGACGTTTCTAGTACTCCCACCTCAATTGCTCCGGAAGAGTCTTTTGATCCTTACGAGAGATAGGATCGATTGGCATCATAAAAATGTTTTCTAAAAACTGCCCCTTTTCTCGCTGACTGTACATATTTTTCAAAATCTGTGAATGCTGATAATAATTATTCTAAAAGTTAAGGGTGGTCTCCTAAGAACGTTTTCCTATAGCTACAATGGTTAAGGTAGCTGCCCTTCATGCCCCATCTCAAATTATCACCCTGTATAACCTACCAAGGTTCATAAGAAGCAATATGTATAAAAATGTATGTCTCCTTTAGTTGGTCACGTAATCTGTGTCACGGTTATTTATTCGGATACCTTGATACCATTTTTCGAAATAAACGTTTAAAGATTCAGTAAATAAGAAAAAATACATCACAGTAGTTCACAAATTAATAGAATATCGTAATTGTAATAAAATACGAATATTGTATGATTAAAAGTTTTAAAATATTCATCCATATTATTATAAAATGATCAGATAACTTGTCACCTTGTCAGTGGTACTAATCGGTAGCTAGTACAAAAATACTAGGCTAGACAGATATTTAGTACTGTTTTTTATATAACAGAGATAACAAGTATTATTGAACTGTTATTACAACCAACCTTTAAGTCAGCCCGCCGAAATCATGCTGGCCATTTACATCTTTTTTCTTTTTTTTAAAGCTTTTTTATTCTCATGATATTTTCACTGTCAGAAGGTAATTATTAGTGCTGGGCTCGCCCGGTCGCAAACGTGTAAATCGATTGTTCTATGTAGTTAATTGAATAATTAATAATAACGATAATTGTTTAATTTTTCTATTACAAGTTACAAAGTAGGTGCGAGTACCGTTGCAGTTTTCATAAACTTATTTTAATATTCTAATACAAGTCACTAGTTATTTTATCCTTAAAGGTTTTGTCAGTAGTTCCCAAACTAAGCAAAACTGTAGCTTGAGAACCTGGGTAAGTAGTGGCATCTTGAATAGTTGTTTGTGTTCCTTTCGATAAAGTCTATTTATGAGAGAAAAAAAATAATGGTGTGGTTGGCGCAGCGGTTGAGCGGTCTTTTGGGGAGTTACGTGTCGCGGGTTTGATTATTTGATTCCCGGACTGATCGAATATCTGTATGGTCTACAGACACATAATGGTTTCTGGGTTTGGTGTTTTTGCAAATTACTATTTGTGTTTGTAAACGCGCTCACGATAAATAACGTATTTAAATAAAAAGGGGAAGCGTATTTTTAAAAAGCTTGTCATCCTAAGTAATTTTTGAAAGAAAAAAATAAACAAATCTTAAACTGTGAAAAATTAAATGACATTAAATGTACTTAATAATCCTGAGTTATTAGGTAGGTACTTAAATTATTATTTGTCAATTTAATTATTAACAAAATACGAAAAATATTAATAATAATAGGTATATTAAATGGCTTATTTACGTTTACTTGAATGTTATCGATCCATGTGAGTTGTACTGTAGGCATAACGATTTTTTTACTGAAATCGATTATCACAAAATGAACAGCCCTTAGAGTTTAAAAGAAATTCAAATGTCATCCATCAATAATGCATAATGGCCGACGGGCGGAAAATATCAATATACTATCTTATTATCTTCATCATAATTTCCAGGACTTGTACAGAAAAAATTAAAAATAGGTCTTACAATAATATGTAAAGAACGTTTTATCATTGATTACTTTACTTTGTACAAGTTCAGTTTCAATTATAAGTGTGTTATCGACTATCTGGGGCAGATGTTGGCCACCTCCTTTGCCTACTTATTGACCAAAGGAGGTGGCCAACATCTGCCCCAGATAGTCGATAACACACTTATAATTGAAACTGAACTTGTACAAAGTAAAGTAATCAATGATAAAACGTTCTTTACATATTATTGTAAGACCTATTTTTAATTTTTTCTGTACAAGTCCTGGAAATTATGATGAAGATAATAAGATAGTATATTGATATTTTCCGCCCGTCGGCCATTATGCATTATTGATGGATGACATTTGAATTTCTTTTAAACTCTAAGGGCTGTTCATTTTGTGATAATCGATTTCAGTAAAAAAATCGTTATGCCTACAGTACAACTCACATGGATCGATAACATTCAAGTAAACGTAAATAAGCCATTTAATATACCTATTATTATTAATATTTTTCGTATTTTGTTAATAATTAAATTGACAAATAATAATTTAAGTACCTACCTAATAACTCAGGATTATTAAGTACATTTAATGTCATTTAATTTTTCACAGTTTAAGATTTGTTTATTTTTTTCTTTCAAAAATTACTTAGGATGACAAGCTTTTTAAAAATACGTTTCCCCTTTTTTATTTAAATACGTTATTTATCGTGAGCGCGTTTACAAACACAAATAGTCATTTGCAAAAACACCAAACCCGGAAACCATTATGTGTCTGTAGACCATACAGATAATTATTTGATCAGTCCGGGAATCAAATAATCAAACCCGCGACAAGTAACTCCCCAAAAGACCGCTCAACCGCTGCGCCAACCACACCATTATTTTTTTCTCTCGTATATAGACTTTATCGAAAGGAACACAAACAAGTATTCAAGATGCCACTACTTACCCAGGTTCTCAAGCTACAGTTTTGCTTAGTTTGGGAACTACTGACAAAACCTTTAAGGATAAAATAACTAGTGACTTGTATTAGAATATTAAAATAAGTTTATGAAAACTGCAACGGTACTCGCACCTACTTTGTAACTTGTAATAGAAAAATTAAACAATTATCGTTATTATTAATTATTCAATTAACTACATAGAACAATCGATTTACACGTTTGCGACCGGGCGAGCCCAGCACTAATAATTACCTTCTGACAGTGAAAATATCATGAGAATAAAAAAGCTTTAAAAAAAAGAAAAAAGATGTAAATGGCCAGCATGATTTCGGCGGGCTGACTTAAAGGTTGGTTGTAATAACAGTTCAATAATACTTGTTATCTCTGTTATATAAAAAAACAGTACTAAATATCTGCCTAGCCTAGTATTTTTGTACTAGCTACCGATTAGTACCACTGACAAGGTGACAAGTTATCTGATCATTTTATAATATGGATGAATATTTTAAAACTTTTAATCATACAATATTCGTATTTTATTACAATTACGATATTCTATTAATTTGTGAACTACTGTGATGTATTTTTTCTTATTTACTGAATCTTTAAACGTTTATTTCGAAAAATGGTATCAAGGTATCCGAATAAATAACCGTGACACAGATTACGTGACCAACTAAAGGAGACATACATTTTTATACATATTGCTTCTTATGAACCTTGGTAGGTTATACAGGGTGATAATTTGAGATGGGGCATGAAGGGCAGCTACCTTAACCATTGTAGCTATAGGAAAACGTTCTTAGGAGACCACCCTTAACTTTTAGAATAATTATTATCAGCATTCACAGATTTTGAAAAATATGTACAGTCAGCGAGAAAAGGGGCAGTTTTTAGAAAACATTTTTATGATGCCAATCGATCCTATCTCTCGTAAGGATCAAAAGACTCTTCCGGAGCAATTGAGGTGGGAGTACTAGAAACGTCAGAAATCGCAAAAAAAAAAAACTATTTGAGATAGGGTAGTTATAAGGGCAGCTACCTTAATCGTTGTGGCTACAGGAAAATGTTGATAGGAGACTGTCCATAATTTTTGACATTATTTCGAACTGCATTCAAAGTTATTGAAAAAAAAATATTGGTACAGTCAGCAAATAAATTGTCAGTTCTCACAAAATATTTTTATGGTGCCGATCGATCAATTTTCTTAGAAAGATCAAAATACTCTTCCGGACTCACTGATATTAGAGTACTAGAACGTCAGAAATCATCATCATCAAAGTTACATTCATACCGAAATAAAACCCATATCTATGAATGCAGTTCCAAATATTTCTGACGTTTCTAGTACTCCAACCTCAAATGGTCCGGAAGAGTGTTTTGATCCTTAAGGGAAATAGGATCGATTGGCATCATAAAAATGTTTTCTGAAAACAGCCCCTTTTCTCGCTGACTGTACATTTTTTTCAAAATCTGTGAATGCAAATAGAAATTATTCCAAAAGTTAGGGGTGGTCTCACAAGAACGTTTTCTTGTAGCTACAATGGTTAAGGTAGCTGCGCTTCATGCCCCATCTCAAACTACCACCCTGTATATATTTTTAGACTATTTAGGTACATATTTTAGCAAGGTTAAATGTCGTCAGTAAGAATGAGACAAAAACATCGTTATTTAACAGGGCGTTGTGTCAACCGCGTCGTGAATGTTATTTATACTAACAGATAACAGTTACTGAAAGGAACAAATGTTATCTGGTATTTTAAATACCTGTTATTTTTATATTTTTTATCTATGTCATCTGTGTGTATCTATTCCTCATTTTCTATAACGTTAGATATAATTTGAATTGAAAACTGATTTTCACAGCTTTTATTATGGACTAAATAATTTTGAATTGTGTCAATTGTGCTTTAGCTACGTTCGATGAGAAATGTGATTTTTTATTTTATTTATTTGGCTCACCAACAATTGAATACACTAATAGGTACAAAGATATGAGATACATTCAATGGACTTACAGACTAGTGTACCAATTTCTTACAGGTAAGCACAACATGCATTATATATTTATCGAACGTGTTGAGTGCTTATTTAAAATTAAAATTAAATTAATAATAATTTAGCCGATTATTGCAAATTGTAATATCATGGAATTCTGAGCGTCGGGATAACATATTGTGAAATACAGGTGATATAAAAATCCTTTAATTTAATTTCAGCAGATATATGGTAGTAGTTGGTATTAAGTAGCAGTTTAGTATCAAAACGACTAAAAACTAATCGGGATAACTTGGAACATAGGTATAATACGTTTTCTGAAGGTTTTTAAACAATAGGTATGTATTTCAATGTTAACAATAAATAACACCTGACATTTAAGTTATAGTAGAGTAAGAAAAACTGCTCTTAAAAAAAATACAGGACCTCTAGGCGTTTTTTGTTTCCATATTGTAAGTCTTGAGGTCAAACGCTTTGAAATGAAGTAATTATTTTTTGTGTACATGTATTTCGATGGTGGGGTAACGGTCCCTTAAAAAGTTGGCCACCTCCTTTGTTACACGTGCATGTTAGCACGTATTCGTTGTGGGTTTGATACTAAAACAAAGAATAATTTGAACAAACCTACATCATCTCTAAGAACGCATCTTAGACCTATGTGTAGTATTAAAAGTGTAAGTACTGGCCGCGTATGGCCCGTTACGTGAGAGCACAACAGGCCGCGCGGTCAAGGTTACGCCGCTCGGTAAAACTACTAGAAGCTAGGAATAGGATTGCCAATCCTATTGTATCATGTCTTACTACTATTTATTTATTTAATAACTAGCTTTTGCTCGCGGCTTCGCTCCCGTTAATTTACGGATCCCTAATTTTTTGATCCCAAAATATAGCCTATAGCACTCAAGGATAACGTAGCTTCCTATTGGTGAAATAATTTTTGAAATCGGATGAGTAATTTCGGAGATTACCTCCTACATACAAACAAACAAACAAATTGTACCTCTTTATAATATTAGTATAGATTTACGTACACACAACACTGAGTGAAAGATGAGTTAATGAGGATCATAGAGTAAAAATGCACTGTTTATTTCTTAAAAAAATCTCTTCCAGCAGACCCGCGTGAGAAGAATTATTATATTATACTCGTTCTATTACCTAATTCAAAAATATAAGAAAAACTATATTTTATTTTGAAATAAATAGTAGATAAACCTCCTTTATTTTCTTTTAAAGCAAATTCATACACTGTGTACAATATTTTGAACAAAAAAAAAATAATTTAACAAAAATTTCTTTCGGGAGTCGAAAAATACAAAACTACTAAACAACTAACAAACGAGCTAGTTGGCAACCCTAGCTAGGATAACCACGGCAAGCGCAGCTTGACTTTGCAAATCGATTTACACGGTAGCCATGATTACACCATTCAGATAATGATCAGCATGAAACAAACATTCGTTTTGTTTTTTCACTCCGAAAAACAATAGGCGACTGCATATTAGTTTAAAAAAAATATATCATGCATAGTAAGTCAATGAACTGCGTATTTATTACAAGACTGCGTATAATAGCATGCCGTGAGGTCAAGATTATTCGATTACGTCGTCGTTAAGATGTATCGTTAGCAGTTGTCATGCGTATAATTATGACAGGAATAGCAGGAAGTCAGAATTTCCGCCCCGCTCATAGTCCTCATGACCGCCATCTTCAATGGCGCTCTGAGTAATAACATCTTTCCGCAAGCTTGGAAACAAGCCACCGTTATCGGTATCCCCAAACCCGGCAAACCCAAGAGTGAGCCCACTAGTTACCGCCCCATCAGTCTTCTCAATGTATTTGGGAAAATCTATGAGCGTCTCATTTATATCCGTTTAAAGGATTTCGCCGACACCCGTAAACTCATCCCCGATGAACAGTTCGGTTTTCGAACCCAGCACTGTTGCATTCGACAATTGCACCGCATAGTCGAACACATTAGCTCCCGTTTTATGCGCTCGTACAAAACGGGCATGCTCTTCTTCGACGTAGCGAAAGCCTTCGACAAGGTCTGGCACAACGGTTTATTATACAAACTGTACCAATTCAACGTGCCGGACCGTCTCGTGCTCATCATTCGAGACTTTCTGTCGGATCGCTCCTTCCGCTATCGCCTAGAAGGCACCCTCTCGTCCCCTCACCCCATCCGCGCCGGAGTCCCTCAGGGCTCCGTGCTATCGCCCCTTCTGTTCACGCTGTACACCAGCGACATTCCCAAACGTGGCTTGGCCAAGTTGGCTCTCTTCGCCGACGACACGGCTATCTACTATTCCGGTAGGAGTCTCGATAGCATCTCTCGAACCCTTCAAACCGCAGCCAACGCCCTCGGGGTCTGGTTCCGGAAATGGAGAATAGAGGTGAATCCCGAAAAGAGCGCAGCCGTTCTTTTCGAGAGACACGGTGATTCCCACACCCACATCCGTCCCGTCCTAATGTTCGGCAAACAGATCCCTTGGGAGATGAAAGCCAAATACCTGGGGGTTATCCTAGATCATCATCTGAGTTTCCGAGACCACATCAAAGCGGTGCGCGCTCGCGCCGCTTTCGCTGTCGGTCGCCTCCACCCCATCCTTAGAGCACGCAGTAAATTGTCACTTAGAAATAAGCTGAGAATCTACGTGACGTGCATCCGCCCTATCTTGACTTACGCTAGCGTCGTGTTCGCACACGTTAAGCCTTGTCGTTTCAAATCCTTCCAAACCCTCCAGAATCGAGTGTTGCGCAGAGCCGCGGCTGCCCCGTGGTTCATGCGTAACGTCCAACTCCATCTCGATCTAAAAATGCCAACCATCAGGCAATACCTCAAACGCATCTCCAAGCGTTACTTCAACACTGCCCCCCTCCATCCGAACCCCCTAGTCGCCGCAGCGGCCGACTACAGTCCCTCTCTCATAAGTAAAGTTCGCCGTCCCAGGCACACACTTTTAGAATCCGATGACGAAATAACCCTCCTCCAGGAGGCGAGTAAATCGACCAGCACAATACACAACGTCCGCCGCCGTCCGGCATACCGTCCTCGCCGACGAGGCCCGTCGCGACGGCCCACCGCCGCCGGTCACGATCCACCGAGCTCTCCCGTCGTAGAGCCGGTCGTCTCTTCAGACTCCGCAGTCACACCGATAATTCAGCCCTCATCAAGCTGTCTCCCCCCCCCTATGTCCACGCCAGCAACGCCCTAAGCCGAGGTCCGAGTCCCACTAGGGGTCGCCCTTAGTGTTGTTGTTGCAGGTAGTCATGATATTAGTGTAGTACAAGTAGTTAGCTTAGGTTAAGTATTTTACTTCCCCCCCATTGGCTGGAGACCCTTCAGGTCTCGCCAATAACTGCCCGGTTACGTAGAAACCGTCCCCTAGGACGACCTACAGCAGTCCAATAGAAAAAAAAAAAGAAAAAAAAAAAAAAGGAAGTCATAATCTGAAAAAATTGTTGGCAGCTCGTCCCCATTATGATACCGATTACAGTCCACTAGATGATAAAAGTCGCTCTTTGTAAGTCAACAACAAAAGGCGATGATAATGTCATTAAAATTTTGTAATAAAACCGGCCGAGTGCGAGTCGGACTCGCGTACGAAGGGTTCCGTACCACGTACGTAATCCATGAAAACGGCAAAAAAATCATGTCTGTTGTATGGGAGCCCCCCTTAAATATTTATTTTATTCTATTTTTAGTATTTGTTGTTATAGCGGCAACAGAAATACATCACCTGTGAAAATTTCAACTATCTAACTATCACGGTTCATGAGATACAGCCTGGTGACAGACGAACAGACAGACGGACAGACGGCCAGACGGACAGACGGACAGCGGAGTCTTAGTAGTAGGGTCCCGTTTTACCCTTTGGGTACGGAACCCTAATAAAAAACATTTATTTTAAGACAAACATACTCACTTAGGTACTTATAATTTTTTTACAAAAATATTAATTGTCAAGTATTCATTCTTTAATCAATTTTGACACTTTAGGCAATAATCAGCTACTTTTGATTTTGACTGCACATACTTTAGTCTCTTCTGGTTATACAAGGTAAAGCGAAAAGGGGGTACTTATCTGAAAGGCTGATAAAGTAGGTACCCATAATAATGAATAACTTTTGTTCTACAACTTTCCCCAAAAGTCAATAGTTTAGGAGAAACTTTTCAAAGATTTTAGTTGTAGTTTAGATGTTCAAAGATTTCATAAAAAAAAATTTAAAATCTATCTATGCTCAGTTACGATCGCGGCTGTGTTTATATTTTAGGTCATATTTGGGGTCATGATCAGAAGCTCCATTTTCTGAATTCGTAACTTAAGCTACGTCCACATTTGTAGCATTTTGGCGTATCGTATCTCCGTCGAGTGGCACCGACGTGTATCATGATCGCCGGTTAGGACAAACACACATAGGTAAAAATATGGACGTACCTTAACCAGCGATCATGATACACGTCAGTGCCACGCGACGGAGATACGATTCGTCAAAATGCTACAAATGTGAACGTAGCTTAAGCAGGAATGAACAATTTAAAAAAAAAACCTAAAATTAAAATCATTTTGAATGGTTTTCTTTATCTTTCGAATTTTAACTTTTTCTTTATAACAGTCATCAGTGATACATTATGTGTACACCCTTTTTGACAAACTTTGTGTTGAAAGTCAACCCCAACTTACCTAGGAAACTATTACAATCGTATAGTACGCCAATGAACTATTACATAAGTAAATGTAACACACTCTGCGGTCAAGATTACGCTGCGATTAAGATTACGATGTGCAGATGTGGGGATTGCGGTTACATTATTGCAATTCATACCACATTACCTCAGACATATAAGTGAATAGATAAGCCGAGTTGACTTACTTTGCATGCCATTCATAAGGAGCAATACTCCTACAAATTAAGTTGTTAACTCAGTTCCCTTTAGACCGCATACACACACAGTTCACCGTATGTCAGTGGTGTCTTAGATTAACTAAACAGTACAAAAAGTGAAAATGTCACATTGGTCCAAGTTTTTTTTTATCTTGTGAATATCCTCATGGATACCCTTCGCCCGGGAAAAGCGAAGGGTTATGCCGGACTCTTACCGGCTAAAAACCGACGGTGTTCCTTCTCCTGACCTTTGGCCGGGGTCGCGGGATTCGCAGCTGCATACACCGCAACCCCGGCAAGCCTCGGTCCGCCAGCCCCTGGCGGACCTCTCCTTCTGTGGGGCCTTGCCCCACGTCCTCGTGAGAGGCGCGCACGAAACACATGCGCGCCGCGGCGCCGCCTTCTCGGGCCTGTTTCTGGTCGGGCGACGGGTCCCCTAACTCGTCGCCCGCAGGCGTGGCCGTCGCCTCTCTCTCCCTCCTTGGACATTGGTATAAACCTGGGTTTGAGCCTGCAACCCGGTGCTTAACAAGCGGATCTGTAACCTCCGGGCCACCACGATATTCATTTCTATATAACCATATAATTTATGGTGGATCGATGACCTAGTGAAGGTCGCGAGAATCCGCTGAATGCAAGAAACACAGGACCTGTTGATGTGACGATGCTAAGGGGAGGCCTATTGTCCAGCAGTGGACGTCTTTCGACTGAATGATGATGATGATTATATAATTATAAATTCTCTTCTAGCTCGAGGTAAAATCAAGAAATACTCGCCTCTCCTAGCCGGCATCGGAGTCAAGGTCCTCGCAATCGCTGGTCTACTGTTCGGAGGCCTGACTCTTCTCGTCACTAAGGCCTTAGTGATGGCCAAGCTGGCCTTCGTGGTGGCAGCGGCCTTGGGCATCCAGAAGCTGCTTAGTGGTGGTGGATTGAACAGCATTGGTGGAAAGGTGAGCGATTATGTAAGATTATTTTATTAACTTGACATTTCTCACGAAGACGCGTCGTGTGACTTTTATGACAAAGGTATAAGGTTCATATTAGCATGATTTACGCGTCTTCGTAAGATAAAATACTTATCCAAAGAAATTTAAAAAAAAATGATTTGGTTTCAAAATACCTTGTACTGAAGATAATTTTAATCCCAGGTTATTTTATCTTTTAAATTAAAATATTATTTTCTCAGCTCGCTGGCTTCCAGTCATCACAACAATGGGCATCTCCAACGGCATCAGCAGCTACCTACCCATACGCCAGATCTTCAAACATTGCGAGCGATGGTAACGACTTAGCCTACAAAGCTCAGATTAGCTCATAAGTTTAGTTTTAGCCTGAAAGGGAAGAGGAGAAGAACAAAAAAAAAACTAGATTTTTTTAGCAGTTGGTGTAAGTTTTAGCAAAAAGAAATTTAAAATATCATAAATTTCTTAATGCATATTTTATTTATCAAAATAATATTTTTAATAAATAATAATAAATTATAAAAAAAATATTAAAATATGTTTAAAGTATTATTATTTACTTAAATTATAAAAATTATGATGGTAATCATAGGTTTTTATGTAAAATTGCAAAATAAGTACAGATTTCCAATGATCTTGTTAATTTTAAGCAAATGTTCGAAAAAAAATTGTTTAACTATTAATTTTAAGATTTTTACTAATTTGATGGTGCGTTTGTAAGCTTTAAATATTAAAACTATTTATTTAAAAAGCTGAATTGAATGGTGCATGATTCGTTATTTTTAAAACAATTATTGATTTTAGAGTATATTAATTTATTTATTTTTACTATTTTTATGAATTTTATAGAAAAAAAAAACTGTACAAATAATAAAAAGCTTGGATAGTACAGGGTAAAATCAACAAAAAATATTTAAAAATAATATTTTTCTTTTCACGGTGGATTTATTGTATAAAGCGGTCCTTTAGTCCGAAATTATTTAAAAAAATACTTAGTTTTATAGTTAACTATTACGGGTTTATGTGTCATAGAACCAAACTTTGTACTTTAAATCTAAGAATATTATTATTCAATAATAAGACTGTACAACTAGTTTTAAGAAATTATATAAACTGTATTTTTATTTTTAGTTTTTCTTTTCCAAACCCACGAACAGTCAAACTTCAAAACTCATTTATTCAAAATAGATTAGAATTACTTAGTTATTTTTGAATGCCAATGTTACAAAAGATAGCCTCTTAAAACGCCCGCTCTCCGCCGCTTCCTAATGTTTATGCTAGTCGGAATCAAAAATAATGATTGTCATATCCCTGATATAAGTTGCGACGCATGCATTGCAACCCTTTCGTCCACTTTGGTAACTAAAATTACCCAACCAAGTTACAAGAGAAGGTTTTTCTTTTGCTGTTTGGTAACTAGTTGTGAGAGAAGAATTATTTTTCCATATTCGTAGATCAAATTATTTCCATTTTTGTAACCAACTATTGACGACTAATAATGTTAGCAGGGCGGTTAAGGGGAACCCCGACACGGATAGGTTAGTTTCGAAGGGCATGTCGGGGGCTAGAGTGAGCGAGCGAAGTGAGCGAACGAAGCCCCTGTCATCCCCTTCGTATTGGGTTACTTTAAACCCTGCAGACAGAAATAGGAGCCCAGCGCAACGGGGTTCTGTCGAAAAATAAATATAAATAGAATTTGATTTGTATTATTTATGAATGCCCATCACAACTAGTTACTAAACAGCGAAAGAAAAATCTTCTCTTGTAACTGGTTAGGTAAGTTTAGTTACCAAAGTGGACGAAGGGATTACAACATGTGCCCAGCGTGGACTCTACACTGAAACAGTGATGGGTCTACAATTAGGAGGATATATCACCTTGATTTAGAAATTGGAATAATTTTGCTTTGTTTCAAAATCCAGGACAATTCCCCTCTTGATACATAGATTGAATAAATTTGCAAAAAAAAAAAACAAAAAATCTTCTTTGCTTGTTGCCAACAGTTCTGCATCGGAGGCCACTCTAGTAAGGGCAAGGTACCCGAAAAAATATATCGGGGGAAAAGTAATAAATAAAACAAAAAAAAAGAATACGAGTATATTTGAAAGTATTGGAGCAACATTGTCATTCATTGAATAAATTAATTTATCACATAATTATCAGTGTTTTTTTTTTAATTTCTTTGTACCGAAAGTATTATGGCATTCGACTAAATACTAGTAGTACGAGTATAGAATAACTTACAAAAATGAGGCACACCACTAAATACCGGTTCACGGCTTAAATTACTTTCATTTGCTACTATAAACTAGTGTTAATTCTCTACTAAAAACTAGTATGACACAATACTAAATAGGTACCTACTAGCAACCTATAGTGTCATTCTCTCATGAAAACTAGTATGGCAATTTAGTAAATACTACTTACTACTGTACTAAAACTAGTCTGATTCTCTACTAAAAACTAGTATATCACACGACGACATACTAGCTCTCTACAAAAAATAATTTCATACGCTACTAAAAACTACTATGCCACACTACTAAATACAAGTAGGTACTCTACTAAATATTACACCTCTACTAAAACTAGTGTCAAGCACTTAAAACTATTATGGCACAAGACAAAAGATTAGCTCTCGACAAAAAGTAGTCTCACTTGTTACTAAAAACTAGTGCCAACCTCCACTAAAAACTAGTATGGCGATCTACTAAATATTATTTAGTACCTACTCTACTAAAACTATCCTATATTCAATAAAAGATGAATCCTGACATAGCGACCATTTCGAAAATTGTAGCCGGAAGGAGATTGCTGTCGAAAAAACTGAAATTTTATCATTAAAACCGTAAAATAGCTATAGTATCCATGGTTGTTTTTTTTCTTAATATTTGATATTGTTTGTATGGTTACGTTTTGTAGAGAAACGTCAGGACTCACCTAACGGTAAAAAGGGGATAGTCTCACTAGTTACGAAAACAAGTGCCATTATCTACTAAAAACTAGTAAGGCACTCTACGTAATATTAGGTAGTACAGTGAAACCTGTACCCCAAGTGTGAGTTTTTTTTGTTAACTACTGTAGTTGCGTCACGCCAAAAATGTATGAAAATTTAGGCAGCGGCTCTAGGCGTCCCGTTCAAAACTAATATTAGCGCGTTAATTGAACGGTGCGCCTAGAGGCGCAGCCTAAATTTTCATACATTTCTGGCGTGACGCAACTACAGTAGATAACAAAAAAAACTCACACTTGGGGTACTGTTAAGTGGGCCCTGGATATGTGAGAAACCTCTGTTATTGATAATTATGATGAGGTCCCGACACTTTTGCATTGAAATACCTGTGTTACTGGGAATTTTCAAACCTTGTTAAGTGAGATTAGATTTCATAGATTTTTTCGATGTTTACCTCTATAATTGGGGCTTTTGCTCAATAACCCGTATAATATGTGAGGCAAGTTTTTTTTTAAAGTAAAAATTGTCCAACATAAAATATGCATTTCTTTTATAAACATTTCCACCTCTATATGATAAATGGTACATTTCGACCTCTCATAGTAGGACCTTCTAAAAATAAGACAACAGTCATGTTAACCTGCCTATTTGAGAAACTGAGTAAATGAAAAGCCTCTAGTGATAAAAAATCTAGGTCCTTTGAGAACCCAGTTAACCAGGTTTCACTGTAATCTACTAAAACCAATTGGAATTATTAGAGTCTGTTCCTTTTTAAATATTATTTTCTAGAAACATCGCTGTGAGCTGTCTTACGGTTTGTTTTTATCCGTACAATAACGGTTCGAAACCGGCGAAGCGTTAAGTATGAAGTGTTAGTTGGATACTAGTAGCGACATCTCTTGGCAAGTCTGGTTAACTAATGTTGGGCAGAGTAGAGATTTTGTAACAAAAAAATTGGATAAAGAATTAAATGTAGTAAGAAAACATCACGCCTATGTTCTCCGAAGGGTTGAGCAGAGGTGTGTGGTACACCCTTATTTCGCCGTTATGTTTAGTGCCATGTAATAGGGGACGAGCCTATTGCCATCAACCGGGCACTAATCCAGACTCCGAGCTGCTACTGAGAAATTCCATACGGATATAACCAATAACTTTGCCCGACCTGCGACCTGGGAATCGAACCTAGGACCTCACGCTCAGCAGTCGCGCTTACGACCACTACACCAAAAAGGAAACTTACTCAGATAATATTAAAATGAATGTTATGATAGCTTCTAAATGTATATAGGTATTCTGCCTAGCCTTTACCCAAATATGTTGGGGTATAGTTAGTAGTTAGGCATACCGTTTGTGGCCTGCGGGCGACGGGTTAGGGGACCCGTCGCCCGACCAGCAACAGGCCCGAGAAGGCGGCGCGTAATGTTCCGTGCGCGCCTCTCAGGAGGACGTGGGGCAAGGCCCCATAGAAGGAGAGGTCCGCCAGAGGCTGGCGGACCGAGGCCTGCCGGGGTTGCGGCGCATGCAGCTGCGAATCCCGTGACCAGGGCCAAGGGTCAGGAGAAGGAACACCGTGGGTTTTTAGCCTGTAAGAGTATGGCAAAACCCTTCGCCATCCCCGGGCGAAGGGTATCCATGAGGATTTTCACACGATAAAAAAAAAAAAAAAAAAAGTTAGGCATACCGTCTAACCAGATGTAACTGAATACCAGTATTTTACACAGAGTGACTGCCATTAGACAATAACTGGGTAATGCCGATATCCTAAGGTTAGACCGGTTGTCAGATTTTCGGGCTGCTGACTACGTGTAATGGATGCCGTAGGTATTCGTATGAGACCCGGGACCGAATGGTCTCGATGTGTAACAACCGGTAATTCATCAACATACTGAGCGCGGCAAGCGCAGCTTAACCTCGCGAATCGTACAATCTGCGTGGTTGTAAATTAGCCATGAGTGACTTTATTAACTTCTATTAAAAGGGTAAAAAATACAGCATTTTATTAGTCACTTAATGTCCACAGCTAAAAGTGGGACTAACAATGGGGTTTCTTGTCGGCTCTTCTCCATAGGAAACGACTAATTGGAACCGTGCACCTAAATTCGACTTTTCATAAGCGCCTGTATTGGTTCATATGTTGTTTTTTTTTCGTTATTAGATTTGATTGGTGTTCATAGGCACTAACATTTTATGTTGAATTACAATAATTATTATTTAAATTGAGTAAATATAAATTCCTCAGTCTTGCTTAAGTAACTGAAATATTGTATTTTTTTATAATCAGTAATGTGTCAAATTATTTTCCTTAACAATTAAATTCATTAATAATGAAAACTGCGTACATTAGTCTCTCAAAGTCTAATAAAATAAGTTAGATTCTATTTTAACTTTAGATCTTGCAGCAATTGGTTCATTAACTTAAATGACTAACAGAATGATATCTTATAATTAGAACTGTTAAATAGTGCATTGAATTCAAGAAACTTTTTTAGGCGTGAATTTCGTTTCTACTTGTAATCGATGGCTCGCTATACCCGTTTATGGAACCTAATAATATGAATAAACTTTCTCTAACTAGGTATTTGTTATGTAATATTATCACAATACACAAAAAATTGTATAAGAAATCATCTCATAAAAGCACCTATCAAAATACAATTATTATGATTATATTCCTACAAAATCTGCTTTCAAATCTCCTGAAATACATGAACATAACATTCTCCCATCTGTAGCTGTTTAGAAACTAAGCTGTACAAACGGATGAGCCCACTTTTATACTAGTTTTCAATATAGCTAGAATGTAAAAAAAACAACATGCCATCTTCACGCACACATAGATGCTGGTGCGTGGGTACGGTCGTGTATGTACACGCCTTTCACTCACACACACTTCCGTGAAAATGATTGGACAGAGAAACGTGTGGAGTAGACTGGTTCCGATATTATTATTTCAACTTGTACCTGGAAATACCTGCTGAAATAAATATAGGGGTAAAACAATGCATTTTGAACTTATTTATCATCATCATCCTCTTGCCCTTATCCAAACTTATTTATCATCATCATCATCATCCTCTTGCCCTTATCCAAACTTATTTTAGGTGGCGCAGCATGTCTTTCTCTTCCATACATCTTTTCTTTGGTCTTCTTCTAATATTATAAACGTCTATATTCATACTCAAAACGTTCCTCACGACATGTTCCTCATTGCATTTTTAATTAACTTATTAATAAATCACGCACATTATGAAATACGCACAAAAACTTTAAACCGATTTTTTTGGATTATAATGTCAATAGTTAAATGTTGTTGCTTGGATTAAAACCACTTAAATTAAATAGTCACTAAGCCACAAGGCACTGAGAGGCAGAAATATGTTTATTTTTATTTGTTTTTTATTAAAAAAAAAACTTTGCCCCACACTAGGATTTCTCCTGTATCGTAGGTGCGTTTACAGGCACAAACGCCCAGACCCTAAACAACTATCTGTAGGCCAAACACGTTTTTGTTCCGAATCGATCCCACAACCCGTAGCGCAGAAGTCAATCACTCAGCCACTGCACCAAACGTGTCGTCGCGTATAATTTCTGACTTTATAATTATTTTATTAAAATACTCCCTAATCAGTGATAGACTAGCGGTTGAATGCTTACCTTTCATTAAAGTCAATCAATCATCTAAATTCGATCCCAGCCCGCACTTCAAACTTTTCAAATTCGTGTGCGGATCAGAATTTGATTATAACTTGCGTTAATGGTGGAGGAAAAACATTGTGAGGACACCTGCACACCTGAAAGGCCTCCAAAAAGTTCTGGTTGGTGTGTGTAGTCCACCAACATGCATCAGACCAGCGTGGTGGAGGAAGGACTACATACTTCTCATTCCGAGAAGAGTCCCGTGCCTAACAGCAGTTCCTGTAGTGTAATTCCAATTTTACAAAAAGTTTCTCTACTCTTCATCATCATCTGCCTAGCCTTTTCCCAACTATGTTGGGGTCGGCTTCCAGTCGAACTGGATGCAGCTGAATATCAGTATTTTACATGGAGCGACTGCCTATTAGACCTCCACAACCCAGTAACTGGGTAATACGACACTCTTGGTTAGACTGGTTGTCAGACTTTCTGGCTTCTGACCAACAGTAACGACTGTCAAAGATCTATAAATGACAGCCGGGACCAACGGCTTTACGTACTTTCCGAGGCACGGAGGAAACTTGCTATGGTAAATGGTCACCCATCCACAGACCAACCTCGGCAAGCGTGGCTTAACCCGGAAGATTGGTCTATGCGGCTGTAATTATTTAGCCACGAGCTCCTCAAAAAGTTTCTCTACTCTTGTTCCAAAAAATTTACATCGCTATTCGACTCCATTCCATTCGCAAGCTTTATTATGTAGACACCAAACTTTCTCCACCACTACATAGATACCGTGTCTGTGTGTGCGTGACACTTTCACTTGTACACATTTTTGTTGTATTTTGTTCCGTTTTCTCATATTAATAATTATGATTGTCAGTTACAATAAATTAAACACGTTGATTGGGATTTATTTTTCAAATTATGAGAATTTCTATTTTTATTTTTTATGTTAAAATTACATTGAAGTGATATGTAGGGAAATTAAGATATTTATAATATTTTTTAAACGTATTTGAAAATTTCATAGTTACTTTTTATACTTACATTGTTTACTCACGATAATTAGTGTAAAATACATTATTTTACCTGTTATAATGTGTTTGTTTCGATAGAGATAAGGTTTTCAGTTTTCTAGTTTTCAGTAGTCAATTTTCTAAGCCTAATCATTAAATTCCTCTATAACTTAAATTATACAATCCTAATACAATAACCTAAAGTATTTCCATTCAATTCTTGGCAGGCATTCATTCAAACAGCATGAGTTCATTAATGTGATTCATTGGTTCATGCATGTGTTTTAGTACTATTTTAATCGTCCTTCTTATTATAGCCCGGCCCTTTAAGTATATGGGCATAAAACGCAAATAAACCTTTGATCGTAAAACAATAATTTTACTATAAGAATTGTTTAGAAAAACATATTTTAAGCTATTAAAGAATAAGTTTCAAGGTTTTCTAAAAACGAATTAATGGTGTACGATCAAAGGTTTGTTTAGCTTTTATACAAAATTCTAATGGCTGGACTATACATATTGTAATTTCTTTGAAAAGTATTCTGTTCACATCACCAGCATTTCACCAGCCGGCGTCGTCGTCGAAATCCATCCAGGTACCGATGGCAAAGGTTCTCTAATAAAATTAATTATTTTTAAACAAAAATGGATGAAATCAGTGTCTTACAATTACTCCTTAGATTTCAATAAACCCTATGAAGGAAGCAAACTTTCTATAAAGAAATATTAGCATTTCATTCTTAAAATTCTAGCCATGTCCAACGAATATTATGTGTTCAACAGTCCTTATAACTTGTATACCTTTGCTGTTATAAATAGTAGCTTTTCAAAAAGATTTCGTTCGAAATACTAAAATATAAAATTCTATGAAAATATTACTCTTGTTATTATTTTCGTCGTAATAAAATAAAACACAATTAGAAAATCATCAATATTAGAAGTTTTTTATTTTCATTTTCCTATGACAGGTAAAATTTTCCTATCACTTACTAATTCCAGGTTCCTACGGCAAAAACCTATTCATTTTGATTACCAATGGTAGCAATTTTTATTGCCTGGGCATACAAATAACCTGTGATATCTAAAAACGTAAAAGAATCTACTAAGCAATGTTTCTCGGGATCTTTGCTTTATTATTAGTAAATATTTCTTTATTTTACGTTAGTTAAAACGGTCTAGGATCAATAACAATAATGAAAGATAAAATCATACAATTGAATAAAGAAAAAAAACTGTGTAACAATTAGAGACAACTCTTTCATAAACCCCTCACAATGATTCTGATATACTGATAGTATATTCTTCCACTCATCCGCAAACAGATCACAACTCAGACATACATCTATTTATTTATTTAGTACGGCACTTACTATACTGGATAACATTTTAGATAAAAGTTTTTAAAAAACATCACGCCTGTATGCCCTAAAAGGTTGGGCAGAAGTGTATAGTACACCCTAATTTCACCGTCATGTTTAGTCTCATGTAATAGGGGGCGAGCCTATTGCTATCAACTGGGGACAAATTCGGATTCCGGCCTGCTACTCAAAAATTCCACACAGAAAAACCAAATAACACTTTGCCCGACCTGGCGATGGAATTCAGGACTTCATGTTCAGCATTCGCGCTTGCGACCCCTAAACCAACGAGATAGTCTATACAACATTTATGAAATAAAAAGATACAAGAGTTAATTTTAACCAATAACGCTTCGTTAGTTATAGGAATCGCCCATCAAGAAAAATCAACCAGTCTCCATAGGCTATTAAAAAAGAAAAAAAATATCTTTCACCGACTATGGAATTTGGGGCCTAGCGACGTCCGCTTATACACCTTTCTCCCCGCTTTCACACTGTGAGATCGGGTAAACACAGTGCCCTCAATGGTTTTTATTTACCCCATAACATAACACCATAACTACAGTAAACCCTCATTCAAATACCAACCTTGATCCCTCAACTTTATGGTTGAAAATCCTCTGAGTGGTGTTAGAGAGTTAGGTGAATATTTTTGTTGTGTAGGAGTAAAAACAGGTGGGCAAGTCGTTTCCACTTTTTTATTTCATTGTGAGATTAGGCGGCCATCCATATGATAACCTCATAATGTATGGTGTTTTCTATGAGTTATATTAGGGTTATGTTTGACGGGATTGAGGCTGTGTATTGATAGGTTGTTGAACAACATTGTCTTAACCAAGAATGGAATTGCATAGCGATTCCCTGATTTCGACATAAGAGAAGGTACCTAATAAAAAGAGAATGAAAAAAAAGCTTGAAGCAGCATCTGGGATGAACAAGTTTTTGGTTAAAACGTCATCATCATCATCATCATCTCCTCTATCAGCCATCATCTCAGTACTCACTCCTTTCTTACCCATATCATCCTCCACATAATCCATCTATCTTTTCTTCGGCCTACCTCTACTTCTATATCCATCTACATTCATATTTAACACTCTTCTGGTAACATGACTTCCCTCCGCATAACATGACCATACCACCCCAACTATTTCTCCTCAACTAGTCAATAGACAACAAAAGTTGTTGTTTTAATTTCATAATCATGAAATTTAATCAAGACATATAAAGACCGTTTAAGTTTCTTTAAAAGCTGTGAGAGTCAACCTACATTGACAGCAGCTTCGATTTCTAATACTATGATTGTGTCCGAAAAATGGCATTAGGCTATCCACCTATTACATGGGACTTGATACTAGATGCTAACGTAGGTGTACAGACTCTTGTAACAGGAGAACATCTCTGCTAACCCCTTCCGGGATTACAGGTGTGAGTATATGTATGAATGTTCGATTTCTATTTAAACTTTTTCACGAACAATTTTCAAGAACAATTTCGAAGAAAAATTTTCATGAGTGATTTTCAAAATCAATTTCCAAGAACAATTTTCAAGTACAATTTTCAAGAACAATTTACAATAACAATTTTCAAGAACAATTTTGTAGAATAATTGTTACATACATCGGTACTTATGTTTCTAAAGTGTTTAATTCTGACCACGATTTCATTGATTTAGTTTCCAAGATAAGTCTAGAATATTGATCACAAAAACTTAAATACTATAAAACCCAAAAGATTCAAAATGAATTCGACAGTATTCGACTGAATAGCGTTCAGCTTGAAGTAATTTGTCATGAGTAAATAATAAACAATAAAAATACTTTTATCTGCCTAACACAAGAAAAACAGTTTTATCTGATTATAGTCCAGATTTATTCCCTTTTCACTAAAATCAGAAAAGTAGTGACTTCCTAGCAACTGAACGCTTATCTTCCATGCAGGAGGGTTTAAGTTCAATCCCGGCCCACACCTCTGAATTTGAATTCATGTGCAGATCAGAATTTGGTTTTCACTAGCATTAACGATGAAGAAACACTTCGTGAGGAAACCTTTACACCTGTGATGGTTCCGAAAAGTTTTCAATGGTGTATGTAGTCTACCAACTTGCACCAGGCCAACGTAGTGGACTAAGGCCTGAACCCTTCCCATTCTGAGAAGAGGCCCAGCAGTGGGGCAGTAATGGGCTCATTATGTTATGTCAGATAGCAATAGCCGAACTCAAGTTGTGTTCTGCCTATCCTTTTTCCAACTACACTTGGGAGCAAAGAAAGCGAGGAGCTCGTGGCTAAATAATTACAGACGCATAGACCGATCTTCCGGGTTAAGCCACGCTTGCCGAGGTTGGTCTGTGGATGGGTGACCATTTACCATAGCGAGTTTCCTCCGTGCCTCGGAAAGCACGTAAAGCCGTTGGTCCCGGCTGTCATCTGTAGATCTTTGACAGTCGTTACTGTTGGTCAGAAGCCAAAAAGTCTGACAACCAGTCTTACCAAGAGTATCGTATTACCCAGTTACTGGGTTGTGGAGGTCTGATAGGCAGTCGCTCCATGTAAAATACTGATATTAAGCTGCATTCGGTTCGACTGGAAGCCGACCCCAACGTAGTTGGGAAAAGGCTAGGCAGATGATGATGACTTGGGAGCAAAGAAATCGAGCCACTTCTATGTTCACGTGTCCTGAATCCTGATTATTAGTTTTGGTTTCATGAATTATATAATTCAAAATACAAAAAACTACCCTCATTGTAAAAGTTATCAAATAATCTTTTAGGCGATATATATGTTTAGAATTGATCTGTTCCATAATACCAAAAATAATAACAATTATACCTACGTTTCCAATCAATTTCAATTTTAAATGTTGGAAGGCAGACGCCGTTTTCTTCCGGCAATAGAAGTTATCCAGTCCACTTAACACCCCTTCCCATTGTCCAGATATTTTTCACCACATTTTACAATAGTCTTGCACCCACCTGGGACGGTCCATGACTGTACTCCACTAGAGCAGCCGTGGATA
This sequence comes from Amphipyra tragopoginis, assembly GCA_905220435.1. NCBI lineage: Eukaryota > Metazoa > Arthropoda > Insecta > Lepidoptera > Noctuidae > Amphipyra > Amphipyra tragopoginis. The sequence goes on from HG992014.1 coordinate 21,880,496, forward strand.
GTCCCCGGTTGGTGCCCCACCCCATTTTAGATTAAAGTTCTCAAAGGGGCCTCTGCGCGTTGGACCTGTGTCCCCGTGTATGCCTTCCAAAGGACCGGACATCTTCCGCACGGAAGATGAGCCGTGATGCCCAAAGAGATACCTACGTGAAAAATAGAAGTGGCTAGATTTCTTTGCTCTCAAGTATATGTTGGGGTAAGTTTTCAGTCTAACCAGAAGCGGTTGCATACCAGTATTTTACACGGAGCAACTGCCATCAGACCTCCGCAACTCAGTTGTCGGTTGTCAGACTTTCAGGCTTCTGACTACCTGTAAAGACTATCATAGGTATTCGTATGACACTTGGGACCAACGGTTTGACGTGCTCTCTGAGGCACTAAGGAGTCTCGATGTGTAACTAACGGTCACCCATCCACGGACTGACCGTGGCAAGTGCAGCTTAACCTTGCAAATCATATAATCTGTTCGGTTGTCACAATACAGCCGACGTATCTTGGCGAGTCTGAAGTTAGCTGATTAGCTCCGCAGTAGACAATTTCGTTTCTAAAAGATTCGTTGACTCGCCAAGAGACGTCGGCCATATTGTAATTAGTTAGAGCCCCTCAATAGCCGAACTCAAGTAATAGTCCAAAAATTCGTCCACACCAGTCCATCCTTCCTCCACGCTTTCGTCCCTCGTAAATTACCAAAACACATCCGACTAGGCTTCACTTTCACGGAACTTTCAACTGTGTGTGCCACTTCGTATACTTTCACCTTCAAGAGAAAAATGCCACATCCGGCTTGCGAATGGCTGTTGCGAAATGTACCACCTGATTCGAGAGGCTTCGGATGTAGTGGTTTTTTTGTGAGTAGATCTACACCTGTGTGGTCAAATGGTTGGTGTTATATACCACACTTTATATAGTTAGAAAGAATGAGTACCTATATCGTCGCTTAAGTTCTAACACCGCGTAACTCTAAAAATAGCAGTTTCGAATTAGGCACGTTATTGGATAGGGAATTGAAAAACTCATCGTTTGACCAATTACTATCAATGGTTAGACCCAATAGCAACACGTTATTTCATAAACAAAAACACAGCGTATACAATATTTTCCATCAAGCTACATAACATTTTTCGCTCTCCTGAAAAGTTAACTGTTTTGAGTTACGCGGAGTTAGAACTTAAGCGACGATATAGACTTTTGGTTTGATATGATTTTTTATTTGTAAAAGAAAATCCCCCTTATTACAAAAGGTGGTCTAAGAAAAACCTAGGTTTTAAAATAGCCCCGTCTCTTTTTGTTATCTGACATAAGAAAGTGATGGGTATATTTTAAAGCTGGGTTTACCTTTGTCTTGGTTTAAACCATCTTTTGTAATAAGGGGGAATAAGTTTTCTTATGATTCAAAGTTTTTCATATCGAATTTTCACAGTATATGCACTTAGGGAACGTCACGACAATTTAGTTGCACGGTTCCAAAAAGTAGGCATCCGGCAAGAAACTCCATGAATACTCTTTTTAATAAATTTAATGTACAATTGGGTATTGTTACAATGTAGTGCTTGAAGTTATGTGAGAGCAATGATGGTTAGTGTAAGAAATGTACTAGTAATAATTTACATGTTGATACGTTTTATCTATCAGTAAAGCGAGGCTCGATCATAATAGTAGGAAACCTAACACTATCATCAGCAATATATCTAATTAAACTCAATGAAGTGACACAAGTTTTATCGATATAGAAAAGTTTATACTATAACAGAATAACAATATTGATTAAAATAACTATAGTAAACTGCATGCCTGACGTATCACACAAAACAGCACACGACAGAAAATTCGAGAAATAAAATTATAACGCAAAAAACTATCTACTACTCAAACTCAAACTCAAAAAACTCATTTATTCAAAATAGACTAGAATTACTTAGTTCTTTTTGAACGTTAGTTTTACAATATTATAGACATCCCACAAAAAGCCCTCCCTTCACCGCTTCCTAGTGTTTTTGCTGTGAAGAAGAAACGGCGCAACAAACTCCCCAGCAACACAGATATGTCTGTCAAGTGAATAAATTAATTGACTCTATACAACAAAAATCATCATATTTTTTACAATAATAAAATTATGCAAGTACAGGTAAAAACAAATTAAAAATAAAGTATATAAATCAATTCTGTATGAATTGTGTTAAATCATAATCGTATCTAATATAGATACATCATAAACCTACATCTAAAAACTATTGGTTACCAGGGAAGCCACATGTGCAGAAAAAAACTAGCGCCACACGTCCCTATCGTCAACATAGTCGTTTATCTTATAGTATGCCTTTTTAATGAGAACTGATTTAACGTGAGATTTAAATATACTATATTATGATTACAAATTCAGAATTTTACAAAACTACCCAATCATTTATGTCATCATTCGAACACTTCTTAAAAACAAAAAAAAAATATTTGTAACCGCTTTTCTATTCACACCTCTTACAAAATATTACCCAACAGTTACGAAAACTCAAAAACAAAAACTTTCATTTCGAGTGACATCAGAACAGCATCCTTATTACATCACTTTTCAAGATGGCCGCGCTGTAGAAAGTCGGGCGTTGAACCCGACACACTTTAACAAGCGTACGAGTACACGAGTGTGAGTATTTGAGTACTAATACGTTAGTATTGACTGGTTGGATGGTTATGTAATTTTGGAAATTTTCGAGAGTGGAAGTATAGCTCAGGTTTTTTTTTTGTTTGTTATTTTTGTCAATTAATTTTTAATTTACCTTCTCTATGCAGGATGTTGGTGTTAACAATATAGTATTTGGACATTTTATAACTATAGAATGTGCTTATGATTATACTAGTATAAAGTACTGGTATTCAGCCGAATTTAGTTAAGCTGGAAACTATACATACAAAACATTTTAAAAAAATCGTCCGTAGTCTCAAAATAGCTTTTAATGACCTAAAAGAACTTTTAACAATTCTTTGGAAGCCTTCTAGAGTCCAGTAAACTCCAGAAGAAAGTAGGTATTAAAAAAAAAGTTTGAAACTTATTCACTTTTTACCTCTCTTACAACAAGTTACAAAACATGTATTCAACATGTTTCAGTTTATATTTTAAAACAAATACATTGGTGCAAACATGTATTAGATCTTTAAAACAATTGTTTCGAAGATTGCATACGTGTTCTTGGTTTAAAACAATTAACTACAAAAGACTCATCGGTCTTCCAAGAGAAGCATATCCTGCAGATTTGTGAATGGCTGTTGCTTTCTTTGGAGGATGTTGGACATTGATTCCTCTATTGTGGGAGTCCGTGCCGGTGGAATTGTATAGCGGTTTCCTGATGTCGACATATTAGGAGATACTTATAAGACTACGATAGTCCAGACAAGTTGACAAAAGCATCGAAAAAAATATGATTAAAAACACAAAACATTGTTTTACAACAAGTATCACAACTTGTTTTTCGGTATAAACAACGGTTGCTTCGTCTGAAAAAATATATTAGAAACTAAATAGTTTCGAGCTCGCTTCACTCTTGAGCTTGTTAAATACGTCTTTCCCTTCGTATTTCCGGCTTGTTGTAATTCGATTTGCTTGAAGGAACAATGCGTTTGCGCATCAATAAATTCACGATCAGTTCCTTCTTTTTAGTACGTTCCTGGTTACTGCCAGTTGGTGTCTGAACTATTCAAATCTTTGTGTACTTAAATATATTCAACAGTAAAATTTACATTTTGATAGCATTCATTAGTTGTTTAGTGACTGAACATAATGATAGTTTTTTTTTTGCCACGTTTTAACGTGGACATAATATTACAGCCGAAAAATGGGTCTACAGACTCTTGTAATAGGATCTGCTTATGCGGAGTGAATTTTTCAACTGGGCATGGGCATGGCCAAAACTGAAACTATAGGGAATGGCGAAAAATGCTCAACGACGTTTGGGGTCGATTTGGCTAAAAACTAAAACTGTATACATAGATTTAAAAAAAAACTATGTGAGAAATTTGAGCAGCTTTGAGCGCTTTTGCTATACTTTCGGATTTGACCACTCTTGCACAGTTGAAAAATTCACCCTTAAACCACCGTCAAAAGGCGATTATTCCGTCAATTCAGGAAATATTTAAAAAATTAAGCCTAATATCGAAACTAGACCCCTAGCACTAAAATAGTATAAATTTTTTTTGGGGTGCATGAAAAGAGCCTCCACGAGTGACGATACTTCGGTACGTCCGGTGTACCCTGGACAGTCAGCCTCGCTACGATGCTTGCTGACTGGCTTAATCTTTTCACCACGTTATGAGCTATTCTTGTATAGCTCGTGCAGATACGATAGAAGAAGATTCATTTTTTTTTGGAAAAATAACCGACGTCTGTCGAGAATTTTGATTTTACCTACTTCCATACATTTAGTATATTTGTAAATAAATAAAAGAAACTAGGTATTATTCTTAACCGAGAACCATACACTAAATACCACTATTTTTGATTAATACTTATCATGAAACACATCTTACTATTCCCCATACATCAATAATAATCATTTACAACCATTCAAACAGGTGCTATGTAGTATGTACACACACTTTCACACTGCGTCTGTGTGCGTGCCATTGGCATTCACGCACACATACGCACGCATCCGTGTACCTGACCCCCTTTTTCCGGCGTGTATAAGTGTATGTATTTAGGGTATACATAGGAATGCACAGGTATTTGTATGTGAAATGTACGTGGTGTTAAAATGCATGGGATTTTGTATGTGGTTGGTATTTAATTGAAAATGATACGACATAGTGGTGCCTTGTCTTAGTATGAAAATGTAGTAAATTATGATGATTATGTTTATTTATTTACGCATACGATATTCTAATTATAAATCCTCAATTCCTTATAAGACAACTCTTTTCAAAGTATAAACTATACTAGAGGTCGCTCGCGGCTTTGCCCGCATGGATTTCGGAATAAAAGTAGCCTATATACTTCTCCAGGTTCCAGACTATCTCTGTAAAAAGTTTCATCAAAATCGGTTTAGTAGTTTAGGCGCGATGAGGTTACAGACAGATTGACAGAGTTACTTTCGCATTTATAATATTAGTAAGGATTAATACAATATCTACCTACATTAATAAACTACACAACAAAGTAACATTCTTTTCATTAGCCTGTATTTAAAATTTTCATTCCTTGATATTAGAATATAGTGTCTGTTTAAAAAAATCTAACAACTCTACAAAAAGTTTCGTTTGGTAATAATGTAGCGCGTTGATGTCTTTTGTACTACAAACTGCGATGGTGTATATGTCGTGGCCAGATCATAGAATTGATCACTTCATGATGTGGCCAGCCATTTCATGAAATGGTTGCATTTCATGAAATGGCCAATATCCGCTGCCCACATCATGAAATGGCCTGGCCAGATCAATGAATAATCAGCGTTTAACGATATGATCAGCTAAACGCACGGCCATTTCATGATATGGTCAAACATTAGTGATCATATCGTAAAATAGTTACATTATTCACCGTTAGAGGCGCTGATATCGTTTTGTTTTTGTGATGCATCATGGCGGCGGACAATTATTCTGACAAAAATGCTAATAATAATAAGTAAAGTAGGGTGACCATGACCACGCAACGAAAATTAATGGACTATTATTGGATTTCAAAATATGACTTCATGGTAACTGCGGGTGAACTTTTCATAGAATTTTATTTGTTCGATTATTTATCTGGTTAACCTGTGAAACTACAGCACAAAATATCGATGCACGTTACTGCAAACATTTACTATTTAGTATATTGAATCATTTGGGTTAGGTTAGGTTATAACAGTGACCAATAACGCGCGAAGGCGAGCGAGCGAAGCGAGCGTGCCGCGGCAGCGGCCGCCGAGCGCCAGATCCCCTTAATTGTTGGTGAATCAAGCTATTAAACTTTCGCGGTAACGTGCATCGATATTTTGTGGGTCGAAATTCCGTAGTCTACTCCTTTGCTTGCATGGTACGTGCTTCCTTTATTTGGATTTTTTATTAAACCTTTGATATCATGGAAACCCTACATTAATGATATGGCCAAACGTGGATGGCCATATCATTAAACGTTGACGTTTCAACGATATGGCCAATTTTAGTTGGCCATTTCATGAAATACAACCATTTCATGAAATGGCCGGCCACATCATGAAGTGATCAATTCTACGATATGGCCACGACATATATAAATTTTAAAAATATTATTTCTTGGTACTGTAAACGCGAGCCTTGTTATTCCTTTTGTTGATATACTTATCTTGTAAGTACTGATACATTTCCTTCGTATTGACCATCAATTTCTTTAAGAAACTAAATGATAAAGACAATCTTCTGGAAATTAATAATGACTATGGAAAATAGGAAAAAAAAAACAAAATTCAAAAAAATATTTCGTTATTATTCAAACGAAGATATACGTATATACGTATTACCAACTCATCATCTCTGGCGCACCCCACGCCATAACCGTGACACTCACACATATAAACATACACTACTCAAAACCGTAATAAACCTCACAAACACATACACAATTATATAACTCGTGACACAGGTGCTAACTTTCACGGACTTTCATTTTTCCACCCACAACCTCCACTGAAAACTCCACCTTATTTTATAGAAAATATAGCCCAATTTCCTGTACAAAGACTTAATTTTTCCAATCACAACCTACATTAGAAATTCAACCTTATCTTTTGAGTAGTAAGGTTCAATTTTAAATGTTGTAAAAGTTTATTAGTCAGGCAACGAACGATGAATGAGCCTTTCAGTGTTGCGTAACGATTTTGTGTGTAAGGACATTGACCTCAAGCTGAAGAAAGCGAATGATTTTAAGAAGTTATGTATGATTTATGTATCTTTAGAATGAAGGTGCTCGTGGCTTATTACCAAGTACGGATCATACGATTTGCGAGGTTAAGCTGCACTTGCCGCGGTCAAAACTTGGATGGGTGACCGTTTATTGCCTATCGAGATCCTTCCGTGCCTCAGAGCGCACGTTAAACAGTCGCTCCCAGGTGTCATATTGGTAGTCAGAAGCCCAAAAGTCTGACAACCGGTGTAACCTTGGGATATCGGCATTTGGTCTACCACTCACGGCTAGTAGACGCCTTGGCTGTGAGACACACAAACGTATGCTTTTCGAATCTCTGCAACTCCTGTAACCCCAGATCTACAATAACAAACCCGCAACGTTAAAAAAAGGAGGAAGAGTAGGCAGACAACTTTAATTTTATCTTGCCGTAAACGACGAAAGATCTTTTTAGGAAGAAGAGTAACATAGCCATGCTATCTTTGTTACAAATCCAATCAGATTCCAAGTGACTGATAGACAAGTAACATTAAAACACTGCATCTATTCCAGAAGAATCAACTGATTCGAACCAGATATTTACAAGATATCATCATCACCAGCTTGTGTGTTCAAAGCACAGTGCCGCTGTTACCAGGCTTTGGAGAAATTTTAAATGTGTTTTCTTGGATAAATCATAATGTTCCTTATTAAAATAATATTGAGTATATTGTTTTCATCGCTGTAAGACATGAAAAGCAGTTTTTTTAATTATTAGACTTGGTCGCGTTTTTCTTTAGTCGCACCTGATAAAGAAAGAAATAAAGAAAGAAAGAAAATTATTGATTCTGGACTCACACAGGCAGTTACAGAAACAAAAACAATATATAAAAAAAAGAAAGGATAGAAAATTTGGACTGCCTGCACGAGGCCAAAAAGGGCTGATAGTAAGCGCAAACAGGACCTAAGATGGAGCACACAAATCTAAGTAACAGAAATATAGAGGGATTCCTCTATACCCCTCTGGCTCTAACATACACACGACGGAACACAGTAAACTATTTGACGCTGTACTTTAATGTGAGGGTGGTAGCTAGCCAGGCAGGCCACATAGGTCCTACCACCAAGCATGTTGAGTTTTGTTGAATCTTAGAACACGCGTCAATTCCCAGCGTGCGGTGAGGAACTTTTATATTATAGGCTTTCCCCATGCGGGAGACTCGTCCTGTCCTGTGCTACTTATGAGAATATTAAATTAAATTGCAGTCAAAAGCAATATTGATTAACACACTCTAACAACATTCCTCAAGGTTTTCAAGTTTAAACAACTGTAAACTGTATTTTTTCGGAGAAAGTAAGAACTTGGTTGTTTAATCATTTAGTTAGTCATTAAGTGTCCCTAATTGAGTTAGCTGGCCTGAATAAAACAAACATTCTATAAGGAACATAATACATTAAGAAAATCACAAACTAATTATTATTATTAACAATATTACAATATAATTGCAATTCTTCGAGATTATGAGACTGCTTCATTGGTCTAGTGGTACAACTGCTGAGCTCCTGGGTCCTCACTCCTCAGGTCCTGGATTCGATCTCCAGGTTGGGCAAAGTGTTGTTGGGATTTTCCGTGTGGATTTTTTCACAGCCCGGAGTCTGGATTCGTTTCCGGTTGATGGCAATAGGCTCATCAGGTTACGTGAGACTTGAACATAACGGCAAAATGAGGGTGGGTATACTATACACCTCTGTCTAACCCTTGGGGCTACAAGCGTGATGTTATGTTGTAATGCTTATCCATATGAAATGTTCGGCGACCACTTCCTATAATAAACACGGTAGCTAGTTTTGAATTTCAACCGAAATCGATCTAATGTTAGATATATTTTCACAAACCAACATCCATAAAGAGTATAATCAATATGACAACCATTATCTTCATCCCGAACTAAATCAAACAATTTCACAAAACAACATCAACACTAACAAAACCTTATTGTTCTTTTTAACTGCAAGCGCATACTCCTAACGCCATCTGTTGGCATCAAAACTGCAACTCCACAACTGACTACTCGCGCCATCTCTTGATATTTTTTGCGAACTACAATGGACGCTGTGGTACAAAAAGTAAAAAAAGTGAAGCGGAATCGTCGCCCGTCGCTAGAGAGAGTTGTTTCGACTTTTTGTTCTTTTTCCATTACGAAGCATTTTGATAGAAAACAATAGAAATCTGCTTGAATATAAAATAGATTTTGAATTCAACTTGTAACTGTAATGGTCTACTGATTTCTAAACGCGTTTAAATTGAAAGGCAATTATCATATTTTGAGAAGGAAAGTATCTTTTCTAGCAAATTACAAAATGAGAAGTGTACCGTAAACCTAACGTAAATTGTGTAGAACTGTTTATTATTTTAAAAAAATCATTGATGTGTATTTGTAGCGCGACATAATTTTGTCATCGCATTAACTCGTGCGGAAATGAGATAAATTACTTCTACATTGTCTCGTCGACGAGATACACAGTTCCCGAAATACATAGAACAAGTTTAAAAAAAATAGTTTCACCATCATACATAAGTAACAACCACCATTACCATACCAACAAAAAAACGAACTCTGGGCAAAAATAATAGACTTTCCTGACCTGTCTATCGAAACCTAGACACTTGGCAGTTCATCTTAAACCTCTGAAACAATGAGACGGAAAAAACCACTACATACCTAATTTCAACTTAAAGTTAATAGGTATAGAGCTCAAAGGAAAAAACAACCTTTCAATACTGTTACTTTGACGACTTGCGTTTGCAATTTGAATTTTAATGTCTTTTGAATTAGGTATATTTCCATAATAGGACTGCCTCATTGGTCTAGTTGGTCGCAAGCGCGACTGCTATGAGTGAGGTCCTGGGTTTGATCTCTAGGTAAGGCAAAGTGTTATTGAGTTTTTCCGTGTGGGATTGCCTGTATTGGATTGGGCAGAAATGTACATTACGTCCTCATTTCGCCGTTATATTTAATTCCCAATAGGAGGCGAGCCAATTGTCATCAACAGGGCACAAATCCAGACTCCGGGCTGCTACTGAGAAATTACATACGGAAAAACCCAATATCGTCGCTCGGGAGTGAAAATCTCGGGAATGCTGTCATTGCACGGTTCCTATGGGCTTTCACGCGGTATAAGTCGCGGGCAGAAGCTAGCCAAGTATATTTATTACGAATGTTATATACCCAATAAAGGCTAGTTTCAGTGCCTACAAACTTATTTCACATAGAGCGGCTCTCTTATAAGATATAGTACCTATAAGTCGTGATGAAATAAAAATTCCCAAATTGCATTCCCGAGCTTTTCACACCCGGGCGATGATATAATAACACTTTGCCTGACCTTGGGATCGCACCCAGGATCTTAAGGTCAGCAGTCGCGCTTGCGACCACTAAATCAACAAGGCAGTGAAAAAGCAACAAGTAAACCATAAATCAATAATCTTTTCCAAAAGTTAAATTACACACAACCACACAATATTTTGTATTCATATAATACAGACAGCTGATGTTAACAGTTTGAGACACCGTTGTCACATTACTTGTTTGTCAATCCCTACAGACTTCTTTCTGTAGATTTATTTATGTCATGCAAGGTTAGTCTGAAAGGGGGTACTAATCCGCGGGCCACTTAACGTATCACTGATGACGGTTTTAAAGCAAGTGTTAAAACTTCAAAATTCGACAATTTTTATTTTCATTTAAAAAGATTTTTATTTTAGTTTTTTCTAAAATACTTCATCCCTGTATTAGTATACGAATTCAAAAAATAGAGTTTCTAATTCGTGACCCCAAATATGACCTAAAATGTTAACACAGCATGATCATAGCATACGATACATAGATTTTAGCGTATTTTTTATGGAATCTTTGAACAGCTACTCCTCTTAAACTACTAACTTTTGGAGAAAGCTGTAGAACAAAAGTTATTCATTATTATAGGTACATTAACACCCTTTCGGATTAGTACCCTCTCTCCGACTAACGTTGTATGTTGGCAACTATTTAGCGTACCAATTTGAAGAGCACCGTTTCGATTCGCACCAATAGTATACCTATTCTAATTACTGTTGCTGCTTTTCAAATTGGTACGCTAAATGGAATTCCTTAGATGGCCCACGCGGTGGAAATTGGCTACCTTCACCTTTATACACCTACAACACCAATAGCGTTGCTGATGCGTTGCTAACCTTACAGACAAAGTTAGAAAATCTGGATTATTCCGATCTGTCCCCCTGATCTGTCCCTTCCTCAGTAACAGAGGAACAGATCAAAACTTTTTATTTGTATTTGTCCCCCTAAAGAATAGCAGGGGGACAGACCAGAAATAATTCGTTCGATCTGTCCGTTCGGATTGGTGACAGGGGAACAGATCAATTTTTTATTCCTGATTGGCCTCCCGAAGGGGACAGATCAAAGGGACAGATCGGAATATTCCGAAAATCTCATGTGACTGTAATTTCAAATTTCACCACACCTATACCTTGCGAACCGGAACACAGTGATGTTAGTGAACTTAGCAGATCATTGTCCAGCAGATCAAAAATAAATGTGAGTTCCTATGGCATTTAGTTGAGTTCTACAATTCCTGATACTTTTTAGAAATAGTTCCGTCGTTATTACCATAAAAAAGATGATTGAAAAAATGATCTGCCAACTTCCCGCAGCGGATCATTTTGTAGCAGATCAGATATAGAAGTGAGTTCTTCTCGCATGCGAATGAGTTCTATAGTTCCTGATACTTTTTATAAATAGTTCTGGCGTTTTACCTTAAAAAAGACGATTGACAAAATGATCTGCCAACTTTCCGCAGCAGATCATTTTGTAGTAGATCAGATATAGAAGTGAGTTCTTCTCGCATGCGAATGAGTTCTACAGTTCCTGATACTTTTCAGGAATAGTTCCGTATCAGAACTGCAATCAAGGATGAGATTCGAGTCCAGAACTCATATTTAAATGCCAGCAGATTACAAGCACCTTGGTATCAGAAATATGTGTAGTGTTAGTCTTCCCTGGATCAACTCTTTCACTAGGAGCTCTACTACTTGTATCTCTACTTTCTGCGAATAAGGAAAAAAGTACACAATACATAACTGTATTTTTCGACTACCAAGTACAGTAGTGATTGTAGGGCGTCGTCTAAATAATTACTAAGAAAAGAAGTAGTGGAACAGAATTTTGTAGTAAACCGATCGTTACGTTGATATTGTGGATCATGCGCACGAGTAAATTCTCGTTATGCAGTTTGGATTCAATCCACAAATTCGTCTTCCTATATTGCTTTCACGGTAACTTGATTAATTTGGCAGATGTCAGTTCATGACATGAAAATAAATTGTAATGGCGCTTGTGTATGACAATTTAATTCAACAAGTATTAAATCAATTTAAAATATTAATAAAGCGTTACCCAAAAGGTTGTTTTAAAATCAGGAACATAGAAACAATATAGTTATATGTGTTTAACGCCATAATTATATATTACATGAATGATTTTGAAAAAACCCCGACGCGTTTTCAAACTTGCGTCAGATGGTACCAGTTGCCAGAGACGTGCGTTTCGATAAAATAATTTCGATAAATTTATATTAACAGAATGAATATTTTGACTATCATAATAATAATAGACGATAGGCTCAGTTAATTGAATAATTAAAATAAGGCTCATTATGTAGCATTATGGAACGCAACATAAAATAATAATGTTGGCAACACTGCATCTAGCCCGCGCTCGCCCTCTTGGGTTGGCGCCACTCGACCAGTGACTTCTTGTAATAATTGTAATACATAAAATATTTATAAAACTTAAGCTAAACTAATTCTAATCATTAATAGTTGTAATACACCCTAACTGAAAACCTCCTTGTTGTTTTTTATTACTTTAATACATGGCGCAGTCGTAAATTTGGAACTACGTAATCCTTTGTAAGAAGCCGGTGAAGTGACTTAAAAGTACTACTAAAAATATAAAAGTTAAAAACACCACCAGAATTATGGAAGAAACTTCGAATGATGTGGGGACGGTGGAATATAAAATGCCCGCTGCCTTAAACCTTGAAGACATCGACAGACTCTGGCCGCAATGGCAGAAATTCAAATTATCTTTTAAAATTTTCTTAATGGCGGCCGGTTTTGAAAAAGTTACTGAAACAAGGAAAGCGGCAATTTTACTAAATTGTATTGGACAACAGGCACAAGAATTATATTTTAATGTTTTAAAAGTTGAGGAAAAGCCGAAGTTGGAAGAAGTTTTAACATTATTCGATAATTATTTCAAACCACAACAAAATGAGGTAATTAACTCGTATCATTTTAACAAGCGAACTCAAGAAGAAGAAGAATCGTTCGACTCTTTCTACATTGCACTAAGAAAATTAGCAGAAAATTGCAACTTCAAAGAAAGTGACAGAATGTTAAGAGACCGAATTATAATTGGAGTACGTGATCAGCGAACACAACAGAAACTTCTTGAAATTAAAGATTTGACTCTTGAGAGAGTGCTGGAAATCTGCAGATCATCTGAACTCTCAAGGGAGCATGTGAAAATGCTTAATCCAAGCCCAATTGCAGTCCAGCAGTCCTGTGATACAGTGCAGCACACTCATCAAAATACTAAAGTTAAGTATTATAATAATAACAACAAAAATAATGTCTTCAATACTAATAATTTCAGTAAAAAATTTTACATAATATGTAAAAAATGTAATACTAAACATGGTCCGAGGAATTGTCCAGCATTTGGCAAAATTTGTTCTAATTGCAACAAATATAATCATTTTAGTGTAGGGTGTCAGAACACCAAAAAAGTTAGTAACATTGAAGATATCAACAGTAGTGATAATGATGTACATAATTTGTGACTAGTCTGTCATTCAATTGATTTAAATAAAAATGAATGGACAGAAGAATTAATACTAAATAATAAAAGAGTTTGTTTTAAATGTGACACTGGGGCACAAATTAATGTGCTTTCATTGAAAGATCTCAAGGAAATTGTCAATGATGATAACAATTTAAGATTGTCTGAGACAAAAATTATATTAGAGGTTTTCGGGGGTGGTAAAATTTTACCAATAGGTAAAACTAATTTAAAAATAATTTTTAATGATGTCACATTGATCACTGAATTTATTATAATAAAGGAAAAGGTTCGACCAATCTTGGGTTTAAATACTTTAATTGGATTAAAGCTGTTAATAAATAATAATATAAATATAGTTAAAAAAATTAATAACAGTAAAGATAAAATTGTTAATGCCTATGCCAAACTGTTTCAGGGTGTTGGTGAGTTTAAAAAGCAGTTGAAGCTGCGCATTCAACCAGGAGTGGAGCCAGTGGTCCGACCCCCGCGGCGAGTGCCTAATGCACTGAAGTCACGTCTTGCAGATAAACTGAAGTCTCTGGAGGATTGCCGGATCATAGCTAAGGTCGAACATCCTAAGAATTTTGTTAGTAATTTAGTTATCATAGAAAAGAAAGATGGTTCATTACGAATATGTTTGGATCCTAAGGATCTTAATAAAGTTTTAATACGAGAACATCACTTAATACCTACATTAGAGGAAATTATACCTAAACTTTGTAATAAAAAGGTTTTCTCAGTTTTGGATTTGTCAGATGGATTCTATAATATCAGTTTGTCTGAGCAATCAAGTGATTTATGTACTTTCAACAGTCCATTTGGATGTTATAAATTTTTAAGATTGCCATTTGGGCTATCAATAGCTCCAGAAATATTTCAAGCTTATAGTGAGGCTGCCTTTGGTGACATACCAGGAGTAATTGTGTATTGCGACGATTGTTTAATATGTGGGAATACTGAAGCAGAGCATGATGCAATATTAACTAAGGTTTTTGAACGTGCTCAAGAGCACAATGTTCGGTTTAATAAAAACAAATTTCAATACAAGTTAAAAGAAGTAAAATATTTTGGTCACATCTTTTCTGAACAGGGAATGAAAATAGATCCGGATAGGATTATGGCCATTGTTAATATAAAAAGCCCTGTCAATAAAAAAGAGCTTCAAATTTTCCTTGGAATGGTGAATTATTTAAGAAAATTCATTCCCAACATGGCTGATCTTGCATCATCTCTGCAGTTGCTCCTAAAGAAGGATGTTGAATGGTTATGGACTGAAGTTCATGAAAAAGCATTTAATAATATTAAAAAAGTTATTAGTGGGGCACCAGTATTGCAAAATTTTGATTCTAAATTACCCATAGTCATTCAATGTGATGCTTCTCAAAATGGACTTGGCTGTTGCTTAATGCAAGAAGGCAAGCCTGTAAGTTTTGCTTCTAGAAGTTTAACATCTGCGGAAAGAAATTTCTCACAAATAGAAAAAGAACTGTTGAGTGTTGTATGGTCGACCAGAAAATTTCATTATTATATTTATGGACAAAAATGTCAAATTTTAAATGATCACAAGCCACTTGAAAGTTTGTTAAAAAAGCACATACACGAAGTACCATCACCAAGATTACAGAGGTTGAAGTTAAAGTTATTAAGATATGATATTGAATTCAAATATTTGAAGGGTAAATTAATGTTCATTGCAGACTTATTGTCAAGGGCTTTCATTGAAACAAACAATAATATTGATGATTCATATATGTTTGAGGTGATTCATTGTGTGGGGTTAGCTAACTACTTGCAGTGTACTGATGAACAGAAACTAGAACTAGTAACTGAGACTTGTAAAGATGTGGAGTTAAATAAATTGTCTGAATATATAATGAATGGGTGGCCAGAAAATGTTAAGTCTATTCCTGATAATCTACAATACTATTATAAATTTAGAGGTGAGCTTTCAGTGGATAATCATTTGATTTTCCTTAATGATAGATTAATAATTCCAAAGACACTAAGACTGTTAATGATAAAAAAATTGCACGAAGGTCATTTGGGCATGACTAAAATGAAGCAACTTGCTAGAAGAATGTATTATTGGCCACAAATGGATAGTCATATTGAACACTTTGTTAGAAAATGTTTTCCTTGTCAAACATATCACAACAATAATATTAAAGAGCCACTGTTATCACATGAGGTGCCAGAACTACCATTTTTTAAAATTGGCATTGACATAATGGATTTCAGAAATAAAAGTTATTTAGTAATTTATGATTATTTTTCAAAATGGTTAGATATAATTTTAATACAGAACAAGAGTGCCAAATGCATAATAAATAGCTTACTAAATATTTTCAGCAATTTTGGTGTACCAAACGAAATTGTTTCTGATCACGTACCATTTGATTCAAGGGAATGTAAACAGTTTGCTTTAGAATGGGGCTTTAAGTTTAATTTTTCCAGTCCAAGATACGCCCAGTCAAATGGAATGGCCGAACGTGGCGTACAAATTGCTAAAAAAATATTATTAAAATGTTATGAAGACAAAACTGATTATAGAACAGCATTGCTACAATACAGAGCTTCACCTGTATCTGGTACAAATTTTTCTCCTAGTGAACTTATGATGTGTAGAAATTTAAAGACTAAGTTAATTGTAAACAGTAATTTTTTAAAACCAAAATTGAATGATAATATTGTACAAGAGTTTAACAAAGTCAAAGATCGAAATGTGAGAAACTATAATAGAACAACAAGATATAAAAATGAGTTTAAAATAGGCCAGAAAATTTGGTTTAAGAAAGATGTTAATAAAAATGTTTGGTTAGAGGGTTTTATTGTAAGTAGTAATGGATTTAGATCTTATAATGTAAGAGACAAGAATAATGTAAACTATACAAGAACCTCTTATCATGTTCGACCTGCATGATTTTGGTAATGTTCCAGGTGACAAAATAAGCCTGGCCTACTGTTGGTTGAATGAGTTATTATAATAAACTATGTACAAATGCATCATAATTTTAGATAACTTGTTATTCTTTACACTAGATTAAGAAGAAAAGTTAAGTAATCCTGTGTTTCGCTATAGTATATAATTTTAATTTTGTTTTTATAAATGTATATGGGGAAGAAAATGCTGTTGAGTGTATTTATTTGGTTTATTTGTTAATTTCAAATTATTTTTTCTAAAAGGGGAAGATGTAGCATTATGGAACGCAACATAAAATAATAATGTTGGCAACACTGCATCTAGCCCGCGCTCGCCCTCTTGGGTTGGCGCCACTCGACCAGTGACTTCTTGTAATAATTGTAATACATAAAATATTTATAAAACTTAAGCTAAACTAATTCTAATCATTAATAGTTGTAATACACCCTAACTGAAAACCTCCTTGTTGTTTTTTATTACTTTAATACACATTATAGCCCAGTTGCCTTGCAAAAGGTCGGTCAGTCCTAAATTTTGGATACGTGTTATGGATATGTGTTCTTATAAAAATTACAAATTTTGTACCTTGAGTGACCTCGGCGCGCTCTGCCATCTTAGGTTAAAGAACCCAAAAATGAGTTTTTGTTAAATAACTCCTTATGGGTTTTATGCCAAAAATTATTCACATCAATTTTGTAGAAAATTAAATTCTTATTTTTCATTCCCGACTCAAAATCAGAGGTATTTTATAGGTTTGAAGCCCATGTCTGTCTTTCTGTTTGGCTGTCTATTTCTCTCTCTGTCTGTGTGTCTGTTTGTTGGCTTTTCATAAAAACACCTAATCCAAAATTCAGGACCGACGAACCTTTCGCAAGATAAACCTCTTTTTCGCAACCAGGCTACTGGGCTTATTATTGGTGTTAAATAAACATTTATTTTCACT
This sequence comes from Amphipyra tragopoginis, assembly GCA_905220435.1. NCBI lineage: Eukaryota > Metazoa > Arthropoda > Insecta > Lepidoptera > Noctuidae > Amphipyra > Amphipyra tragopoginis. Next base: position 21,898,089 of record HG992014.1, read on the forward strand.
CATCCCATACCTGCTGGATTCATTATCACATCAGCACGTAATCGTCTATTGTTGAAGATATGCATGCTAATTGACTTAATCCTAATTACTTAAATCACAAGTATTTGAAATGTACATAAAATCACATTACAATAATTTGTCAAATTCTCGCTGAAATTTTATAAATTTTATCGATAGTTGAATCGACTACAGTCACATGTCTAGCAACTCCTATTGGCATGTGTCATTTTAATCTTCTTATCGTGAAAACAATATAGTATTGATTTTTTTTCCTGTCATGGACTTGTTCTATTTCCAAAATATGTGTGCATAATTAAATTATAAAATTCCGTAAATAGTAAAAAAAAGGTTCAAATAGTCCGACTACTCGTGTGACAAAGTACCACTTTTGTCTAGAGACAAAAGTGACACCCTTCAATTCAATTCAATTCAAATACTTTATTTGCTAGAACATGGTACGTACAATGGTCTTACAAATTCTGCCACATGCGGCGTACAAATATATGTGAAATCAGGACCAAACAAACTGATATTACATACCTAAATAAACACACACACAGTTTTATATAATTGCAAAAATGCTATTTTATGTAGTTGTCGTCCATAAATTTTTTAACATTATAATACGTTTCATTTAATAATATATTATGTCACTGTTTTTTAAACAATGTAAGGAGTTGTTGAGCAAGGCTTTGAGGAAGATGATTAAATATTTTAATACCTTCTTTAATGTTATATGAAATGGAGTATAAAGATATGAGTGCCAGAGAGGCTAAGGCTTGAGTATGAATGTGGATGGTTATAAGAATAGAGAAAGACCAAAGAAACTATGGATGGATAATATATAATAAAAGATGACATGACTAGAAAGAGGGGTGACTACTGAGATGACGGCTAATAGAGACGTATGGAAGAAAAATACATGCTGCGCCAGCCCCGACCAAAGTTGAGATAAGGACTGATGAGCCAGATCCCTCTTTACCGCTGTTAGTTGGATACGTATGCTTCACCTTAGATCAGTCTTTCTCAAAGTGGGCGATAACGCCCCCTTGTGGGCTCTACCTACTGGGGGCAGTAAAAGTAATGATTGCGATTGTGATTTTTAAGATTTTGTAACGTTAAAAACTTTAAGGGGCGCTAGAAAATAGTTGATTCTCAAAGTGGGCGGTAGACGAAATAAGGTTGAGAACCTCCATTGAGAACCTTTGCCTTAGATCCTGTCTGGGTGTAAAAATAATAAATAAAAATTGAAATGCAGTATCTAACACACTAACCTAACTGCAACTATTGGTACCAGTATTTCATTTATCAAAAGTTCACGCTTGGTGCTACTGCCACTTGACAGGCGGTGATTAGACACACACTAATGCACACTTTCTGGTCCCCAAACCGCGACAGTTTTTATGTAAACTGTAGTAATTGTACACCTGAGGAAAGCGAGAGTCAATTATAGGATTGTGGAATTGTAGGTGAAAATAGTACACTGTTTTTGGTGAAGGGATTTTGAAAGAAATTACATCAGATATTATACAGGGTGTAAACGAATTCGTGTAATTCCTTAAAATCACATAATCTACTATTTTTTGAAGTAAATAACGTGGTTTACTTTTAAATTAAAATTCAAAGGCTCTTGCCTAATTAACAATCGCGTGGATCATATGATTTGCAAGATAAAGCTGCGCTTGTCACAGTCAGTACGTGTAAGATCACCCATCATTCGTTACACATCGAGAACCTGTCAAATCCTAAAATCTGTGTCCTCAAAGAGCACGTTAAGCGGTTCTGTTAATACCTGTGACAGTCGGTAAGGGTCGTCAGAAGCTCGAAAGTTTGACAACCGGTCTAATCTTAGGATATCGGCATTACCCAGTAACTAGGTTTTTTATTTTATTTATTTAGCGATAGGTTTGCGTTTGACCACTATCTCGCCTGGTGGTAAGCGATGATGTGGTCGACGGTGAAGCACGCTTGCCTTTTTTTTTTATCCTGGGAAAATCCTCATAACCCTTTGCCTGGGGAAGGCGAAGGGTTATGCCGGACTCTTACCGGCTAAAAACCCACGGTGTTCCTTCTCCTGACCCTTGGCCGGGGTCACGGGATTCGCAGCTGCATGCACCGCAACCCCGGCAGGCCTCGGTCCACCAGCCCCTGGCGGACCTCTCCTTCTGTGGGGCCTTGCCCCACTTCCTCCTGAGAGGCGCGCACGGAACACATGCGCGCCGTCTTCTCGGGCCTGTTACTGGTCGGGCGACGGGTCCCCTAACCCATCGCCCGCAGGCCACACACTAGGGTGGCCGGCTATCGTCGCGCGCCCTCCGGCGGCGCCCGGTGCGTCTGGCGCGGGAAGGGAGAGTGGCCGTCGCCTCTCTCTCCCTCTCCGCTCCCTCCTTGGTCGCCATCACCACCTCGCAAAAGGAGGTGACGGCTTCCCACGAACTCTCACTCCCAACCATGGACAGAACCACGGCCGGAATTAGGAAACACAGACTCCGGCAGGGAATTCCACTCCTTAGCTGTGGGAACAATGAATGTGTTCGCAAAACGCTTTGTACGTATGATGGGTGAGATATCCACCATGTACCGATAGCGCAGCGCAGTCTGATGATGGAAAGGGTGTGATGATGGAATGGGTTGCGCTGGTCTGATGGCAGTCGCTCCGTGTAAATACTGTTATTCAGCCGCATCTGGTTAGATGATTGAAGCTGATCCCATAAAAAATATTATACTGTCAAAGTCTGTGAAGATTCTAGTTTAGGAGCTTCTAATTAAAAGAAAAAGAGGAGGTTATCAAATCAAGGCGTATCATCTTTTTTATTAATTTAGGTACACCGATTTCCCTGAGATTTGTGACTGACTTAAAAAAAACTGAAAGAAGTAAAATAATTACCATCTTATAAAATATCGATAAATTAGCACCATCTTCTGTAACTGTTAATTTTATACTGGTAATTACTTGACTCCTTTCAGTTTTTTTTAAGTCGGTTTTTTACCATCTTACCTAATGTTTTTCTAATGTCTTATAATTGTTGATGGACAGTGATTTGCGCTTGCATGTAATCTTAATTTCCTAAGTAATATTATAAATGAGAAAGTAAGTTTGTTTGTTTATTACCTTTTCACGCCTAAACCACTGAACCGATCATCCTGAAATTTTGCATATACGTTGTCAGGTGTACAGAAACGGACATAGAGTACCTTTCATCACGAAAAAAAGCACTGTTCCCGAGGAATACAACAATAACGGTAATAGATGGCGCCACGTGTCTTTCGAATCATGATTGAATTCTATTATTATAGAAAGTTTATAGGGTGTTAAGTTTTTTTTTTTATTATATATAATGCAAGCGAAGCCGCGGGCAAAACCTAGTTAGTTTAATAAAATTGCTCTAAGACTTTTACTTATTGTACGTCCATAGGCCAGTCTCTATGAGTGTCCTATGGAAGTGTTCATTTTTTATTATTTCTTAATTTAATAATTATTATTTCTGTTTTGAATAAAAAATAGTTTTTGATTTTGGATTCAATACATCTTCAAAGCCATCTAATCACGAAATATATTGTATAGCGGAAAGTACAAATTATTTATATTGATAACTTGATAATCCTAATTAATATTATAAACACGAAAGTAAGTTTGTATGTTTGTTATCTTTTCACGCCTAAACCACTGAACCGATCATCCTGAAATTTTGCATATACGTTGTCAGGTGTACAGAAACGGACATAGGATACCTTTCATCCCGAAAAAAGTACTGTTCCCGAGGAAAACAACAATAACGGTAATAGATGGAGCCACGTGTCTTTCGAATCATGATTGAATTCTATTATTATAGAAAGTTTAGTAGTATGTTAAGAGTTTTTTTTAGATTATAAATTAATGCGAGCGAAGCCACGGGCAAAAGCCAGTTATTTTAATAAAATTGCTATATGAATTTTACTTATTGTACGTCCATAGGCCAGTCTCTATGAGTATGGACTATGTCTGTCTTATAAATTAAGAAATAATAAAAAATAAACACTTGTCCTATGGAAGTGTTTATTTTTCATTATTTCTTAATTTATAAGAACAGACATAGTCCATACAATATATATAACAAATTAAAATCATATAAAACAGAATACACATTACATTAGAATTACATAATATCAAGCAATCTAATTAAATTAAATTCAATATAAATTAAAATAATACACAATTAAAACAAACAATAACAAAAAATCCATCAATACACATTATGTCAAATAATAATACGAGGAGAAGCGCTAACATGAAGCTGCATCCACCTCTGTATCAGGGACAGGTCCCACCGCTCAGACAACACCCTCAGGAGACTGTTCGAGCTCAGGAGAATTTAATAATTATTATTTCTATTTTGAATAAAAATATAGTTTTTAAGTTTGAATTCAATACATCTTCATAGCCATCTAATTACCAAATATATATTGTATAACAGAAAGTATAAATTATTTTATATAACTACATAGTATAAAACAAAGTCGCTTCCCGCTGTCTGTCTCTATGTAAGTATGCTTAGATCTTTAGAACTACGCAACGGATCTTGATGCGGTTTTTTTAATAGATAGAGTGATTCAAGAGGAAGGTTTCAAGCTATAAAACGTACACGTGCAAAGCCGGGGCGAGTCGCTAGTTGATAATAAAAAGAAAAAGAATGCAACTCTGATTCTTATCTTTCATCGCAAGTTGTGAAAGGCAATCACGGAAGATGAGTTATCAAATATTTTCACATCGAATTAGCTAATGGCGTAGAAGTACAGCACTTTTTTTGTGTAATTTTTTGGTACTCCGGCTGGCGCCGGGGGCTTTTCTGAACGTATTTTTTTTTTTTCTATTGTACTGCTGTAGGTCGTCCTAGGGGACAGTTTCTACGTAACCGGGCAGTTATTGGCGAGACCTGAAGGGTCTCCAGCCAATGGGGGGGAAGTAAAATATTTAACCTAAGCTAACTACTTGTACTACACTAACATCATGACTACCTGCAACAACAGCACTAAGGGCGACCCCTAGTGGGACTCGGACCTCGGCTTAGGGCGTTGCTGGCGTGGACATAGGGGGGGGAGACAGCTTGATGAGGGCTGAATTATCGGTGTGACTGAATTTCTTATCGTAAGTAGTTACCGCCCCCTATAAACACCTACAACGCTGATCGCTGATGCGTTGCCAACTTTAGAGAATAATTTAAGTAAAAACATAAATCGTCATTAAAACTATTTTTTAAATATCTGCCTACTAGCTTTTGCCCGCAACTTCGCACGCGTTAATTAAGCTCAAAAAAACTCTTAACACACTACTAAAGTTTCTATAATAATATAATTCAATCGTGATCCGAAAGATACGTGGCGCCATCTATGAACGTTATTGTTATTTTCCTCGGGAACAGTACTTTTTTTTGGGATGAAAGGTACCCTATATCCGTTTCTGTACACCTGACAACGTACGTGCAAAATTTCAGAATGATCGGTTCAGTGGTTTAGGCGTGAAAAGGTAACAAACAAACAAACATACTTTCGCATTTCTAATATTAGTTAGGAAAGGAAGTAAGGATATTCACACTTTTTGTGGTTTCTTTTCTGACAAATGAAATGTACGGTACAACGGAAAAAATACTTATGTTCTGATTTTACTAATAACTACTTGAATGTAGCGTTGAATATTGTAATATTTTTATTTAGTACTGTTTAACCAATATTGTGTAGTAATCAAACATAATTTTAACATTATAGTATAATCAAACTAGTACACGTGTCTGATTGAATTAGATATCATGGGAATCAACTGACATCTAAGATACAGGCCCGGCCTAGTTTAGACGTTAGTTTTCATTTTGATCTGTACTCTCATAGAAATTGTGCTACAAATATAATTTAAGTATTTCTTTATTCAATAAAGTTTTCTTTTTAAATTTTGAAAAGTCTCATGTAGCTGTAAATTTCACCGGCGCCCTTTAAACAGGAACATAGCAATGCTATATGGCAGCAGAAATAAGTATGGTGGCAGTACTTCCTCGGATGAACTCATTCACAAGGAGCTCTGCTATGTCTACTAGCTTTTGTTAACATTTTAGTGACGAAGAAGAAGAAGCAAAAGATCCCTCTTGATCATCATCATCTGCCTAGCCTTTTCCCAACTATGTTGGGGTCGGCTTCCAGTCAAACTGGATGCAGCTGAATATCAGTATTTTACATGGAGCGACTGCCTATCAGACCTCCACAACCCAGTAACTGGGTAATACGATACTCTTGGTAAGACTGGTTGTCAGATTTTCTGGCTTCTGACCAACAGTAACGACTGTCAAAGATCTACAAATGACAGCCGGGACCAACGGCTTTACGTGCTTTCCGAGGCACGGAGGAAACTCGCTATGGTAAATGGTCACCCATCCACAGACCAACCTCGGCAAGCGTGGCTTAACCCGGAAGATCGGTCTATGCGGCTGTAATTATTTAGCCACGAGCTCTCTTGATCATCAACATCAATCAGCTGAAAATCATCCACTTCTGAACATAGGCCTCCTCTAAGCATCGCCACACCGACTGGTCATATGCTTTGGGGCCTACCCATGCTGCGCTGTTCGGTACGCGGTCACCACCTTCTAGATAAAAGTTTCAAATTAAAATCTTATTTTGTTGTTAAAAGATTATAAGAGAATCTGGTAAATACTTTGATCCTCCACTTAAACAAATATCTAGTCTTTATTCCTTTTAAAAGTAAATACCCCTGCTTATCCTACTTACTCGTATTCGGTTATTCTTTATATACTCAAGGGAAGATAATAGATAGATAATCTATCCCAAAATCACATAAAGTAAGTAAATGAACATCTCTTCCAAGTTATGGAAGTGCTTTCATTAAAATAAAAAATATACGAAGCACATATTAGATACTCGTGAAACTAAAATCAGTTATAGCAAAAAGTAGCAATTAATCTTATTTTCTTAGACTTAAAAAGCATTATGCAGTACTAGAAATTACAAATTATACTCTCGTCTGCTTCATATGAAAATAAAACAAAATCAAAATTACACTGACTCGCTAATATTATTTTTTGCATTCTCTCGTACATTCGCTCGAATGAAACAATGCGTTAGCAAAAAACAGTGAAGCAAAAATCGACCGTCATGCTGATAGATAAAGTGCTAATTCCCATCAACGATATTTGACTGCAGAACTTACTTTGCTAACGACTCTACCAAAATGCAGACAAAAAACCAACTTAGCTTTGCGACTAGCAAAGCCAAAATAGATAGCAATACAGTTGAAAATAGAGCTTCTGCCTTCAACAATAGAGTCGAAGAAGAACCAAAAGATGATTTTTCGACTGCAAAAAAAAAACTTGCAAGATACAAAATCAGAACCACACGCCAACTGGGAGCAATCATCTGGCTGACCACAATCATGAAATATAAAAGGGTGACAATATACTAGATGAACACAGTTTTAGTGTGGTCTGACCAAAGTGGACGTGTTATCCAGCAAATATGTACAAATATTTTTTCTTAATCACCATCGCCAGTGCGGTTGCTCTTCCAAACCCCGACGATATTAAATCAGTGGATAAAGTTCGTGTTATGAAAAAGGACTGTGCTAATGGACTTCTTAGTCCTGCGTGTCTTAAAGTGGGAGCTATCACATTGTTGGAAAAACTTAACAATAAGGATGAAGTGGCTTTAATTCCTGGTGTTAGTCTTGTGAAAGATGGTGACAAATCTAAGAACGATGCAGTTGCTGCTGACCTAGCGAGGTCCTTCTCCAGTGATTCTGATGAAAAGCTGGATAAATCCCTTCTGTACCATGTTGGGAGCTTCCTGGACAGTCATTCGGTGAAACTGAGGCTGCTTGACGACTCTGCTGTGGAAGATGCAAAGACTGCGATGGCAGAAGGCAGAGGCAAGGGCGGAATGGGTCTTGGTGGTGGCAAGAAGGGTGGAATGGGCGGTCTCCTCGCCATGGGAATGATGATGAAAGGTATGTAGCATTACTTTTTATAATGGATTGATGTATGTATAACTGCCTTAAGATAGATCCCGTTGGCAAGTCCAAGTTGGTGAGAACAATTCTCATTTTTGACTACACTAACTTAGGGAAAATAATAATAACGGATTTCAATCCAGAAATCTATGGATTGATATAGGTTTTTGACAGAAATTCAATAGAAGTAATGTCAAGAACCTTCATCAGTCTAGAGATTTTGAATTAAAACCAATTATTAATATCGGCTGCTAGTGGAGTTAAATTGAAAATTACGATCTTAAACCCTTGTTCGTGCCTTAAGTGGGTGTCCCTGTTACCATAATGTTAATATTGCCATAGTTAGTAAGCTTGGCAAACAGATTGGTCATTGCAGTATCTTGTTATTAGCAGACAAGAGGATCATACACCTCATCTTCTTAAGTGATCCTTGATTCGCCTTTTACGAGTCTCACGAGCTGACAGAAATTGAAATTTATTCTTCGCTTAATGCCAAACGGTACAAGCACATAAATAGATTTATTAGCGTTCATCAGAAAAACAAATGATATATTATTAGTATCTTTTGTTTTATTTGCATATCGACGGAAAGAACTAATCTACTCATTGCATTAAAAGCGCTCTAATAATAAGTGTATTATTGACCTTGAAAGTGAGACTTTAGTCTTGTTTAGATCATAGGGATCAAATTAATTAGAAAACTGAACATTATAGACTACGAAAGTTAGTCTTCACCAATGTTAATTCACTGGTAAAGCAACAATTTACTCGAAGATTTAATACAGCTTAAGAGCGTGTACGCCATTCGGCATTTCATACAAATTTTCAAGTCCTTATTTTTCGATATGACTAGACCGATTTTAATGAAACTTTATACCCATCAGCAGGATACATAGGACTAAAAAGTTAGTAGAAAACATTTTCGAAAAATAGTGTTACAGTTAAATTAGACCGATTTTAAATTTTCCATGCAAACAGAAATTTCCAATTATCTTTTTTTAAGTAAGACATTTCGAAAATGTTTTCTACTAACTTTTTAGACCTAAGTATCCTGCTAATGTGTGTGAAGTGTCATCAAAATCAGTTCAGTCATTAATAAAAACAAAGACTTGAAAATTTGTATGAAATGCCGTACGGCGTCAACGCTCTTAAGGTAAATGGTTGTTTGTGTTCTACCTATCGTCTTTCCGAACTATGTTGGGATCAGCTTCTTGACAACTAGATACGGTTGAATACCAGTATTTTACATGGAGCGACTGCCATCAGACCTCCGCAACCCAGTTACTGAGCAATGCCGATATTCTAAAGTTAGACCGGTTGCCAGACTTCCGAGCTTCTGACTACCTGTATTCGGCATTCGAATAACCCTGGAACCGATGGTTTAACATGTTTTCCGAGACACGGAGTTGTCTCTCGCCGTCCCAGGCACACACTTTTAGAACCCGATGACGAAATAACCCTCCTCCAGGAGGCGAGTAAATCGACCAGCACAATACACAACGTCCGCCGCCGTCCGGCATATCGTCCTCGCCGACGAGGCCCGTCGCGACGTCCCACCGCCGCCGGTAACGATCCACCGAGCTCTCCCGTCGTAGAGCCGGTCGTCTCTTCAGACTCCGCAGTCACACCGATAATTCAGCCCTCATCAAGCTGTCTCCCCCCCCTATGTCCACGCCAGCAACGCCCTAAGCCGAGGTCCGAGTCCCACTAGGGGTCGCCCTTAGTGCTGTTGTTGCAGGTAGTCATGATGTTAGTGTAGTACAAGTAGTTAGCTTAGGTTAAGTATTTTACTTCCCCCCCCATTGGCTGGAGACCCTTCAGGTCACGCCAATAACTGCCCGGTTACGTAGAAACCGTCCCCTAGGACGACCTACAGCAGTCAAATAGAAAAAAAAAAAACGGAGATGTCTCGATGAGGTTGTTTAAAGAAAATATGCCCTAAATTAACGACCAAATCTGTATATTTACTTCACACATTGCCGGTGGACCAGCAGGTATTCTATACAATCCGTAGGAAATGTATATTTTCGCCCACTCAGTATTTTTTTCGCCCAAGTTAGTATTTCATTCGGACACTTGGAATTTTAGTTGCTAGCTTAGATTAACTGTTTCCCATTGCTAGTAGCTCATTTTACGAATTTGAATCATAATTTTCGCCAGTTAAGTTAATTTTTCGAAAACGTAATTTTAACGCCGCTCGGTTTAGTATTAAAGTATCTCAGTAGCAGTCTTCCATATATTATTTATTCACCCGATTAATAATTCCCAAAAGAAAATTATTCTTTGAGAACACCTGTCTTAAAATTACTATACTGAGAAAAGCTTTACTCGAAAGTTGACGTCTGAATGACGCTGCTCTCAACTGAAATAATCTATTAGCCTCCTTTTAGCATAAACTATTATCTATACATATAAAAGGAGAAGCTGACTGACTGACTGACTGATCTATCAACGCACAGCCTAAACCGCTGGGGTTAGAAAGTTGAAATTTTGACAGTAGGTTCCTTTTGTAACGTAGGCAACCACTAAGAAGGGATTTTTCGAAATTCAACCCCTAACGGAGTTAAATAGGGGATGAAAGTTTGTATGGAAAATCGTCACTTAACGGGTTCAAAATTTCACGCAAGCGAAGCTGCGGGCGAAAGCTAGTTTTATCATATTTATGAAAATACATTTACTATACGAAAGACGTCGCATATACTTAACATTAATAACATTTATCATCACGATGTTTATTCATAATGAATGCTGTAGTTTACAGTGGAAAGTACGATAGTAATCTTAATTTAATTAGTTTATTAGATTTGCATTAGTGTTTTTATTCTTTCAATTTTGTTGCAAAATAATATGTTTTAAGTAGTAGCCCAGTTTACTGTCTCACTGCTGGAAATGGGCATCTAAGAATGAGAAGGGTTTAACACGTTCAGGGGGCTTACCATGACGTCTTAAGAAAACGTTCAAATGCCAGCCAGTCAATATCCGTTCAAAAGCAGGCCTGCTTCTGAATCGCTAAAAATCGTACCATGACAGTACAAAAGGTGAACGACTATTCAACCAAGTTGAACGGATAAGCTTGTTCATGGTACGACAAGTCTATACAAAAAAAAACAGGTGAACGGATTTCGTAAACGTCAACGTAGCAGGCCTGCCGCAGGCCTGCTCTAACGATGTCATAGTACAAAAAAGAAGGGCAGTTCAACTTCCAGGCAACTTCTGCCCTGCTTTAAGAGGTCATGGTAAGCCCCCAGTGCCGGGTGCGCTCCAGGAGGGCACCCAGGTAGTCGCATACGCCATGCCGGGTGCCCTCGTGGAAGGTTCATTTTAAATGTAGGTTTTTCTAAGAAAATACACCGTCATAGAACAAGCAAAAATACTCCCTGAAAAAACTATATCACTACGTAGTGGCGTGTTTTATGATTTTAAAGCTAGTGCCAAAAAACCTCCTCGAGCGCTCACTTTTAGCGCAAACGTAATGCCGAGGACCCTCCTGGAAGGTCCACTAGCAGTATGTATGGTGTGGTGGACTCGAATGAGTTAAGCTTTAATCCACCACGCTGGCCTGGTGCGGTTTGGCGAGCTACACACACCATCTAGAACTTTACGGAGCCCTCTCAGGTGAGCAGGTTTCTTTAGGATGTTTTCCGTCACCATTAACGCAAATGGTAATAAGAAAGAAAAGAAAGAAAGAAAAAATATTTATTTGCGCCAACACGACACACAAAAATAAATAATTAAAAACCGGCCAAGTGCGAGTCGGACTCGTGCACGAAGGGTTCCGTACCATTATCTGTAAAAACGGCAAAAAAAATCATGTCTGTTGTATGGCCTTAAATATTTGTTTTATTTTAATTTAAAAGCGTCTACCTGTTGCCATTATCAAAATCGAGCAAAAATGTCACGTTTGTTGTATGGGAGCCCCCTTAAATATTTATTTTATTCTGTTTTTTTTGTATTTGTTGTTATAGCGGCAACAGAAATACATCATCTGTGAAAATTTCAACTGTCTAACTATCACGGTTCATGAGATTCCTTAAAACCACATGATCTACTACTTGTGTAGATTGGCCCCGAACGTGAAATAGCCTGTTTAAAAATCAAAAAATAAAAATCTTCTTTTTTCATACGGTCGGGGTAAGTGATCGTATCTAAACCACCTAAGGTCAGGTGGGGTAAGAGGAACATAGTTTACTGGTTTTTGAACATTACGACCTCTAGCTATTAAAAATATGTACGTATTCTAATAGCAATACAAACAAAGTTTCGCTAACGAACCATGCTAACTGTTATTTTAACACAGAAATTGTTTCTTCCAGTAATAACGGAACAATCTGACTACAAAGCCAGGTCTTCTAATTGTTTCTCTTTCCCGAAATTTGGGGTAAGAGAAACGCTTCGATTCGTACAAGTAAAAACACGTATTTTTATATGTATCTCTAAAAATTTGAGAACTGCCTTTCGACGTAATGGAAATGAAACCATACCATAGTTAAAATGTGGTTTAATTTAGCACTACCGAACAATAAAAAAAAATTGGGGTAAGAGGAACATATTAGTAAGGTCAGGGGTTGTAAACTACGAATGTTAAAAACATTATACTGTAATTTGGTTTTTAATAAAAATATTAAGGACCGGAGGGAACATTAGACTAGCTTTCTACAACCCCATCATATAGTAAAAAATGTATCATGAGGTCTACTGAAAAGCTTACAAACCGCAGGGCAGCTTGTGGCGAGCTGTTGGTGAGTGGCGACACTGCGTACCTTATTGCCTCAGAGAGTCGGTCAGGGCCTCGTCTCCAGTTTGCCTTTATTGGCTGGCTGGAGTGGAACCCCAAGAGTGCCCGCAGGACTCTCAACTCTGTCTTGCCTTTATCGGCCGGTCAGAGGGGGGCCGCCAGAGCTATATGCTCGGGGGTGGAAGTGTCTAAAGGCGTAATAGCGGGGAAACCCACTCCGGGTCTCTTAGACCCGCGACGGCGAAACCGGGGCCACACCTCTCTACACCTCTAGCCGCTCACACGTCTGTTGCCCCCTTCGCCTATGTACTGGCGGCTTTTCAGGGGGCCCAGCTAGTGAGCTGGCGAGTCACCGTCTGCCAACACTTCAATTTTAAATGTTGAAAGGCAGACGCCGTTTTCTTCCGGCAATAGAAGTTATCAGTCCACCTAACACCCCTTCCCATAGACCAGATATTTCTCACCACATTTTACAATAGTTTTGCACCCACCTGAGACGGTCCATGACTGTACTCCAATAGTGCAGCCGTGGATAGTCCCGGGTTGGTGCCCCACCCCATTTTAGATTAAAGCTCTCAAAGGGGCCTCTGCGCGTTGGACCTGTGTCCCCGTGTATGCCTTCCAAAGGACCGGACATCTTCCGCACGGAAGATGAGCCGTGATGTCCAAAGAGATACAAATATTAAGGAAAATAAACGATGAATGTCACTAAGTGAGTGTGGTGTGTATTTATTATAAATGTATCTAAATCGGTTTTCCAACCGTGAGTAACTCAACTGAATAAAAACAAACACAAATAATTGTAAAAATCTTTGTTTTACTTAACAAACGTACAAAAAACTTAAAACACTTTTCTGTCATTTTTTCACTCTGATCGTTATGCATGAACGAATATACTGCACTTCGTTTATACATAATGACCAAAATAATGGTATGGTATGGTATTCCATAATGTTTTGAGGCTGCATAACCCGACAGTGCACCACTTTTAACAGCCGCCACTGCTTCTAACAATTTTTCTTTCGGGTAAGAGCTCCGTTCCGTTTTTCTTATATAATTTCGAGGCATTTTACTTTTTCTGTAACAAATAAATATATGTACCTCCAATACGGTAAAAATAAATTACAGGAACAACTAACAAGCCTGTTGTATAGAGATATCAACACATTTTGGCGCGCACACATAGTGCCTTGTATGGGTACGATGAATGACTGTCAATTGGCCCGAGTCACTACCTCACAAATTAAAGCTGTATAATAATTATAAGCGCATGCACAAATAGCTCCACGCGCCAAGATGAGTTAAACCATGTATTTCTACCTACCTAATCTAGATAGGTGATTTTCAACTTGCAAAATGTTTGTTACCCCTAAAACCGGGAAAGAGGAACATATGTTTCTCTTAACCTGGTATGGTAGTTCCTCTTTCCCGGCTTGGTATTTTGGAGCTTATGTTTTTGATGACATCGAAAAAGCACTAAAAACACATGCTACAAACAACTTATCATGCGGAAAATAAAGATTCAACATTAGAATTACACTTACCAACAAAATTGCGGCTATCACAGATGTTTTTATCCCTTAAAAAATCGCCCACAAAAAACACCGCTAGGTCACATTTTTATAGTTTGTCAACTGATTTTTTCTTTCTGTTTTACTCACGTACTTATTGTGTTGTAGTGCCATCTATCCATAAAATATTGAAACTATACCTAATACTGTTTTATCGACAGAGTAACCATAGAGCTGGCCTTTATAGTTTTCTATTTATGAGTTACTGTTCCTCTTCACCTGGCGTCCCTCTTACCCCACCTGACCTTAATAAGGATTCAGTAAAAAAATAATTTTTTTTTTGCCTGTAATAATTTTATGAGATTGATAATTTCGATGCCACGCATAAATGAATGAAAGCCCGGCAACGCGGCTGGTGTGCACGACAAACGCAATATCGCTCTTTGCAATAAGTTTACTCGTGGCTCTAAATTGACTCAAAAATAGAAAACTAAGATTTTATTTTGATTTTTTTTTTCAGTTGATTTTCAAAAAAATCCCTTTTATGGTTAATCTGTGTCACCAATCACGTGGTTTGAAGGAATTACACGATTTCGTTTACGCCCAGTATAATTATAGCTTTTAAATCATCAACAAGAGTCCTCACAGTTGAAAATTAAATATGGTGTTTTGGACAACAACTATTTATTGGAAATATTCCTTTTTCCATACTTTCAATAAAATCATCATCATTATCATAATTGACTTTGATAAACAAAACAATATTAAAAAACAATCTAAATGATGTCTCTATTGTCTTCTGTAGCGGATCAAAATTTAATTGAGCTAGTCCAATTTTTATAATTGAGAGCTGACTAGTGACTGTACTGGTTTTTCTTAAGTAGTTTACCTAACAAATAGCTTCTTTGGGAGTATAAAAAGAAATAAATAGATTTTGCCTATGGCTTTGTTCAATTGCAGTGGCTAAGTTGCCTAATTATCATAATATTATTAGAGTTTGCACGTTTCGATGCCTCCCACGTAAGTTGTTGTAAGCCACAAATTGCATTTTTGTGTTTTTCACAAAAAAGTGTCTAATTTTATGTATTATTTATTATCTGTTCCAAATAGTATATAAATATTTTTATATTTGGAACAGATAATATTATATTATTTTATCCGATTATATTATCTGTTCCAAATATAAAAATACCGAAAAACGAAATAAATTTTGCAGTTTTAAATTTGGAACAGATAATAATACATAAAATTAGACACTTTTACGTGAAAAACAGAAAAATGCAATTTGTGGCTTACAACAACTTACGTGGGAAGCATCGGTTTATTTAGTGAGATAGTAATTGTTCGATATTAGCTGCGCTCTTGATATTGTAGGTTCATGTTTATGTTTTAAACCTTTTTTAATAAATGTTCTGGAAGTGTTCAATAGTAGATTAGTAGTACATTTTAGAATAGACATCCATAATAACAGACATCATTTACTATGTGTAAAGCTGGGCACACGACCATGATAAAGCCATTTCGGTTTTGGATTTTATCTGGCCGAATCATTTTATTCGGTCTGGTTGCCGAGCCCAAGCACCGAATTAAGGGTCCCCTACCGGAAATTGCAAGTCATTATCAAATATGATTTTTAAGATATTTCCTTAGAAAGTAGAAAATTTCTCTATTGTTGGATTGCTAGAGGTTCCATTTTGTAATATTTGATATTACTTAAACTTCAAGAAGGTGGTCTATCGTCAGATGACTATGTAAAGCAGAAATTTTACATACAAAAGGAGAGGCTGACTGACTGACTGATCTATCAACGCACAGCCTAAACCGCTGGGATTAGAAACTTGAAATTTTCACAGTAGGTTCCTTTTGTAACGTAGGCATCCACTAAGAAAGGATTTCTCGAAATTCAACCCCTAAGGGGGTGAAATAAGTGTTGAAAGTTTGTATGAGAAATCTGGTATTTTTGAAGTAAGAAGCATGGAAATATCTAGACTTCTGGTTAAAAATAAATATATACGTATTTGAGCGTTTTTAGAAATTGCACTATGGATTATACAACTAAAAATACCTGAAAAGGAGCTGAAGCAAAGCTGCGGGCAAAACCTAGTTTTACATATGTAAGGAGATCCATGTCAATGTTCAGTTAGTTCATAGTACACAGACTGATTTATTTTATTTATTTATTTATTTGGCTCTTCAACAATGAGTACACTACTAGTATTACTTAACAATTAGTACATTATAAACTTAAGTCTAAGCGCCCCATTACTTAAAGAAGAGCACTACATGCATTATAATATGCGCAAATATTATAAACTAGAAGACTATGCTTCGTGGATTAAATTAGATAAGATTAGATTAAATTAGAATAAATCAAATTTTGTATTTTACATTGGTTAAGTTTATAGTTTTTAAGTTATTAGATTAACATAATATCAGTATCTGATATAATGATTGTGGTGATAACTCAAGAAACTGTCTAGTTTTTTTTTTATTACTTGACTTGGTCACATTTGACCCTCGTCACACCTGATGGTAAGGGCAGATACGGTATAAGATGGAGCACATGAATCCAAGTAACAGAGATATAGAGGGCTTTCCCTACACCCCTCTGGCTCTCACATACACACGACGGAACACAGTAAACTGCTTGGCGCCGGACTTTAATGTGAGGGTAGTAGCTAGCCAGGCGGACCGTAAAGATCCTATCACCAAGCAAAAGTAAACCGGAATAGATGAGATAAAGAAATTGTATGTAGTTTGACTGAGATGAATTTAAATGGTACAATGTAGACTGCATCATTGTATTAAACTTTGTTATCAAATTCTTTGAAATCCATTCTTCGTGATCTGCTTAGCCGTTTCCTAATATTAGGGCCAGCTTCCAGTCTAACCAGATGTGGGTAAATACCAGTATTTTACACGGAGCGACTGCTATCAGACCTCCGCAACCCAATTACTAGGTAATGCCGATATTCTTAGGTTAGACCGGTTGTCAGACTTTCGGGCTTCTGACTACCCGTAACAACTGTCATAGATATTCGTATGACACCCATTCATTACTATGAGTGGGTGTTCGTATGAAACCATATATTCAAATGATGCTTATTTAGTTTAGTTGGTCAAATTACTATAATTGTTCATTTTCACGCAATGGTTTTCTAGTCTGAAAGCAGCAAACTCATGTAGACTAACTTTCGGTACAGTTTTAAATACTTTTACATGAATTTATAAAATAAAACTATACGCTCGATTTAAATTACTGTACATTGGTAAAAGATTTTAGTTGTTTTACAATATTTTGATCGCAAGCAAGTAACGTGGAATGTATCTGTTAATAATATTAAACGTTAAGAACGACAATTTCGTAATAATTATTAAGTTTTTTGTTACATATCCAGTTAGTATGAAATTTAAGATCTGCTGTGAAAAGGCAATGAGTAACAAAAATTTAAGAATTCGTTGTTAATTAGAGATGTGAAATCCAAAAATTATGTGTAATTTTTTTTAAAACGATTCATTTCAAAGTAAGTTACGTAATTTTTCTAAAAAGCCTAAAGAAAACAAAAAATAAGGTGAGATACAGTGGTTAACATATTAAAAACCCATAAAATAAGTATACATTTACATTGGCCGCCTACTCCAATGACTGCATGCGATAATAAACGAAAACCTTACGCTAGAAGAAACTTCAATCGAAAACCAACATTAACACTACGGAATAAAGTCTATTTCTGTGTACGGAAATGGAACTTTTTGCAGTCAGCGTTCTATGAAAATATAATGGATATAAGAGCACTCCGTACTAATCATACATCTATGTGAGACATATATAAGGTGGACGAAACAATTGCTTATCAAAGTGTACTAGCAGTCGTTTCGATACAGACGTCGAAAATGTATATCATATCGATATTATTTTTTATAACAGCAGCGTTTGCACTGCCAAACCCTGAAATAGGAGAATCGCAAAAAAACTTAGTGGAACCAAATGTTGAAAGTGTAGCTAGGGCAATGAAAAAGGATTGTACAAACGGGATTTTTAGCCCAACATGTCTGAAAATTGAAGCCATAGCCATGCTTGAAAAACTAAGTGCGAAAGAAGAACTCCGTCTTCTCCCAGGAATAAGCCTAGTCAAGGAAGCTAGCACAGAAAATGGGAGTAAAGTAGAAGAATTTGCTGCTGAACTAGCAAGGTCTTTCCCTTCGAAGCCTGATGAGCGATTGGACAAATACCTTCTGTACAGACTTGGAAACTACTTGGACACCCACACAGTGAAGCTAAAGTTGCT
Source organism: Amphipyra tragopoginis (assembly GCA_905220435.1). Lineage (NCBI taxonomy): Eukaryota > Metazoa > Arthropoda > Insecta > Lepidoptera > Noctuidae > Amphipyra > Amphipyra tragopoginis. Next base: position 21,916,611 of record HG992014.1, read on the forward strand.
TGATGAAAATGCTGCTGAAGAAGCCAGAGCTTTGGTTGGAGAGGCGAGGGCTAAAGGTGGACTTGGGGGTGGAAAGAAAGGAGGAATGGGTGGTTTGCTAGCTGCTGGACTTTTGATGAAAGGTATGTAGTTAGTAGTGAAGTGATTTGAGGATGAGTAACAGTTTTGAGCCAGGAGTAACTAGTGATAGAATTTACATCCTTTTTCTGATAAATTGATCATTTTCTGGTTGATTAAAATGCGTTGCTTAAAATGAGGGCAATATAACGATTCAGTGATTTTAATATCGATAAAAAAATCCAATAAATTATATTCAGAGCAATAATTTCAATTAAATACGGACAACTTTTTATAGTTGGTTGTAGTTTTTGGTGAAAATGGTTGGTAAGCTGAATGTGCAATGTCACAATGAGATAAATAAATAACTTTTAAACAGTTATAGGAAAAATCAATAATACATTAGCAGTTATTGCAATCTACATGAAGCTAGATGTAATCAAACAGATTTGAGTGAAAGCTTTAAGGAAACGAAAACTAGATCTGAAGATAATCGACTTTGTTTCATTGCTTCGATTTCTTAGATTGCCGTATAATGTAGTACATTTTATGTAGAAAAGTAAACCGACGAAGCACTTGGCCTTAGATGAATTTATTGTAGATTACAGTTTTATTAAAGCTTCTGTAATACATTTGGAAGCATTAGTATTCTTAACTATTGATTAAAATACTGTTTGTCCGAAAATCGATCGGATGCCTCAAGACAAAAAGAAACGGTTAGATCGAGGAGTTTATTGTATAATATTTCCAATTATAAAAAGTAGCTTAATTATTACATCCGTTTCATGATTTCCGGCTACTAGTTTCATCTTCTCAGGACTCGAATTTCGTACTATGCCTTCCCATAGCCGGTTATTGCCAAGAACTATTTTGCTAATTACAAACACTTCACGTGCCAGATTTTTTGTTTTACCTGAATCAGTACAAGCTTTTTAGTTGCAGTTCACACTACCTACAGTTTTGTTTCCTGCTTCGATGCTCAGGCCATAATTTGGAGTTAATTTAATTGAAGTATCAAATTACCTAATAAACAGGAATTAACACGAGAACAGTTAAATTGGCGCGAGCAATAATATCAAAAACATTTTAATAATTACTATAGCAACAATGTTGGCGCCCATAAATTCCCCAGTATGACTCCACATTTAAAATATTCAATCTCATTATTAGTTTGAAACATCATTGGGGAATTGTACATGCCAGTACTATAGTCTACACCCCAGTACAAGCTTAGCGACCTTAATGATGACGTAACTCTTTCGCATTTAAAATACCTAAATGAATATCATGACCACACATTTTTGTATAGTGCAAAATAATTTTCGATCACTTTCGACTGAACTTTTTGCTCCAGCAAAAAGTTCTAAGTTGAATGTTCATTACATTCAATTGATCAACAAAATTACTTTTAATACAACCTCTTTTTTACGTGATGTAATGTTGTACCACCCATTTACATATTGAATTAGATTGACAGCGTTTCTATTGCTGTCGTTATTTGCATCTCGCTCATATACGTTCTGTGTGAGCGAAATGCAAATAGTGATTCCGCCAGTTTCAATCCCATTCTTATCGTGTTGTTTACTTTTATATAGGAAGGAACGGCTCGTGATTAATTAACAACCGCAGGGATCATACGTTTTGCAATGTTAAGCTGGACTTGCCGCATTCAATCCGTGGATGGGTGATCGTCCGTTATACATCGAGACCCCTCCGTGTCTCGGAAAGCATATTAAACCGTCGGTCCCGGGTGTTATATGAATAACTATGACAGTCGTTACGGGTAGTCAGAGCCCAAAATTTTGACAACCGGTCTAACCTTAGGATACCAACATTGCCCAATATCTGAGTTACGGAGGTCTGCTGACAGTCACTCCGTATGAAATACTGGTATTCAGCCGTATCTGGAAGTTGATCCCTACATGGTTGAGAAAAGATTTAGCAGAACGAACAATTAATACATAACATACATCGTAAACATTTACTACTGAATTTGATCTCTCCTCGTAAAGCGATCTTAGTATGATAATACCATCTACAATCACTCTACTTTGTAAAGATGTTCTTCATCGCAGTGTGTCATCTGCGTGCAGGCGGATGCTACTTATCGACTGTATTATTATATCGGTCGGCTGAGCAGCATCTGTTTGAAGAGGACTATCTCCATATACCTGGTGTAGGGGACGGTATACCTTAAACTGAAAGAGCAAATTCAGCACATCATTCTGAATTGAAAACAGATAGTTTGTTTCAGAATTTTCTGACTTTTTCGATTTGGATTTTTCGATAATTTTACATAATTACATCTGATGTAAAGGATTCGGAAAACTTTCCACTGATTTTCAGTTGAAAATAATGGACTGGATTAGTTTCAATTTTTGGTACGCCGTCTCTTGCGTCCATTATATTTTAAGGGATAACTTTTTTTACGTCTTCCGTCAAACACTGTGATTCGTATTAGAAGTCATTGTTAGTTACTACTACTACTAGTGTTAGTCTAGTAGTACTAGTCTTAGTCTAGTAGTACTAGTCTTAGTTACTACTACTGTTACCACTCAATAGACAACAGCATTAAAGTCTTCTGTAAGCAGGGTAAATGCAATCCCAAAAATGGTCTCAACGACCAAATTTTTTATAAGCTATGCATCGTCACGGTGGTTAGGGTTTTGGTCATCCTACATTATGTCCTTTTCAACCCGTCCTACTCCCGGTTTAAAACCTTTTCGATAAGTCAGTTGTCGTCCTATTCAGTTTGTTATCGCTCGTTTTCGTACACAAAACTGTCTGAATGATATAGAAAGGGTTGTGAATCGGAGGGCAGGATAGGTTGAAAGTGAGATAATGCCAGAAGGCACTATGCTACGCAATGAAGAAGGAAAATTACTCGGCTTTTTTATACGAGAATATGTTTTTATCTACAACCAATCCTGTCATAATTACTTGAAAGCGTTGTCAAGAATTTTGATCTTGAAGCTAAAATTGTTCTGCTGTTGGCAATCAGAGCATGTCATACCAAGAAATGGTTAGTTGTCATTTGAAACATACTAATTTTTAACTTTTACTTCTCTACAATGTAAGTAAAAAGTTGTAAAGTAATTTTCGTAATGAGCTAGCGAGGTAATGGATTTTAGATTTTTTCTTTTTTACTTGAGTAAGTTTTGCAGTTTAAGTTTCTAGAACGAAGTGTTTTATTAGAAAATATTAATAATTCTCGAGTTTGTGAAGGATTATATTAAAAATATTACAGAGTTTAAAAAATGTACCGTCTTGTCACCAAATCGTGTTTAAACGGTTGTTTAGACTTAACAGAGCTTTAACTCTTTTTATACATGAAGTTTGAGGTTAGACACGGTTTTAATTAGTATCTAAACTTTTGTAGTACAACCCTTAATGTTTACTTTTGACATTCCTATTTCAATATCAGCTTATACACTAGAAAGCTTTGAAGGGCGGGCGTATTTGAAAGCTGTTTTAGTAAAATTGACGTTCAAAAGGAACTAGGTAATTCTAGTCTATTTTGAATACATAAATACTGAAATTTGAAGTTAAAAAAAAGGGTATTTACCAATTTTTCAGTTCTAACAATTGCAAAGTTCATATTGCAGTCCAAATGGGCTTCCATACTTCCTCGTAAGTTATCTAAAACAATTTTGTTGGAATCAAGGTCAAGCAAGACAAGCGTTTCTTTAACCGGGACTAATATGACACCATCACAACCCTTTACTGTCTTTGACAAGTGATTTAAGCAGTAAGACATAGATAACCAAAACCTTGTTCAGTGGATAGCCTAGTGAACAGCCTTCCATGTAGGAACGTGTGAGATTGAACCAATTCAAATTCAAGTGCGGATTAGAAATTGCTTATCGCTTATGCTAACGTTGGTGAGGAAGCCTGGACACCTGAGAGGGCTCTAAATAGAGATGGTATGTTTAGTCTTCTTACCCGCACCTGTAGTGTCATTCTGTAAGAAACCCACCTCAATATCGATGGTTAGCTCGATATCCATAATGTCACAGTATGGATAATAGAAGCAAATAACATACAGATAATCCGACAGTATAATCAATAACGCGTAGTTTTGTTATCCATGCTGTGTCACGACAAGTGTCTAATTGACAGTCGCGATCGAGGTGAGATTCTTACAGAATTGCACTGCTGGCCAGTGTGGTGGAGCTAGCTAAGGCTATTCTTGTCATTCTAAGAACAGGTCCGTACCCAGCAATGGGCTGATTTTGAGCCAAAAAATAACCGCCTTTTTCTTCCACAGGTACCCTCATGTCCATGGGAATGGGAGCGTTAGCACTTCTCGCCGGCAAAGCTCTGATGACAGCCATGATGTCTCTTCTCCTATCAGCCATTATTGGTATCAAATCTCTCTCTGGAGGACAGAAGTCGACCACGTATGAGATCGTCTCTAAGCCGGTCTATAGTCACTCTCATTCTCATTCCACTGCTCATGAGGATGTTGGTGGATATGGACATTCGGGGTATGGAAGGAGCTTGAATGTTAGGAGGCGTTAATGCTAATGATGATTTATTTATTGAAAGATTGAGATTGTTGAGAATTATTGTGGTTTCATTGTTTCTGAGTGAGGTTTTTAGTAACGTCTAATTTATTGCTTTATTTAGTTTATTCAGTTTTTTTTTCTGTTCTGTTTTTTTATTTTATTTTTTGTTCGACTTTTATTTTTGTTGATATTTATTTTAGTTTTTCTATTTTTTTTTTGTATTTTCACTTGAAAACTTACTAAAGAACAATGAAACAGTAATATTTATTGAAAATCTGTAAATAAATCTCATATTTACAGAAAATGTATCGAAAATACTCGCTATTTATTGAAACTATAATTTATTTTAGGTTAAGTTCACAATTTCTTTGGCTAATTTATTTTTCATCGTATCATGAATATTTGTTATTTATTTTAATAATTTATTTATGTTTTTATATTTTATTGTTTATATTCTTTATTTATGCCATATTGTAGTACATATTTATAAAATAACAACTTAATATGTAATATAATTTAGAAAAATATGTATAAAAATAATCCGCCTGCAGTGCGGTGGTAAGATCCATGCTACCGGGGTCTAAGGATCTAGAGTGAGGAACTTCCTCACGATGCATGCCGTGTACAAGATTGTATTTATTATTATTGTATTTATTTATGTTTTTTTGATTATTTTCTCTGTTTATCATATACTGTTTTATGCATTATTTATATTTGATATAAATATGTTATTTTATTTTATGGTAATATTATTTTTTATTTGTTTATTATTTCATGTACATCTTCCCGCCTATTGTGCGTATAAATATTATATAAAGTATTATGCTATGTATTAGATATTTATTATTTCATTTTGTATTTTATGTGCTTTTTATTTATTTGGTTCTTAATTTATTTTGTATTCATTATAAGTAAATCAATTTGTATATATGTACATAATTATAATGTGTTGTTAATATTTACTATATTTGTATAACTATTATTTATGTATTGATATGCTGTCTGTGTGTTCTTCAGCACCCAAAGAAAATAAAAAAGTTTTTAAAAATTTAATTGTTTTTATTCTTAAACCAACAAGTTCATAGTTTTATTGACGTCACAAATTATAGTCACAGCCCACTACACCATCAAAATTATTCAAGGCACATCATTCAAACTGACAGTGATTGTGATGCATATCAAAGTAAGAATATTTTCAGTATCGAACATGTTGAGCACATCTGGCTTAAAAATAATATTCTCACTGCAAATAAATACCTTGATAGAAGGTAGAAGCATGACTGAAGAACTTTATTAAGGCCCGATCAGCATGCAAAAATAAGATAAATACCTAATAAAAAATTGCGAAAACTACGTCATTGAAGGAGAAGTTCCCCTTGGGTCATGGATAGAATTACACTCGGGAGCAATGATTCTGGGTCACCAACATAAACCTTAATATCTCGGAAATTAAGAATACTAGTATACAGAGTGTAAACGAATTCGTGTAATTCCTTCAAACCGCGTTATTACTGGTGACACTGATTGACCCTAATGTTATCGGAAGCGGGTAGCACTGGGCAATGTTGACAAGAGAAGGTAGTCGTCGATATGGATCGGCCCACCCGAGGTTATAAAGGCGGCGGTCATTCGACGAAGCGGGAGCATTCCGTGTTGAACAGCTGAAGAAGTCTGACCTTTTAGATCTGATTAGCTTGTCCTTATTTTATGATCTTGTAATAATTGTGTAAAGTAATATACTGTGATCTAGTTAATGTTACTAATATTAACCCAAATACAAGTACTCTCAGTGGTGGAGAGTCTATGTTGGTTTTATTTACTGTGTTTACCTTGCTCGCAATCCTGACATACCGATATTAGCTAAAACTGTAATGATAGAATCACCCCTGAACGATTATATTGTTGTGTAGTTTACATCAGAAGTGGAACAAGAAAAAAACCAGTCCACATTATGATTGTATACCCACATGTAAATTTTGCTAAATAAAATCCCCTGTAGACGGACTGACAAAAACTTGATTATAGGAAATTGATATTACAATGGTGAGAAATGTGAGAATGGGAAAATGTGATAAATCCGGTGAGTCACAACCATTTTATTATGTGTGAAGGAATTTTGATGAAGGAAATATAATGAGAGGTTATTTATTCGTGTAAAATAAATATTAAATGATATCTTTGCTTATTCATGTAAAATAAAAGAGATGTTATCTGTATTTATCCGTGTAAAATAAATGAGATGATATCTGTGTTTATTAGTATAAAATAAATATGATGGTATCTGTATTTATTCGTGGAAAATAAATACGGCATCTGTATTTATTCGTGTAGGAAAATACATTGCAAGTCGTATTAGAGTTTGCGGTGAGATGCAACCAGGGTTGATCTTTGGCACCGCCCGGTTTGGCCAACCGGGGTTGGCCAAAGGCTTCGCCTGGGGAAAGCTGAAACTCTAACGTGGCGAAGCAATTGTTATAGGGCTGGAACCAAGGCGGGTGATGCCATGATATGGCTAAATCCAAGGCGGGTGATGCCATGTTGATAAAGCAGGATCCCAGGCGGGTGATGCCAAATGAGTTGGCTAAATCCAAGGCGGGTGATGCTATTAATTGATAAATGAAAATGCAGTGAAAATGAGATTCTGTTTTGAATTAATGTTTTGAAAAAGTTTTGAATATATTGATATTTGTTTTTATTGGTTTTGTTATAATTCTTGTTGTAGAATGGTGCAAAATAGTTTATTGAAATTAAAAAGTAGTTTGTTAGTATTACTTATGGGTTAAAATGTATTTTTTGTAGACGAAAACAGGAAATTGTATTTATTATTGACGATAAATAATATGATGGCTTCCGTTAAAGATTAATTTGTCAAATTCATTTTTTAAATAAGAAATAATTTGACTTATTTTCGTTAAAGAAGTGTATAATATGTATTGTATTGTTGTAAAAAGGTTGTACTATTAGCGCAATATAGAAATGTTATGTTTACAACATCATGTCAGTTTTGTAATTTGATTTTGGGAATAATTGAGATAATATTTTAAGTGTTTACAATTATGTACTATGATACTGTGAATAATGATTAAAGATTTAAAGATATTTAACCATGAAACATTTAGGATGTTTGTTTTCTGATTTTGTGAAGAATTGAGATATTTAAGAATGTAGGATTTTGTGAATAATAATGAGATAATGAATCGTGAATTATTTTAATCGTTGTTATGTACTATGAGTTTATGAATAATGAGATATTTAATCTTGAAATATTTTAAGTGTGTAACGTACTATGAGTTTGAAGTGTTTATATGCTGGTACAATGAATTGTGAATAATTGAGATATATGTATAATCATGGAATATTTTAAGTGTTAATGTACTATGAGTTTGTAAATTATTGAGATATTATGTTCTGATTTTGTGAATAATTATGAGATTTTTACGAATGAAATATTTTAAGTGTTTATGTATTATGGCTTTGTGAATCGTTGAAATATTTAACCAAGAAATATTTTAAGTGTGTATTATGAATTTGTGAAAAACTATAATGAGATATTTAGCCCTGAAAAATATTGTAAATGTATTTAAATGATTTTATGAATTTGTGTATGATGAGATTGTGTGTTTATGTACCTATTATGATTTATTGAATAGCTAAAATTTGATGTTTAACCAAAGTAGAACTGTCTAATAGGCATCTGAGATAGTATTTTATGAAAATGTGAAAATGTTGGAAATCTAATGTGTGGATGTTTGTAAGATGTTGATACGAGAAGTTATGAACGAATATAGAACTAGGTTGATACTGAATGAATATCAACTAGTTTAAGTCATGGGTGATGAGCTTGTTGGCCGTCGATGGGATAACAAGCTCTAATCGATTCAAACATTCTTTGGATGCTCTTCATTTTACTTTGGTCAAAGACATGAGTAACATGACGAGGTCAAAGATGAGTGATCAGGTGTGGCCGAGATGTGTACTGTATTATTTGTTTCTGTTTAAGGTCCAGGAGGTGTCACTGAAGTCAGGCCTTGATGTACAATCTTGACGATGGGGTTGATGGTGCGTCAACCACCAACCACCAACACACGAGGACGTGTGTTTTGCAGGAGGGCCGTGTTATCGGAAGCGGGTAGCACTGGGCAATGTTGACAAGAGAAGGTAGTCGTCGATATGGATCGGCCCACCCGAGGTTATAAAGGCGGCGGTCATTCGACGAAGCGGGAGCATTCCGTGTTGAACAGCTGAAGAAGTCTGACCTTTTAGATCTGATTAGCTTGTCCTTATTTTATGATCTTGTAATAATTGTGTAAAGTAATATACTGTGATCTAGTTAATGTTACTAATATTAACCCAAATACAAGTACTCTCAGTGGTGGAGAGTCTATGTTGGTTTTATTTACTGTGTTTACCTTGCTCGCAATCCTGACATACCGATATTAGCTAAAACTGTAATGATAGAATCACCCCTGAACGATTATATTGTTGTGTAGTTTACACTAAATAGGTTTTTTTCAGAATCAACAAAAAAAAATTTGAAAAAATGAACCATGGTATTCTGTATCTGAGTAATTTTAGCATCCCAAGTTAACTGACTGCGTGGAGCGATATCGCACTAATCGTGCCCGTCAGCTGTGTCACCGTGCCTTCATTAATTTAAGCATGGCATCGACATTTTCTATCACATAAAAAATTTTATTGGGAAAGAAAAGTTTATTTTTATTTTTAATAAATATAAATCCCGTACGGGGTTAATCTACACCATTAATAGATCATGTGGTTTGAAGGAATTACACGAATTCGTTAACATCCTGTATACAAATAAAAAGTAATTAATAGACTATTTAATACTACTCAAATTAAATTATTATAATTTCTAAAATAGACAATAGAATACTCTTCATTTGAATAAGCTATCATTCTTAATTTTCGACATATTAAGGTTGATGCTGGTAACCTGAATTCATTCACGTATTATTATAATTAGACTAAATTTGTCTGTTTCTAACAACAGAGGCAAAACTGAATATCATTAGACCAATAAAAAATACCTATCTCAATAAAGTCGCAAATATCCTTTTTTTTCTCTTGCGATGCGTTTATTTTCGACCCAACAGTTGACGCTGGTAGACAAAGAGGTTCATACCGATAATTCAGCCCTCATCAAGCTATCTCTCCCCCTTAAGTCCACGCCAGCAACGCCCTAAGCCGAGGTCCGAGTCCCACTAGGGGTCGCCCTTAGTGCTGTTGTTGCAGGTAGTCATGATGTTAGTGTAGTACAAGTAGTTAGCTTAGGTTAAGTATTTTGCTTCCCCCCATTGGCTGGAGACCCTTCAGGTCTAGCCAATAACTGTCCGGTTACGTAGAAGCGGTCCCCTAGGACCACTTGCAGGAGCCCAATTAAAAAAAAAAATAGACAAAGAGGGAGACTTTTTGTAGCAATGCTGTCATGCATGTGTATCGATATAGCTGCGATGCTGTCGCTGGCCCAGATTATGTACGCGATAGTAACGATGCAGAAGCGCATTCACAAAATGCGCGACAGCATCGCTACAAAAAGTCGCCGTGGGCGAGGGACCTTATAGAGTCTGTGCGAAAAGAGAACCGTCGTGGCGTAAAACAGAACTAACATTAAGATTTCATTTACTGAGTAACATACGTTTACTACAAACACGTTAACGTGTCAAACCGTGAGTATAATAACTAGTTTACTACAGCAGTATTAACTATTACCGTTCTTGTATTGAATAATACATAAACAGTAAATAAACACTGCAGCGCCCTCAAATCTATGACGGTTCTCTTTCCGCACAGACTCTAGCATTAAGTCCGCCTTATGTACACACGGCTACAGATCAAGCTACAAATTTCCAGTATAAGCTGATCTCGCATTGTATAGGATTTCCTTACAGTGAGAGGTCAGTGTAAACTGGATTTGTATAGCTTGATGTGTAGCCGTGTGTACCACCATGTGCATTGAGTAAAAGACCGAAACAAAAAAAATATCAATATGGAAAATGACACATCGGAACGACTCGAGTGCTGCGAGCGATCTCGGTTTTGCTGCGAATTTTTGTATGTATTATTGTAATAAAATATTTTAATAACCAATTCACTAGAGCATAATATTTTTTTAAACCGAATCTTTGAAATCGCATGAAATAGATTGAGAGAATTTATAAATATAAATAAATATATAATAATTTCAAATAAATCGGTAAAAACAGTGCTTTTAATAATAATAACTAATTAACGTTTTTACTAAACAAAGAATAGGCATGTTGACAGCATCAATAAATTGTAAATCTAATTAGTCCGCCAGTTAATGGACACGTATTTTTTCTTTTGTTAAATCTATGAATATTTGTAAAGATAAAACACATCAAAACTCGAGAGTGGGGTTAGTCAGAAGCAAGTAAAAATTGTACTTGCTTGTAACGTTTTGCCAGTTTTAAAAGTGTCGTATCTTCGTCAATTTTGGTTCACGTTACAAAAGAAAAAATACGGGTCAATATTTTTTGATAATGTAACCGACGGACTAACTAGATTTTTTAAGTCAAATACCTTAAGTAACAATATTATTATTTTTGAATTTTCACCCATAAATATGCTGAGAAAAGGTATCAAACATAGACTTTTAGCGTCGGTCTTGTCCTTAAGCATTTTTTTAAACTATTAATAATATAATATGTAAGTCTTATAATCTTGTTTTAGAAATGACTCTCTACGCATTAAGGCGGATACAGATATTGCGAGGCATGCACCGCGCACGCCTCGTAACACACGCGATAACAAGAAGATCACAAGATAATTCTTCGATCTTGTATGCCTCACCACGAATATGAACGTCCACATATTCAATATACTCTGTGGTCCACACATCGCAAAGCATGCGATGTGCGACATGCGCTGCGCATGCCTCGCAATCTCAGTATCCGCCTTAAAGGTGGGTCCAGAGGCATGCGCCACGAACGGCGCACAACGAATGCCTCGGAATGAGGCGTGCGTGTCGAAAAAATATACCAACGTATGCTCGGGTCGAGCCATCGCGTGCGAAGCAAATGCTTCGTTTGTCTGTCCTCATGTTTGTGGCGAGGCATGTGCTACGCATAGGGGCAGTTTCATTTTCTCAGTCGAGGCGAGGGTGGATATCGTACGCAGCGCACACCTCGAACGTGCATGCGCGACTACATCCACAACTAATGTAATGCTAGCACTGAGACGCTTTGATCTTGAAGCGTTTTCCGACATACGTTGGCTCGCCCTCGCACGTGCGCATGCCTCGCCATGAATATGAAGGTACACACCTTGCGAGGCATTCGTTGTGCGTCGTTCGCGGCGCATACCTCGCAAAGTCTGCATCCGCCTTTACAGTATCGAGTCATTAAATTCGTCACGAATAAAAATAAAACAAAAGCACTCAACAAAAGTTACCTACAATTCCCTTTATTATTGAAAAAGAAAAATAAAGAAAATGCAACTTTCATTCACTGATGAACCTCACCACATATTTTTTTCTTTTTCTATTTTTAACAAAGTAACTGAAGAGAAAGCTTTTGTCTTTTATTTTAATATTATGTGTCATGTTATGTCACTAGTGGGGAATTGGCCCGTACTAAAATTGGCGAACTCACACCCACGATACTAGAGAAATCCTAGAATAAGGCATGTTATCATGTAGAAAAGAAAAATGTATGTTTTTTAAAGAAAACTTTCGCTTTATTTTTCCCGGCCTGGAACTTATAATAATGCCTAATGAGGCAAAGCGTCCCAGTGAGGTTTGTGGTCGGAAGAAAGACTGGAGAGCGTGAAGTCTATAAAAAAAGTTAATATCTATTTTATTCATGGTTATAGAAATTTTACTAGCATCAGCCATGAAATCACTAGAACTGATTGACAAAAAATTCAAATTCTAAGTTTTTTTTTTATTTCGAATAGTCACAGTACATGCACTTAAGAAACGTCTCGATAATTTAGGTGCACGGTTCCAAAAAGTAGGTCCTATGGAGAAGAGCTGGCAAGAAACTCCATGGATACATTTTTAAAATAATTTCATGTATAATCGGATATTGATACAATGTGGTGCTTAAAATTAAAATTATGTGAGAACAATGAAGGTTAGTGTAAAAAAAACAAGTGTTAATAATAGTTTACATTTTGATAGAGATAATAATAATATGTACCACGTTGTTGCTCCATTCGCCTATGTACTGGCGGCTTTTCAGGGGGCCCAGCTAGTGAGCTGGCGAGTCATCGTCTGCCAACACTTTTCAATTTTAATTGTTGAAATGCAGACGCCGTTTTCTTCCGGCAATAAAAGTTATCCAGTCCATCTAACACCCCTTCCCATAGACCAGATATTTTACAATAGTCTTCCACCCACCTGGGACGGTCCATGACTATACTCCAATAGTGCAGCCGTGGATAGTCCCCGGTTAGTGCCCCATCCCATTTTAGATTAAAGTTCTCAAAGGGGCCACTGCGCGTTGGACCTATGTCACCCGTGTGCCTTCTAAAGGACCAGACTTCTTCTGCATGGAAGATGAGCCGTGATTCCAAAGAGATACATTATAATAATTATGTATCAGCAAAATGAGGCTCGACCATTATAATTTGGGAACCCAAGACTGTCATCAGCAATATATCTATTTAAACATGTTACAATAATGGCTACAATGTGCTCCCATTTACAATACGTAGAGGTCTATTTTTCAATCAGAGTAATATTATAGTGCCTACTTTCATAATGACTGTAATACTTTTAGAGATCGATTAAAAAAGTTCATTAAAGATAGATTGTAATAGGAGTCCAATAAGTAAAAATAAGGTGGTATTGTGATTGTAAATGTATCTATAATAGCGGTTGATGAGGTTGTGGATGAAAGTATTGAAATCTTATCCAAAGATAAACATTTTGTGGAGCCGTTTCTTTTGATGTTTTTTCTTTCAGTTTTGTTTATGATTTAGATATATTAAAGATTTTGTTCGGATAAAAGCAATGATAATGTCCAGTAATGGACTGATATGAAATGTTTTGATAACATTTTGTTATGTTTTGTTGTAAATTCTAAGTTATGAAGTGAGTGACATATTCTAGTCAAAATAAATGCAATAGTAAAAAAAAAAATTTTGTTTTCCTCTTGTTTTTGAATCTATATGTATAGATATATGGTTGTTATGTTGATATGGTTTAGATACGATCACTTACCACAACCGCAAGAAAAACATTTTTTTTATTTTTAATCAAGCTAAATCTCATACGGGGTCAATCTACACCAGTATTAGATCATGTGATTTTAAGAAATTACACGAATTCGTTTACATCCTGCATAAGATTAAATGCGGAAATCTTTCAAATATATAGTTACAGTATGTGCTCAATTACACTGCTTCTCACACACCGGACAATCATTTGTAAGTCATACCTCTAGAAATGAAGGAGGGTCATACACTATAAAAACAAATTCATGTCACTTATCGATAATTTGTTTATTTTTACGCGAAAGCTTTCGGATGCTCTTCACGCGCAAGACATCAATTTGATACGCAATATTAACAAAGTGGTCAACTCATGCATGACCAAATGAATTTTATCGGTATTTATTATTGTGGAAGTTTACTTAAGTCTTTTTTAATTGTATTATGACCTAATTAAATTAAGCGGTAATAATGTTAAGTACTACATATACATACGTATATATACATATAACATACGTTTCATTTAATGAGCTTTACTAAAATCGTTTCGTTTACTAAGATTCTGAATTTCATTAATAGGGCAAATAAAGGTGTAAAGATTTTTGATATTTACTCAATTAATACAAGCAGACAAATTCTATAAAAGGACATTTGATTTTAATTTAAGCACAAAATGATTGACGATCTCTTTTTACCCAGAGATTTAAATGCTAACTAATAAATATTGAATTTCGCTATCAGAGTAGCGTCGTGGAACCAAATCTTGACATCGGTGACCTGTGACAATAGGTGTAGCATAACAATAGAATCCTGATGCATGATAGATACATCATACAACATTACAGAATGAAAATTGTATGCCGCTAGTAAATTTTTTGATTTTGTTTTATTGTTTAGAGCAGATTTTACACTTTTTTTAGTTTTTTTTATTCTTTAGGCATTTTAAATATATTTCTAATTCATCTATCTCTAAAATATAACGGATTTTCATTTAAATAAGTCTATTGTAATCAATTATCACATTACATGCATTTACACTCATAACCCATGATCCAATTTACTTAACAACAGCAGATTATCGATTGGAAACTTAACATGGCCGAACTACTTTCAACTATTCCTTTATAACAACCTTTTATTTACAAAACGAAAGTGCTGCTCACAATAACGTTCAAAAAGCAACAACTACGCTCTTTTTTTACGCTTTTCTTCTACTTTTTGTCATCATGGACGGTATAAAATAAATTGCGATCAGATTAAATCTATCAGTCCTCAGCGGTCCCCCATAGAAATGTCTCAGTGATTGACAGGAGCAGTGCAGTGAAAACGTGATTGAAAATGTATCTCAAAAGTGTATCCATTGTTGTTGTAGTGACTGTATGTTTAGTGAATGGTTCTCAAGCAGCCATCGATGGATCTGATCCAAATGCAATTATTGAAGCTGTTAAAAATGTGCCAAATAACACTGAACGAGCTGGAAGGACTTTGCATAAGGAGTGCAATAGTTTTCTGAATTCGAAATGTTTGAAGATCCATGCTTTGTCCTTTTTGGAAGACTTAGGCTCTCGCGATGAGCTTAATCTACTACCAGGACTGAGTATAGTGAAGGAGAATCAGACATCGAACACTCCGAGTCCTGAGGAAATGGCTGCGGAGTTGTCTCGGCAGTTCCCTGGGAAGTCAGAGGAGAAGCTGAACCGATTCCTTCTATACCGTCTTCAGGATTATTTGGATGGACATTCTTTGAGGTATCGGCTGTTAGATCCTCAGACTACAAAGGAGGCTATGGATATGGCGAAGGGAGATAAAGAGACTTTGGCAAGGAAGTCAGGGGGTGGAGGTGGAGGACTCGGTGGCGGTAAAGGAGGTGGTGGTGCTCTCCTGGCCGCAGCTCTGATGATGAAAGGTAATTTCTTGTAGCTTGTTGATATTATGCAAAAATGATGTGGAAAATGTAATTGAGTTTTTAACAAAATTACTATGAATCGGTATAGAAATTGTTTTGTCTGTATAAGATGGTGACGTCTGATGCAATTTATTGATTGCTACTCACACATCTTAAAATTTTCTTTTATCATATCATTTAATATTTAATTGCATATGGTCTTGTTTATAACGATGACAATAATTTGGATACTTGACTAAAGTATACATAGTGAAGTGATCAGAGCTAATATCACATTTCTACAAAATCGAGTGATGGATACTGTAGAAAGTGTTAATGATTTCTAACTTATTTTCTCCTGATAGAATAATATTGATTTGAACGAGAAAGACACGTAGAGAAAACCACACGCCACACAGCAAATTAGAATTTATTTTGTAATCTATTACATTTTTCTGCAATTTTATTTCGATATACATAACTTAAACAATTTGTGTAACAGGTATTTTATTGAGACCAGCGAAACATTTTTTTTGTACCTTTATTATTAATTATTTATGTTTTATAACGAAGCTCTACAAATATAAGAACATGTTTCTATTTTTCTTCATTTCATTCACCACCTACTTTTCTTATTTCAGGAACCTTAGCAGCAGCAGCACTAGGAGCTCTAGCCCTTCTTGCTGGCAAAGCTCTGATGACAGCTCTCATGTCTCTTCTCCTATCAGCCCTCGTAGGCCTCAAAGGTCATGGCGAACATAAGTCTACCACCTACGAAATCATCACGAAACCAGAAATCTCCCATCACCACTCCCACAGCCATGAAGAACAACATGAACACGATCATGGTCACCATGGTGGTTATAGGAGGGCATACGACATGAATTACAACAGCTATATGCCTTATGATACTACAACAAGTTAAGATATGTCAACTGTTTCATCGTTCGTAGATTACTATTTGGTATTTAAAATTTTGTGTGTTTCGTTCCTTGATGGGGTTCGAGATTTACTCAAGTATAATGCATGATTTTACTATCAAGGAGTACAGAAATGCTTAATGACCTAAATAAGACAGTGGTAAAGTTAAAATTATTTCTGTACTTAGGGCTACAATCGGCATAGAAGTTTGTTCTAATTGACTGTTGGGTTACAAACAAATAGTAGCTATGATCATTTTCAAACTGGACTATTGACTATAAATATTTGAAACAAAGCTTTCCTGGGGGACTGCTACCTACGACAATTGTTTTTACGAGTATCTTTAATCCTAATTATAAGCTAAAACATGTACTTATGAACTCTATAACCTTCTAAGCATAGAAGTTACGTTAAAATGAATCTACTAGATATTAATGACAAAATGTTTGTATGATAGTAATTTATTTGTAGAATTAGTTTATTAATTTATTCAAAAGATTTCATAAATGAAATAGTTGTAAGATTATTTATTCTTCTTAGTTTTAATCGTCGTTGTTTTCAAATTGTTTATTTATTGCAGTCTCAAGTTAGGCGTGTTAAAGTTTCTCATTACTTCTTATTTTATTTATTTATTTACAAGTACATATTCCTATTTTTCTTACCTTAATATTAACAATTATCTTTTCCCACCGTTTTAAATAACACTTGTATTTATTTATTTATTTTATTGCATTAATATTTTTATTTATTTATTCATATTTTATATGATTTTATAAATACTTTAATGTGAGTACTATTTACAATTATTTATATTATATTGTACATTTATTTTCCTTAATTGGTATTTTTTATTATTTATATCTATTTGTTCTTATATTCTTAATTTATTTATTATTATTTATATTCAAATGAAACGCATTTATAACAAATTTATTTAAGCAGTATATCTAACTGTGATATTTATTTTAATTTATGCTTCTAATATACTACGCATTTCATCATACCAAATATTCTTCATAATTATTATTTTTATTTAATATTCTACATCATGTCTTATTTCATTAATAAAATTATATTTTATTGATACTGATTTATTTAATACTATAAGTACTACCCAATCTAAAGCAACATCATTTATTATCAAAAATAAAGTTTTGAAATAAATCGTTTCCTTTTATTTATTTGCTTCACCCTTATGTATTTTTTTGTGACCATAGTTGGGGAACCAATTCTGGAAATTAAAAAAAAACACCAAGTGTCCTTTTTGTGTGATATTAATTACAGTATTTTATACGATAGACCAAGCTTTCATTTAAAGCAACAACACCATTCTATCCGCATCAAGTACAATAAAGTCAAACCTAATGATAAATACGACTCTGGCAATAAAGATAATTCTGCTAATAGTATAAGCTGCGTGATAGTATAAACATGTGTATGTACAGTCGCGAACTTGAAGTGTTTACCACCCTAAGGTCTATAATTGCTTGCACATTAATTTTCATAAGGTCGCTTGGCCACTAGCAAAGAATTGACAGGGCAAAGATATTTTTTCCTTAATTGACATAAAAGGTTAATTGTAAAGAGGATATAAAAAAAAACAATCTATTTAGTCAATTCAATCAAATTCGTTGTATACTTCTTTTGTCAAAAAGAAGTTCATAGCATCAAAAAGTGGTGAATAGCCTTTTTGCTAGAATCGACACTTCACATTTTCAAAAAGTAATACGTAATTTGATATGACATCTTAAACCTTATTGCACGCAGTGTGAGAAGGAATCGAATTTGAAATCTGAGAATGTAAAACAACGCTTAAGTGGAAAAGTATATTCTGTATAGCATCTAAGATTTTCAATAAACTTCCAAAGTCATACAATAATTTTAATATTAATTAATTTAGAATAAAATTAAAATCTCTTCTGCATGAAAAATGTTATTATTCTGTAAATGAATTCTTGAATGATACTTTGTAGATTTGTAAGTCATGTAACTCATTTGTTATTTTTTTATCGTGCTTAACTTTTACTAATTTTAAAATTAATTTGAACGCCCTATGTGGCAGAATATGTTGTGCACAATTATTCTATTTAAGACCTGTTTTTAATGTAACAACTACCATAGTCACTCAAATAAAGATACTGATACTAATAAACATTTCAAGTCCACGGCTGTACCTAAGTTTCACTGTTGCTAGCAACATAGTATATTACAACTTAATAATGATTGAGGTATAAAAGTGTTTTCTAATGTAGTCTACTTGGAAAAACTGCATCTTTATCTTTCACGCACAATTTACTCTTTTGGATTTAAGATGTTTATCTGTATCGTTACGCTTGTTTTCTTTTGCGGAGTAAACTGATTTTAAAACAGGGGCAACGGTAGCCTCCATAAATGACGATACGCCACTATGATTGTTGCAGCCTGGACATCGCCTACCAGCCTTGCTAACTAGCTAATCTTTTCACCACGACATGAGCTATTCTCGTAAAGCTCCTGCTGACACGTGAGAAGAAGTATTCTAAAATGTTACATAGTCTTCTTACAGCGATTACTCACTGCATCCGATCCGAATACGTGAAAATACGAATCTAGAGTCTAAAAAACTCGGACCGAATTCGGATATCGCTTACGCACTTATCCGATCCCTGATCCAAATTCAAACAATTCAGGAGCCATCTTTGGCATATCCATTTGGCGTCCGATTTGATTCGAGGTAATGCGAAAGTGTTCATACAAACAGTACTACGGCTACTTCGGTCCGTCAATATTTCTTCCGAATTGGAAACTCACGGATCACAGAGAGAAATAGGATGACGGAAGTCAGATCTAGTGCGTAAACTACCATACAAATTGTTCTATGACTACTTCGGAACGTATTTTCTCGGATTCGGTAACTGCTCTTATTCCTCTAAAAACTTTCTCGCTCTGTTATAAACTTCTACGATCGTAATACAAAAGTTTGAACACTTGTTAAAGCCGTGTGTAACGTCAATCTCCATACCGTCGCCCTTGAAAACCTCGGGAATGCAATTCGGTCATTTTTATT
The DNA here is from genome assembly GCA_905220435.1 of Amphipyra tragopoginis. Lineage (NCBI taxonomy): Eukaryota > Metazoa > Arthropoda > Insecta > Lepidoptera > Noctuidae > Amphipyra > Amphipyra tragopoginis. The sequence goes on from HG992014.1 coordinate 21,936,223, forward strand.
TTATCACGACGTATAGGTACTATATCTTATAAGAGAGCCGCTCTATGTGAAATTAGTTTGTAGGCACTGAAACTAGCCTTTATTGGTTATATAAAATTCGTAATAAATGTAGTTGACTAGCTTTTGCCCGCGACATCGTCTGCTTGAAAGCCCACAGGAACCGTGCAATTACAAATGTATTTCCCGAGGTTTTCACTCTTGAGTGACGATACATAAAAAGGTGTTTAGACTCTGTTTATTTTAAACCACTTATCATCATCTGCCTAGCCTTTTCCCAACTATGTTGGGGTCGGCTTCCTGTCAAACTCAAACTCAAACTCAAAACTCGTTTATTCAAAGTAGACTAGTATTACTTAGTTCTTTTTGAACGTCACAGTTCTTTTTGACTTTTGTCGAACCGGATGCAGCTGAATATCAGTATTTTACATGGAGCGACTGCCTATCAGACCTCCACAACCCAGTAACTGGGTAATACGATACTCTTGGTAAGACTGGTTGTCAGACTTTCTGGCTTCTGACCAACAGTAACGACTGTCAAAGATCTACAAATGACAGCCGGGACCAACGGCTTTGCGTGCTTTCCGAGGCACGGAGGAAACTCGCTATGGTAAATGGTCACCCATCCACAGACCAACCTCGGCAAGCGTGGCTTAACCCGGAAGATCGGTCTATGCGGCTGTAATTATTTAGCCACGTGCTCCTCTAAACCACTTATAAACACGTTTTTTATTTGGTTTGACAGCCATGGTGTATATAAGCAATTATTGTTCTAAAATCCCTTAAGATACCTTGCTGGCTTCTACAAAGTGGGGATAACATGGCGTCTTTAAAGCTATATGCAATATTAAAAAGGAGAATATCATAAAATAAAATGAGAGGTCTGGAGTGCGTGGATTCTGAATGTCTTAGTCCTTATTTGGAAGCCTCGAAAATTTTGCTGGCGTTAAGCAACATAAAATATAGTAATAAAACATCCATTCCACTTTCAGTTGTAAATGAAATTAATAAGTCAAAGTACAGAATCATTGATACCATGAGTACTGAAATCGATACTAAAGTTAATGTAAAGCCATCGACCAAAAAATAGATTCACAGATATATTATGTACAATATTTAAATAAAATAAGCAAAACCCTTACACGCGTCTAGTATTTTAGTTCCGTTTTAACAAACAGTAACTTAGGTTTACTATTGTCAAACAAATTTTTTGCGCGAATTTGACCCATAACTCTTACACATTAAGAACTTTACCAACAAAATTCAACTGCACGAAACTTTATTTATTTACACAGCCTTTTCTAATCCCTTAACCACAACGTTATTTAAATGAATAGTTAAGTATAAAATTACATGTTTTCACGTCAACACCATGGCACTTGACCTTATATCCCATAAACAAAGAAAATAAATAATATGAGCCGATTACCGCGTTTTCCATTTGTGTACCAACAATGGAACTAAGACGAGTGATTTTTGAACTTATTTGTATTGCTATAGTAAATGCTAAAGTTATTAAAATCAATGAAAGCGGTGAAATTAAAGATGTTATAGATAGAGATATTGTTTTAAAGAATCCAGATGATAATTTCAATGGTGTTTACGTTGATTGTTTTCTTCACATGTCATTTCCATGTGTGCAAAGGAAAACGTTGATGTATTTGAAACAGTTAAATAATTTGAGTGAAGTATCCGTGATTGGAGACTATGTTAAGTTTGGTGAGTATTAATTTATTTCGAGTTATGATTACGAGTTATAATTAAACTAAACTAGCTATAATTACCACAGAATAATCAATCCAATACTCTGTAGTCAAACAATAAAGCCTGTCTATAGTTTAAATGCAACAATTCCAAACGCTGTGCTTGTGAGCGCCTGTCCATTTTGTAATAGCAACGTGGATACTGGTAACGAACTAAATAATAATTACTAGAATGCAGGAACTGAAGAGTATCTAATGCTTTTTAATATACTTTTCAGTAAAACTAAACATTAGCAAAACTGAAGAAAATAAGGATATAGAAGATCAGGACTCAGAGGAACTGACACACATGATCGACAGAGCTATCGATAATTTTTTTGACAACCACGTCATCAGATTTAGTGCTTTAGGAAAGGAAACGTCTCTCCCGATCCCGAATAACGGTAAGATAATATTTATATTTTGCGTTTGTCTTAAGACGATTCTAGAATAAAAGAAAAACAGGAAAGTTTACGCTTGTTATTCCAATGTTAGTTTGTAAACATCTATAAAGCAGTTTTGACTTTTAATACTATCTTCAAATTAAAACCCTCGTAAATTGTTAGTCTCTCGACATACAGCTTATATACCCAATTATTTCTTAAGTACCAAGTAGTTTGGGTTTGAAATAGAGATGTAAAATATCAACATACAATAGGCCCTGACAGTCGAAGCAAATTCGATATTCTTTGGCAATCAGTTGTCGTGCGACCGATTGTTGCAAAAACAATATTATCTTTTTAACGACCTTGTTTTGATTCAGAATTAAATAAGTTATATGAATCTTCAGCCTTAATTTGTTGGTCCGCTTAAAATAAATAGGTATGTGTTTTTCAAAATATAGGTACTCATTCATTATAAACATTAAAATATAACAACACTAATTAATAAACCTATTACAATCTTACAGTAGAAGAATTTGTCGGTAGAAAAAAACGTAAAGGGGGAGGAGGTGGTGGTGACGGTGGCGGTGGCGGTGGAGACTTTGGCAAGAAGAAAATGATGATGATGGCTATGATGTGCATGAAGATGAAACTCATGATGGTAAGTCGACAAAATGTACATTTACCTGCCCAATACAATGCTCAAGCCAAGATAAGACTATAAACAACCAAGTTAACTGGAAAATCTAGGAACTAAATAGTATGCAAGCAAAACTAAATGCTAAGCATGATCTAAAAATTATCAAATTAACCTTATCAAAACCTTCTTTTTATCTTTTTAGATAAAATCTTGCTTGGAGCTCTATCATAAAACTGTTTCCAATATTTCTTTGCCTCTTGAGCATAAAGAAATGTTATAGTGATAACTGTTGACTTTACAGATGGTTCCAGCCATGATGGGTATGATGGGAATGATGTCGTTCAAAGGAATGATGTTCAGTATGATGTCCTTCATGGTGTCTAAGGTAATATACATCTATTACAAACGCCTGCTAATTTCGTCGTTGCTACCAAAGACAACTGTTTCCATCGACGTAAAGTCTCAATGGTTGCACCAGTTCAAAGACCACTTTGAATTGAATCTATAACATCTTATTTTTGATATCATATTATAGAAACAAGCGCCTCTGTGGCTGTTTTTAATTTTCTTCAAATTGTAATGCCTGTGTGAACACAATTTGCACGGTAGGCAAAAGCGGCTTTGCCGATTTATTTGTGTTAATCAAAAAATCTCGTAAAACAGTAATAAGATTTTAGAAGCTATCTACTGCAGAGCTGATATATAAAGTAATTTCTTGTGACCTGAAGCCCAATTCCCGTAATTAATTTGAAGTAAGACTGAAAGTTGACCGAACTGAGATTAAATTAAGGAATTGAATAAAAAGTGGTATTCTGGTACATTTGAAGTTCGGTCAGGTTTCAGTATAATCTCAGTCTATCTCGATATAATGTTAATTCAGTCAAATTAAAATCTATTACCTATAGCATACCGTTAATAACGGCAGTCATAGACTAAAATTCTAGAAATAAATCAGAATTCCAACTTGTCAAAATGGCTCAGTACATAATGTAGCCAGAATACCCTTTTGGATTCAGTCAACTTTCAATCTCATTTCAATATAATCTCACGTTTGACGTTGTTTGTTAATGAACAAGAATACCATTAGTATATTTATGAGATTCAGACTAGACTGAGACTAGATCGAAACAATATTTTGAATATTTTAAATTACGAGAATTGGCCTTCTGAACTAAAATTATAATAAGAAAAATCTTATTCAGAAGCAAATTACTTACATCAAATATAATTATCTCATTCTTGTCTTGATTGAAATCAGATGATGCTGATTATGAAGATACTGGAGAGGAAAGGCGGTGGTGGCGGTGGCGGTGGAGGAGGCGGGGGTGACGGAGGGGTAAGTATACCACTAGAAGGAATAAAAAAAGACAGTTAAATGATTATTTTAAGATTGGCTGGAGACCCTTCAAGTCTCACCAATAACTGTTGCTGAAATGGTCCCCTAGGACCATCTACAGCAGTCCAATAGAAAAAAGAAGAAGATTATTATCAGAATTCATGTAGTGTTCAGGTACATTAAAATTGTCTGTTGATACCAAATTCATTCATTGTCATGAATTTTAAATAATATTATAGTCTAAACATTTTTTAAATAAATGAAGTAAGTCATCGTCAAAGTATTAAATGTGAAATAAAACACTTAATTAACTAGATTTTCTCGTACGCTGTATGTTACATTACATAATTATATACATCTAAGCTCATTATTAAGTGAACTATGTATTGTTCTTTATGAGTAATAAATTCGTTAAACCTAACCTAAACCTGACACTAAATGCAAAATAAAATTTAGTTGCAAGCGCCTATACAAAATATCATAGCAAATACGAACAACATCGAGAATACCAAGTAATGGAGAAAATATGAATAACTCTGGTCGAATTACTAGGTCTATACAGATAAATAAACAGAGACAATGAACTTAAAACTATCCTAACTAATATTATAAATGCGAAAGTAAGTTTGTTTGTTTGTTACCTTTTCACGCCTAAACCACTGAACCGATCATCCTGAAAGTTTGCATATAGTTTGTCAGGTGTACAAAAACGGGCATCGGGTACCTTTCATCCCTAAAAAAAGTACTGTTCCTGAGGAAAACCACAATAATGATAATAGATGGCGCCACGTGTCTTTCGAATCATGACTGAATGATATTATTTTATTATAGAAACTTTAGTAGTGTGTTAAGAGTTGATTGTTGTATTTTATAGCTCTACAAATTGTATAACTTAAATTATAACTCTACAGGGATGGGCAGCCGGCGGAGGCGGTGGCGGAGCCTGGATGCCAGCAGGTATTATTCCAATATAACCATAGATACCACATCAAACTAAACATAGAATGAAAATTCACCTTTTGACATCCAGGTGGACAAGACTATGGAGGCGGAGGCGGAGGAGGTGGTGGGGGCGGAGGTGGCTATGATGCAAATGGACAATGGCAGAGCAGATCCATACTTGATCTCGAAGACAAAGAAGAGATTATAGAAAATAAACCAATAATTTCCTATGTAGCGCCTGCAGTAAGGTACAACAACATTGACAAAAACACAAGATTATTTTCTAATGGAAACGAAGGGGTCATCAAGATAAACAAAAATGGAACTTCTGCCAAATCACGCAGAAAAAGAAGCATTATTGATGTACTCCAAAATTCTTACTTATACTGGATGAACAAGCTTTTAGGCATCAACAATAATAGACGAACGTCCACTAATTATCCAAAATACAAAATTGTGAACGGTGTTAAATATATTTTCTATCCGTTTCGCCAACAAAAAGTGAAGGTCCCAAAAGAAATGCACAGCAATCGAATTAAAAACGTCGATGAAGGTTTCAAGCCTATTATAACAGCAGAAGATTTTAACAAAGGCGAAATCGTTGAAGGCGCTGTAGAAAGTCGAATGAATAGAAAGAAAATGAACAAAATGAAGGAAAGTGTTAATGAAACTGTGGATGATAATCCATGGGAATGACTATTTTATTTGATGAAACTCTACGTGCTCGACAACTTAGTAGAACCGGACTTTAAATCATATATATTTCTGTAGATAAATATGATGTATCAAGTGAGTTTGTACGAGATTAAAGTTGTTTAGATAAGATTTTGTTATGTAATAGATAAATAAGTATTTATTTGTGCCTGATATTTAACGAATAAACATTTTAAGTCAAAAGATTAAGTTTTAATTAATGTTGATTGCCATCAAGGTATCATCAGCACAGCCCTTTCTAATTATTCTTCGTACAGTTATTAATCAATTAATATTAAATACGCATGCTTATTAGGTAGGTAGGTACCCTTTTTTTGTATTATTATTTTCGTGAGACACATTCATATTTATGATTAGTTACGGTTTACTCAAGTAAAAATGCACGCGAGTAAACCGTAATTAATCGTAAATATGCTTTTGTACTCATTTAAAACTGTATCGGAGTTAAGAGCAATCTAAGAAATACAAGTTAGCTTACACATCTTAGAACGAAATAATTGATCTATTAGATCAAGGGAATAAAATAGTAGACAAGTGTTAGTAAATAATAAACAATTTCAACGGGGATACGTAGTCAAAAGGCAAAGACTATGAAATCACAATAGAATGAAAACATTGCAAAGGTGGAGCTACAACTCAACAAACTTAGAACAGCGCCATCTATGATTTTACTTGTATATTAAGAACAAACGGTGTTTACAAACGAATACTTTCGATTATGTTCAACGGAGTAAACGACGTCATAGTTGATGTTACTTTTAGCCAATAGATGGAGTGCACTTAGAAAACAATATAATAGACACTATTGAAAACCATACGATGTTTTTGATAGATTCTTATCTTTTTTATTCCGGTCACATAGATAACATCGACGTTGAGTGAAAAAGTAATTGGTTTTCGTTATATATACATATATTTCAGAGTTATGATCAACATCCGATATGGTCTAGTGGCTAGGATACCTGGCTCTCACCCAGGAGGCTCGGGTTCGATTCCCGGTATCGGAAAAAACACTTTTTGCAATTTCAAGTTTTTGTTAAACTCTTCATACTAAAAAGGTGTACATCGATATAAGAAGGTATAGAGCGATGTCTAATTTATAATCCACTTTTTTTATTTATTATGGAATTAACGGCCTAGTAATAAAGATGAAAACGTTTGATAACACTCAGTAACTTAATAGCGCACAGGATTAGAAATATGTAGATCTGTATATCGTTACATAGGATGCTAGTCTACTCAGTTATCCAGATTGTGGTGCATTTAAAGAGCCTTCACGAGTGACGATACTTCAGTACGTCCAGCGGATCCTAGGCAGCCCCGCTACCAACTTCGCCGACCAGCTAACCTGTTCTATATTAATGATTAGTTACGGTTTACTCACGTGCATTCTTTAGGATGGTCCGACTAGTTTCAGACCCAAAAGGCGCCCATAATCATGAGCTGAACACGCGGTGAGGGCGCGAGTCGAACTGCACTATCAATTCCCAAAAAATGCACGTGAGTAAATCATAACTAATCATAAGTATGTCTCAAAAAAGTTTTTTTTACTTGCCTGTTAACTGTCCCACTGCTGAGAAAAGGCTTCCCCTTTTGCCTTTCAAACACATCTATTTTGTGCCGTTTCTGACGATGCCAGCTCTGCAAATACGTCCACATCGTCGACTACCTCGACGGCGATGTCTTTCTTCAGGCGGCCAGTAAGTAAATCTTTGCCCAACTGTCCAGGTGCATTCGAGCGACATGACCGGCCTACTGTCACCTTAGCCTGGCTATTTTGTCTCCAACATCTGTTACTTGCGTTATGGAGCGCAGCGTAGTGTTTCTAACACGATCGATTAGTTGAACACCTACGACACTACGCTCCATTACTCGTCTGCAAATCTTTTGGGTGATCTTAATCTCACAAAAGTCATAATACAAAAAAGAGTTAATCTTTTCACCACGGCTTCAGATTCTCATAAAGCTGCCGGACACGACGATCTAAATTGCCTCCCTTCAACACTATAAATCAACGAACAATAATTACACGTTAGCTTGACAGATCACACCATAAACGCTTAATGATATGGCATTACAGACACCATAATGACCGACAGGCTATAACCTTTAGTTAAGTTACAACCGGCGCTGACGCCGGATGATAAGCAGTAGACACGCTCTGTTTTTTAGACCTAGTTCAATGTGAGTTTATTTCTGTTTCATCTTCTAGCTTGTGTACTTTATTTTTGATTTTATTGTTTGACTTGGTCATGTTTCATCCTAGTCGCACCTCGGGGCCTACTCCCTAATTCCGTCAACGAAGTTAGTCCGTCCGAAAGTAGCCCGAAACGTAGAAGTGAACAAAACAAGTGTCGAGTTCAACTTTTCTGATGAGCAAAAACACATCGGTAGTAGAGACAACTGTCAAATCGTGTTGTCATTCATTCTTAGTTCGGGCCCCGAAATAATCGTATGTCCGTAGGTGATAGGGAGTAGGAAACGCTCGTAACTAAGGCCGAAACCACGGACTTCGTGCTTAGGTAGTAGAACCCCTGATTGTAAGCGCAAATAAGGTCTAAGATGGGACACACGCATCCAAGTAACAGAGATATAGAGGGGTTCCCCTATAGCCATCTGGATCTCACATACATACGACGGACAGTAAACTGTTTGCCTAAGGCCTCTTATTCACACACGTTTTTTCGCCGTAAAAATCTATGGCAATTAGCCTTGTGTAGGCACGGTCATCAGTGTCACAGTAGACATATAAGCTAAAGCAGTACTTCAACTACCTGTAGGTAGTTGAAGTACTGCTTTGATCGTCCGATTTGATACACTCACACAGACACGCACTGCAACAAGACAAATAAGGTATTTTCGGGATGCAGTTCCATACAAAAACAAAAAACTACTCAGTATACAGAGCGTGTCTGTGTGAGTGTTTCAATTCTTGAGATTATAGTAAGTTGAGGTACTGCTTTAGCTTATATGTGTACTGTGTCAGTGTTGTATGGATTACTATAGAAGTTTGTTAACAGCACGCCTGCGCCGTCGTATGCACCGTGGCTACTCCTCTTTTGCGCACGGTTTGATTTACATTAGTGTATCTTCTTCTTCTTCTTCTTAGCGTGTTGATGACAATCTACATCGTGTCGGCCCAGAACTCAGCAACGAGTTTAGCACTATCCGTAGCGTCCATTAGTTCTTGAGGTGTACAGTTAACAGGGCAGGCGGGGCATGATGTTAAGTGCACCATAGTTTGCGGAACGGCACCATATTTACACTCAAGGTTTGAGTTATCCGCAAATTTCCACCTGAGCAGGTTTTCCTTGCTTCGACCAACCTGAGTTCGAAGTCTATTTAGAGACTTCCAGGTCAGCCAAGGCAACTCATGTCCAGGTGGGAGATCCTCGGAAGGGGCAACAAATGGAGTGGGTAGAGAAGCCTTATCTCGCCACAGCTGGACTCTTGCCTGTGAACGTTCGCCAGTGAGTGGGAACATACATTAGTGTATGACAGTCTATGAGAGTTTGTTAACGGCACCGGACATTTTCGCGATAGACAATTGTTGCATGACAGCATTCCAACGCTGATTTTGTGTTACAAAATGAATATAAATCAGTTTCAGGCGGTGGTTTGCACTGCCGTGTACAAGATCACACGATTTTTCTACGGCGCAGCTAATACACCGTACGGTTAAGAAACCGTGCCATGAACAAGAGGCCTAAGACTTTACTTTTAGGATGGTAGCTAGCCAGGTCAGGGATCCTACCACCAAACGTGCTGGGTTCTATTGAATTCTATAACATGCGTCTATTTCCAGCGTGCGGTGAGGAAGTTTTATATTCTAACCCGTCCCCACACTAGATAAATATTACGGTCTCCCTAGACACCTAGGCCTGCCTTTCAAGGATGTGAAGTTTCACGTGCTTGATGAGCAATTTCGACCTTATTCTGCTGTCACTACGGCGGGCTTGATGCGTCCTTTCAAATTGCCTGTAAACAATGACAACATATACAAGGTTAGTCGGAAAGGGGGTACTAATAAACAGGCCACTTAAAGTATCACTGATGACTGTTTTAAAGCAAGTGTTAAAATTTAAAAATTCAATAATTTTATTTAAGTTTTTTCAAAAATTCTTCGTCCCTACTTTAGTCACGAATTCAGAAAATGGTGCGTCTAATTCGTGACCTCAAATATGACCTTGAATGTAAACACCGTTAATCATAGCTGAGAATAGATAGATTTTAGCATATTTTAATGTAATTTTTGAAAAGCTATTTCTCTTAAACTATTGACTTTTGGGGAAAGTGGTAGAACAAAAGTTACTCATTATTATGGGTATTTTAACACTCTTTCGGATTAGTAACCTCTTTCTGACTAACCTTGTAGACAAAGCGCCATTTAGTTTTAGTTACAAATATTGATTAAAATTAACAGTCGTGCTTGAATAGTGAGAATTTTAACCTCGTAACCCACGTGTTTCTTATAATTATTCATCTTCTTGGCTATACTACCACAATGACTCATTAAGAAAAGTTTAAACATCAAAGTTTTTCCTTTGCATAAACGGAAGTGTTAGCCTACTTCGGGAATTCTAGGGATATCCTGAGCTATCGCAAGAGTGCTCTTTACAGAGTGATCAGTTTTAAACCTATTAGCAAAATTACTACTTACTATTTCCTTTATTCATGATACTAGTTTCTGGTTTTACTTAAACTCATCTGGCTTATAAGGAAAGTTTTAGTAATAGAGAAGATGCTATCGATGCATTCTATTATTCTATCGATTCAGCTTCTAGTGAAATCTGACCCTCAAACCCATGCGCAGTGCGACATATTTTTTTCCAGATAAGCCGTACTTTATCTCTATTTCAAATCACAAAAACAATCTCAATGCACGAAGGATGATATAGGTAAAGATTTGTGAGTACTGCGTTGACGATTGATAGAGGAGAATGGAAGTCGAATAAATGTTGTGCCGACCACACCTAGCGTGGGCAGGATGAAGCCATACTTTATCTGCTGTTTGCTGCCGACAAACTGCTCTGCAGTTTGGCAGATGTAATATTAAGAAAACACTGTAACCATATAAATAAAACTAAATAAAAAAAAACTCGTCTCCTCACGAGATAATCATCATCATCATCTATTTAACTTGTGGAGTGCAATAAATGTATTGAGTATCATCATCATTCAGCCGAAAGACGTCCACTGCTGGACATAGGCCTCCTCCAAGCATCGCCACATCGACCGGTCTTGTGCTTTTCGCATCCACAGGCCTACCACAAGGTGGGACGTGGCAGCAGCACGAGATAATGCGACGACAACATTATGTCGGGCTGCGCGACGTTATTAGACGGTTCGCCAACGTTGACGCATGACGGGGCGACAAAATCCGTGTGCATACTACAGTGGAGTGCGTCAATGCGTCAGCCGTGGGCGCTGCGCCATGCGACTCCATACAATTCAGTTCGATGCTAAAATCGTTCTGACGCGTGTCGCTCCGACGTGAGTCACCGTGGGCGAACCGCCTCACGCCTGCTTGTCGCCTTTTGATGACATTCATGAGAAGACAGCCATATCTCACTATTTTGGGTGTTGAACTGTGGAATTCAAGGCAACATTGTATCAGTCCTTAAATTTTATTATTTTTGTAGGTAGCTTCAAAGTCAAAGCATTTATTATTTACACTATTTACAGGCATTTTTGAACTGTCGAGAAAAAAAAAGAAGTTACTGCCGCGTTCCAAATTGTAGATTCCTATGGAGAGGAACGGGTAATAAACTCCATGGTTACTCTTCATGGCGCTACTAAAGTTCTGCGTGACCTTATCGTAATCACCAAGTTGAATAAGAATTAACTTACACAGGTAACGTTGTCTATCTCGACATCAACTTTTAGTCGCCTAGGAAGAAGTGGGTTGGTATATTCTTTGCTGGATAACAAGCGACTAATGCAACATTATACTATAATCAATAAACAAATAGTAAAACTATTGTTATTAGTATATGTTTTAGTCAATAGCAATTTGTATTCAATGAACGATTAAGATGCGCCGACACCCAACGTGGCTGTCACTTTCGAAAACAAATGGTACGGTTGTACCACGCGTAACTGTGGTTAGTGATTTTTAAATATGAGGAAAATTAACAGAATAATTGTAACAAAAATTGTAGAGAGAAGTTTGAGACTTTTTTAAATTTTTGTTGGAAAATGGAAAACTTAGTAATCCCTACTATTATAATTGCGAAAGTAACTCTGTCTGCATGTGACGCTTTCACGCCTAAACCGCTGAAACGATTTTGATGAAACTTGGTACAGATATAGTCTAGAACCTGGAGAAGGACGTGGGCTACTTTTATCCCGAAAAATATAGAATGCGCGATAAATAACATCCACGCATCGTCATCATCAGCACATCCTCTATTATTATCTAATAATAGTAAAGTGGTGGATGAAAAGAGCCTCCACGAGTGTCGATACTTAAGTACGTCCGGCGCACCCTAGGCAGTGAGCCCCGCTACCAACAATGCTGACTGGCTAATCTTTTCACCACAGCATGAGCTATATGTGTATAGTTCGTGCTGACACGAGAGAAAAGAAGATAGCAAAATATGTAATAATGATAGGTAATGTCTTTTTAAAAAGTGCTTAAAACAAAAATTTTACGTGACGTAAATATTCATGACATGTGTAAGGAGGAGCTTTCAGTACACGATTTTACGAAAAGCTCATTTATATGAAATTGGAATTAACTAAAAGCTTCAAATAAAATAGTTACTTATTCAAAAAAAGCATCAAAAATTAAATCTGTAGTCATAGAATTACAGTCTCATAATAACTTTTTCAGGTTTATCTAAGATTAATTTTTACATCCATAGTTAGAATAATAATTGTATAATTTGTAAAGTTACGTTAGCATTTATCAACTGATCTTAACCAGAAGTTAGCACACAGTTTACGAGATGGTAGAACCACTCGCTTACAATCGGCCACTACACACGGTCAAAGACCCAGATCTTCACCTTGCTCTTGGGACGCGGTTTGACGTTTGTAGTGTTGTGGCTTTTGTCGATATCGATGTAGATGATGCAATGTATTTTATTGCGACAACGAATATGACTGCCGACGAAGTTTTTGATCAGGGTTTTAAGATTGTTAAATTTCTGCCTATCTAACCTAACATCCTTTTTAATTGAGAGATCATTAATTATTCATTGAATACAAGGATTGTTAATGGTATTCTGGGATCGGCTTCATTCTTAGCTGAAGAATGTTGCATAATAGCTGCATAAAATGAATTCGATGCAATGCAATGACAACAGCTAGTACTGATTTATTTCAGAAGAAAATATCGTCTAATTTTTACTGAATTAAGCTTTAGTTTTAATCAGTTGCTCTGAGTTCTTGAAGTCTCTCTAAAAATCAATCAATAGGTACACTTTTTTTTACTTTTAGGTGTTGTTTAAATTTAAATACAATAGATGATTGGTTTATATTGTATCTACTACATCACTGAATTCTATTTACGCTTTTACATTTGCAGGGCCATCAACTCCATGTCAAAACTAAAAGTTGGCATCATTCAGCTCTAATTCTAATATTTAAGAAGAGTTTTGAAGGCTTTGGTTTCAACAGTATCGAAACTTTTTCGCACATCGACAAATCACGCCCCACACTAAACACTAGTGTGAAAGAGACTAACCAATTTCTCCCGCTCGCCGTTCAGTCGAGATGAATTTAGTAAGCCATGCGATAGCCGTCGGTTCGCGCGCCTTTCTAGTACATATGACCTGTTTACAAACGTAAACATTAACGTAAACGTGCTTGTTTTGTGTTACGGATTCATAATGATGGGACGCAGGTAAATTAACTTTTTTTTAAGTAATTTTTATTTTTCTTATTGTATAATTAGTGCTACCGGTTTTTCCTGCTTGTTTTTATTCGAAAGTTTTACAAAAAGTGGCACCTGCGAAACGGTTTTATTTTTTGTTTTTCGTGCTGATTGGCGGTGATATGAGGAAATGGCTGGTTAAAACCAATAGATGAAATTCTTTTTTTTTTGCCTCTATAGTACCTTCATAACTGTTTGTTATTCATAACGATTTTTTTTATATCATGACCTGTCAATTAAAACTAATGTGTTATTTCAGTATTCATTAACCAATAGTAGATGTAGTCTTTGGAGATGTTGTATGGTCAGCTGTAGTGGTCTACGTGACGTCAGGCATGTCTGAAGTTACTTCAATAATTATAGTGGTTACATAACCATGTATTACGGGGTGTGTACCCCATATTAAGGCAGGCCACTTCAATGTATAATTGCAAACTCCTTCCACTCTCTATTTACTTTCCATAACGAAATATTACCAGATGCCAACATTAGATCATGGTCATGACATCATCGAATGAACTAAGCAAATAAATTAACAGAGGAGAAAGTATATATTTTGTTTTGATCCTTATAGTGAATTCCTTCGAATCATCATACAGAAGATGTTATGAGCAACGCCATGTATTTGCGGCAGCTTCTATTATTTATCTATTGTGTCTATATTTCCGACAGTTGATCTGTTGATCTCGGTTTGGCTTTTGCATGAGTCCACCTAGGAATTCGGTCGGCAGCAAGACCTTTCTTTTGTTTTGTTTCTAGCAGCTGACATTCATTTCGGTCAAGGTCACGTTTGGGCAAGGTCTGTCAATGGAGGATGGTTAGTTAATCAGGAAAGGTTGCTTCCATTACCACCACACCTGGTTAAGCTATTACTGTCATAAATTGTTCAACAGGTTGCTTCGCCTCCCCCCCTCCCCCTCCCTCAACAGTCTGGTACAAACCTGCAGATGTATTACAGTAACTACGATATTTCTGGGATTCATAGAGAACCTTACAGATGCAGACATGGGGTTAAAACATTGCACTCCTAGTCGGTAGCGACTGATCCAGAATTTGTTTTGGAGAGATTGCCTGAATTTTATAGTTTTGACCTTTTAGCCAATTAGTCCTAGAACAGTCATCGGAAAACACTGGGTCTACCATAGACTTCTTCTTCTACCATTCTTCCTTGGCTGTTCAGACGTTTCTCACCAGATATTGCAGATATTGCATCGTCAATATTACACTGATAACACTCGAAAACCGGATATCTATAAAGCTTAATTATGCCTCTTCCACCTTCGCAACAGACTTCTACGAGTATCCTGCCTTGTCTCTAGTTTAGTTTTAATCGCTAGGTAGTAACGGATATGCTATTAATCATAATGACCAGACTATTAATACACATTGTCAAGACTACCGGCTTCCACAACAAAAACTAAACATACAATAACAAAGATTCGTTCATCTGGAAATGCAGCATAACTTCACGCCATACTCCATTGGGTATAATCCAATCATGATATAGTTTCTCTGTCGAAGTAACTTTCTTTTGCATGTTTGCTTGCATTCCTTTTTGTCATCCTACGTTTGGCATTGTTGTGTTTGCGACTCAGGTGTGAAAGATCCCTCATTAACTAATGCGGGTTGACTTTGAATAGGTATTTGCATTTCTTCTTGCCAGAGTCCTGAGAGAGAAAGACCTACATCAGCATCAATAGCATTATTAGTTAGCGAATCTCCTAAGGGATCTTGACAATAGCCCTTTAGGATCGGGTGCTATGTCCGCTGTTTTCAGTTTTGTAAGTCATAATCAATTTACTAAACTGCATGGGTTCAAATTTGAAGCTACAGTTACTGTTATTCGGACCCAAAGACAGAAACCATCCCCTAGGACGACCTACAGCAGTCCAATAGAAAAAAAAAAAAAAAAAAACGCGTGACGTCATGAGGCTATCGGCAAACCTTCTCCGCGCGACTTATAGGTTGAATCAGCTCCCTGATTCAGGACATTTGATTTGTCAGTTGTTGAACGATTCGATTTGTTATCTCTTTTTCTCCCGTCACGAGAATCGTAGACAAAACGAGATAGATAACAAATCTCAAAGTCCTGAATCAAGGGTCAGACGCTTCTATTTCGAATTTCCTACACACAAAGAAGTTTTCTTCTTTATCGTTAGGGTTATTCTTCTTCTGGCTGGCTTGTTTTATCCCAGTTTTTGCCAGGGTCTGTTTTCCTGCTGAATTTCTTACAGTTTACCAGATCTTCAACATCTTGAATGTCAATTTATTGCCTCTTACTATTCCCCGTCGATCATTAGTATCATAAACAAATCACATGAGTCATGTCATGCATACTCACTTAACCAATTTAGAAATTGTACAAAAGAACCGTTTTCCCCGAATCTGTTTTGCTACAATAGGTAATCGTCTGAACATAGTGTCATAGAAAGTCAAACGTCGTTTTTTTATGTTCATATCGTCTTGCATTTACTAGTTTGGCATAACTATTTTTACTTTTACTTCACACCTTTGCCCCACACTTGGATTTCTTCGTAGATGCGTTTACAGAGACATATCTTCACATACACAAACACTGAGATCCGGAACAACTATCTGTACTACACTGCACTAATCGTGTCGTCAAAGGTCATCACGCTTCTAGTGAAAATAATGATGGTTTTCCACTATCAACATATTCTGAGGGTATAAGGGCTGAATTTTGAGAACAACATATATAATAGCATAGACCAAATGTAGTTAAGGTCGTATTAGTGGAAGAAAAACCAAAGCGTGTCATCATAGACGTAAAGTCCCCGTCACGAGAAGCTATAAATTTTGTAAATAAAGAACTTCTACAAAGTTACGTAGCGACAATTCAATCAACAACAAATAATCCCAAATTCAATCAACTCAAAGTTACATACGTGTAATACGAAACTAACGAGCAATTTCACTTAGTCGGGTTATATTTTAGCGATATAAAGCGCTATCGTCTAATGTTTTGTGGTACCGGAACGTGTCTGACTCATGGAACGTCAACATTTGGCCAGCCATTTTGAAGTAAGTTCACACTGACGCTGTCAATGCTGTCATCTGAGTTTTGAATGCGTTTCAGTTTGTTTGTGTTGTTTTCGTAGATTATTATTTAATACTATATAAATAAAATAAAAACCATTATATAAAAATAAAAATCATTACAAAACTGTTTTTTTTTATTTGTTCCAAAGGTTGTGAACCCCTGAATGTATGTTTACAAAATTTATAGCTTCTCGCGACGGGGACTTTAGTTAAAAGAACGGGTGCAAGAGGTCACCAAAACGTCCAGGATGGAACAAAAATTCTATTTACACCTATTTTGAATTCAAAAAACAAGAATTTGCTGTTCGTTTGAAATAAACACATAAAAATTTATTCATAGTGTAAATTATAAGTCATACATATTAAATACAGTTAATTCATTCCAATGAAAGTTTAAATTTATTGCTTACATTACAACATAATAACAATTTAAACTAGTTAATTACAGTATATGTGTGTTCCTCTATTGTATAGAAAGTTTTTTGAACAAGCTAGCTGATAAGCTTTGCTTTAAAGCCTGATCTTGGAACACTAATAGCCTGTTTAATATTTTTGGCCACATGACATGCGTTGGCTTACTAAACTTTACCAATCGATGTTTTATTTCTTTCAGCTATTCACCTGACGCGTTGTATAATATGTCGGTGTTCTCGTTTATATGAATGTGAGATCTTCTCCATCTTTGCTGGAGGTTTTTCCTGGTTTCTTCCTACTATAAGAAAGTACATATTCTGGAACAGAAGGATTGTGACCATATGCTAAGGAGTTTTTTGCCTCACTTCTTCTTTCCAGCTTAAGCGCTAAGACACGATGAAGTTTGGGCGCTTTTGGGAGCTGACTATGATTGTTTGATGTTCTAAAAGCACTTGTAGTCTAATTTGAATTTTGAATGAATAAACGATATTTAGATATTTGATGTTGTGCTTTTCATTAGCCGTTTTGGAATTTACGTTGTGGTTGTGATTTGTCAGCACCAATTCGTAAACAGCTATTCTGTTGTTATCTGTTCTGACAGCTTCAGCTCATTATGGGCCTCCTACTGACAGACGTCAAGCATTCATCTTACTTTAAAACTATTTCTTGTTTCAAACAGTCCACATGTGAACCCTGGCCATCTTTTAATTACGTTTCCCACATGAGTGATAATTATCCAATTACTAACATTTACATACAAGCCTATAATCAAACACCTATATTACTAAGTCATTAATCTTGTTCCATGCAATTTTCTTGAATGATTAACACCTATTGCAATTTTAAACCTTATGCTGTCAAGATAAATTTCAATTTCCTGACAGTCGAAACAACTTCTTGTTTTAACCATTGTTCATTGTAATTTGAACCTTGTCCCTATGAGTTAAAGTTACTTTTCCAATCGGATAAACTAACAATAGGACGGTCAATCACAAGTTATAAAAATGAATATTTATTGGTTTTCTAAACATATAAGTATTGTGTTTATTTTCACTCATTGTTTAAACAATAAGAAAGTACAAACATAGTTTATGTCTAACTTCATTCATTATGTTAACATAGGTGACCCACTGCGGTACTAGACGGTCATTGATTTGAGACCAAACAAGATCTGAAAGCAGCTTTAGCACTAAAACAATTTGTCGAGTTTTATTTATTTTTAGAGGCTGTCCTCGATTCTGTTGAGGGCCGACTAAACTTAGCTAAAAATATTACTATCCTTTTCTTGCAGATGAAGCAAGAAAGATTTGAAACAATAGTTAGTTTAGTAGTTCATGATTCACCGAGCTCTACCGTCCTAGAGTCGATCGTCACACCAATAATTCAGCTCTCTTCAAGCTGTCTCCCTCTCAATCTCACGCCAGAATTGCCTCCAGCCGTCGTCCGAGTTCCACTGGTTTAGTCCCATCTCTTGCTCTTCCCATCTCTTGCCCTTCCCATCTCTTCCCCTATTACGTTTCTTAGAGATGGATTTTTTTGTAGTTATAAACACACAGGGGAAGAGATGGGAAAGGGAAGAGATGGGACTAAATCGTCCACCACTAGTGGTCGCCCTAAATGCTGTTGTTGCTAGTAGGTAATCATTCTGTTAGTGTAGTATAAATAGTTACCTAGGTTAAGTATTTTTCTTCCCCCCAATTGGCTGAGACCCTTCAAGTCACGCCAAAAACTGCCCGATTATGTAGAAACGGTTTGCAAGGACACTTTACAAGCTTTCTCTCTAGGGTCGGTCCCTCACGTCTGAGTATCGTGGTCAGTACTAGGGTTGCATCTGGAGCGGTTGATCTGCCTCCACCAGTTTCTGTCCAGCGCGTCCCTTACAATCGTGTAGAATTTGGATGACGACGAGTCTTTTATTTGATCGGTCCATCTTGTTGGTGAACGACCGCGCGATATTTTGCCTTCGGTGTTCTCAACCACAATCAATTTTTCCAAATTTTCGTCACCTCTGCGCACTGTGTGGCCAAATTATGAAAGAATTGTCGGCACTTTACAAGCAGTCCAATAGAACTACTAATATTTCACCTCATGGACACCTCAGCAACTCAGCATATGCCGCCTAAAAACATGCTGATGTTCTACAAGTAAACGAGTTAATTGAAAGGTCTAAAAATATTCCAGCATTTTCTTGTTCTCCCTGATATGTGATTTTGTGAATATCCCAACCATGCATCAAAAATATTTTAAATGTTTGTATATCTCGTGCGTGCCTCTACCTCTATCGACGTATAACTAAACATAGAGTATATAATTAACCTACTGGTTAAGTTTTTTTTGAGAATTTGAATATTAATTTATTTTGTTTTCCCATGGATATGTTAATAAAAATGTGTGTGTGTGCGTGCGCGCCTGTGTATTATTGTATGTGTGTGCATGCATTCTTTATATCTGAGTGTGAGATGTTAACACATGATATTTAGTAAGTCCTCAGTACTCATATAGTCCGTTTTTGGAGTCAATCCGTAACGTAATTTTTGCAACGTGTTGATAGGTTAAACAGAAGTAATTGAAATCGTATCCAAGGACTACAAAATTAATCACTTATTATTCGAAGAAACGATCGTCAATCTTATGGCAAGGGTGTACTACATGTAACTTATGATCTTTATACATAATTACATACGTCATGACGCGGTCACTAATTCGAGTCCTAATCTCGATGGTCATATTTTGTACCCTTTTTACATCGGTCTATGCAGTCGTTTTTTAATGAGGTCCCATTTTTTTTATTTGTCCTTTGCAATCAGAAAGTATGTCTGAATCTCAGAATAAATTTGATTTCCATCCAAAAGTAAAAAAAAAATATTTAAAAATGGCACATCCCGCTCCAATCTAGGGCTACCCATTTTTAATTTAATAAATAAAATAGAACATGGTTACAATCCGTATCTCAGGAAATAGTACTTTCCGTAATACTTAGTTCAGGGTTCTATTCTCGATGAGTACGTTGTTACTATTCCTTTATTGGTGATTAATTGTAATTGGTCCTAGACCGTTTCAGTTAAAGTAAAATATGAAACATGCGTCACCTAATCAATGAACTCAGCGTACTGTTACTATACTGCTGTAACATAACCAATGATCGGAAAAAGGTGAGCTAATTTACCTAAACTTCAAAGAACACAGACAAAAAGTGGAGACTTCCCTACGACAACATTTTTTTTCGGGAAATTGTCCCGGGCTTCGGGTCATCACTAACTTACATTTAATATTAATGTTATTAATACAGCAGAGGAGCTCGTGGCTAAATAATTACAGCCGCATAGACCGATCTTCCGGGTTAATCCACGCTTGCCGAGGTTGGTCTGTGGATGGGTGACCATTTACCGTAGCGAGTTTCCTCCGTGCCTCGGAAAGCACGTAAAGCCGTTGGTCCCGGCTGTCATTTGTAGATCTTTGACAGTCGTTACTGTTGGTCAGAAGCCAGAAAGTCTGACAACCAGTCTTACCAAGAGTATCGTATTACCCAGTTACTGGGTTGTGGAGGTCTGATAGGCAGTCGCTCCATGTAAAATACTGATATTCAGCTGCATCAGGTTCGACTGGAAGCTGACCCCAACATAGTTGGGAAAAGGCTAGGCAGATGATGATTAATGTTATTAATACACAAAACAATTGAATTCGTATCCTGTTTTTTTTTTTCAAAATTTACACAAAACCAGTTGACGCGTTTTTTATTGTTTTCAAAAAAAGAGTTGTCTTTTATTTTTTGAAAACAAAAAAAAAATTGTCGTCTGGTTTTGTGTAAATATTAAAAATTATAAAAAAAAATGTCGTCTTGAAGTCTCCACTTTTTGTCTCTGTTCTATGAAGTTTAGGTAAATTAGCTCACCTTTTTCCGATCACTGAATGTGACACACACACAAACAGAAAAAAAATCTCTAGGCTTAAAATATTCGTGCTATGTGAGGATAGAGTTTCAAAGGTGGTCTTCCGTTTTTAAAACCAGATAGATAGATAGATAGATAGATTAGATAGATTCATTTATTTGCC
Organism: Amphipyra tragopoginis; assembly: GCA_905220435.1. Lineage (NCBI taxonomy): Eukaryota > Metazoa > Arthropoda > Insecta > Lepidoptera > Noctuidae > Amphipyra > Amphipyra tragopoginis. The sequence goes on from HG992014.1 coordinate 21,957,383, forward strand.
TGAAATATGGTATTTTACAGATTTTAAAGCACATACACAATAGTTCTTCATATTCCGCCTACTAAATTCGGCATGCAAATTTTGTGACAATAATAATGATTCCATTTTAAACAAAATCAATCTATTTAAACAAATAATTAAATTACAATGTCAAAAAAAGGCACTAAATCAAAAATTGTCTACATATCAAATTACAAATGTCAAAGAAAAAATAGTTGAATTGGAAAACTTGTTTCCAATTATCAACTTACAAATGACAACCAAAGAAATCAAATTACAAATGTCAATAGCTTAAAACAAAAATAACAAATTTAATTTTCATGTCATGCAACTTTCCCATATGTCCTGGGATTCATAAATTCCTTAACAGTATAAAAACAGTTGAACATCAATATTATAATATATTATCGAAAGCAACCTTGTTATATTTCAACTTCGGGCATCGCATACATTTTGCGTCATATACCGGTTGGAGAGAAAGTGTCATAAATTTCGCCCTTAACAGGAAATTTTGTGAAACTGTTGTATTCAAGCATTCTTCTAAAATTGGTGGGTGTTCAAAGTTCGCTTTTAGAGGCTTATCTTAATAGGTGCAGCTTGTTTATGCAACGCCCTTGAACATTTTTGACGACACCTGTTGGTCCCAAAGTTTTAATATGATAAGTAAATGCAAATCAGCGTATGACAGTGATATCCACTGCTCAACTAACCGGTTGCAGCAAGATATTTATACGTATAGCAGGCTATCTATAATGTCAGATCTACTCATCGTCTGGCTGATCGATTATAATTTTGATGATATTTTACAGGGTGTTAACGAATTCGTGTAATTCCTTAAAACCACATGATCTACTGGTGTAGATTGGCCCCGAAAGGGAATTAGATTGATTAAAAATTAAAAAAAAAAACTTTTTTTTTACATTTCCATTCCACGCCTAAACGAATGAAAGCACGGCGACGCGGCTGGCGGGCACGACTAACCTGATATCGCTCTTTGCAGTCATTTAACTCGGGGCTCTAAAATGACTCAGGAATAGAAAACCAACATTTTATTTTGATTTTTTTTTTACTTGATTTAAAAAATACCCATTTAGGGTTAATCTGTGTCACTAGTAGATCACGCGGTTTGAAGGAATACAGGAATTCGTTTACACCCTGTATAATTATAACCTAATTTAGGTTGATCGTATATTTCTTGGCATCGCAAAGATGATCTCGGTTCCTCTTTTGAGTCTAGTAAAAGAGACCAAGATACGGGGGATAAGGGGATTTTTCAGAAGAATACGTTCTATAGGAGTACCTTCTGAACCATTACAACAACTTACAGCGAGTACCGAACTTGCTGTGGTATTTTCAAATAAAACCACTCGAGTTCACTGTAGGTCAACGAGATGGCTTATTTTGGTCACTTTTTAAAGTCCAAAGCATCATTTGTTTTTCTTAGAGATCCATTATTTTTGACAATAATTCAACAATGGATGGCAATGTGTTCTATTATTCAAGAAAGCCATTAGCAAGAGAAAACGAGAAGCATTTGCATGAATAATTTTTAACTTGTTGTTTTTTAAGTTGCATTTATGAGAGAAAGAAGTAACCATATCGGGGCTTACGCAACCAAATTTCTTCTAGATGTGCTGAAGATGGCTGCCGGAGATTTGAAATGCATAATCTTAGCTTAATCAGCCAATTAACTGTAAGAGCGTTTACGCACTGCATCCGATTCGAATCCGTGAAAATACAGATATAAAAAACTCGGACCGAATTCGGATATTGCTTTACGCACTGCATCCGATCCGAATCCGTGAAAATACCGATCTAGAGTAAAAATCAAACAACAAAAAAAATTTGGCTCAATTTTCTTTATGTCAATAAAAAAAGGAAAAAAATAAAAAAAACGTTTTAAAAAAATTACACAAAATATCTCTGATATCGATTCAGTTACTTTCAGAGTTTGCATATATGTTACACGTTGTATAGGTAGGTATATCAATTTTCTGTATCTACAGCTCTGTAGTGTGAAATCAACCAAGCTTGTGTTAACGGGACAGCAAATGTTTGTAAGCAAAACGAAATCTTAATTGATAGCGGTTTAAGTGCAGTACTTACCATGGAAAATTTCCATCGAACGTAATTCGGTCATATGCCAAGCCCTTTCCTACTTAAAAGAACTTGATTTCATCAACGTCAAAGTCAATATGTCAGTAATCCGTACCCTTAATTAGCTGAAAGACGTTTTCACTAAAGAAAGTGTAACAAGTTTTAAATGTGTTAAATGCATTCTAACATATCAATGTACTTCCGTTAGTGGGCCGTTAATTTTATTTAACAACACTTTTAATATATATGTACATATTTATTTACAAAACAAATTAAGACTGCGTCAGCTTAGATGGAATCTTAAATTAAGTGAATGTGTTGATGTTAGAATGTGCTCTTGGAATGGAAAATTGTGTTTCTATAAAGATAGATTTTATTTAGTACCTATACAAGGTTAGTCAGAATGGGGGTACTAATCCGAAGCCCACTTATAGTATCGCTGATGACTGTTTGAAAGCAAGTGTTAAAATTTCAAAATTCGATATTTTTTTTCCAAATAAAATTATTTTTATTTTAGTTTTTTCAAAAATTCTTCATCCCTGCTTTAGTTACAAATTCAGAAAATGGTGCTTCTAATTCATGACCCCAAATATGACCTAAAATGTAAACACAGCTGATCATAACTGGGGACAGATAGATTTTAGAGTTTTTTGTTTCTGAGATTTTTGATCAACTGTTTCTCTTAAACTATTGACTTTTGGGGAAAGTGGTAAAACAAAAGTTATTCATTATTATGTGTACTTTAACACGCTTTCGGATTAGTGCCCCCTTTCTGACTAACCTTGTATATAGTTGGTGAGAGATGTAAAGTTGACGACACGTTTGGTGCATTGGCTTAGCGATTGGTTCTGCACTACGGGTCGTGGGTTCGATTCCCACACGGAACAAAAATTTGTATGGCCTACAGATAGTTTTTTCGGGTCTGAGCGTTTGTGTATGTGAGATTTGTGTCTGTAAACGCACCCACGATGCAGGAGAAATCCTAGTGTGGGGCAACGTTTTTTTAAAAGAATGAAAAGAAAAGCCACGAATTTATTCAAAAAATAAAACATCTCGTTTTGCCGATATAGCTAAAACAAGGCGTCAGGACCAGGAGTACTGGACATACTAGGTCGAGAGTTGTAATCGTCTAATGAAGTTTCGTCTTTTGGTCCTTTGATCCTACTAAGCCTTTACTACAAAGAAGTGAATAAGTTACTTTTGGATGTTGCTGTTCTTTTACAAACAATTATAGTGACGTTTACGAGCATATGTATGTGTACACACGATAAAGACACAGTTTTTTAATAACTCTATCATGAGGTTTTGAGAATTAAAATATTTTAATGAAGAAAGTGTAGCAAAGGTTTAAAAAAATAACAAAAACTAAATTATAAAACTTCACTTTTTTTTTGTTAATTACTTTTGCACACATGCATTGACATACAAAATCGTGAACTGTGAAATTTATACTCATACAGACAAGCTTATAGAACTCTTATTACAAGGTCGTTACAATAATGTACGGCGGGTTATAAATATTTAGAACATTATTAAGTTCATTTTTTACCTTAAGTATACATATTTTATGGAGCAAAGCGTTATTGTATGTTCAGTTATTCAACGTAAGCATAAACAGTTCGAAAGGTTCATGCAAATATATAACAATCAGACAGACAATCAAGTCATCACAGTATACGAAAGAATTCATAATAATATTTTTTTGAGACCATTTTCAAAATTAATAGCATAATAAGCATAAGCAGCCTCTTACGGTGCCTTTCCACCAGAGATGTGCTATGTAACGTTGGTATGGATGCATTTGATATCCACCAATCATATTCATTGGACCATAAGCATAGCACTAGTGGAAACTGATTCAACTAAGCTACGTTTTTTATTTGGAAGGATGCGTGCATTGGATGCGAGCTATGGATGGTAGCGAGTGGTGTAGCTATGTGCAAAGCAGTGTATCTACAGTAGGCCTGCCTATTCCCCGTGCCTTCCTTATTGTCGATACGTCGCATAGCTCAAACTGCGCATCATCCTCGCACAGCCACCTTGCGGCCATGCTTCTATTAGATAGTCCAAGTGAGGTTTTATAAGAGTGTTATAAATATTATAGCGTACTAGGCGTGGTAGACATCGAACAACACTCCGTAGGGCTCCTGTGAGCGAATTAAATTTAGATCTAACATTATGGAGCCTTCTCAGATGTGCAGGTTTTCTCACGATGTTTTCTTTTACCGTTCTCCGTGTTTCTGCATGGAAGTCAACTGTTCAACCGCTAGGCAATCACTGTTAGAAAATTAAATAGACTTGTTAAATACTTCCTTCCGATTGTAACTATAAACTTAAGTAATAACGTACTTTGTACTGAATCGAGGCAATTTCACCATACTCGCAATCTACACACAATCTATCTATCCACCTGTAGGGTCATTTTACCTTACAATTTGGTCTGAATTCCAACTAATAACAATACGAAAGCTCTCAGCAACAGCTTGCACCTGGAGTAAATTGCAGAACAAAAGGTTGTACTGGTAATAATACTCTTTCAATTTAGAAAGACTGGCGCAATTTCAAAATATCTTGATTGTTGACTTCTCGAATAGTTGCTTTGGATAACGTCGGGATAAAAGGTATTTTGTGCCTCTTAGTTTTTTACGCGAGAAGACCCGATTCAATATTTTTATAGTTGCTTTGAGTGAACGTGGGCTGTACTTCATGATTCATCACTATCCTCCGGTTTCTGAGTAGAGAATTCGGGATAAGCAATACTTAAGAAATATACTTGGGAGCAAATAAATCGAGCCACTTCTATTTTTCACGTAGGTATAATTGTTATTATTTTTGGTATTATGGAACAGATTAATTGAAAACATATATCGCCTAAAAGGTTATTTGATAACCTTTACAGTGAGGGTAGTTTTTTGTATTTTGAATTATGTAATTCATGAAACCAAAACTAATAACCAGGACACGTGAAAAAAGGAGTGGCTCGATTTCTTTTCTCCCAAGTGTATTTGCGCAGCGATTTTAAAGCATTTTTTTGACAACTCCACACTCAAATGTTACTGAAGTACTACTTATCCTGGAATCCTAACTCAGAAACCAGAGGTTTTTTAAACAGACACAAATAAACATAACACATAACATCTCGCCTGAATTCCCCGAATAGTTGGTCAGAGATTCAACACCCTCATATCGTCGTTATGTTTAAGTCCCATGTAATAGGGGGCGAGCCTATTGCCATCAACCTGGCACAAATCCAAACTCCGAGCTGCTACTGAAAAATTCCACACAAAAAAAACCAATACTATAACTAACTAACCAAGGACACTGTCCTAAACTAAATAAGTATTTATTAATAAACGATTTAATATTATCAATAGTCGGAGTCGAAGCTGTGTTTTTACCAAAGACAGCTCATATAATTAATTTACTCTCATTTTCTTTCGACCGTTAATCTGATTCGGAGTACTTTCACTGAGTGCTGTAACCTGTTACCTGATATTCGTTTGTAGTTAACTATAGTTTGTTATTCACCGCTACTCTTACGCTCACGTGTTGATAGTACTACAGTTACTATACTTATAGTATCTGTGTGTTCTGAAGAATCTAAATGTAATAAAATATTTTTCTCTTTTACATTTTCTGTTTTATGAGTACCACTCACAAAAGTCGCATTCAGAGGTGTTCAAATCGTTACTAATGTTATAAATGATTAAACTACTGAACCAATAGAACCCGAAGAATATATATAAAAGGCTATAATAGGCCCCTTTTTATTCCGAAAATACACCCGGGCGATGCCACATGCGACTGTAGGAGTTCCTTTATAGTTATTAAGTTTGGTTTTGATATCGTTTAATTTCGCTTATTTTTCTTGATTCACACGTAATCATAAGCTTATTCATACTTTATAAATATCATCGACATCATTCAATGTAAGTATAATTATCACCTTGCATATTTTTCGTTTCGTGGCAAAATAGCCATTAAATTTTAAATACAATCTCTCTCCCATTGAAACGACATCAAACCATTTTCCGTAAATCACTTAAAACCGCTTTCTCTTCTAATATTTTTATTCCTAAATAAATAATTTTAGACTTGGTCATTTTATTGGTATTGAATATTCTTAATTGATTTTTAACTTAGAAATTACAAGACGTACCTACATTATTTAACTTTCTCTCATACAGCGTTACAAGAATATGTAGATTAAAATATCACTCTGTAATCAAATATTAGTTAGTAGTGTAGGTTGTTGATCCATTTTATGATCTGAATCTCGTTTTGCTACCATAACTGAACTATCAATTAGCATTATCAATGATATATCGCACTGATAATACAATACTGTTGTAACTCAAAATGTGACTTTTTTCAGAATCGACGGAAAATTGATTATTCACTTCCTATTATAGATTATAAAAAAATGAATACGTTACATAAAAAGTAAAGTTAAGGTATTCATTTCTTTATAATCTATAATAGGAAGTAAATAATCAATTCTCCGTCGATTCTGAAAAAAAATCATATTTTGAGTTACAACAGTATTATATTAGTAGTGCGATATGTTAATGTCATGGCAATTATCAATACCCGTCGCATATTGATATTTACTATCATTTTTTTTTTTGTTATCTGCATCCTCTTTTTACTAGAATCTTGCTTTTATCTAGTTCGTTCGCGGTCCATTGCTGAAAGTTAGCTTCTGCTTATTCATCCCGCAATACCCGGTTCTCCAGCTTTTGCATACAGTCCACTCCAGTCGTCTTTCTTAGCTCATTTCTGGTTCGTGGTGTACTAACAAAGTACATAAATTTAAAAAAAATACTGCTTCTAATCTCTGTTCTCTTCAATAGATCATATCGATTACTGAACTACAGAATTAGAAATATTGCTTGACAAAAGATGCAATTCCCTAAAATTTCGATTTCGCTTAAAATTCACTTTTTCTCCTAAGTTTTAAAGTTCAGTGAAGATGAAACGCATAATTTGTTACTTATGTCAGGACAGTTTGTCAGTTATTTCCATTCCTTATACATCACATACTTTATGGCATTTACTGTACAACTTTCTTTTGGCTTTCGCGGGGACCATGGCTTTTTGTTTTTTATTTGCCTTTCGGAATTGACTTGTGTGAGCTAAACGAAATTCCAATACATGGGTTCTTGTTGATAAGTTTTACGTTTTGCTCTTGTTCAAAAATCAATAAAAATATTTATAAGAATATCCGTACATCTAAGTTTCTTAAACATTATATTATCTGGAAGTGAATTGTGAATAAAATTGTACTTGGGTTTTTGATTTCGACGATTTCTGCGTAAATGGTACAGTCAGCATCAAATATATCAGGACGAACAGACTGTTCAAAATGATCTGAAGAACTAAGAAAATTAAATTATATCTCAATACAACAAGGGGTATTTCAGAATGCACACATTACACGACAACTGTCATTCCGACAAGAATTTTATGTCATTGAGATAAAGTTTAATTTCTTTAGTTGTTTATGTAATTATGAACAGTCTGTTAGTCCCTATGTATTTGACGCTGACTGTACAATTTCATATGTTTGAAGTTAGCTTGCTCTGTAAACAACTACGAGCGAGGTTGGAACTTTGTTTTACAATACATAATGTTGATAGATGTCATCAGTATCTCATCAACTTCATATTTATGGACTTCTTTAGCTTACATGAAAGCTAAAACCTAGCTCTAAATAATAATCTACAACCATAAACTTTTACTTTTATGGCAAATCTAAGAAAAGTGAAGACATGATCATGCAAAGTTTCTTTAGTAATATCAATGTAAGGATTGCGGCCTCTGACTTTGTCGAAGAAAGTGATTTTCACACATCCATAAAACGCTAGGTACCAAAATCGAAAGTGCTTTTTATTTGACATAAATTGACTCTATTTTACTTACAATTTAGTGACCACATTTCGAAAATCGTTAATCATATTTTTTGAGTGTGATTGCTCAGTGATTGGTACACAAAAAATGAACATGATTTTGGTTGGAGATTCCAAAAAAGTTTGACCTTCAAAAAAGTGACTTACTAACACTTTAATCTTTACTAAGCCAGTACTTTTTGATCGTCACTATACTAAGATGTACTCTTACCGGTTAATTTGGTTTTTTGGTTTATGTTGACTTGCAGTTTTAAAGTATGCTCCAGCTATTTGATTGGCAGGTTTTTGAAAAAGTGTAGTATCGCGTTTTTGCTCATCAATATTCGCAAAGTTTTTTGGATTCCTTTTTCGTTTTGTGCGACCTAAATCTTAATGTAATTATTAGTTAGTTTTTACTTTCCACTGTTTGACACACATTGGGAAATGATTACTTATCTGTTATCAATAATCTCTTCTGAGATTTGTTTTATTTGGAATAAAAGAAGTAATGGAAGTACCGTATACAATTTTAAACAAAATATTCCACATAAAGCGCAGTTCACACTACGCTATACTATTTCGCTTTATAGTAAAGCACATTGCGTCATAAACTATAACTATATAGCATGACGTCCACACGCTATATCGCAAGCCGGTCTACTATCATATAACAAGTTATTTGACGGCGATCCGTCGGGCGAAATTGCAAATGTAATATAACATCTGCACATTAGCATTAACACCTATGTCAACATGTGTGACCATCAGTTAAAGTAAGAACATCTCTACACAATCTGACAATAACATAAATAAGTTGAGAATGTTATTTATTGGTAAGGATTACACCTTGTTTGGAATGTTCCAATCCCTTAAAATTCCATTTGTGGCTCTCTTGGTCACGGTCAAATCGGCCCTGTCGTAATTGAATGAAATGAAATTATGCATGAAATTATTTCACGGATTATTTCACAAGTTATGTTAAAACATTTGAAATTAATTTGTATTTATTGAAAATAATCATTAATCGTAGTGGTCATGGGCTTAAGTTGAGTAGTAAATGTTTACTGAGTGATAAGTAAGAAGGTACAGATTATATAATTGGTGAACTACGTAAAACAGAAGGACCTATATACAGTGGCCAAGACAAGCTCCTGAAAAACTAAAACCTAATGTAAGTAGCTGAGAGACTGAGAAATGTTAATGTAAATACAATGAACACTCATGGACTGTTAATGGATACAGCATAACGTGACACCTGTATTCCCCAAAGTGTTGGTCAGACGAGTATAGTATACACCCTCATTTCGCCGTTATGTTTAAGTCCCATGTAATAGAGGGCGAGCCTACTGCCGTCAACCGAGCACAAATCCAGACTCCTAACTACTACTGAGAAATTCCAAATGTAAAAACCCAATAACACTTTAACCGATCTTGAAGATCAGAACCAAGAGCTCATGCTTAGCAGTAGTGCTTGCGAACACTATACCAAAGACGCAGCTACTGACAATGGAGTTCTATTCAAATCAACTCTGGAGACAAACACTTAAATACCAGGATCTGACATACTAAAACCTCTATAGCAAGGTCTAGTGATAACTACTAAACACACAGCGTCTAATGAATGTTTGTCCACTAACTTTCGCAGTGAAAGTTAAAACGCACATGTCGAACCTCGGACCTTATTGAGTTTTGTTAACGAATTTCCTTTATGCTATTGTTCTTTCGTAGTGTATGTAGACTACTGAGTAGGTTAGTTTCATTAGCACGGTGACTACGGCCGTAACTATCCTTGTATTTACATTGAAATATAGGTACTCTTATTAGCATATCATATCTTACAATGTTGTCACATTTATTTTCTTATGTACAATTACTTACAATGTAACCAAATTGGAGTTTATTGCCCTTTCTTCTCCATAGGGATCTACACTTTGGAACGCGGCAGTAATTTCTTTTTTTCGAGAATTCAAAAGTGCCTGTAAATGGTTTAATTGAAATAAATGCTTTGACTTTGACATGAGAGGAACGTGTTCAACAGTAAACTGCAATAGGCTGACATTTTATTTAGCTATAAGGCTGTATAAGGCTTCCCTGCTTTGCTAAAAACCATGCTCTCTTCATTCTCCTTTCCAAATATGTGCAAGTTTCCACGTTTTTACAAATATCAAGTTTCACGTTTGCCTGTAGTACTTACAACTATACCTTATACCAAACCAATTTCATAAAAGGGTCTTCTTAAATGGTAATCTTTTTGAGTTTTCTGACTCTGATATTAAAAATTTGATATTTTTCAAATTAAGTCATTGTTATTGGCATGTATTTAACGCGGCGACAAACTAATCTGATTTAGGGTTTTAAAAATAATTAAAATGGGTAGCAAAAATAATAGGTTGGCAGCTACAGTGAAGTAGCATTTTAAGTATAAAGTAGCAGCTTTATTTTTAGTTGTAAGCTTTGTTTAAATTTAAATTGGCAGTGATCTTTTATAATAATAATAATCGTTTATTTCAGGTATTGTACCCATATAAATTATTACATAATTATTACATAAATTAAATTAAAATTAAATCACATTACATAGTTAAAATAAAAATTATGATCCACATTAAAATCAAAATTAAAATCAAGAATTAAAATCAAGAATCAAAATCAAGAATTTAAATCAAAATTTAAATCACAATCAAAGCTAAAACCAAAATCAATAAAAATTCAAATCACAATTAAAATCAAATAATAACATTAAAATCAAAATAATATTTTAACATTTGTCAGTACGTGAACCATGCAGCAGTGGTTCACGTACTGACAGTCGAAACGTTCCGCAAAAGCGTTCAGGATACTGTTGCGGCTGGCCCGCACCCTACGCACCAGGGATGTGCACCGCTTGCGCATAATTGTGCGGAAACAATCCACACGCGCCTCGGCAAACATCCCCGACGCGCTACAGAAGCGAGGCAGCCCCAAGAGCACCCTGAACGCGTTGTTGTATTGGACACGTAGAGCACTGTACTGTTTCTGCGTGTAATCCATCCACAGACTGCCAGTATAAAGGACGCACAAAATGCCCTAAATAGGGTTACTTTGACGCCCCTCGAACACCGAGCAAATCTGCGGGCTATCATATTCGCACGAACAGACAGCGCCCTACGTTCCCTTTCAAATGTCTGCATCGTCTTTCAGGTCAGAGGTTAATAAGTGTCCAAGATATTTAAACGTATCTGTTCTATTAAGTGGGCATCTTTTAGTTTTTCTTTTTAAACTAGGTGGAACTTAAGTCGACGGAGCCCCGCTGTGCGGGGCTTCTATTTCTGTCTGCAGGGTTTAAAGTAACCTAACACGAAGGGGATGATGGGGGCTTCGTTCGCTCGCTTCGCTCGCTCACTCTAGCCCCCGTCATCCCCTTCGAACCTAACCTATCCATGTCGGGATTCCCCTTAACCACCCTGCTAACATTATTAGTCGCCAAGTCATTATTTATAGCTCCTCGCCTCATTTTATTAGTTGCAAACACTTAGTCGCCTTTTAAGTTATTAGTCACCTGGAAAATAATAAGCCATTGTTATTTACGGTTGTAGTTTTTTTTTTGTTAAAACAAGTGTCTATAAGTGTCTTTTTTTATTTATTTGTGTCGTTAATGCCCGTGGCATCACTTTGGTCCTATCTGAAAACCAGCGTTGCGACATTTTGTTTTTTTTAAATGTCGCAGCATTATGCTGAGATAGGAGCCTTTTTTGGCCTCGTGCAGGTAGTTTTTATTTTTTTATTGTTTTTTGTTTTTATAAATTATTTTTGTAACTGCCTGTGTAAGTCCAAAACAATTATTTTTTCTTTCTTTCTTTCTATTTTTGAACTCTTATATTTTGAAATAAGTCACCAAAAGAATATTTACCTCTTTATAAAATTGGACCTGGCCTAGAAAATGTTGTTTCTTATCATTGCATCATTATAATCAGCCTGTTCTGAGTTATCAACATAAGCCTCCTCATATACCACTACAATGGAAGGTCGTGAGAAAAAAATACCATAATCACTATCAATTTACATCATGTTATTTATTTGTTCCATAAATTGTTCGTCTTTAATATTCTTTCCTTCCATAACCAATATTATTGCATTAATTTCAAGCACATCATTTCACTTTCAATAAATCATTATATTTGTATCAGAGTCATTGCGGTTTATTAGTGTAAGAAAGACTTCATCGCTATAGCGTATAATACCACCGCCACCGTAAGCTTTATATAGGTACAAAATGTGGTTCGTTGAATATAATTTGGTTCTAATTTTGATAGGAATATAATATTTTCTGAAATTTACGCGAATCGTATCTATTGATGCAAACACTTATACACACATATATTTTAAATGCCTTCATGCAGAATCCTAAATGTGTTTTCACTTTTATTTTATTAAGTACCTATTTAAAATAAAGAAAGGGTAACGGAACGGACCGGAAAACGCGATATCGTTTGTAAATACGTTTGCATCAATTCGATAGAATAGTATATTAGTAATTGTATGTGCAAAGTTTAACTCCACTAGAATGTAACGTTCTTTTTGAAACGTCTTTTTATCGACAAATACGTATTTTATTATCAACGTAGTTATTACTGGTCTTCATTGAACAGGTTATTATGGCATTTCCTTCTTTCTCAATTCTGTTATTTAATTCATTTATTCATGCGGTGCAATTGATGATATGCTAAAATTTTACAAACACAGTTAATTGAATAATAATTTTTCACAATCAAAACTCAACAAATTCTGTTTTTTCATACAACCATGCAAAGAAAACGAAAGTTGGCCAAGGTCAAAGAAAACACAAATAACAATTAAACACATAATTATGTGCATAATAATAATTAACAACAATCAGAGCAGAACATTATCAATACATCGCTCATGTATCATCCAGAAACACGTAAATCTTTATAACTGCGCACGCGCTGAAAGCGTAACGGATGACAGCCGCGAATCACGCCGGATTCTGTGGCCGTTCTATCATTTTATTGCTCTGTGAATGTTTTGATCTGTAGTGCAAAACTAACTTTATACTTACGAGTTAGGAATTGTTTTTGCAGTCAACCTTAATGACAAACTGTTTCTGTAACAGATCGGATGTTAGTAACGGATGAGAAGCAGCGTTTTAATAATTAAATTTTCACCAATGTAAATTTAATTTAAGCCAAATGTATGTATCCACTGTTGCTCATCAATGGGTTTGCTCATATTGTTTAACAATTAGTGTTTCGCCGTCACGCCTTCACTTGTTATAACGGATTTGTGAAAACCTGTTGTCCGAATGTTTTATATCGCGTTTACATATCGGCATTAGCTGCTTTCTGTACGATCGGTGGGCACTTAAGTGTTATTTACATGCAGTGGTCACTTTTACTGACATCGGCTGTAAATGTGAAATGGTTGCCTATAGCAGGGACGCCTGTATTATACAGCCTGATTTTTTAATCACGATCCAAATTTTTTTTTAGGCTCTTTGTTAAGTAATAATGGAAAAAAATTTCGGAAAAAAAATATTACTCTAAATTTGATGCACGGCCGGCCCTATCGTAGGGCGAACGGGAGTGCATCGCGGCGCTCAATTTGTTCCACCACAGTCCAAGGTGGTTTAAATGGTAAGAGAGTCCCTTTCTCTGATTCTGTGCATGAGCGACAAGCGTAGTATCTAACGTTTGACTTAGTAACTACGCTAAATTGATAATTTTTGCGGGAAAAATATTTTATTACGAAAATTTCACCTACTTATTTCTTTTTAAAAATGGTATCTTTGAATGATGCCTAATGCCTAAAAAATTTTGGACGGTGACTAAAAAGTCATTTTGTATGAATTTCTTTTAAATAATAATTGTATTGATTTCAGGTCTTATTTTTAACACAAAAATGTAGAAGTTAAAATAAATTATATCCTATGCCTACGCAGTCATCATTTTATGCGAGTTTTTGAAGGGTTTGACTCACTAAATTAATTACGTACTGATAAATAATGAAAGTGACTTTTAGTTGCCTATAAAATGAATAAAATTAAATAGTAGAAACAGACGTAGGCACACGTTTTATTGGATGAGGAAACCGGTGCAATTCTTTTAAAAAGTGTGTCTGTTGGCCGTATGGACAACCAGTTTACAGATAATTTTCTTACTCGCATGAATGAAACTATGAGCGTTGGATATTCCATTGTTAATTATTGTTAATGTAGTGGTTAGTATTTGGCATATGAGTCCTTCATTCATAGTGGTTGTAATGTTAGAACGATCTGAAGATTCTAATTCAAAGGTACTATGTAAGTACCATTGTCACCGCCTGCAATTCGACTTAATGGGATTTAAAAAATGGCTGAAAATTCAACCGGATGGAAAAATAAATTATAAGGCGAAAATAAATTCAGTTGTCATTTTGAAAACTGAAATATATTTATTTTATTTTTAAATGTATACTCTGAAAGACTAGACTAAAATACAAGACAACTTGCACTATCAAAATTTTGACATTTTGACCTACATTGTGTTGAAAAATATACCTAATATATTTATGAGATTTCACTTTTTCATAATGGTTTGTTTCAAAACTTTTCAAAAAGTTAAGTCTTTTTAACGTTTTACCTTTTTAATCTGGTAATTTACATGTTCACTTGTATTCTAAATATTCTCTTTGATAAATTCGAGTCAGCTTTCTTCAGTCCTCATTTCATATTCTGTTGATCTGATATTAATAACAAAATGTGCGAAGAAAAATATTTTAACATCTTTCCATTCTGTATTGTGAAATTTTTCAATCACTATCTGGGTTCATTTTGCTTTGGGCATTAGCAGAATGAACCATTAGTTCTAGTTAGAATGCACTATTAGTTCCTTTAGTAAATGACATCAGTGCAATATTTAGGATTTAAAAGCATGATATAATTATTTGCATACAGCATAATCAGCCCATTACTGTTCCACTGCTTAGGCCTCACATGCCTTCACTGCACGGGCTTTTTCCCAGAATGAGAAGAGTTTAGACTTTAGTCTACCACACTGGCCCTATGCGGGATAGTAAACAAGATACTTGTGCTATGTGCTGGTTTCCTCACGATGTTTTCCTTCACCGTTAAGCGTGAGATAATCTAATTCTAAACCACCCATGAATTTGAAGAGTCAGAGGAGACCTTACGACCCAGATGCTAAGCTATTACTGGTTTTCATAATCAGTTGATGGTACAGAAAACAAATCATTCCCTTAATCACTTCTCACGACCATTAGTGTTGTCAAAATTCATTTCCTCATACCCTACCATATAAGGTTTCCAAAAACAATGTTATCTTATCAACAACAAATCTGAACCACAAAAAACGCCATATTCTGCCTCAAAATTTTCCATACATAGATTTTACTTTCTCCACCTACAAGTAAACATAAAACCAGTAGAAGTCCACATCAGTTCGACATCATTCATTTGATTAGAATGCAAGACATTCGTAGTTAAAGAGGCCACACGTGATCAGATTTTAGGAGCGTCGCTGGCCTAGCTAGTTCCGGGCCGAAAGGTTGCTCAACTGTATTAGTAACTAGTAGGTAGTAATTATGGTGCATTTGTAGAAGCTGTATACTAATTTCTTGTTTGAGTCAATGAGTTATCTTGAGCGGATATTAAAATTATTCTAAACCTACAAAATAAATTCCAAGACTTTATTGAATTGGAAATGAAAGGTTCGCATTTAAGGTAGGTCTTCTTCTTATTCTCTCGTATCAGCACGAGCTATACGAAAATAGCTTATGCTGTGGTGAAAAGATTAGACAGTCAGCAAGGTTGGTAGCGGGGCTGACTGCCCAGGGTGCGCTGGACGTACTGAAGTATCGTCACTCGTGGAGGCTCTTTTCATGCACACCATTTAAGGTAGGTGTAATGAAAAGAAAGGATGTCAACAAAACAAATGTATGATCATCTACTAAAGGAAATATAGTAAACATAAACCATGATGTAATAAGTAAGCTTGCAGAAACTATAGTGACACACGATAACAGTGATAGTATAGAAGGTAACAAGAAAAACATTAATAAACTAGTAACAGTATCAGCCAATACTGATTAACCTCTTCACGCCTCAAGTGGCGTAGCGTGTTGATACATTACAATTAGTCTGTCCCAGTTTATATCATAAATAAACATTGTTGTAATTAATAACAGTTATGAAGTAATTAAGGAAAATCCAATACTTTTTCCCATCAATGCATGTTTTATAATTGAAAGACGTTACGGTAAAAATTATAGCATTTCGATTAAATTTCAGTTCTGTTCCAATAATTTCTAACATTACAGACTAAAGGCAAGTGGCTAGCTTATTCTGTATTTTTATCTGGTTGTTTAATGAAATAGAAAAAAATATCCTGTGGTAGTTTCAGAGAATATTATTTAAATAGTTTTATATCAACTAACATTTTTATAGCACCAAGCTTTTAGTTTGGCTTATTTTTATTTATTTTACTGTTATTTAATAGCAGAACCATCAATGCAAAGTCCAGGCGTGAGATTAAAATCAACAATTGAAAAAAATGCTAATTTCAAAGAAACTAATAAAATTATTACGATAATGCCCATGCAATTTGTGGAAATAATATGCGTGCAAATTACTTGATAGGCTAGTTAAATCCATCCCTGACCACGATGTTCACAATGAGTGGGGATGGTGACTAATTAACAATTCCACAGATCATACAATTTGTGAGGTTAAGCTTCTCTTGCCGCAGTCTGTTCGTGGATGGGTCACCATTCGTTACACAGCAAAACTTCTCTGGGCATCGAAGTGCACGTTAAACCGTCGGCCCTGGGTGTCATACGAATATCTATGACAGTCCTTACGGATAGTAAGTCTCAATTGTTCTCGTTTTACTGTCGTACAATAATTTGCACCTGCCTTGTTATCTCTTCACCACCTTTGGTTGACTGATAGAGAATGCCTAAGGCATTAAGTCCGTCTTTGTACTTTTTTTGTTGCATAAAGTTTAAATAAATAAATAAGTCCAGAAGCAGCTGACAGCCGGTCTAACTTTAAGATATCGGCATTGCCCATAACTAGGTTGCGAAGGTGTGATGGCAGTCGCTCCGTGTAAAATACTGGTATTTAGCCACATCTGGCGGCCTACTCCCAAGGTCCGTCAACGAAGTTAATCGCCCGTCCGAAAGTAGCCCGAAACGTAGAAGTGAACAAAACAAGTGTCAAGTTGAACTTTTCGGACGGCCAAAATCACACACAATACTATTTAGTGCACCTACCATGTTTTCTCTGCACCACACTAAGGTCGACTGTTAGAAAATGCCTATGGCATTAAGTCCGCCTCTGTACTAATTTCGTGCGAAAGAATAAATAAATAAATAAAAATATATCGGTAGTGGGAATAACTGTCAACTCGTAGCTAAGGCCGAAACCACGGACTTCGTGCTTAGGGAGTAGACCCCCCTGGTTAGACTGAAAGTTGACTCCAATAAGGTTGAAAAAAGACTAGGTAAATACAGTACTAGTAAAATTGCAGATTATGAAGTCTTTTGAGGACTTTTAGATACGTCACAGCTGTAATAATTAGCCTTGTACTTCTTAGGATGCCCACACATGGGCCACTCGCCACAAGCTTCAGACCATACATTTCGCAATACTTTTTTTCGCGATACTAGACTGCTTGTTGCCAGCAACTTGTAGCTGTGGCGAGTGGCCCTTGTGTGGGCAGCAGAACAGAATGAATTGATGTTGTTAACTGAGTGTGACAAAGTTTTAATCACCATCAACTTAGCCTCTCTCAAGTTGCGTTATAATATTTAGGAACCATTTAGTTTCCTCTGCTAGTTTACACCTAAAAGATACAATTTGAATCTTCCTATCGTATTCGACAGCTGGACCTAGGTCTCCTCCAAGTTGCTCTGCATTATTTAGTTCTTCAATTTTATTATTTAATTCGATTAATAAATAGCAAACCACATCCAAACTTCACAGTTCCTGTTCCAGACGCTTATGGGCAGAAGTCTCATTCATAGCGACATGTTTCAATACCTTGTAAAAACAAGTATTTCTCGTTTAAAGCAAAAGGGTTATAAAATTATATCCCGGACATCGTTTTATCAATGTACTAGTGACCCATCGATACTTTTATACTTCGCTGTTTTATATCATGTTAAATGTCAGTCTTTCTCACAATTTTGGGTGAGATTTGTCTTTACGAGTATTGTTACTGAAAGAAAATCATGGCTCAGTTTAATTCTTAGTTTCTTTGTCGTACTTACACTTACAACTTTTCTAAGGAAAAGAGTGTGTAAAGACGTTTCAATTTAACTTTTGTTAGGGCTTAGGTTAATAGAATAAGTTCCGTCGTCCGGCAAATTGAGTGTGAAATCAAGATATTTGTAGCGACCAAAGGCCAATTGGTTTCAACCAGATTAATAGTTTGCAGTCAAGAAATCAGTGACTTTTAGCTAAGTATTAGTTTACGTCAATAAAAGGTTTGGCATAGACTTAATGTTAAATATCAAAGCACCCTTTGCAGTCGTCATACGTCATTAAAATAATATTTACTGCGGACAACATATTTATAATCACCTACAATACTACATAATTTAATAATGTATATTGCGGCCACTAGTATCGTTAATGAAACTGTTGGAATATTTAATTGGTGATACGAACAGGCAACTTATTTTTAATGTTTGTAAATTCATCTTTGTAGTTCTAGCTAAACGAAAATTAAGTAAATAAACCTTCACCTCTTACAAGTATATTAATATATTTTTATTGTATTCAGATTTCACATTAACGTAAAACTTCAAACTTGGAAACTATGAATGTTAGGGGCCACTACTTGGTTCTAGGGCATAAGATTCAAATTCATAATTCAAACCCCCGTATCCTAGTGCTTGTTGCTCCAATGAATCTATATCTATAATTTTATGGAAACCATGAAACCATCATAATATCGTTAGTGTCATATACAATACATCTTTTAGTTAACAAGGCATGACCAATTTGCTGGGATGAAAAAAATCATGATAATATATTTCCGATGACATCTTCTCGCTTTCACTTTAGTACTCCTTCAGCCTGACCGCTTTCAAAAACGTGATGTGAATTTAAAGTACTTTAAATATATGTACTCAAAATATAAGAATCTAAAGTAACGCTCACAGAATTTTGAGCATAATCAAAAAAGAAAGATCAGAATTAGACTTGCAATTTTCAAAATCAAAACCTGGGCAGGATGCATGCTTATAATTTCATATATTCATTGCCAACTTTTTGCGAGCGTTTCGATTTTTAAAATCGCAACACAAAAAAAAATTAGTAGCGCTGTTGATTAAATAGTACCTATTGGCTTCTTGCATACAGTTTCGAAAGAAAGTCTCGTGAAGCAACACATGGTTGTGAAATATAACATTTTAAATCTCCAAATTTATTTATGTGTGTTTAATTTTGTGATGGTCATTTTGACCCCAAGTGTTTTTTCATAAATATAGGTAAAGAGGCTTTATAATCACACAATTTATGTTTGTTCATAAAAGTATCTGCATTGTAAATTTATGTTAAACAGTATTCAACATTTTCTTTCATTTCATTATTCAAATCTGAAAAATAAAAGTATCGTGCATTTTTTTTGGCGAATCATTATTTCAGTCACACTGGTCATACACTGTCAACTTATATAATTTCTTTTTGTTACAGATGAAAATCCAAGACATAAATATCCAGATCAACACAGTAGATAATTCACTTACCTGTCATTCAGAGACTGATGAGTACGCTTTCCAAAATTACAATTCACAAAACTTCAAGAGAATGGAATTATTTCGCGTAGACGCATGCGGATATACCAAGAGACCAAACGTGTGTTCAAAATAAAACAAATAGAGACAAGTAAACAGACAGCAGTGATGTTCTGACAATGGTTGTACGCTATGAAAAGAGGAACAAAAACAAAATGGGAATCGATAAAATAGCCAAGTTACTAGTTATAATATTAGTTAGTGTTAAACAAATCGAGTGTAGTGACAATAGTGACAATGACGATATATCAAAACGGATGAAGATTATCGAAAGTGTATCCGGTAGATATTTTAGTGACGTTTATCAAAATGGTACATTTAGGACTGGTAATGTGTTGTGGGACAATATTTTAAACAAGTGTACAGCTACCCCATCAGTGAGTTGTTTACAAAAAAATGTGTATACTTATCTAGATGATAAGTTGGGGATGAATGAGGATGTGGAAGTGACAAGTGGAGTGTGTTTTAAAAAAAATAACGTGGATATCAACAAGTATAGTGAGGACGCTAACACTATCTACCTCGCTGGAAGCAATAAGGATGAGGAGAAGGAGAGGTACCTGGAGGAAGAGAACGAAATTAAGGACGATGAACCAGGTAAGCGTTTTTCTTTTTAAATCTATAATACTTACTTTGTCTTAAAGCAATTTAGGAATCAGACATCCAAAACGACAATAGTCAATCCAAAAAAAACGTTGACAAGCAACTGACAAAGTCTGTAAAGTTCTATCGCAGTGGATTCAATCTGGGTGCAAATTTTTATATTTAGCTGATTAGAAATAAATTAGCACGAATCTTGATTTACTTCCGTTCGACAGTTAAGTAGAGTGACCCATTGTTATTGAGAATCTCTAGGTTTTTAATGATGATCTCTCGCCTTAAGGGTGATGAAAAACATAATTCTAATTAAGAAATGTAGGCTCAACAGTTTTGGAGTGCTACTAATTTTGAAGAATTTTGCGTTGTCATGTCTCAATATCATTTTTTTATTGCTAAATCTAGGTGTCTAGCAGATACGTCACAAACTTTTTCTTCAACAGTTTATACATCGAAAGTGTTTAATCTTCTTGTGGTTTCATCTGTGCCTTTGCTGGGTGATTTAATAGTTGATGAATATTCAATAATTAATTTCCTTGTTGCATTCCTTGCATTCGATTGCGATCGCCAACCCGCCTGCCAAGCGTGGCGATTATGGCAAACCCCCCCAACATGGATAGTGGCGATGCTTGGGAGAGGCCTATGTCCAGCAGTGGACGTCTTTCGGCTGAATGATGATGATGATTCCTTACATTTGTGTTAATCATCAGTCAAAAATTTTGCTCTGCTCTTTAATATTTTGAGTATGACCGTTTCTATTATATTCGTTTAACTACTTTAACCACGTGATCATCGAATAAGAGCTACCTTATGCAGTTTCATTATTTAGTGTTGAGTTTCACTATAGGGAAAGAAATTATATTATGTGCATTAACAGTAGCTGCCACCTGTGCTGTTGTGCAGTTGAATCACGCAAGACATTACCAAGATATAGGTTTCTGCTCTATTGCCATTAGTTTTGCAGCCATTTCTACAAACAAAGCTTTAACAATATTATTATGCCAGGAAAAGTTTAAAGCGAAGACGACGACGCGGTGTTGCTATGTAAATACTTTGAACATAATGTGGAAATGAACACAGAAGCATAACACTAACATAAATAAAGTTTTCTCTACGAAACCCAGAGACATATTGTATTGAGACATCGTTGAGACTTGAGGAAATCCACATTCGCGGTGAAAACGTATTTGCTTATTCAGACAATGAGCAATTCATGTCACACAAGAGTGTCAAAGTGACCAGTATATCTTAAACTCTGGTTCTAAGCAAAAATGTTGTAGACGATGAACTGGTGAATGCTACTTTCGTTCCGGTTTTTTGACAGCAGTTCTATTACGAGAGTTCGGGTTCCAGATTATCTCTGTACCAAGTTTCATCAAAATCGGTTCAGCAGTTTAGTCGTGATGAGGTAACAAACAGACAGACAGACAGACAAACAGACTGAGTTAATTTCACGTTACTTTGGCCTTGAAATGAAAGTACAAAAAGTACTATGGTGATTTACGGATATCGGTAATTGATACTATCGTCCAAAGTTTGCAGATGATACTAGCCTCCTCATTCAGAAGGTTTCGTTATATCAGTTGTCGAACGATTCGGTTTTTTATCTCTGTTGTGTATAATTCTTGTTACGAGAGAAAACGAGATAACAAACCGATAACTCCGACCTGAATTATCAAACATTCTGTATTTTTATGATAAAGACACATACGATTGTTATTTGTCAAACGTTTTTCTTGGGTTTCATCTTCGGTTGAGACTATCTTTACAGAAAACTCTATAATATTATAAAACACCCTCTTCTGACTTTGTAGTCGATGAACCATTATTCAATGCATGACACAAAAAACATCCCAACCTTACACCGTAAACAGCTGATTAATTAAGTTTACAAGTATCAAAAGTGTTAGAAATGTCCATCACTCTTTTCGTTTAATATCAAGTGTATATTACTATATTTTGTGAAGTAGCTTTTCAACTCTCAACACCTCTTCTCACTACTGAACATAAGGTTGTCCTGAGATTTGCCACTACACCTAGTTCTTCGCTTTCCATATCTGCTATAGCTGCCTGCTCCGAGGTTACGTTTATTCATGAATGGCAATCTTTGAGTGCCTTTGGTCTTTACAAGAAAGACCGCTAAACAAACAATATTCCGGTTTAGAGTGAGGCTAGCCCAACACATTACGATCAACCACGTTTACAAAGACTAAAAAATTCAGATTTTTAGCATCTTTAGGTTAGACTAGAAGCCAAAGTTAACGATTTGGGGAAACCTGGGCTGATAGTTGATAATAACTGATGACTCTCTAAGCACTACAAAGATTCATTCTGTCCAGCCTTTTCCCAACTATATTGGGGTCAGCTTCCAATCTTAACAGATGCGGCTGAATACCAGTATTTTACACGGAACAACTGCCATCAGACCACCGCAACCGAGTTACTGGGCAATGCCGATATTCTAAGGTTAGATCGACTGGAAGACTTTCGGGCTTCTAACTATGATATCTATATTACACCCGGTACCGACTGTTTAACATGCTCTCCAAGGCTCGGAGAGAGATCGAAGTGTAACGAATGGTCACCCATCCACAGACAGACCGCGACAATCGCAGCTTAACCACACTAATTGTATGATCTGCGCGCTTGATAAATAGCCACGAAACCCAAAAGCATTACAAAGATTAAAAGCAATAATTTCTAAGTAAACTAACCAATCAACTCGAACCCGTGAACTTTCTGTTTCCGTCTCAAGCATTCCGAAGCGGTGTCAATGACATTGCATAAAGGCTTGATCTTGACGACGTAAATCAGAATGACCATTCACTATGCAGACGTCGATTATGTAGATTTTGAGACACCGCAGAAGAATGTTCAATGATCGTAACAGAGCCTAGAAGATGGTAAAAGAGATTCTCTGATAAAAACTAACAAAACCTTCAAAGATAGATAAGATCAAAGTAAAGTAGCAAAGGATAGTCAATCTTTGAAACAATACCAACGACGCAAGTTGCAAAGAATGTCACGGCATTATTTAATTTAAAGATAGCAAGAAATGTCGATTAAAAGAAAACAGTTGATGATACAACACAGTATAATTTTTTATTACTACCTGAACGTATCTAAAGTTAGTCAATGCTTAGCATTATGCGGAGTATAAGCCTGAAGACTGATGTTTAAGTATATACAAGACTTGAAAAATACTGAACTAATTGTTTACCTATGAAAACTATAGCTACTGAATCTATTAAACAAAATCCTCCAACATTAACGCTTTCCTCATAAAATAGCGTCTTTATAAGTAACAGAGCTAGAAAAACACTCAAAGCAAACAAAAACGAATCGCTTCTTAACCGCTAGCGGCCCGACCCACGAACCTGTTCATCAGTGCCATTGTTTAACTATTGTGTCTATAATTACAGTACTTGAGACTATAATATTAAATTTAAAATACTCACTAATACTATTTATTAATTTTGTTATAGACAATGAATTTACAATGAATGTCACCTTTTAACCATTTTATGAATACAAACAATTCAAACAAGCAATTACCCATTGTGGTGCAAATCTGACAATACGAGTAGTTATGTGTGTCGCCTCAGAAACTTGTTCCATGCGTCGCCAACCGTGGCCATGTGGCAGATTGCCATCGAAAGTGGTAGCACGCGGACGAATGTTAGAACTACCTCAAGGTCAAGATTATATGAAAGATGAAGATCTGAAGCTATAAAGTGGCCCAGAGGTCACAGACACGTTTGTTAAGCCAGCCAAGCATACCAGTGTGACTATTTTAAATGTCATATCATATGTACTTTCTTAGTTAACATAAGACACCACTGACATACGGTGATGGAAATTATCGTGAGGAAACCTGGAGTTAATGACATGAAATTGTCAACCCACAGTGAGCAAGTGTGATGATCAATGCTCGTTCCTTCTCTGTATGAGAAGAGGCTTTTGCTTGAAATGGGATAGTCACAGGATAACATAATATATTATTATGAATTATTGTTTGATGTGAATATTAAATTGGGTCCTTAGAGTTCTGGAATTTTTGGTAAACGATTTACGGATAGAACTTAATTGGACAGTTTTGGAATATTCATTCTCAGGCTGGCATAAGTTTACATTTTCTTGGAAATTCCTGATGAATATCCTCCCACCTTGGGGAAAGCGGCGGGTTATGTTGGACTCTTACCACCACGTTGTTTCTCTAAGGACCTAATCACGGGATTCACTAGTGCATTCACCGTAACCCCAGCAGATCTTGGTCCTCCAGCCCTTTGGTGGATACCTGTTATGGGACCTTATCCCAGGTCTTCTTGTGAGGCGAAAAACTCTTCCTATGATTCATACCAATAGATCATATCAACAAGACGGAAGATATCGGCAGTGTTACTCATGTCTTAAGTTTCTAATATTTCATAGAAACTTAATACTCTTGTGTTTACGATTTGGATAGTCATAGTGTGTTATGTGTAGTATTATATGTCCGTTTGTAATTGACTCATTCGTGTGTTCATGGCAGAACCGTTTAAATTAATAAAGGGTAGATGAGTAAATGTTAATGATTTTTATTTATGTAAATAGATCTACATTATTACAAACACAAGTCAATGTAATGTTTTTTAAGACTAGATTGCGCCAACGTTTCCTATCTGACTAGCTCTGAGAAGAAAAGCCAAAACAAACTAAGAGATCAAGATCTCTTTTAAAGTCCAGACATTGTTGTATAAAAACTATGCAAATGTAACGATATAGGACAACGTCTGGAATGGCCTTTTGAAGAAAGAGCCACAGCAGGTTTGAGTTGAACTGTCCCTACTGACGGCACGCATGCATCAGCCATCGTGTAGTGCACTACAAAAACTCAAATATGTGCCGAGAATACACAAATATTCCTTTCAATTTCACCGTCAACGTCATCACAACAATAGAGAAGCTTCACAACGTTGTTTTGACCGTAAAATTTGACGTTTAAAATTACATCATATTATTTATAAAAGGTAACGTTTCATTATCATCAAAACTATAATTAAATTACCACATTTTTCTTTTTACCACTTTCATTTTTTTACCATCGACCATCTGTGAATTAATTCATCGCAAACGTGATTTCGAAAGCATTTTGCATTCCTTAGTGAAAGCAAAATAAACTAATAAATACACCCCACACTATAACTCTTATTCGTTTATGTTAAGGTTGAAAATTAAATGGAGTTTCCTTGAATCGTTTCTTCGTGACCGGCTGCAAAGTATTTACGGTTGTCGCAATTCTTATAGCGTATGAAATAAGGGTTACATTCGATTGCATAATTGTTGTTATAACATTGTTACAGCGGTGGCATGAGTCGGACTGTTGCAAAAAGTTAGCTATGCTCTAATGGTCTTTTTAGCTGCTACAATTTCTAGGAGTTAGGAATTAAGGAAAACGCTATCTTATCTGACGGACAGATCTGTGTTGGTGAGGAGTTTGTTGGACCGTTTCTTCTTCATAGCACAAACACTAGGAAGCGGTGAAGGGCGGGCGTTTATGGGGCTGTCTTTTGTCACATAGACGTTCAAAAAGAACTAAGCAATTCTAGCCTATTTTGAATAAATGAGTTTTTAAGTTTAAGTTGATCTATATTTTGATGACAAATATTTCAAATCATTTTTCTTGCGAAGAATACAAATTTATCTCATTGTTTATCGCAGAATTTTTTATTACGTGGACGACAAATAGAGGAAAAAAAATTAGTAACTTAACACTTTTGTATGATTTATTTGGGTAGACATGACCATATGGTAAAAAAGGAATCTGTAGGTCCTTTGAATGAAAAAAGGACGCAGTAGGTGCCTCTTTTATCATCTTCAACATATCTACACAGCCAAAAAAATATTCAACTTAAATTAAATCCTTGTTTTTTATAGTTGTTTGACGACAAGTTTGGTGCATTCCCGCACGGAACAAATATTTGTATAGCCTACAATTGTTTGTTCCAGGTCTGGGCGATTGTGGATGTGAAAATTTGTTTTAGACACACACTAGGATTTCTCCTGTATCGTGGTTGCGTTGACAGACTCTGTAAAAGCACCCACTATACAGGAGAAATCCTAGTGTGGGACAACGTTTTACAAAGAATAGATAGATATTTATGTTGTCATCATCATATCATTATCATTATTCTTCTTCGCGCTGATACTGCATTTTTAATAACAAAATTTGGTTTACTCAAAATAGTTATTAGCCTGATGCTTCTGAATCTGTTAGTAGAGGTAGGTAGTCAGAAGTTCAAAAGTCTGACAACCAGTCTAATGTTAGAATATCGGCATTGACCAGAAACTGGGTTGCGGAGTACTGATGGCAGTCGCTCCGTGTAAAATACTGGTATTCAGCTGCATCTGGTTAGACTAAAACCTGGACCTACCATAGTTGTAAAAAGGCTAGGCGGAACTGTTCCTTTAAAACTAACAAAAGTGCCTTATGAAACTTAGTTACTAATACTTTCTCTTCATTAAAGCAATGGCGCTCGTAAATTATCATATGTCAAAGATGAGTAGAAAAGTTGGAAAAATTACGTTTCTTTTTTTGTGTGACCTTAGGTCAAGCATTTTCTATTTAATGTAGCTACTGTTTTATTTCATCAGCTCTAAGTAGACAAGCATATATTTTGTAAGGTTTCAATGGTTCAGTCTTTACACATCCGAAATAAATTCCAGGTTTCTCAAAATCATTAATGTGGATTGTGAGCTTGGAATTGATTTCAGTATTCTGGTCCTTAGGTACCTAGTACTTCTTAAACTTTTGATGACAATTAATTATGTCAATTGTTTTATAAATATAGTTAAGCTTCTTTTTTTACCTTTTGTAAATGTGAGAACTTCGTAGACTTGCTAGATGCATAGCTACATTAATTTGTAAATTATTATTATTCATATAGTGGTCTTTTTTCTGTTAGATCTCGTACTCAAGACTTGGGACTGTAATGATACTTACTTACTTACTAGTCTGTGCTCAATACTACATTGTTGTTGCACAACTATCCTAAATCATAGTACTGTTTTAATGAAATGATTAAAGATATTGATTTTAAAAGAGTAACCGTGGAGTTTCTTTTCTGCTCTTCTCCACAGGAAAATACTAATTGGAACCGTGCACCTGAATTCGACTTTTCATAAGCGCCTATAATGGATGAAGAGAAAATAAAAGAAAAAATTGATTTGATTTTCGTTTACGAATTCCAAATTCATGAAAACGCTGGTATATGATCCTCTTATTTCAATTAACAATGCTTTAACTGACAAAAAGTTAAATAAAAAATTTGGTTCTGTGGTGTCTTGGTCTGAAGACTTAATTCTGTTGAGTAATATTCGCTTCTCATATCTAAGAAGAAATACTTTTTGTTACATTTTTGTTCTGATTAACTATTTCATCAACAGTATTTTTTTTTGCTGGCAATGCTACATTCGCATCAGTGAGTCTTAGTATATTTTTATTTACTATGTTTTCATTCGTTTTACCATATTCTGCAGTCGTAATTTTACTATCAGTGTATGTATAAGGATCCGATTTAATTCGAACATCATAAACTTTTTAGATTTTGGGTACGATTGAGACGTTCCATTAATGGAATTTTAAGGACGTCTCATGCAACCTATTACGTCCCATAGTGGATTTCTGTTGAACAAAAAACAACACAAAAATATGAAAATATTTTTAGTAGACTTGGAGCCTATACATAACTCCTTGTTTTAATTTTTAATTATTAATTTTGTGTATGGGTATTTTAGAATCGTTTATGGGAGATTGGCCAGAGAAGGCAAGGCATTGAGATGAGTGGAAGGCTATGGGGGAGACCTTTGCCCAGCAGTGGGACAATAAAGGATGAAAAAAATATAGTAGTATTTTGCCCGCAATAAACTTTTTTTTTAAAAACTTTGGTGACCCGCCCCGGCTTCGCACGTGTACGTTTTATAGCTTAAAACCTCCCTGTTGAATTACTCTATCTATTAAAAAGAACCGCATCAAAATACGTTGCGTAGTTTTAAAGATCTAAGCATACATAGGGACAGACAGAGAGCGGGAAATGACTTTGTTTTATACTATGTAGTGATTTTTAGTAGACTAGGAGCTAATATCTCCGTGTTTTAATTTTGCATGGGTATTTTGCCTTCAATGAACCATTAAATTATTTTATATACTGAGAAGAGGCCCGTGCTCAGTAGAGGGATAATAATGGGCTGAATAAGCATACTAAAATTATACACACCAACCCAACTTCTTTTAAATTTCCCAAGCTTTTCAATTTCGACGTCTTAATAACCAATTGATTTCTCTTCCAATTTGGGCATAACCAAAGGTCGTAGCAATATGTTCGATTATATACTTCGGAGGTCAGCAACATGGTATTAGCAACAAAAGACCGTCTCCCAGTGGGTCAGTGGCCCATGGAGCGTAGCACTTGTTTTGTGGGTAACCACAAAGGGATAAGCACTTGTCATGCTGGTTGACAAGCATCTGTAACTACTTTGGATGTTGCGGTTTCAGAAGAAAGGTAGGAATTGTATGTATTTGATCGTAAATTATTGAAATGTATTTTAAGCCAAACGTTTGCCAAAGATATGGTAATTCTTGTACTGTTGTTGAGTAAGAATAAGCTGTAAGTTGAGTTATGGCTTTATTCATGACAAAGTCAGTTTCCAATTGCATTTCAGTAGTATTTGTTTGGGGTGCATTAATAGAGCCTTAACGATGCTTATTCACGTCCGGTGTACCCTGGACAGTCAGTCCCACTACCAATCTTGCTGATTGGCTAATCTTTTCAGCACTTCTTTTCGAATACGAATTGAGCGATTGCTATCCACCAGAAGACCTATCTGATATGTCAAAATTTTGTTTTTTTTCTTGTGGTCAGAAAATACACGGAACGCCTCGTGCTGCGATCCTAACATACTACTTTCGCATCTGTACATGCAAGTAGCACTAGACCTTTTTGAAGATCATCGCCAATATGATCAGTATCATCCTTCTTGTTAAAAATCTCCCGGTATTGTCACGTACCTACAACAACACCGCCCGCTTGAATACCTTCGTGATATCTCGAGATTATCACGAAGATAGATCGGATCGGAGACTACACTCGAAGCTGTCGACGATTATGTTTACCTAGGATAATCTGTCCAGTTAGGTAGGTCCAACTTCGAGAAAGAGGTCAATCGTCGAATCCGACTCGGCTGGGCAGCGTTCGGAACGCTATGTAATATCTTTTCGTCCCAACTACCGCAGTGTCTCAAGACGAAAGTCTTTGACCAGTGCGTGTTGCCAGTGACACTGAAACGTGGTCGCTCACAATGGGTCTCATAAGAAGGCTCAAGGTCACCCAAAGGGCAATGGAGAGGACTATGCTCGGAGTTACCCTGCGTGATCATATCAGAAATGATGAGATCCGCAAGAGAACCAAGGTAACCGACATAGCTCGAAGAATTGCCAAACTTAAGTGACAGTGGACGGGCACATTGCTCGCAGAACGGATGGCCGATGGGGCCGAAAGGTTCTGGAGTGGCGACCGCGTACCGGAAGACACAGCGTGAGTAGCCTCCGACAAGGTGGACCGATTATCTAGTGAAGGTCGCGGGAATCCGCTGGATGCAAGAAGAACAGGACCAGTCGATGTGGCGATGTTTGGGGGAGGCCTATGTCCAGCAGTGGACGTCATTCGGCTGAATGATGATGATGGTGATGAATCTCGATATATCTGCCTATAAGCATTAAAATATTCGCAATATCGATGTGCTGGAGCTCCAGCTGGAGATCTAGCAGAAACTTAAATGACATCAAGATAATACATAATCAGCCTATTACTGTCCCACTGCTGAGCATGGACCTCTTCTCAGAATGAGAAGGATTTAGATCTTAGTCTACCACGCTGTCCTGGTGCCAATTAGCGGACTACACACACCGTTGAGAACTTTATGGAGCCCTCTCAAGTGTGCAGGTTTCCTCACGATGTTTTCCTTCATCGTTAACGCAAGTGTTAGTCAAATTCTCAATATTGTGACATCAAGACACTCATATAGATTTTTCTATTCATGTCACTTGTCTTGTGCGTGCTAGGCCGGCTGTCCCATTTCAAAACCTAGTAAGGGCTTAAAACGAAAGGACAATGCTCATGGATGTATGGAGTCCCGTACCATGCTGCATCAAAGTCAAACTTTGTTTTTTATAGACTACACTTATCATATTAACTCCTACAAAAGTTCTTTTTGTAAACAAAACGCAAGTTTCGGAGATTTTAGAAATAATCTAAATAACCTGACAATATGGACATGTCATACACGATTTATTATTGCTCTAAAAAACAGTAATCCGCATCTATTGCATTCTACATCTCTATGACCGGCTGTGAACGGCCAATTAACCATAGATAAAAATGATAATCGTTTAAATAAAATTCTAATCTATTGTAGTTGTTTTTAATTGATGTAGAATCGGCAAAATATATTTTTTTACATGTTTTTGAAAGATGTGATCATGACACTTTCAAAATTCAAGCTTATAGTCATAATAAAATAACGTCATGTAAAGGGAATAAAACAATATCAACACTTTTTTAGTTTAAATTAAATTCCCTGTTCAAAAATCATATCCACGACGCGTAACATCGTAAAAAAAATGAAAATAATTACTAACATATTTGATCTTGATGCATCCTTTACAGGAGAGCGCAAAAACTTTAAATCGGTCAGCCTTTGAAAAGTATTTATGTTAGGTAAAACCATGTGGTTAAAGCGACTAACTAGGTTTTAAAATGATCAGCGGCAGCGAATGGCACTTACTAGGTATCGATGCTTAAATATATCTGCTTAGTATGTGAGTTTTCAACGCTGGTGTTTTTGTTTTTGCTAGAGACTTTCTAGGTTAGCAAGATTATGTAATAAAACGATTTTTGCAAATAAGTGTCCCTTACTAGGTTTTGAAATGGGACAGCCGAGGCCCTTGGCTTAAACTATGTGTGTTCTTGTCAGAATGCGGCAACAATACAAACAAACATTCATACATATTATAATCACTCAAACCCAAACGAAACGAATAATAACCCAAAAATCACGCATCAGACAAATGACGGGCTATTAAAGTTGGATAGCACTCTATCGTGTCCAATTTATTATGCGTAACCACAATTACATACACACAACCAGCGATAGTAATTCTGTAATGGTATACTCACATCACATGAGTTTCCGTAATAGAGATATTGGCTTAGGGATTGTTCACATTTCATCGTCAGTGGCGTCTATAAAAATGATATTAATAAAAGCTGATATAGCTAAGAAACAAACAAATCAAATATCTTAGCACACGACGTTGTCAACATGTGGGATGTGGATTTGGTAACCTTTGTGCCAATAGTCGTGACGGCCAATAGCCTAATAACCTCGACCAACACCTAATGAGGCTCTCGTTAGGTGGTTGGACCAAGGGCCTGATACAGAAAACAGTCGTCCTCGAAACGGTGCATATTGTGAAGAGGTTCTTGTCTCCGGAGCCCTAACTACTCTGGTAGCTTAGACCCTGCTCCTGATGCCGATGGACCCATATTTTTTAAAGTATTACTTTTTTTATACATGCTCTGTATTTAAAAATGTAACATATAAGATATTAAATGAATGAAGGACATATTAATATCGTATTATTCCGAGCGTTCGTTCTTGCTTCTTTTCCCTCTCTCTCTCTCTCTCGCGTCGGTACCTACAAGCTGCAAGAGAATAGCTCATGCCGCTTTCAAAATATTAGTCATTCCGCAAGGTTGGTAGCGGGGCTGACTAGCTAGGGTGCGCCAGATGTACTTAAAAATTGTCACTTGTGAATGCTCTTATAATACACCCCTTAGAAATCATTATTCGCCCTTTACAATTCCAATGCTGCTCACGGGCCTCATCTTCGAACAAGATGGGTTTAGTTGTACTTCTTCTTCTTAGCCTTTCGATGACAAACTAACTACTTAATTATATTATTGCGGCCTAGAACTTGGCCACTTTGACTGCGTTATCATTGGCATTAGTTGTACTAAGACCTAAAGTTTGAACCTTAGTCCACCGAGCTTGCCTAGTGCGGGTTGGCAGACTACACACACTATGAAGTTTTTTTTTTTAAGTCCTCATTTGTACAGGTTTCCTCATGATGTATTCTTTCGCCGTTAACGAAAGTGATAATCAAATTCTGATCTGCACATAAATACCAAAAGTCTGAGGTGCAGGCCGGGATAGAACTCGACTCTAAGAAGGCAAGGACCCGTGGAAGAAAAGCTTTCAACAAATTAGGCAATCGCTGCTTCACATTGCTTCCTGCCTTGATCTGTCGCATGTGATAGACGCACGCGGCTGATGCGTCAATAGTCAGAGTATGAGAATGTATGGCACCGCTGCCGAAGTCTGCGACAGACGCGTGCGGCTAACGATAGATTAGTCAGTATATTATAGACACGACTATTGATGCATTAGCCGCGCGCGTCAGCCGTACGCGATAGAACGCGCGCGGCTGCAATCGGCCGTGATGCACGGAATTGTACCTTCAGGCTTGGCCCATGCCTAAGCAATGTGAAATCCTAAATAGCTCTATTGGACAGTTGGAGGACAATATTGCCATTAATTGGCTATACTTGTTAAAGGAATTAGTGATCGAAATATGTGGTTACTATCACTAGAAGAATGATAGTGGACTTAGTGCCCAACTTCTTGTCTTAATCCTGAAGCAGGCCTGTATCGCCGCTTTGCCTCTAGATTGAAACCCAAAAGAAAATGGAGCTAAATGTTTAGAGAGTGACCAAACCGAAATGGAATAAGAGCGCAGATGCGCAGGAGAATGTGAGCGCTCTCGCTTAATCCTAAAGTTCAATTTCGCATGCGTGGAGTATATTTTATTAGGTATTTGACGCATTAGTCCGGGAGCGAGATTTCTGTACCTATGTAGTACTTCGATCGAACTTATTATATAGACGACCTAAACTTTCAAACAACAAACTACACATCTAGTATTAATTAAAATTTGGGAATTGGGTGAACGAAAGAAAAATTGTCAAAGCGTGAAAATCGAATTGATCATCGGATCCGAAACACGAAAGTGGTTGGAAAACGTGCGATTCATCAGCCGAAACTTTGTAGTTCGATTTTTGAAGTAGGTCTCCTGAAGTCAGAATTTATGGCACCCAACAAACTGATTGCCTATGCTTTATCGAAAAGTAGACAGCTACTAAATCAGGATATTAATACTTAACCTATCAGACATAATAAGCGTACTTGATACCCGTATCACAAATTACTAAGTAAGCATGAAAGTTAGGTAGAATAAATAAATTGGTGTCAATTGCATTAACTTTCATGGCCACAGTTGTATAACCGATACTTTTACATTTTCCGGTTTTGGTCGGAACCATTTTGACATTAAATTAGAGGTTAATGGTAGTAAACAACATCTGCAACAACATGTTTTGTAGAACTCCAACAAAATAGTTGAAGAAATATAAATTAAAGCAGAACAATGGCCCATCACAAGATTAAGTCACGACTTTAATGAGAGTACCTGATATCTAACAAGGTCAGCTGAGAAAGGTGAACACTTAATTAGTATAATGTACACCTTCCACAGTTTTACTCTACAGAAAGTTATTGTCATCATAAAAATAAATGAGAGAGAAAAAAATTGCAACACGAACCCTACAGTTATGTCCTCTACCACTAAACCTGAAGACATAGGTTTAAAGAATCTTTATTCTCATAAGAACATGTACAGTTCACTTACATGAGATGTATTTTAACAAGTACATTGTCGTCTAATGACGAAGCATGCAAAAGTAGACTAACAAATACTTATAAACAAAGCAAAATAAATGTAAACGCAGATTAATAATATTATGTAGGTAAACTGAACTTTGTAATAAGTTATCATCAATACTTATAATTTGCTAAAGAAAAGAATAATTAATGAGTGTAACAGTGTGATTAGTATTACGTAGCTGTACAGACATCGGTTTCAAATTGAACTAAAACTCAATTAGGCTAATTACTAATATTTTAATTATAATTTTCCCATCATACAGGATATAAACGTATTCGTAGAATTCTTTAAAACCGCATGAATGAAAGTTAAATCAGCAAAAGAGGAAGATTGAAAAAAAAAATTGCTTGCATTATGTTGCTCGTATCTAAATAATATAAAAAAGTCAAAAAAAAAAGAATTGCAGTCATGTTTTTTTTATGTGATTAGGTATTTCGATACCTCGCATGAATGAATGAAAGTACGGCGACACAGTTGATGGGCACAATTAGCGTTATATCGCTCCGTGCATTCAGTTAACTCGGGGCAATAAAATTACTCAGAAACAGAACACTACGTTTTTGTATATCTTGTTTGGTTTTTTCTGAAAATGTCCCGTATGGGGTCAATCTGTGTCACAAGTAGATCACGCGGTTTGAAGGAATTACACGAATGTAGATACGTTCTGTACACGATGTAGCGTGCAACACAAAATATGGAACAGAATAGGAACAGGTTCATTTTGTAATAATTATAGCAACTTTCCATGAAAGTTTGATAGGCTACGAGGCTAGAGAGGCCAAATAGAAAATTTATGATCCACTCTGTCCCCAGACAAGTCCGGGCTTCGTCTGACACGCATTAGTGTATGTAGTCCTTAATCGACGATAAATCTAGAACGTGTAGCATTCCGGAAGAAAGTATCGATGTTCACAATATAAGAGAAATTAAAACTCTTGGGGAAATTGATATTGTATCACAATGTTGAGAAACAGAATAATATGGTGTACTAGAAAAAGTTTGAACGAGAAACGGGAAATGGGTGAAACGTCATTATTGTTATGAAACTCGGTTTTCCCTTCGTTGTAACTGTCTGATAACCTTGTGTAATTAGAATAATTTGTTTTTGTATGAGTGTTGGCGATGTGCGAACAACTTAATTAACTACTGGTTTAAATTTATGGTTCTCACGACAATGAACTTCAGTTTAGGTTGAATGATAATTATCATTGAATTTAAAAGAGCTACTAATATTCTCTTTAGCGTAACTGTTGATGATTATCTTTTTTTGAAAAATATTCTTATTTTTCCAAAAGGATGGTTTTTGCCTCAAACTTTGGCTTGAGATCCTTCTATCTCCAAGACTCACTATAGAGGCTTTGACAATCTATCTATAGTATTCCATTTCTAGTTTTCTTTCAAATTTCTGATGTCTTAAGGGATATCTGTTGCTATTTTCATTGGTGGTCTTAATTTTTATAGGATCAAAAGAAAATCCTTATTTTTTTCATTCAAACTATTTGCCCACGTGCTCTTGAATAACTCGATAAATTAATTTCATGATTTTGTTCCAGAATCTCCATTAGAAGAAATTACGGATGCGCTCTACGACAAGAGCGTCAAGTTCCTAGTGACTCACGACATGAAATTGACGTTACCTGAGATGTTCTTCCAAGGTGCTACAGTGAGGGTGTCTCCCAGGGCATTAACGAAGACAGGCGCTTTGGTGCACATAGATTTAGAGCCAAAAGAAACTAATGGCCAAGGGAGATTGTTTTTTCATAAGATAAGTGAGTAATTAATATTTATAAATTCTTTTTAATAAAGAGAACGTTTATAACTGCTGAACAAGCCCATAGGGACAATGCAATTAGACAGAGAAAAAAATGTCCTAATTGCTTTAGGACATTTTTTCTTGAAATCACTTGAAATTAAATTTCGTTTTAGATTAGTAGAATGATTAAAATGTGCCGAAATTTTAAGATGTTTTGGAAATAATCGATCGGTTAGCCTGGCACCAACTTCTCCACGAAAATACAAGCAAACTGGGTCACGATCCTCAACCTAGAGAGATCAATTAAGAAAAAGAATCGTATTGATAAATAATACCATTTTGTTACAGAAAAATACATTAAGAAGAAATTAGTAACAGCGGCCATAGCAATCATCTTAGTCATCAAACTGATAGCACTAAAATTAGTCTTCGTGCTACCTCTGATCATGGGGGTAACGACAGCGAAGAAGATGTTCCTGAAACTCCTGTTGTTTGTATTCCCTGCGTTAAGCCATATCTTCAAACTATGCTCTTGGTACCATCAGAATTATCACACGACGAAGTACCATCATCACCATCATTTGATTACTCATCATCATAAGGTATGTTTTTGTTTGTATATTATTATTATCTACTATCATAATTTTCATCTCAGTTTGAACTTTTGCTTACCCACTGATTCAACCTACTATACCCCGTCTTCAGTTTACTTTTTAAATGATTATTTTTACCCCGCCTTTGTTTCATTTTACATGCGTGAAATTTGCCCACTGTCGTTAATTATATTACCTTAATTGTAATGCTGAAGTCGTGTTACATAATAACTAGAGACCGTACTTTATGCCACATTGATCATAAATAACTTAACATGCTCTAAACATTTCTACCGTGGTTTTTACACAAGTTCGTGCATCATCATGTTTTTTATCACGACAATCATAAATCGCGTGTAGATTGTCTTTCATTTTCACGATAACGCCAACTATATTTCTACAGTTCATTCAATTGAAAGTATTCATAAAATGTGTAAGAAGTGATTGCTCGAGGAAACTTCAGTTTTGATCGTCATGTGACAGTAAATTGTTGAATATAGAGGTTGTTGACTTTATTACGCAATCACTAATTTGTTAACTATTTACTTTGTTGTAGCGAACTGCCCTCTCTATTTTCTTGCAAATCTTGTCCATCCTAAGTTTGTCTGGCAGAAATCGCCTAGTGCGATAAGACCGCCCACTGTACATCTCTATTTTTATAATTAAGTTGCTTGTTTGTTTTGTGTACAAACGCCAGCACATCAAGCTACCCGAAACTGTCAAATTTTCCCAGTCAACCTTGAACTTAATGCTTTTGCGATAAAGATGAAAATCTATTAAAGAAATTTGACAGATTGTAGTAGCTTTATGTGCTGGCGTCTGTACAATGGGTGTACTACGCCATATCGAATGCCAAAACATCGAATATCAATTGATCGAATACTATAAATCGAATGTTCAAATAGTCGAACGTTCATTTCATCGAATGGTTAATAAATCGAACATTCAATAAATCGAACACTCAATACATCGAGTGTTCAAAATATCGAATGTTTGTTTGATCGAACGTTCCAAATATCGAATGTTTGTTTCATTGAACGCTCATCGTATCGCATATTCATTATATCGAAATATTAACACACTGATTACTTATTTTATTGAACATTTAAAAACACTTGCATGGGTTTGAACCCACAACCCGGTGCATACTCGTATAAACAAGTGGGTCTGTAACCTCAGGGCCAACACGACATTTAATTTAATTAATAGCTAACAAACAAAAAAAAAAGATTAAGCTGTGTTTTTCTTCGACATAGCCGTAATTTTTGTATACTAATTCAATACAATAAGTGGTCAGTATGTTAATCTATATATATAAAAGAAAGTCGTGTTAGTTACTTCACTTATAACTCAAGAACGGCTGAACCGATTTAGCTGAAAATTGGCAGGGAGGTAGTTTAGAGCCAGGAGAAGGACATAGGATACTTTTTATCCCGTTCGACATTTTGATATTTAAAAAAAAAAAAATTATATCAGTATATCCATATTCTTAATCTGTTTAGGTAGTAGGTAGGTAGTAGGTAGGTAGTAGGTAGGTAGTAGGTAGGTAGTAGGTAGGTAGTAGGTAGGTAGTAGGTAGGTAGTAGGTAGGTAGTAGGTAGGTAGTAGGTAGGTAGTAGGTAGGTAGTAGGTAGGTAGTAGGTAGGTAGTAGGTAGGTAGTAGGTAGGTAGTAGGTAGGTAGTAGGTAGGTAGTAGGTAGGTAGTAGGTAGGTAGTAGGTAGGTAGTAGGTAGGTAGTAGGTAGGTAGTAGGTAGGTAGTAGGTAGGTAGTAGGTAGGTAGTAGGTAGGTAGTAGGTAGGTAGTAGGTAGGTAGTAGGTAGGTAGTAGGTAGGTAGTAGGTAGGTAGTAGGTAGGTAGTAGGTAGGTAGTAGGTAGGTAGTAGGTAGGTAGTAGGTAGGTATTAGGTAGGTATTAGGTAGGTAGTAGGTAGGTAGTAGGTAGGTAGTAGGTAGGTAATAAGTAGGAAAAAGGGCATTGCAACGCATGCCGGGAACAGCTAGTCTATATATATAAAAGAAAGTCGTGTTAGTTACTTCACTTATAACTCAAGAACGGCTGAACCGATTTAGCTGAAAATTGGCAGGGAGGTAGTTTAGAGCCAGGAGAAGGACATAGGATACTTTTTATCCCGTTCGACATCATGTAGGTAGGTAGTAGGTAGGTAGTAGGTAGGTAGTAGGTAGGTAGTAGGTAGGTAGTAGGTAGGTAGTAGGTAGGTAGTAGGTAGGTAGTAGGTAGGTAGTAGGTAGGTAGTAGGTAGGTAGTAGGTAGGTAGTAGGTAGGTAGTAGGTAGGTAGTAGGTAGGTAGTAGGTAGGTAGTAGGTAGGTAGTAGGTAGGTAGTAGGTAGGTAGTAGGTAGGTAGTAGGTAGGTAGTAGGTAGGTAGTAGGTAGGTAGTAGGTAGGTAGTAGGTAGGTAGTAGGTAGGTAGTAGGTAGGTAGTAGGTAGGTAGTAGGTAGGTAGTAGGTAGGTAGTAGGTAGGTAGTAGGTAGGTAGTAGGTAGGTAGTAGGTAGGTAGTAGGTAGGTAGTAGGTAGGTAGTAGGTAGGTAGTAGGTAGGTAGTAGGTAGGTAGTAGGTAGGTAGTAGGTAGGTAGTAGGTAGGTAGTAGGTAGGTAGTAGGTAGGTAGTAGGTAGGTAGTAGGTAGGTAGTAGGTAGGTAGTAGGTAGGTAGTAGGTAGGTAGTAGGTAGGTAGTAGGTAGGTAGTAGGTAGGTAGTAGGTAGGTAGTAGGTAGGTAGTAGGTAGGTAGTAGGTAGGTAGTAGGTAGGTAGTAGGTAGGTAGTAGGTAGGTAGTAGGTAGGTAGTAGGTAGGTAGTAGGTAGGTAGTAGGTAGGTAGTAGGTAGGTAGTAGGTAGGTAGTAGGTAGGTAGTAGGTAGGTAGTAAGTAGGAAAAAGTGCATTGCAACGCATGCGGGTACAGCTAGTATTTCGATATAATGAATATGCGATACGATGAACGTTCAATGAAACAAACATTCGATATTTTCAACATTCGATGTATTGAGTGTTCGATTTGTTCAATGTTCGATTTATTAACCATTCGATGAAATTAACGTTCGACTATTTGAACATTCGATTTATAGTGTTCGATCAATTGATATTCGATGTTTTGGTATTCGATATGGCGTAGTACACCCCTGTACAATAAAGAGTATTGTATTGTATTTATATTCTGTCATTAAGATTCATAACTAAATCATCTGAAGTGTTTGTTTTTACGATATACAACGAAATTGATACTTTAATCCAATCAGCTGGTAAAACCCACCTGCCTAAAATTAAACACTCTCATGTTTCGCAAGTTTATTCTCATCCAAGCAATTGTTTCATTCCCAGAAATCATAAATAATGTAATCGTGGAAATCAAAACAATCACAATTGCTTCACGAATCAGTTGAAACCATTAGTATCTATTACGAGGTAAATCTAACCAATTCTTATCCAACTGGTCACGCAACAGTTTAGCGGTCAAAGAACTGCGATTAGAAA
Source organism: Amphipyra tragopoginis (assembly GCA_905220435.1). Lineage (NCBI taxonomy): Eukaryota > Metazoa > Arthropoda > Insecta > Lepidoptera > Noctuidae > Amphipyra > Amphipyra tragopoginis. The sequence continues at coordinate 21,997,415 of HG992014.1, forward strand.
TGAATTTGAACTCAAGCAACATGTATTTTTAGAAAGACATTTGCACTTTCTTTTCCTTTATTTAGCATAAGATGCAGAAGATTTTTTCCATAATTAATAATTATATAAATAAGTTAATTAAAAACAGAATCTAATGATCCACTAGGATTAAATTGAAATTTAGATAAAATTCCATGTCACCCATTTTTTACATTTAATGACTTAATTGAATTTAATATTTTACTATTTTTACTGACTACTTTAACAAATCCTTACTTATTAGGAGACCCTGATAATTTTATTGCAGCTAATCCCTTAGTAACTCCTGTCCATATTCAACCAGAATGATGATACTTCTTATTTGTCTAAGCAATTTTACGATCAATCCCAAATAAATTATAAGTAATTGCCTTAGTTATATCAATTTTAATTCTAGTTATTTTATCTTTAACTTTTAATAAAAAAAATACTGGAGTTCAATTTTACCCAATTAATCAAATATTTATTTATATTAATTTTATAAATTCGATACACATTAAGACATAAAGAGAGTACGTATGTACTCGATAACACTAAATGACATATTGACATTAATTTAAAGGACTTATCCCTCATGTAGCATAAATGAGTTTTCCTGTAGGATATAAAATCCACGAGGCACCATAGGACCCCTACGAAAAATAGACCTTGTCGTTGGTATAGAGTTAATTAACAGAGGACCATTCGAAAAGACGAGATTTTTTGGTACAGAGGAAAATATCTCTTATGTTGATTATGAAACGGCCCATGTATTTTGACAGAACTTTAATTTTCTAGAACCCACATCAACATCAACCAGCGTACGGCGGGCACGCACCGCACGGATCACACGGTTCGCATCCATCTACCGTAGTAGTGCGACCTCATAGTCAGGGTCCGCCACCGTCCTTCAACGATCATTACGAGAATGACAACTGGCCACTATCCGGCGCTCCACTTGGTACTGAGTGAGTATGGGGTTGTTTCAGCCCGATCTATCATCAGCCCGTTGACCTTCACCCCTGGACATGGACTACTTCGTAGAAATAATAGAGAAACTTGATAATCTGATGAGTTGTATAATTTTAGAAGATAGTCAAGAATTGATTTATTACATGGATTAGTATTAATCTTTCAAATCTATAAATGTTCAAATAATATTTCGATATCATTTTGCGATATTGAAAGTTCATAACTTGCAAATTCCATTTCATTTAAATAAAGATAAAACCAATTAATAGATTTCACCTGCCTAATTGAAACTCATGCGATCAGTATTAGTTAATCCAATTAAAGACCGTTTGCCATTAGAATTGGAAGCGTTAATTTTAAATGTTTCGTTCGAGTATCATAAAATTTTAAGATGAATACTATTATTGAGTGAAAGGAAAAGTTAGAAATACTCTAAGGTTAATTATTGAACACAAATCACTAAGGCTGCCTCTTTTCTAACTTTGACCTAAAATATCTCGTGAAGGAAGCATTATTATAGAACACTCTAGACTGGTTGGTTTGCCAATGCATACTGCGGATCGAAATGATAATTTTACGTAATAGTTTGTTGGCATACAGAAGCGCTGATCACTGACAGACAAAACGATGAAGAGAGGTTCCAATCTGGTACAAAGGCCTGCAATATTTGACTCAGATTTTTCCAATCCATGTACCTAAATAATACTATTATTATTTTCAACAGTTACATCATAGGTGATATCCACCGCAACGCGATTACAAACTTCAAGCCGACGCTGAGCGACGCTAACGATATCAATTCTTGGGGACTCGCTATGCCTCCAGGTAAAGCAACGTTGATTTTATATTAAGTTTCACTATTCACAGAGAATGGATGTTTTTAATGATTTTATAAATAAAATTAACCAGTGCAATAAATTCAAGGGCTCTCTAAAGCTATAGATAAGATTTGAATGTTTAAAGGTTGGTAACATTAATCAGTATAGCTAAGTCACTAACATAAATTATATCCATCTACCCCCTGTTTTAGAACGATTCCATTTAGTCAGTTGTCGAACGATTCGGTAAGCTATGTCTCTATCTCTCTTTACAAGAATTGTATACGAAACGAGATAACAAACCAAATCGGTCGACAACTTATCGAAAACGTTCTGAATCGGACGCTGGTCAGACAGGATTTCGACCAAAATATAGTTCGGAAAAGGCTAGCAGATGATGAGTTAGCTAACATATTTTCTTTTTCAGGACCATCAATGAACACAGGTGAATACGCGGCAAGTAACAATGTACCCAGTGTAGCAGCTTCTTCTAATATTCCACAGAGAGTAGCAGCCACTAACGCTGGAAGGTAAGAATTATAATAATGTTTAAACCTAATATTCTTATAAATTCACGCTTTGAGGATCTGGGTAAATTTCAAAGATCCAACCTTTGCATTTTTATTTAAGAATTAGCATTGTGTATAGTGAGGTAAAACAAATAGGACCAGTCTGATCTAGTGCCGTAAGTCCTTAGTGTTTAATAGTACCTATATCCCATAGTAAATTGTGATCCTGTATGTAAGGATCGTAGCATGTGGCCTTATATAGTTTCTGCCTATCCTCATGGGAAGAAAGCGTGAGTTTTGTATGATAAAGTGTCTTTCCTCATAATCGTTTTTTACCTAAAACATGCAGTGAATTTACGTGTTCGTGTGCCAAGTATTCATTAATGTTTCTTCATGATGATTAATGATTTTACTTTCTCATTTAGGAATAGAAGTAATAATGATACCAGTAGACTAAAAGTTGTTTGTGTGTCGTCTGCTTTCCTAGATTAAAAGAAACAATTAATTAGAAAATTTCTGAGCTTCACTGGCAATTAGCTAGTGCAAGATTAATTTCAATCTAAAATAAATATTATTACCATACCATGGGGAAGTAATACCTCCATAGCTATTGCTACCGCTAAGCAGCATTCCTGTGTTCCACTTTGAATGGTATGGGTACCGGTGAAATTACAAGCACGTGACAATTTCCAACTTTGCCTCTAAGTTTGGCAACGCATCAGCAATTTTCTTGGTGTTGTAGGTGCATATAGAAGGCGGTAACCACTTACTAGCAGGTGGGCCGTCAGCTTGGTTGCCAATCAATTACATAATAAATACAGTAATGTGATTTTAAATAAATACAAGGTTAGTAAGAATGGGTGTACTAATCCGAAAGGGTGTTAAAGTACCCTTATCAATGAATAACTTTTGTTCTACCACTTTCCACAAAAGTCAATAGTTTAAGAGAAATAGCTGCTCAAAAATTACATAAAAAAGATGATAAAATCTATCTATCCTCAGCTATGATCAGCTGTGTTTAAGTTTTAGGTCATATTTGGGGTCACGAATTAGAATTTCCATTTTCTGAATTCGAAGTAGGAATGAAGAATTTTTGAAAAAACTAATATAAAAATCATTTTACATGGAAATAAAAATTATCGAATTTTGAAATTTTAACATTTGCTTTAAAACCGTCATCAGTTATACTTTAAGTGGCCTGCGGAGTAGTACCCCCTTTCCGACTAACCTTGTATAATAGAAAATCACTTAGCGATATTGACATCGTGTATAAATTTTCGTGTTACTACATTCATTTATATTTTTTAAGAACTGACTTCAATCTCATAGCATTCCTCATTTATACGTTGAAGCTAACAGGCCTACTTATACCGTTAAGGTAAAAAGCACGATGCATAGAGATATGAATGCTTTTAGGGCAGAACCTACGACAATTTTGATGTATGCTGAGGATACTGACGAATATGGTAATGATGATGAAAGTAATGATATTGCTAACGATGGAAATTATCCCTTAGTTTCATTGTAGGAAAATACTACCAAAGAAATACAATTTTATATTACAAGTAACAAAACACTTCCTCATAGGGCTCATAATATTGTAATCCATTCGCGGTGATGACACGGTCAGGGTCAATATAGCAAGTAAACTTTTCTTACTTTACTTTTCAGACCTGTGGGACCTCCAAATCCTTACTATCGAAATAAGAAAGTAACGCCAAAAGATCCTTTGTCAGCTGAAAAAGAAGCATTGGTAAGTACAAAATTTTATTCCCATCCATCTACGATCACCGAGGCGTTTTCACTTCATCAACATTTCTACGGGAGATTGACTAAAGATTATGAAATAATATCTTCTAATCTAAAACCCAGTGAGGTAGCAGGTTTATCAGAAAAACCAAACATACCAAGCCCTTGTAATCGCCCCATACCTACATTTTACGAATCCAATACAACAGGTTTAGTTATTTAAGATTCTAGGCCATTCTCGATCACTACCAGTTTCCATGTATACCGGCTGATAAATCTGTAGCTTCGTAGTCATTATCGATCATAGTAGGTAAGCAGTGAACTTTAGATTGAAGTTGAGATATAGATGATATTTTTATTATAGCTTCATTTCATTCATGTTGTGTAGATAGAAAGTTTGTGTTTAAAATATTATCATAGTGGATTAAATAAATTGATTCGATTTACATCTTGTTTTGCATGCAAAAAAAACATAATATATTCTAACTGGTCTTATGCAAGAATCTTGTTATCATGAGATTTGCAGAGCAGAAGATAAACTTAAATTAAGACGGCAACTAGTGTCTGTAAAACTAGAAACTCTCCACATAATGACAAAAGTAACTAAGCTATCTTTGCTAATGAGCACATGACTGGTTTTTGAGCATATCAAATCGTAGCAACAGGCTCGAAGAATGCTCAGATAGAGAGTTACGACAAAGTAGAACAAGACCACCTTTACTCAAGAACCGTCTTTATCATAAGCATTCAAATGTTTCCAGATCCGAGCAGCGTCAATAGCAGCCCGGGCGCCACCTTCTCCGGTCAGGGACGAGATATTGAGAGTATCTGCTGTCAAGCTGAAGGAGACTAACAGGATAAAGGCAGAGACAGAGCTGGTGAAGCAGCAGCAACAGATATTGTCTGCACAGGATCCAGTAAGTGATAAACAGATTATTTGTTGACAGTCATTCGAGAATTGAAAGTTGATAAAAAAATCAAACCGGTGTACTTTCTTATATTTATTATTCAAATGTGATCTTACTGCGCCTGCCGCGGTCCATCCGTGGATGGGTGACGGTTCGTTACACATCGAGATCTTCCTGTGCTTGGGCGAGGAGGTTAAGCAGTCGGTCCTTCCTAGTTGTCATACGAAAATTTATAATAGTGCTGATGGGTAGTCGGAATCCCAAAAGTATGTCAACAGGTCTAATCTTTGCCCTGTAGCTGGACTGCGGGGGTCTGATGTCAGACGCTCCGTATTTAGTACTGATATACACCTGGAAGCCGACCCCAAAATAGTTGGGAAAAAGGCTTGGAGGAAGTAATAGTACCTATATCTCACGAAAAAATGTTGTTGCTCGTCATCTCAACACTATTCTTTCGGTTTTACAACGCAAAGGACGATGGAGAATGTATATCGGGTGTAAAAAGACCCTTAACTATAACGAAAACCACGTATTCTACCCATCATTGGGATCATTTTTTTCTACCATACCATACCTCGGAAACCATTGGTTTTGGAGATATTGAAGGTACACATTTTTTTTTTTAGTTTTTTCCAAAAACGTATTCTAAGTGATAATACTAAACTTTCTTCCAAACAACCTTATCAAAATTTTCAATTTTTCCTCACAAATTACGCATTTGAAGTTACAAAAACGCAATGAATATCAAACGCACACGACCGCCTTGGCTCAGCTGTGTGGCCGCTGTACGCATGCAAACGCGCGGCATCGCCACAACCACACATTGCGCTCTACAAAAAAAAGTGGTTTATTTATGCCAAAAAATAAAAATCGTTTCCCAGCAATTATTTTTGGTCAATTTAGTTTAGTTTGATGTACAGAGTGCGTAGATTTCGGCTATGTGATGGGTCTTTTTACACCCTGTATTTATAAACTTTATATTTAAAACTTTATTGCTCATTTTTCAGGAAACACAAGCAGCAGAGAAGTTCTACGGTACACTGGTGGAGTCTGTGGATTTATTACTAAGCCAAATGGGAGCTAATGACCTTGGATGTCGCGAGAGGGCGGTGTGCGCTATGTATGGGGACCCCTTCAAACATACGCCGTACAGTAATCTAGTCTCTGGACATCTTAGCAAGTGAGTATAGTAGTTAATACGCAGAGCCAAAATAAATTATACAATCACCAAATATAAATATTGCCTCAAGAATGTACCTCATTCTTTGGTATAAATAGATATTAGCCTGTAGCTGTCCCACTGCAGGGCAAATGCCTCTTCTCATGTATAGAATGAAAGAGCATTGATCACCACACTTGTTCATTGCGGGTTGGCGATTTGAGAACTGGGTGCCTCACGACGTTTTCTTTCACCGAATGTCAGTGGCGTATTAGATTAATTAAAAAATTATGATATTGAAAAAGTATAATCACATTAATACATGCCTGGTTTTGAAACCGCAACCCGGTGCTTAAACAAGCGGGTCTGTAACCTCCGGACTACAACGTTCATTCATCTCATTCCTTGGTATAAGATTCATATAGGCACGTCTTTGAAGGTGACCTAGTTCCTCAAAGACGGTTAAAATGTTTAAACTACCATCAGAAATTTTAACACCAGTATCACTCACAGAATAGGATCTTGCAGACAGAGATCTCGAAGAAACAGTAAAAAAACACAGGATATCCAAACGCAGTCCAAAACAATCTGACATGATAAATGAGCCAAAAACTCAAATTTATCTAAGCCAACGATCCATAAAAATAAGTATAACATGTCACCAATATTTCTCCCTATTTGCTCACGACTGCTCCGCGTTGCGTAGAATGACAGTATTTGAGCTAAATGACGGTAATCCACGCGGCACGTGTCATTACCGTCCGTCATTCGTCACGGGTTGTGGTCATTATAAGGTTTACTGCGTTACTGATGGTTATAAGCGCTTTGATGCTAAACGGTTTGTTTGGGTTTCATTGTATGACGCTAACATGATTCAATTCAATGTATTAAAATAAAACAACGAATTGAATTGTGTAAGCATGAATAAAGTGGCTATAGTAGATTCAGCGATATTTAAAATTATTTTCAAAAAAACGATGAAGGTATCGATGGTTGACCATAATGAGCTTGTAATTCTAGAAGGTAAAATTTCGTGATTACATTAAAGCAAATCAAAAAATGCAAAATTTTAGGAAAGGAAATATAAATTACAATGACATGACATGTGCTGATGAAGTTGTTTCTTAAGCTAAAATCTATTTCCCCGTGTCAAAACTCATCATTACAGTGCAAAGTGTTCTAGTAATCATTTGAATAGAGAAATAAAGTTATTAGCTTTCCAAATCACTGTCGTCAATGTTTGTATTATTATAAATGCATTATTATGATGGTAATGTTTTGCCTTGACATGCCCTGTATCTGTTGCTTATTCATCCACTATTTAGATTTTTGTGTTCTTCCAAAAACGCGTGCGTTATACAGTCAAGAATACTTTTGAGATTAACTCCGTCACACGCTCTATTTTTTTCTTTTATCCAATTTTTTTCTTTTTAATACTAAATTATACCTCTAAGTGTATATTTTATTTGACAGCGATGAAATTAAAGCATTCGAAAGGCTATAAAAAACTTCACAAATTAATTTGTATTTAAATTGGGCCAGTAGAATGTTAAGCCCATTTGGTGGGCCAATATTCATAAGTTGTTAATGCGGAACTATCAAACCGGATTTAGAAATGCTTGTGGAAAAAGCTGTGAAATTCTTTTAAGATTTGAAGGTGATGTTAAAAGTAATCTATATGATTTAAAATGCAAGTCGATAAGGTATAAGTAATTATGCAGGTAAAGTTGACGAAAACTTTGTAGAAGAAATTAATAATGATGTTCAAAACAAAATGAACAATGAAGTTAAAGACGCAATGTATGGCAATAATAAGAATATAAGTAGATTAGTTACGGTTTACTCACGTGCATTTTTCGGGATTCCTTGACTAGTTTCGGATCTAAACGGAGCCCTTAATCATGAGCTGATCAAGCGATGAGATCGCGTGTTAAACAGAAGTAACTGTCTCACGAAATTTATAATACAAAAATATAAGTAGAATTTCAAAATGTCAATAATTTAGCTCTATAAATGCTAATAATTTAGTAGAATTTCAAAATGTCAATAATTTACATGGAACTTAAACATAGCGACGAAATGGGGATGTACTATACACCTCTGTCTAACTTTTTGAGGAATACAGGCCTGATGTTATGTATAATTAATAATACCTTTCTTCTGCATTTTCCAGGGATTCCAACGAGCTTCTCCCAGCAGCTGACAGCAAGATGGCCCTACACTACTACAGATACGTCCAGGCAGCTCGAGATGGTCAGGAAGAAAAGGATTGCCTCACATTGTACCCTAACTGTGACATAGATTTCAACAGAAATGGAAAATGAAACCCGTTAAATTGATTCCATTTTTATTTTGCAAATAGTTGATGTACTTCTTTTTGTTTTGCAAGTCACTGCAACAGTTGAATGTAATAAATACACTCAGGAGAAATGAATCCGGGTCATTCACCTTAATATCTCGAAAACTAAGGATGATAGTTTATTCAAATACAAATTATTTTATAGAATATTTAATACTACTCGTATAGAATGAATATTCTATAAAATACTTTATATTTTAATAAGCTAGCATTTTTATTTTCCGAGATATAAATTATTTGCTGAATGAAAATTAGGTTGCTGATAACTTCTGAAATAATATTGTATGCCTATTTGTTTTTGTTTCCCAAATTGGTCTTTTGAAATGGTTTTTATTTTGTAAATTATTGAATGTCTTCATGCAGCATCCTGTACAATTAATGCACGAGGATGCTGCATGTACCAATTTAATATAAGGAAAGGGATATGATTGGCTTCAATTTCATAAAATATTATTTTAGTAAATTAGTTGAAAAAAATATTATCAACAATCCAATTCTTACTATGTATTGTTAACCACGTAAATGACGACGTGATTTATATTTATTTTACATAGAAAACATGTTGAAAAACTATAATACTTTTGTTGGGGCTTATAATGATATTTTTTGTAATTTTTTATAAAAACCTATGAAGAAGAAATTTAATGTTAAGTTATTGCAGATTATGCTGATCGATTAAAATCTAAACACACTACAAAAGTCTATCTAAAATTAGTTAATGAACTTAAGGCATAATCCGCACTTAAAGCGTTGGCCACACCAAATGTGGAGTGCGTGCGGTTCGTGTCGTTAGTGGCGCTGCGTAAGTTGTATTCAAGGGCTTACTACGAACCATGTCAGATCAAATATACGCGCGGGGCACGAGCGAAGGCCTGATTCACCTAACTAAAGAAGTTCATAGTTGCAGTTAAGTTTCGCTTAAAACAACGCTTTTTGTATTCTCTTAACGCCGATCGGTATTTCATACAAGTCTTCAAGTCCTTATTTTTCGATATGACTGATCCGATTTTAATGAAACTTCATACCCATCAGCAGGATACATAGGACTAAAAAGTTAGTAGAAAACATTTTCGAAAAATAGTATTACAGTTAAATTAGACCGATTTAAAATTTTCATTACATCATACAAACAGCACACCATATAATAATAATTAATGTACATAATGAATTCTGAATTGATTCTGAGGGCAGGATCCGGCCATGTCCTTTCCAATTATCTTTTTTTCAAGTAAGACATTTCGAAAAAATTTCTACTAACTTTTTAACCGACTTCAAAAAGGAGGAGGTCCTCAATTCGGTTGTATTTTTTTTTTTTTTTTTTTTAATGTTTATTACCTCATATCTCCGTCATTTATGAACCGATTTGAAAAATTCTTTTTTTGTTCGGAAGGGTATACTTTCCAATTGGTCCCATTTAAATTTTGTTATGATCAGACCATGAACTTCAGAGATATGGAACGGAACTCCTCGTCGGATCAAAGCAAAATTCGCAAATCAGTAATATTGCTTTGTTTATATTTGTTGTTGGGAACTGACTACTTGAAAAGAGGAGGGGGTGCGTGTCCCCCCCTCCCCCCCTTTGGAATGTTTTCATTATATCGTGTAAGATATCATTTGAAAGGACTTTTTATGCCCGACTACGTCAAAGCCAAAAAGAAGGGTTATGAAGGAGGGTGTTAAAATTATGACACTAAAACGTTTTTAATAAAAAATAAACTTTAAAAAAAAGTAAAAACCGACTTCAAAGAAATACTAAAAGGAGTAAAATAATTACCATAATATAAAATTAACAGTTTCAGAAGTCGGTGCAACTCTACACTGAAGCAAATAGAAGCCACCGACTTCTGAAACTGTTAATTTTATATTATGGTAATTATTTTACTCCTTTTAGTATTTCTTTGAAGTCGGTTTTTACTTTTTTTTAAAGTTTATTAGACTTAAGTATCCTGCTTATGTATGTGAAGTTTCATCAAAATCGGTTCAGTCATTATGAAAAACAAAGACTTGAAAATTTGTATGAAATTCCGCACGGCGTACACGCTCTTAATAGGCGATCGCTATCAGATACGCTCGCATGAACTTAGCTGCAGCGTCACTACAACTGGATCGGCGTGTCATTAAATTACGTGAATTAGACTACTGGTCGTCGCAAAGACGGGCCTGCACCTGCATTTGGTGTGCCATGCTTCATAATAGTCCCCTGAATAAAACACACGCGGGCCCGCCCACTCCACAACGCACCCTGCGATTAGTGTGGCCAAGGCTTAAGCGATTAATTCGAATATTAATTTTAAAACTAAATTATTTGAAACGTAATGAGCCATGTGTTTCTTTTGTACCTTAGTTATATTTTTCATAATACTGAGCCTATGAAAGACAACAAAAATGTGGTAACATTGGCCCCGTTGTGGCTTTACAGGGCCAACGAAGGCTCGTAACCTATTCGGTGGCTTCCGGTGGCCAGTGGATTTACAGGCATTTTATTGATAGGACTTTAATTATTTCCTACATTTTGCATTTACTAAGAGGTTTAATTATGACAGCTACGTCCAAAACATAGTTTTAGTAGCAAGACATTATTTATTCTTAATTTTTAAGTATTTATTACTAGAGGCTGGCTTTGATTCGATTCATATGGGAATATTGATTTTAATGTCAAGTTTTTTGACACCTTGTTGGTCTAAGTTAAACTTTCAACTCTTATTTCAACCCCTCTGGGGTGAATTTCCAAAAACGCTCAAACACATTTACATTTATTTCTAACCTTAATATTTAATTTCATGCTTCTTACTTCAAAAATGACTTACTTCCATACAAACTTTAACCCCCAATGTCGTCCCCTTGAGGGGTAGAATTTCCAAAAATCACAAAAGGATCCTATTTTTAAGATTTCAAGTTTCTAACCCCAGCGGTTTAGGCTGTGCGTTGATAAATCAGCAAGTCAATCAGTTTCCATGTGTTCCAGTTTCATTACAAGAAGAAGAAAATAATAAAATATGTCGTAATGATAATTTCAAATAATATGTCGTAATGATAATTTCAAATATGTCGAAATGATAATTTCAAATATGTCAATGATAATTTCGATTTTAATTGTATAAAAATATGTTATCTTGGAACAAAATTGTGTATAACAGTTGCTTATTTAGACCAAACAGGAATTAAAAACCTTTTTTGATGTATTGAGTTTGATGCTAGACAACTAGACACAGTTTTAACAAGTGTCAAAAAATTTGTAGTACCTCTTTCAATGGTTGCTTTCTCTCTATGAATCACTCGAAGTCAGTCAGAATGAATCAATTAATTTATTTCTTTAGTTGTAGTACCACCAAGTCACTAGGACATTAGTATTTATTTATTTAACATAGTAATAGATTTGCTCAATAAATTCAACTGATTGAATATAAATTAACATGGTTATTTTTAATGTTTATTGTAGATAATTGTATTTATATTTCTGTTAAATATATTATAACAATGATTTTTTGTGTTTAATTTACAAAATCTTAATTAACGATGCTACAGTGCATTTAATTATGTATCCCATCAAAAATATTCATGTAATAAAAACCAAGTCTCGCGACTCTTTTGCCTTAAAAAGTTATGAGATCTAATGTAGAGCCAAGTCTGGCCTTTCATTTTTAAAGATTTCCGAATTATTCGATTCACGAATTATTGAACAACGTCACCTTCAAATGATTTTATGGCGTGACAGCGAAGATATGCCTGTAAAGATATTTCAGTTAAATACAGTGACATACGGCACGGCTTCTGCTCCATTCCTCAGTACACGGTGCCTATTACAATTAGCCAATGAATGTTCTGATCCTCAGATTTCTCAGTTAGTAAGAGAAGACTTCTACATTGATGACTTTCTCTCAGGAAGTCATTCCGAGGAGGAATTAGGTCATATCATAAACAGCATCACTCAATTGCTTCATTCAGCATGCTTTCCATTACATAAGTTTCGAACAAACGCACCATCTATTTTTAAGGAAAATCCTAGTGCACTGATTCCTAAAGACTTGGATTTGATTTCACAATCAAATGCACTTGGACTTAAATGGGACCCAGTACAAGATGTTTATGTTTCCTTCTGACATTAAATCTTCTTCATCTTCTGTAACGTCTAAGCGACTTATATTGTCAAATGCATCTAAATTATTTGACCCTCTTGGGCTATTAAGTTTGTGTACCCAATATAATACTTCAAAAATCATGTCCCAAAAACTCCTAGGGATTCCCAGTAGGACTGTTAGAGGGAGCCACTATCAATAAAACCACTAGGTATTCGTAAGATGACATTTTAATTCAACAAATCAATTTGCCCTATATTTTGCCGGTAACGAAACCATAGCGCACTCAAAATCGCGCCAACGCCATCTATCGAGGTATGGTGTCATTACCTTGTACAACGTCTTAACATTCCCGCCCACTAAGGACAACAGTCCTTAACAATCACTACACAATACAAAATTTACTCAAACAAACAAAAGAAAATCTTAACTTTGAACATATTAGAAATATCTGCATTGCAAATTGTATACAAAACGACTTAAGTATCGCTAGTAGGTAAAACACAAATTTTCGACACAGGTCTCTTTATAAATGAGTTCTTATAACGTAAGGTTACCACTCTAGTTACATTGTCCACGCCAGGATGTTTTTAACAATCCTACCCATTAACCATCTGGCAGGCGGTAAATCTGGTTCCTTAACCAAGACAACATCACCAATCACTGGCTCCGGTGTTAAACGATTCCATTTATGCCTATGCATCAACCCTGAGAGGATTTAACCAGGTAAGTTTAGATTTAGTTTTTATATTTTTACTATCTGTAATATCTTGTATTTCTTGCTTAAAATATCTATTTTGACATTGCTTAATCATAATTTCTAATGCTTTATGTATTTCCTCTTTCAGAAGGTAAGTATGTTTAGGTATTTTATCTTTTTCTTTTATCAGGAATCTTTTGCAGTATGCTACAACCCGCAACAACCTTGTCAACGATGAAAATTTCTCCCATATATTATCTTCTTCTTGTACTGCAACGTTAACTAATTTAACTTTTTCTTCCAGGTTTGTGTTCAAATTCTTCGCGTTTACGTATGGGATTTTCGGATCTTTCAACCATTTTCGTCCGTTTACCCATAACTGGTGACTACTAATATTCGATGGTTTTATTCCACGTGAAGTGGCATCGGCTGGATTATTCTCTGATTTAACATATGCCCACTGGTTTCGATCTAAAAGTGATATAATCGTTGCTACTCGATTGCCGATAAATGTTTTCCATTTGCAAGGGTGATTACTCAACCACGCTAATACTACTTCAGAATCAGTCCACGCATGCCAATGCTGTTTAGAAACATTTAAAACTGTGCCAACTTCGACAAGGAGTTTCGCCAAAAGAACTGCTCCACACAACTCCAATCGCGGTACGGACACCTGTTTAATCGGAGCCACTCTTGTCTTAGCCGATATTAGACTGACTTCGATGTTACCTTCACAAGTAACCACACGTAGGTACGCTACAGCACCATACGCAACATTGGACGCGTCACAAAATCCATGGAGTTCCACCAGACGATCATTACCTGTACATTTCATCCACCGAGGCAATCGAAAGTTGGTAAGTTGTGTCAAGTTTTCACGATAAGCAACCCACTCATCTAGTAACCTTTGCGGCAATTCATCGTCCCAACTCAATCCCGATAACCATAATTTTTGAATAAATATTTTTGCGCTTATTATGCTTGGTGCTATCCATCCTAGAGGATCATATAAACGAGATATATCGGATAGTACTTTTCTTTTTGTTACAGCTGCAGACATGGCTGGCAAGTTAACTGCGTACACAAATTCATCTTGGATTCGGTTCCAGGTAAGACCCAATATTTTATTTTGGCCTTCTATTACTTGTTCCTCAATCGCTTTACCTTCCTCTACCCCTTTTATATCTTTATTTTTCTTCTCTATCATATTCATTACTGCTTTATTATTGCTTTTTTGTTCTAGTTTCAGAAATCTCCTCAATGCTATTCCCCGTGAAGTGGTATCAATACCCAAATTTTGCAGCCCTTGTAACATGTCCGTAGTATTATCTAGTAGTTGTTTGATACCTGTGGCAGATTCGGTGACAACATTGCGTTGTGAGAAAAACCTTGTGAGTATATTGGTAGCTAAAAATTGTTTGTTATTGAATCTTTTTTCCAATAAGTACCAACACTGCTCGTAATTATCATTTGTTATGGCAATGTGTCTCAATAATTGCTCCGCCTCTCCGATCAGGTGTCCCTTTAGGTAATGTAGCTTCTGAACATTGTCGAGATCTTGGTTATTATGAATCAAAGAAACAAACAAATCTCTAAACCCAATCCATTCTGTGTAGCGTTCTGAAAATGTTGGTATTGTTATTTTTGGCAGTTTAACCGGAACCTTTGAAACTTTACGTTCTGTAGAAGCCTTTCCATTTGTTGATAATTGAGTTTGTTCTTCTAACATTTCCTCTAATTCGGATTTGAAGTCTAAATAAAATTCTTCTACTTCGGTGTGCACGTCCTTTTGCAAGTATTGTGAACGTTCCGTTTCTTTATCCTTTACTATTTCAGAATGATTTTTCGAAAACTCTAACCATTTATTGCTTATGTTGTCAATCCTATTGCTTATGTAGGCTTTAGTTAAACGTTCCTTTGAGCATTTCTTAAAATTGATCCTGGCCTTTTGTAGTTGAAGGCGAATATCATCTTGAACTTTGATAAGTTCCATGATGAATTAAGAATATTCTGTGTTGACAACAATAAGAAATATTTTATGTAAAATCTTCTAAGTGTTTAGACGCTTCAAATTTCTATGCAAAATCGGGCATAGGTTCCCCGTTGGTTCACTTTATTGCAAACTATTCTAAGTTCAAATTTAAATTTTAAGATTTTTACAAGTCCAAATTCACTTTAATAATACAACGTACTCACAGTTCTATGTCCATGTTTCACTATATCACACAACCATACGTTACTTGCCCTTCTTCTGTCCGTCCAGAGATGCTGTAGTTAAACCGCCCTGCTGATGCTCATCCACGTAAGCGCCGTACTTGTCGAAGTCCTGGGTACTGCCGTAGTCACCAGGTGTCTCGAAATCCTCAACGACAATCCGCCGCCCTTGATCTCGGATGAGCCGCCATGCAGCTCTGTTCGGACTAAGTCAACTTCTAGCCTGAGATTATCCAGCTCGAAGGACCATGTCCCAAAAACTCCTAGGGATTCCCAGTAGGACTGTTAGAGGGAGCCACTATCAATAAAACCACTAGGTATTCGTAAGATGACATTTTAATTCAACAAATCAATTTGCCCTATATTTTGCCGGTAACGAAACCATAGCGCACTCAAAATCGCGCCAACGCCATCTATCGAGGTATGGTGTCATTACCTTGTACAACGTCTTAACACATTGGACTTTATTTATAGTTACAAATTATTTATTTGAAGAATCATATAACATTTTTTAGGGTTCTGTACTAAAAGTATTAAATTAAAGAACTTTGTTTTACATATTACATACATTGTTTTACATTTTACATAGTACGGAACCCTAAAAAATGTTATATGATTTTTCAAATTTGTAACTGTGAATAAAGTCCAATAAATAATTCGTGATTTTTAAATCCCGGGATTAAAACGTCATTATAATTATTCCGGGATTTTAGAGGAGGTATTATCCACTTATGTTACTTCCTTCCTCGAAGTTTAGGTAAATATATTCTACCTATTCCGATCTCTGATAATGAAGCAAAGACTAGTTTTATTTAGACTCCTACATTGGTTATTACAGGTAAGATTAGCTTTCGACTCCTTTTTAACTTACAAATGGTTTTTATCCTTCTAAATTTTAGATTAGCAAAGTTTTAGTCTAAAACTTTGCTTTCTGCCAGGCAGTTGGATCAAGGACTTCATACAGGAGGTGGTACTCTCTGCGGGTTCCCTAAGCCACTGCGAAAAACGTTACTTCGATTTTCATTAGATCGAACACTTTATGACGAATCAACGATACTCCTAAACTACATTATTTCTCTGTCTTATTTGTGCGATGTAACGTTAGTGCGAAACACATTGTATCGAAGAATTTTACACATATAGCTTATTAGGCCGAATGCTTCTTTCCTCGATAGTACAATTTATCGCGCATTTTTTTTACTTTTACTTAATAATAGGTTTAAAAATGACAGAAATTGATTGATTGAAAAAGGAGATGGCCAAATTGTGCCCCAAGTAGTACAGAACTAAAAGTATTGCAGTTAATTTAAACAAAATAAAAAAAGATTTTTGAATAGCTATTTACATTTCATAGCAGATTTGTAGAAAAGTACAAAATTAAAAGTATTTTAATGATTTCTCCGTATTAAATTCATTTCAAACAGTTCCAAACTACCTTAAATATTGCCATATAATATTAACAAAAATCAAAGTAGGGAATAAATAGTAACTAAACGCTTGGCAGAAATTAAACAAGGAAAATATTAATTACCTACAATATTCTAAGAATACTTTTTATAATAAGTTGTGTATAAAAACGAACTTCTATTAATTAATTAATTTATCATAATATTAAAGTGCGCTTGCGGACAGGACTATTTGATTTTAGTACCAGCAACACTCAATAATTTTACAAGTAGATTCCTTAGAATAAGTACTAAAGCATAGAAGGCGCCTCAGCACTTGAAAAACGTACAGGGGCATCTGTCAAATAAGAGCAATTTCGAGATTTTGAGCCAAAGCCAAGCTACCAAATTAAATTGCCCGCCACTAGTACCCCCTGTCAGACGGCAACGACATTTTAAATTTTGTCGTATAATACTTGTGTCAGTGGCGCGGTGATTTGAAAAAATATTATAGTCTAGAATTTATATTTAATTAATTGTGTTTTGTGTATGTGCACATTGTTCTTATAAATAAGAGTGTGCGCTACGTCCTGAATAGTAAAAAAATGTAAATCTCGCAAGGGATGTACAAAAAATCAAAGTGAAAATATCAGTTTCCACAAGTACGTAGTATTTTTATGTTTATTCATAGATTTTCCTTTAAATATATTTCATTATACATTGAATAAGTAAAAGTAAGACATTACCTTTTAGAAGAAGTAAAATAAATAAGTATAAACTATCTAAATCTTATCTATTTATCAATATGAATATTCGCCAAAGAAATTATTAAAGGGGTGCGAAAATTGTATCGATAAATCTATCGACAACGTGATTTTTGTGTTAGGTTTAATTAATTAGGTATTTATACTTTTTTTTTCATTTAAGTTTCCCTGTGACGAATATTTTCGAAATAAATTGATTGCCGTGGTAGCTCACGAAATTGGTTGGGTTCCAAGAAAGCACCACAGAATTTGCTCCAGCCATTTCACTTTATCTTCTTTTACTCGTTCTGGCAAATGGCGGAGACTGAAGGAGGACTCTATACCAACATTATACCTTCAATCTAAATTTAAAAGCGTAAGTTCTTATTGAATTGCATGTCTACAGGAAATAAAAGAATTCGAGTAATTTCTTTAAAAAAAATTGGGACAGATTAACCCCGCACTGGATTTAGCTTGATTGAAAATAAAAAAATAAAAATCTTTTTTTTCTTGCAACATTACGTTCGACATCTTCTTTCGGCCATTCATACAATAGACTATTTCAGATAATATTTCATTGTCTTTTTTATCTTTCAAATAAATGCTGTTAATACAGTCGTAATCTTCAAGCCTGATAGATAAAATAATTAGGAGAACAGTGAATCTAAACAAAATTAACGTATTAAATAAACGATGATTAACTAACTTCTCAATCAGTTTGCATTTGGTGCCACTAAATTTTACACCTCTTTACCGTTATTATCTTTAAAATCTTGTATTTTTAGGGATGCCGTTTTTTTAT
Source organism: Amphipyra tragopoginis (assembly GCA_905220435.1). Classification (NCBI taxonomy): domain Eukaryota; kingdom Metazoa; phylum Arthropoda; class Insecta; order Lepidoptera; family Noctuidae; genus Amphipyra; species Amphipyra tragopoginis. Next base: position 22,015,806 of record HG992014.1, read on the forward strand.
AGATAGAGTGATTCAAGAGGAAAGTTTTAAGCTATTAAACGTACACGTGCGAAGCCGGGGCGGGTCGCTAGTTATATATAAAACAATAATTATTTTGTTTAAAATTTTCAGCGCCTCGAAATTGACAACTTACCTGAGACCACGTGGCGCCGTTCTAGTGACAGAAAAAAACGTGCATGTCCAAGTACATTACATGGAATACTCAATAATAATGTATTTAACTTTTGTGAAGCTTTTAGTAATTGCAAATTAAATAATAGACATTTATACTTAAACGATGACTTTATTTATTGATAGCGATAATAACAGGACCAGTCGAAATGATGATGCTCGGGAGAAGCCTACGTCCAGCAGTGGGCATCTTTCGGCTGAATAATAATGATATTATGACTTTACTTTTGTCATTATAACTTTCTAAGAAGTAAGTATTTAAATGTACTATGGCAATATCCGGCATGGCTGGATCTTGGTTAACACAATCATAGTCACCTTCTTTCGGTCTTACAATACCACTTCAGATATTTCGTAATATACATTATACGATGACTTTATTTTATCGATAGCTATAGTCTAATAGTGTGAATACCCTCATCCCTAGTGTCTGTACAAAAGGTTACAAAATTATTTTTTACGGCCTGTCAAAAGTTTATCTTTCCCGCTCTGACAACAGCGAGTCCGCCATATGAGTAAATAGCATGGCTATATTTTGATTCGTTTATGCTAAGTAGCGCTCCTTCTATGCTTTAGTACATATTCTAAGGTAGATTCTATATCACTTTACTCCATACCGCAAGTGTCAAAGTAAAAAAGTAAACCAAGTGTCAAAACTGTCAAACTAATAAAGCGCGAAACACAATCCATTATAACGCGACTCACGGACGCGACTAGCTGTCGTATCGTGACTAACAGTCTGTACGATCGGTTTCGGACGCCCCGCAATATGAACCCTACGTTTACAGCAATAGTACTCTCTATATAACGGTTACACTGCGCTTCAGCCAGTTTTTTAAATATATTGACTGCTGTAGGTCGTCCTAGGGGACGGTTTCTACGTAACCGGGCAGTTTTTGGCGTGACCTAAAGGGTCTCCAGCCAATGGGGGGGAAGTAAAATACTTAACCTAAGCTAACTACTTGTACTACACTAACATCATGACTACCTGCAACAACAGCACTAAGGGCGACCCCTAGTGGGGCTCGGACCTCGGCTTAGGGCGTTGCTGGCGTGGACATAGGGGGGGAAGACAGCTTGATGAGGGCTGAATTATCGGTGTGACTGCGGAGTCTAAAGAGACGACCGGCTCTACGAAGGGAGAGCTCGGTGGATCGTGACCGGCGGCGGTGGGACGTCCGAACGGGTCTCGTCGGCGAGGACGATATGCCGGACGGCGGCGGACGTTGTGTATTGTGCTGGTCGATTTACTCGCCTCCTGGAGGAGGGTTATTTCGTCATCGGGTTCTAAAAGTGTGTGCCTGGGGCGGCGAACTTTACTTATGAGAGAGGGACTGTAGTCGGCCGCTGCGGCAACTAGGGGGTTCGGATGGAGAGGGGCAGTGTCGAAGTAACGCTTGGAAATGCGTTTGAGGTATTGCCTGACGGTTGGCATTTTTAGATCGAGGTGGAGTTGGACGTTACGCATGAACCACGGGGCAGCCGCGGCTCTGCGCAACACTCGATTCTGGAGGGTTTGAAAGGATTTGAAACGGCAAGGCTTAACGTGTGCGAACACGACGCTAGCGTAAGTCAAGATGGGGCGGATGCACGTCACGTAGATTTTCAGCTTATTTCTAAGTGACAATTTACTGCGTGCTCTAAGGATGGGGCTTCAGCCAGATTATCTATTAGGTTTATATAGCAGGGTGCCCGAAAACGACCGTGCACACTTTTCACGACCACCAGTCGCGTCCGTTAGTCGCGATCACGACTCACGTGTTTCGCGCTTTATACTCGATTCTGCGCCGTTTCTGTTCCGGCTTCGTGTTTGTGTTATTATTTTATTTCACCTTTATATCAATATAGTCTCTGTTTATATTAGAGTCGTAGTTCCATACGAGTGCTCCACTTATTATAAACAATGTTGTATATAAGTGAAATGGAATAAGGAAAATGGACCTGTGGTACTTGATATGGGCGAGATACACCAAGAAAGTATTGATATCATAATTATAATATACGGTACTAACTAATCATATTAAAAGTAAAATGCATAAAACAGTGCACTTTGTTTTATTTTCAGGCTGTAATATACTACAAAAGAATAGTAGTAAAAAAATCATAGTAAAATCAAAGTGACCAAACCAACATTTTTAAACCTTCATAACTTTTGTCCAAATCTGCAGAGCTACATGTACCTTGCATATTCTTTATATAGACGAAATGTACTTTTAAATTACATAGGTTTCATCTCTGTACCGCCTGGGGTACAGGCCTATATAATTTTTGTCCATCTCCTTTGAGCGCCTAGATGCTTTAATATAGCAATAAGATAAACATAGTTTTATTGCATCAATTATTAGTCTCTCTTTCTCGCGCGTCTACGGTGTGTAAGAACATTCTGGGAAAGGGACATTTTGAGAAAGGGACATTCTGGTACCAGGGGACATTTTGGGTAAGGGACATTTTGAGCCTAAACTATTTTTACATAATAATCCAATTTGCTTTTCATTCTATCAACGTTCTCTCTAGAGCTCTGACCACCTTAAACTTGGACCCTGTTCCCGATGCGAATAGACCACTATTTTTTTTTCTTCAACCAATTTTTCGTATCATCACGCCTGTAATCCTCGAAGGGTTAGGTAGAGGTGTATAGTACACCAACATTAATTTCGTCGTCATGTTCAAGTCCCATGTAATAGGTGACGAGCCTATTGCCATCAACTGAGCACAAATCCAGACTCAGGGCTGCTACGGAGAAATTCCACACGGAAAACGCAATTACACTTTGCTCGATCTGAGAATCGAACCCTCACGTCATCGTCTTATGTGTACTGATGGGTTGAGAGAATATTCTCTCACGGAGAATATTCTGCAATATTCTTTTCGGCGGAGAATATTCTCAGAATATGGAGAATTTAAAATTGGAAGTTGATTAGTTAGTTAGTTGTTGCTATCGTTGCGACATAGGGACATGGATATTTTGCGAAAGAACATTTTACGAAAGAGACACTTTGAGAAAGGGACATTTTACGAAAGGGAGATTTTGCGAAGGAGACATTCTGAGAAAGGGATGTTTTGCGATAGGGACATTTTGCGAAAAAGACATTCTGAGAAATGGACATTTTGCGAAATGGACGTTTTGCGAAAGGGACATTTTGCAAAAGGGAGATTTTGCGAAAGAAACATTCTGAGAAAGGGACAATTTACTGCTACATTTTCTGTGTAATTTTTTTGCATAGTTTATTAAAGCTGATTGTTTTAAATCATTAATTTGTTTAGTACAGTAATCCTATTTTAACAATAACACCTTATGATATTTAGAGAATTTGTGAGAATTTTCTTAGAAAATTCTCGAGAATATTCTCGCTCAGGGGAATTTATTCAGAATTTAAGTTTTGGAGTAGATTATTTCGACGTAATCTTGGTAAAACGTTCAGTTGCACTCAAAACTACTTTCAAAGTAGATCGATACAATAGAATAATCCAATTTTTTAACTCTCGTAAATTCTCTTCCAAAAGGATATTCCCGAGAACTTAACAGCAAAGTTCTCAATAGGAGAATATTTTCTGGAATTTACCATCACTACGAAGATAACATAACATCACGCCTATATTCCCCGAAGGGTTGGGCAGAGGTGTGTAGTACACCCACATTTTGCCGTTATGTTTAATTCCCACGTAATAGGAGGCGAGCCTATTGCCATCAACTGGACACAAATCCAGACTCCGGTACGCTACTAAGAAATTCCACACGGAAAAACCCAATAACACTTTGTCCGACCTGGGGATCGAACCCAAGACCTCACGCTCAGCAGTCGCGCTTGTGACCACTAGACCAACGAGGCAATCACCATCACTACATATGTGTAATATGGAGTCTTCACCATCTCTTAATATACTTGTTAGCAAATAAATCGAGCCACTTCTATTTTTCACGTAGGTATAATTGTTATTATCTTTGGTATCATGGAACAGATCAATTCTAAACATATATCGCCTAAAAGGTTATTTGATAACATTTACAATGAGGGTAGTTTTTTGTATTTTGAATTAATATAATTAACGAAACCAAAACTAAATGACCAGGACACGTGAAAAAAGGAGTGGCTCGATTTCTTTGCTCCCATGTGTAGTATAAAACAAAATCGCTTTCTGCTGTCTGTACGCTTAGATCTTTTAAACTACGCAATGGATTTTAATGCGGTTTTCCTCTTAACTTAAATAATTTCTCCCAGCAGGTTTCAAGCTATAAAATGTACCCGAGCGACGCCGGGCGGGTCGCTAGTGATATATATAAAAAAAACATAGATGATTCGTTGCAATCGCGCATTGTTTTTTGTTGACCTAGGTACTCGTTTGTAAGGCTGCGTTCACATTTGCGCGATTTTTTTCGGCGCGAACGCGCGCGCTTCTCTTACGAATCGCGCCCTCCTCAGAAACTAACAATTAAATTCCATTTTTAATAGTTAGTCCCTTGAACGTACATTTTTTATCGATGTAAAGTACACGCGCACGCTCAGCGCCCGAACAGATATCGCGTAGTACACGCGTCTCAATCGCACAGCGCCCGCGCAGCCTCCACCCTCCCGACTAGGATGTCAAATGCAATTTGAGATCTATTAATGTGTCATAAGACTCAAATTATATATAACCAATTTCAAAGCGAGTTAGACGCGGGTGCTGACAGGCGTGGTGTGCGCTTAGCGGGGCGCGTGTCGTCTGAACGCGCCCTAACAAGGATAATCGTGAAAACAACTATTGTCACGTACTAAAAACAAGAGACAACTTTTACATCATTATCCATAAACAAAACAAGTCTCTTAAACATGTATTTGTATGCTGAACCGGTGGCTATTCAAAAAGACTGGCTTTTTAAAATTAAACTTCACAGCATATTATTGAGCAACTCTGTAAAAATAGGAAGTATTTTTATTTAAAAAAATGTAGTCACTTTTGTAATAAACCATATAATAAAATTAATAGTTTCAGAAGTCGGTGCTAATCCACGCTGCAACAAAAGGCACCGAACTTTGAAACTGTCTTATGAAATAATTTCATCTCATTTTTGGAGTCGGTTTTTACTTTTTTAATTTTAATTATTAAAAAAACTTTAGTGCTATAAATTACAATTACAATAATGTACAAATTCGACGACTGTTCTAATTCTAGACGTTCTAGTTGTAGTGACACCTAGAATGTCGTCTATCCCTTTACACTAGAACGAAAACGAGAGGGTTTCACTTTAAAAAAATTCTGGCGCCAAACTTTTAACTTTCTGCGAACGCAACCGGCATCGATTGATCGTGAGGATGTCTCGCCAGCCTCACGATCAATCCATCGCCGGTTCACGGTTCATTCATTTTCAATTTAATAATAACATTGTATTAAAAGAACTACTTAACCTAACGTTATGAAATTCACGTAAAAACAAAGCAAGAGTATTCTACACCTACTAAAAAAAATATACTCAAATCAAGCCACGAATCTCGGAGAAATCGGTGTACCGTCTGCGAGGCCTCAGCTGAGCTTTGCATTTGTGTGAGAATGAATACAGACGCGTGCTTTGCTTGGTTTAAACCGGTTTATACTTACTGCTTTTTGGCAATCCATTATATGTGCACTCACACAAATGCAAAGCTCAGCTTACGCCTCGCCAGTTGTATACATTAAAAATGGTGCATGTATGGAAATGTTACACCTTTTTGCATTACAATAATAATCATTTATTTCAGGAAATTATTCGCATAAGCATAAGCACTACAAATAACAAACAAATATACATAATATAGGCTTAATTAAAACATTAACAAACATAAACAATAATTACTTAATAAATGGTGACGAACTGGCATGCAGGTGCATCCACCTCTTCAACATCGCCGAGTCCCACCGCTCGGACAATACGCTCAGGATACTGTTAGTGCTACCTCGGGAGCGACTTAGTAGTATTATAGTATATAGTGTGTTGATTTGCATGTTGAATAAATTAATTTTCTTTCTTCTTTCTTTCTAAATAAGACAATACGCATCTTTTGAAGTCGGTTAATAATGTATCTAAATGCAAAGTAAGCCATCAAACCTAACGCCAACAAGTTTTACAACTTCATTTCTCATAAGCAAGCCTTTTAAATTTACGATCCTCCGTACGTGAGGGCTTGGACTAATGTCCCTGCCACAGACAACACAAGAGGTCACGACACTAGTACTACTTGCTAACTTCCTTTATTTTCAGTTCAAGGTCGAGAGTTAGGTTTTAAAAAGGATGTACACTATCTTAGACTTACTTGCTTACGGTTTGTTAGAGAAGACAGAGTCGAGCAGTATGATAAGTGCTGTGTTATTGTGTGTGTTGTTCTGCGCATGCGTGCTTTTGAGGGTGCGTGCGCGCATTAAGGAGTCGCGTGCGCATCCGTTACCACCAGCGTATCCTGGTGAACTGTCCGTGATTGGACATCTGCATTTATTGCTTACTGATACGACAAGTAAGTGTCTTTATCTTTTTTAAAAGATGGGAATAGCTCGTGGGTGAAAAGATTAGGCAGTCAGTAAGGTTGGTTGCGACCTCCTTTTGCGAGGTGGTGATGGTGACCAAGGAAGGGGCGAAGAGGGAGAGAGAGACGACGGCCACCCTCTCTTCCCGCGCCAGACGCACCGGGCGCCACCGGAGGGCGCGCGACGGTCTCCGGTCACCCTAGTGTGTGGTCTGCGGGCGGCGGGTTAGGGGACCCGTCGCCCGACCAATAACAGGCCCGAGAAGGCAGCGCGCATGTGTTCCGTGCGCATCTCTCAGGAGGACGTGGGGCAAGGCCCCACAGAAGGAGATGTCTGCCGGGGTTGCGGTGCAAGCAGCTGCGAATCCCGCGACTCCAGCCAAGGGTCAGGAGAAGGAACACCGTGGGTTTTTAGCCGGTAAGAGTCCGGCATGACCCACTCGCCTTCCCCAGGCCAAGGGTATCCATGAGGATTTAAACAGGATAAAAAAAAAGATTGGTTGCGACGCTGACTGCCCATTGTGCGCCGGACGTACTTGAGAATCGTCACTTGTGAAGGCTCTAAATGTCAAAACTCAACTCAAAACTTATTTATTCAATAAAGACTAAAATTACTTAGTTCTTTTTGAACATCAATGTTACAACAGACAGCCCCCAAAAAAGCCCGCCCTTCACCGCTTCCTAGGGTTTATGATGTGAAGAAGAAAGCGGCGCATCAAACTTCCCAGCAAGTTGTATGTAGATAAGATACAAAGATAGTTTACAAAAATGCCTTTTGCCAGGTTTTGAGCTGGTCTTCGTGTGTATGTGACACACCAGCAGCCACCAGATCAGCACACCAGAGAGCCAGACGGGTATTGGGGATTCTCTCTATATCTCAGTTACTTGGGTTCATTATGCTCTTGGCTGGAGACCCTTCAGGTCTCGCCAATAACTGCCCGGTTACGTAGGAAGGGTCCCCTAGGACCAACTACAGCAGTCTAATAAAAAAAAAAAACATATGCTCCATCTTATATCCTGTCTGTGTCATCAGGTGCGACTATAGGGTAAAGCGGGACTAAGTCAAATAATAATAAAAAAAAAAACTAAATAATCCTAGACATATAATATGATAGTGTAATATCCCCCCACGTGTACCTACACTACTACAAGTAAAAGTAGGTGTAATCTCGAAGAGCGAATCATAGAGTCTAATAAATTTTATATTCCTAGGTTTATGGCTAACACTGAAATCATTAGCTCTGGACACAATGAAACAAGGAGGTGTGACTCACGGCAAAATTGGATCAGATATCTATTATTGTAAGTCTATTCAATGGCATTACTCTTTTTCGACTTGTTGGTAAAACTTTCAAACGTGATTATGATACTTGTGATGATAAATAATATATACTTCATGACTTTTTAAACTCCATCCATCATCCATCTGCTGTTCCCTACATTTTGACGAGTTACGCGAACATAAATGTAGGGAACAGCTGTTTTTTTTCGCGATTTCAGGTTTGTTCCCATTGTAAAAGTTGTTCATAATGATGAGTACAATCTCCCATTTCGGTTTGTCGACTGTTTACAATACCCTGTATGTTGCAGATCATTGAAAAATAACCGACACGTATTCTTTTAGCAAAACATTTCCTTGTGAGAATTCAATGCTCTGCTACATTTCTACATCTTAAAACGAATCAAATCGAAGCCGGATGCTTGGGAAAGGTCCCCAGATGCCTGGATCAGTTTTTTTTTTGGCTCTAAATTCATAATCTCCATAAATTCAATGCTCTACAACATATCATAGGAAGAATCAAATTGGATCCGGTCACCTGGAGATCTTACCTTGTAAGTCTAAAATTTCCTAGAGATTTTAAGACTGCCTTGTTGGTCTAGTGGTCACAAGCGCGACTGCAAAGCGTGAGGTCTTGGGTTCGAACCCCAAGTCGGGCAAAGTGTTATTGGTTTTTTTTAATTTCTCAGTAGCAGCCCGTAGTCTGGATTTGTGCCCAGTTGATAGCAATAAGTTCACGCCCTATTACAAGCGACTTAAACATAACGGCGACATGAGGGTGTACATTACACCTCAACCCAACGCTTCGGGGACTGCAGTCGTTATGTTATGTTATTTTATTTATGCTCATAGAACATTTTCTTATACAAGCTTAGTTTTAGTACATACTAAACCTGAAACTAGTTTGTTCAGAATCACTAGGAGAATCGATTGATATACATATTTTTTACACCACATTTTTTTTCATAAATTTCAGTTTTGTTTCACACGGTTTCTACCCATAACAGTTGACGGGAATAGATACCTTGAGGCTTGAGATGGTCCGCTCGGTCAGTTTCCGTGTATTAGACAACCCCTGCATAGCACATCCAGGGCATTTCACACTTTACTAGGGAACTTAACGCGACATAAACTACGGTGTAACTTGGAGATTTATTTAAAAAAACACATATTCAGGCAGTTCTGATGAAAATCTTGTTGGGGTGTCTCGGTTTTTGTATATACTAAAAATAACGTTGTATTATTTCAGTAATAACAGATCCTGAGGATGCTTTAACAGTCGCCAATACTTGTTTGCAGAAACATTTTTTGTATAGTTTTGCACAAAATTGGCTCGGTCAAGGACTCATTACAGGATCAGGTAGGTAATCAACACTCAATCATTTACACTCAATCATTTGGATTTGAATTACCCGTCTTCAAACAAAACTACTATAGTACATGGCAGAGCTGGACTGCTCCCAAAAATACTGGTCTTTGCAGCAATAGACAGCCCTCTGTCTATTGCTGCAATTCCCTAATTGGAAGGAGATTGGGGAGACTTTTACCTTCATTATCATCATCATCATCATCATCATTCAGCCGAAAGATGTCCACTGCTGGACATAGGCCTCCCCCAAGCATCGCCACTATCCATGTTAGGTGGGTTTGCTATAATCGACTCGCTTGGCAGGCGGGTTGGCGATCGCAGTATGGTTGTTAAAGTACTCATAGAACGTTGCTGCCCATCTTCTATTAAATCCCTTAGTCGCCTTTTATGGCACCCATGGGAAGAGATGGGTAGTGCTATTTTTTACGTCCGGCACCACACCGACGACGACTTTTACCTTGCAGAAAAACAACTCAAGCTAATTTGAAAAAAGAAACCTCTCCAGAAAAAAACTGGTGTCTCCTGTAGGCGTGATCTACTATTTTAAAAAGAGTATTCATGGAGATTCTTGCCGGCTCTTCTCCATAGAACCTACCTTTTGGAACCGTGCACCTAGTTTTGATGTTTTAAAAGTGCCTGTCTATTTGAAATAAAAAAACTTTGGCGTTACGTTTCGCTATTTGTTTTACGCTGGGCCAGCACTGCTGCACCGATCTTGCATCAGGTGGCAGGGTAATAATCACGAGGAAAACTATTCCTGAAAATCAAAGCTCACTTTAACTGGACTGAAAATCAGTACCTTTCAATCTCAAAATTACAATAGAAAGGTCCATGACCGCCCAATCTTCACCGCTTCCTTGTGTTAATACTAGGAAGAATAAGTGTTCCAAAAAATTGTAATTACGTATTTGGATATCACGTACTTCCGCAAAGTAACACGTGATTCGGATCAGTCGCAAAATGTCCGCTTCACAAAATGTTTACCGGTAGCAAAATTTCCCTTTCGCAAAATGTCCTTTTCGCAAAAACCACTCCCTAGGGGGTTACCATGATCTGTTAGAGCAGGAATGTTTAATATTATTCCGAGAGTGGGTAAGAGATGGCGCTAGAGAGCTGTCTAGCGCTATCACTTTCCGACTCTCAGAATAATATTAAAACCTTCCTGCTTTAACAGATCATGGTAAGCCCCCTGGTATTAGTAAAGAAACCGGTCATGTCCGAGTTGGAATCGCAGAGGATTTTATAATAATCTTTTATTCAGAAGGGTATATAAATGTATGCATACAATAAAATAAACTTAAAAACCAACTTCATAAACAACAAAAAATAAGTGCCTTTGATTAAGTTAGATTTAAGAACAAAATGGGAAAAAAAAATCACACATTTCGCGAAAGGGACATTTTGAGAAAGAGACATTTTGCGACGTAGATATTCTGCGACTTTGCCCCTGATTCCATTATTTCCACGTTATTTTCCACATTGCACCAATAGGACAATTTATCACGAACGTTGATGATTAAAGAAATTGCACTGATTGCTTTCGCCCATTCAAAAAATCATCTAATCTAAGCAAACTTTAGCAGTCTCGGACATCCTCATAACTTTTATCATTCAAAGGTCAATAAGCCAAATAGTTTATAAAATCTTCTGATTAATCCAGGAGAAATATGGCAGCGTCACCGCAAGCTACTGAATCCTGTGTTCAGCGTACCAGTGATACACGGGTTCCTTGAGGTGTTCAACAGCCAATCAAGGATAATGCTCAACATAGTAGAACCTTACGTTGGGAGAGGCAAATTTGATCCTACTGCACACATGAGAAAGATGACCTTGGGAATGTCCTGTTGTAAGTAGATTTTTAGCAGTTGTTTTTTCTTTCTCGTCATCATTATCAGCAGCCTGTTTCAGTACACGTAGGCCTCTCCGTGTGCACACTAGTGAGCCCGGTCGTCGGCTGCACTCATCTAGCTGCTAGCCGCCTTGCGAAGATTGTCACTTCACCTAGCCCAAGGGCGTCCCACACCAAGTTTTCCGATTCGCAGTGTCCATGGAAGAATACGTCTACCCATATAAATAACAAGACTATTTAGATTTCTGTGCATCTACTCTAATGGTCATCGTTTCTACGCTTAATATGGCCAGCGCATTGCCATTACAGTTTTCTTATCCTTTATTTTGTCGTGGGAAAATCTTCATGGATGCACCTCTCCTTCTGTGGGGCCTTGCCCCACGTCCTCCTGAGAGGCGCGCACGGAACACTGCGCGCCGCCTTCTCAGGCCTGTTACTGGTCGGGTGACGGGTCCCCTAACCCGCCGCCCGCAGGCCACACACTACGGTGGCCGGAGATCGTCGCGCGACAGTGTGCTTATCCTATGGACTACGTCGACTACTTCAGTTCTCTGTCGTATCGCTTCCCTTCGGATTTGTTTGGAGATCCCCAAAACGTAATTCAGAGCTTTAGATATTATGAAAAAAAAAATCCAAATAATGTATGTATTTTGTAACATAATGTATATATAAATTCGTATTATCGTACAATTACAAGTCACCGTTATGTGAGTACTGGCTCGTGTTATATCGTGAAATGGAGTAACAATAAGGCTATCACAAAAGTTCAGCACAATTCCAGGCTCTTTTTTTCAGTCGATAGTTATAATCTCACCATCATTACTTTGTCTCCAAAAGTCAAACAAGCATTTTAAAGTGCTTTAAAAATTTAACTCGTTTTTCATCAATGATTTTAACTATTAACTATTTTTGTATAAGAGCTATGTTACAATTTTGGTGTACAATAAAGTATATTCTATTCTATTCTATTTCATTTTTCCTTATAATTTTAGTGACTGCATTTGGAGCAACCGACGTGAAAGACAAGGTGTTCTATTCAAAATACATGAAAGCCGTTGACGAAATACTGCATTTAATAACCCAGAGGTTCCAGAAGTTTTGGCTGCACAGTGAATTTATATACAAGCTATTGGGACTAAAGAAGAAGGAACTTGAACTGGTGAAAACTTTGAATGGAATCTCAAATGAGGTATAACTAACTGTTTTATGATTTAATATGCCTACGTTTCTGACAGCAATTATATCTGTAATTTTATCAGAGAGTGCTAATAGAATCGTGTAGCGTAAATAGTGAGTGAACAATGCGGACATGATAAATATAGAGAATAAAACCAACATAGATTCTCCACCACTGAGCTACACAATATTTAATTTACACAAGACCAGAAAAATGATAAGGAATCAGATACTAAAGGTCAGAGCTCTCCGGCTGATCGACACAGAAAAGCGAGCTCCATCGAATAACAACAGCTTTGATAACGTCAGAAGCGTTGATTCATGACTCCACTTCTTTATCTTCTAAACGTTGCCCAGTGTTGCCCCAGCAATTTAGTAAAGACTTAATTGCGGTTACACACCACATACCACATTATAATAGGTAATATTAATATGCTAATTAATGGAAGATGTTATCATTAAACCATAACAATTTGTCATTAAATCATTAACGTGAACCTTATTGCCAAGAAGCCTTGACGCGTAATATTGAGCAACCGACGCGAAAAAATGATCCATATATTATGTTGTGTTTGTAAAGCATAGACAATGAATTTGGTAAATTTCAGATTATACAAAGTAAGAAAGCAGCTCTCATAAATAGGGCAAGCCATAAGATACCAGCAGGTGCGTATTGAATGCTTCTTCTGTTTATTAAATCCAATCTGTGCGGTACACATTTTTGTGATTCAGAAAGATATCTTACTTTCTATTAGAATTCTTTTTGTATTAGAATTGATGTCTAATAGTACCACTAATATTCAATAAGATATGTACCGAAATCAATAAAACAATTAAATTTAAAACATTTGAAACAAAAATTAAAACACTATTTAATTGATATGTGTTATTATACTCTAACAGATTTTTTGAATAATTCATAATGTTATGACATTTTGCTTCTGTTCAATATAATATTAATTATTTTCTTTTTTTAAGTTGGACATCACTATTGAATTGTTTAAAGTCTCATAGTGCAATAATGTAATGTAATTTATATTTGTTACCTACCGATTTGTACGCCATATTTTATTTTGGCAAAACATGTAGATCGTTATACCATTAATCAACACCTTACACTGCAAACCACAATTTGTACTGTACACTCATGTTTTATACAAATAAATTGTCTTTATCGATGCGACTAATGATATACAAAAAAAACTGTTCTTGTCATTAAAACGGAATCTCGAAGTAAACCAAAATAAATAATCGATTCACTTTTTCCAGATACAACATACAGCCCACTCTTAGATCTAATTATGAAACAAACAAGTAAAAGCCCTCTTACTGATCAGGAGATCAGAGAAGAAATAGACACTACTATAGTGGCTGGCTTTGAGACCTCCTCACATTTACTAGTGTGTATTCTGGTACTGCTTGGATCACACTCCGAAGTCCAAGAGAAGCTATATGAAGAGTAAGTTGGTTTTGTGCATGGTTTAATAATATGTTTCACTGGTATTCTCTTCCCGTGACAGCTAGGTCACGTGATTGGCCTAAGACTACGTCATCAGCTGGGGGTGCTTCCACTATGTATAAATAAATTACCCGAGCAAGATGCACTTTTTCACATATTTGCTTCTATAAAGTAGCAATTTGGAACTATTAATTTTATACAGTTTACTTTTTAATTAAATAGATGAATAACACGAAATAGAAAATAGTTAGGCTAGTTAGCAATTTATTTAATATTTATTATGAATTAAAAATCTCCCTTATTGTATTGAAGATATTAATCAATGGCAGCACTGATCGTGACATTCATGACGTAGTCTTAAGCCATCGTGGGAAGAGAATACCTGGCGTAGCATATTACTATACCATGGTTTTGTATAATTTTGTTAGAACTTATACCTACGTAGAATTATTGTGGAAATTCTATAAAGCGCAGTTCAGGATACGCTATAATATTTATATGGCATATACCAAATATTGTATAGCACAGCAATATCGCTCAGCATACATTTTATATGAACACGTTCACACAGCGCTATGCTATAAAGTATTGGCTTGCTTGACGCGATAAACTTGAGCGATTCTCAGAGCTATATCGGACAATTCTCCGGTCCTCCCGCCCCGCCTCATTTCTACCCCGCCCGTGGCCCAACGGATCGCCGTCAAATAAATAACTTGTTAAATGATAGTAGACCGGCTTGCGATATAGCGGTTAGTGTGGACGCTATGCTATATAGTTATAGCTTGTAATGTAACAGACGGCCCTAGGATCTCCTGAGAGCACGTCTGCCACACCAGTTGTAAGGAATGTGACGTTATCAGTGAATCCTACCTATCTATCCCTAATCGGGCAAATAAGGAAACACTTAACACACAACAATTTTATAATACGATAATAAAGAAACAGTCAGTAAGTCCGGGAGTCACACGTAAATGAACTGTAACTGTTGGAACACACAATCAAGATTACAGTTGGTAATGCGAGCACGAAAAATGAGGTGAAGGGGGTGAATACGTAGCCCGTCGACCAGACGGAGTGCCTGTAGCGCAGCAGCGCCTCAGCGCTGGAGGCCCAGCAATGGCCCACTCGGCGGGAAGCTGGCAGTTCAGCAAGCAGCAATGCCGGAGGCCCAACAATGGCCTACTCGGCGGGGAGCTGGTAGTTCAGCAAGCAGCATAGAAGAGGCAGAGGCCCGGTAATCGTCCACTCGGCGGAGTCCTATCAATTCCGCCGTCCGGCAGACCGTCCGCACCCTTTCGTTGTTCCTTTCGAGTCCCTATCTGTCATTTCATAAAAAAGTATAAAATATAAAAATGGCCAGTCGGTAGGTGAATGACTATGAAGGTGATACTACAAGCTTATGACGCAACATGCTTTACTATATAGCGAAATAGTATAGCGTAGTCTGAACTGCGCTTAATACATTCTTTTACACCAAAACTCTACCGTAATCTGGGAGCTCACTCCGAAAAACGAAAGTCGAAATTTCGGACAAAACGAAACAACGACGAACATCGAACTTATAATATACGATCAAAATCTTGTCAAACAACGAACTACTTGCCAATTAACATATCGGAGTAGAGTGAACGAAAGACAAAGTATAAAAGCACGAAAATCGAATCGATCGTCGGATCCGAAAAACTTTCGTGGTTGGAAAACGTGCAATCAGTCACCCGAAACTTCGTAGTTATAAAAAGTAAGCCTCCAGATCCACAGTTAACTCACCGAAAGATTTTTCATCAAACAATTATAGACAGATTTTCTGATTCTGACAGACCTTTGGTTTCGATTGTAGTATTATTATACCAATGTTATGGTACTTTAAAAGAGCATCCACGATGGCGATTCTTGAGTACGTAAGGTGTACCCTGGGCAGTCAGCCTCGCTAACAACCTTGTTGATATATCATCTTTACATCACGGCATGAACTAATCTCATACAGCTTGTGCGCAAGAGGGAGATGTGGTTAAGCTGCATCTTCTTTTTCTAATTCCTATAGTTACTAAAATGATAGGAAATAAATATGCTATTTTTAGGCTAATGCAAGTTCTCGGTGAAGATAAAGATGTCGAAAAGGAAGATTTACAGAAGTTAGTGTACACAGATGCAGTAATAAAAGAAACTCTTCGAGTGATACCGATAGTACCTGTTATAGGAAGATATGTCGACAGAGATGTGAAGCTAAGTAAGTCAATTTGTTTGAAGGCAGTCACTTCTTTAGTTATGGCAGCGCCATTGATTGATTCGGGAGCTATAAATCCGGCTCACCAAGATGAACCTTAATATCTCGGAAACTAAGAATGATAGCTCATTGAAATAAAAAATATTTTATAGACTATTTAATACCGTAGAACGGGGTTACTTCGATAAATTTTTTGAGCTTCATGTGTTTGTATCTTATGTATTTTCGCTTTTAGCTGCTACATCCAAAATATTTCATATTATACTGAATTAACTGAGATATATAAAATCACATAGACTAGATAAAAAAAACTACAGAGCATAGTTTTCGATAACAAAAGAAGAAAGGAGATTGCTCATCTTCATTTGAGAATTGGTCCAAATGCTACCCAGGAATGGGAGTACCTGCGCTGGGTTCCTGGCACTAATCTTTGTCTTTATACAAAATATTTTTAAACTATACTTCGTTCTTAGACAACTCGCCGAGAAAGCAATAATAATAAATGCGACTGGTTATTGTGTGAGTAACTGAGTAAGCTGACGAATAGAGTCTCGCTCACGGCTCAGTAGTTCAGTACGGCTCACGGCTCCCGGATCCCGGCTCACCTCAGCTGCTCGCTGTGACTCAGAACGCTGATGGATTTAGTTGAACTACTGAACTAAAACGCTTCACAGAGGAGAACTAGTTCATTTAGCTCACTTAAAGTGAGCAGCTCATCTGAACTACTCGCTCATGAGTTACACAAGTCTACATGGATTTCATTTTTTATTTAGTTGACTTCTATCTTTTATTCTCTTTTTCAGAGAACTACACACTACGTGCAGACAGTCAATGCTTTATATTTCCATTCGGTATGCACCGACATCCATCGTGGGGTGCTGATGTTGAACAGTTTAAACCGGAACGATGGCTGGATCCTGCAACGTTGCCTAAGAACTCCAATACCTTTGCTGTTTTCAGTTTTGGGAAACGATCTTGTCTAGGTATGTTGGAATCATGGTAGCTAAGTTTAAATATATCAAAATCGGGCTAGCTATGTTAAAGTCTATCAAAATCATGCTAGTTATGTCTTAATCTGTAGCAACTTTGTTAAATAATGTACGTTGTTATCACCAAGGTAGTACCTTAAGCGTTTAATACACTACCCGATTTTTTGGGCCCGATTGAAAGAGTCCCGACCGAAGACCGAAGAGACCAAGCGCCCTAACTTTTATTATACTACACAAAAAAATTGTTAGGGACTTTAAACTAGATTTCAAGCATTTTTAAAACGTCAAAACTAGATACACGGTTCCAAACGGTAGGTTCTATCGTGAACTGCCAGGGTTGGGAAATTTGTTTGAAAGAGTTACCGCGGCCCTGGAACGCAAAGGGCATTAGGAGGAACACGAATGGGTTTTAGTCAGTAATGCCCTAATTACAAAAGATGGTCTAAGAAAAACCTAGGTTTTAAAATAGCCCCGTCTCTTTTTGTTACATGACATAAGAAAGTGATGGGTATATTTCAAGCCAGGGTTTATCTTAGTCTTGGTTTAAACCATCTTTAGTAACAAGGGGGTAAGAGTCTGACACTCTTTTCCGCTCCGCCCAGAGCGGAAGAAGTCATTTGACGATATCACGTAATTTAAAAAAAAAGTTTCTATCGATAAGGCAGACAATAGTGTGAGAAACAGTTTGAGAATAATACAGATTAATGTAATAAATAAAGTCACATAAGAGTAATAAATATAAAAATATGCTTTTTAGATTTGTCATAGCAGTTCAGAACTGACGTGTCTTGACAGATGGCACCCATTTACGAGCGTGGTGTGCAGTGCAGGGTAGTGTAATAAGCTCTGTAGAATTGAGAACTTGTCGTGTAAAATACAGATATACAGGGTGAAATTTACGGGTTACCAGGTTATTATTTGTTAGATTATATAGTAATAAGTTTTTAATTTGTAATTTGGTATTTCTAATTTTAAGCGTGTGCGTCCATTTGGGGCGGAAAAATAAATACTTTTTCTTTCTTTCTTCTTTCAAATTGTAAACAGTCGACAAACCGAAATGGGAGATTGTACTCATCACTATGAACAACTTTTACTATGACAACAAACCTGAAATCGCGAAAAAAAAATCTGCTGTTCCCTGCATTTTCCCGTCATCCCCTTCGAACCTAACCTATCCGCGTCGGGATGCCCCAAATGAATGACCAAATCTATTTACTTCACACATTGCCGGTGGACCAGCAGGTATTCTATTTTTATCAAAATAAAAGTAAGTAACTAATGATGTTATTAAATTTTTAACTGTTTATTTTTTAAGTACTATGTTCAATAGTTTATTTTTTGTTAACTTTCATGAAAATTTTGTAAGTTTAATTTCATTTAATAAAAAAGACTCTACAGAAAAAAAAATTGACGAGTTATGCGAACATAAATGTAGGGAACAGATGTTTTTTTCGCGATTTCAGGTTTGGTCCAATAGTAAAAGTTGTTCATAATGATGAGTACAGTGACCCCTTAAGAGATTGTGCGTTATTTATGTTACACCTTGTATAATTGCTTGTCTCGGATCTCTCCAAGATTTCTTAGTGATTATTTCAATATTAATACATTAAGACGTACGTAAAAACTCTTGCAATCGACATCTGCCATGTTTTTTCAACATAATACCGCGATTTTGAAATGGTTTCAGTCTTTTTAAGCAAATCCAGACATTTCGTTAACACTTTCTTTATATTTTCCACAGGCAGAACATACGCGATGACATCAGCAAAGGTAGTGATAGCACATATAGTAAGGAAGTTTCAACTGACGGCTGATCATACCAAGCTGCAGTTTAAGCTCGATGTCACATTGAAGCCTATAGCGGGACATGAGATCAGCTTGCAACGAAGAAATTGATGCATTAAGGAGCATTTATTTGACTGTACACAGGGTAATTAAAAAAATACCTGAATCTTTTTGTGCTATTTTCATATCATGATCGCAAACAATGTTTGTTCTTCGACTCGTTTGGAGAATGGACAAATATTGGGCATCCTAAGATAATAAAAAGTTGAATTTTTTATTGTTTTATTTTCTTGTCAATGCTTTTTAAAAGGCGAATTTTCATGATTGCAAGAAAAATATAGCCTATTTAAAGCAAGCCGCTAGATTTACTTTATTTATAAGTTAGGGCTCCTTCACACGTGAGGGAGAGGCAAACCTCACGCCCCAGCCGCCGCAACAGAAGGAGACGCCTCGGGCGTCGGGAGTCGAAAGGGCTCGTCCCGGCCGGTGTAGGCGCGGGCCTGCGGACGGCGAACGTTAGGTGGCTTGCCGTCCGATCAGAACCAGCCCCGGGTCGACGGCGCGTTGTGTTCCACGCGCGCCTCAAAGAGATGTCAGCTTAGTAGATGGGGCCCGCTAGGGCCAGTGCCTGCCAGGGTTGCGGAATTTGTTCGAAAGAGTTACCGCGGCCCTAGAACGCAAAGGGCATTAGGAGGAACACGGATGGGTTTTAGTCAGTAAGAGTCTGACACTCCCTTCCGCTCCACCCAGAGCGGAAGGAGTCATAATTATGATGATTTCCCATCCATAAAAAAGGGCTCGTTCACACAGAACATCGTATTTCCAGGATCGTTTTTACCGGATCCGTCGCTACAGGAGGTGATGTTCACACCACATTTTAATACTATTGTGTATGTGAACTCGCTCATACAACTACATACACCATTGCCGAATCAAAACGTACACGATAAAACGGACCTGTAAAACGGACTGCTGTATATTCTGTCGGATCGGTATTTTTTACTGAATCTAGAATACTGTCATGTGTGTGAACTCGCTCATACAACTACATACGTCATCGCCGAATACAAACGTATACGATAAAGCGGACCTGTAAAACGGACCTCTATGTGAACGAGCACTCAATTAAAAAACCCTGGTATTTTTCTTTATTTCCAATATTTTTTGCTGTCAACCGTGATGTATTTCGTAAAGAAGTCCAAGTCACCTCTTCATCACCGTCCGGTATCCTATTTGAAGTTGTTCTTACCCAGCGACGATCCGTCTCCCTCACATTATACAAGGTGTATAGAAAAAATCATATATTATAATTCCTTACAACCACCTGAAGCCCAATTCTCGTAATTAATTTGAAGTAAGACTGAAGGGTTATTCTAGTACACTTAAAGTTCCGTCTGGTTTCAGTATCATCTTAGTCTATCTCGAATTAATGTCAATTCAGTCAACTTAAAATTTGTTACCGGTAGCATACCGATATCAACAGTCATAGACTAAAATTCTAGATAAATAAGAGTTCCAACGTAACAAAATGGCTCAGTACATAATGTAACCAGAATACCTACCCTATTGGCTTCAGTCAACTTTCAATCTCATTTCATTACAATCTCACGTTTGACGTTGCATGTTAACGAACAAGAATATCATTTGTCATATTTATGAGATTGAGACTAGACTGAGACTAGATCGAAACTATATTTTGAACATTTTAATTACGAGAATTGGCCTTCTGGTTTATTACTGATAAAGATTAAACCGATACGAGATT
This sequence comes from Amphipyra tragopoginis, assembly GCA_905220435.1. Classification (NCBI taxonomy): domain Eukaryota; kingdom Metazoa; phylum Arthropoda; class Insecta; order Lepidoptera; family Noctuidae; genus Amphipyra; species Amphipyra tragopoginis. The sequence continues at coordinate 22,036,348 of HG992014.1, forward strand.
TTGATTGACAAAACAAAATGTAAGTGGTAAGTGATCATAATAAACCACCAGACAAAGACAAAAACAAAAGGAATTGAAATACAAACTCATAAAACATTTAAAAATATTTATTTAAAACTTTGATAAAAGCCAAAAGATCTATCCTAAATATAAGATATAAAAAAGAACAATAAAAACGATATAAACAGAATCATAATAAACAGATTTATTTGGTGCACATGACTAATTTAATTTTACAACTATATTTAATTGGGTACGCTAATTAGCATTTTTTAACTAACAATAAATATTACTAAGGTTTGTTTCACACGTACCACAAATACAACCACACCACCAATAGTTTAATTCTTAAGGACCATATTTTGTCGTCAAAACTGAAGCGACACTATTTTAGCTAGCCATACACGCACGGATATGCCCGCCGGATCTGCCCAACAGACGTGTCTGGCGGGCAGATCCGTGCGTGTATGGTGAGTACAGACACGGATATACCCGCCGGATCTGCCCAACAGACGTGTCTGGCGGGCAGATCCGTGCGTGTATGGTTAGTACAGACACGGATATGCCCGCCGGATCTGCCCAACAGACGTGTCTGGCGGGCAGATCCGTGCGTGTATAGTGAGAACAGACACGGATATGCCCGCCGGATGCCTGCCCGCTGCCCGTGCTTAAAACGACCGGATCGGGTACTGGGAAGGCAGATCCGAGTACCAACCGTGCGTGTGTGCGTAGCGACGGATGTGCCCGCCGAATTGCGCCTCAGTCGCGCACTAGTGTGGTAGTGTACACGAAATCCCGGATCCGATGTGAGTCGCGCCCGGCGGGCAAATCTGTACGCGTGTGGCGAAATCACGGATCGGATCCGAGATGCACCTGTCGGTCAAATCCGTGAGTGTATGGCTAGCTATTCACACGTAATCACTACTTGACCACTTTTTGTCGCTGCGATGTGTTGTAGTTATGATACGTGTGAATTCTCCCTAACAGCTTTTTCGAACAAAATGTCCGCCGCATAGCGGAATCACACCATAGACTTTATATTTCCGCCGTATGACGGACTTCGTACTGAAACTCACAATATTATCCGCCGTTAATAAAATGATTACCGTCGGTTATTTTGACGCGGTGGTGTCTACAGGAAGGATTTGGTACATCTGTAACGTCAATTTCACCACAACGCCTCCTCCTACAACTCAACATTACAACATGCATTCATTTTCTGGTACCTTGTAATTATGCTTTAAAAAAGTAAAGGCATGCAATATAAGTGAACGAGGCTAGCTCGGACTTGGAGAACCCTGACTCGGATGGTTCAGGTTCAGCGGGGATGACACGTCCCTTTCAAGTGGTTTTGGTCACGACCATAGTATTAAGAAATAAGAATTCCGCTGCGCGCGTCTCCGTTGGCTTACGGTTATTTTCAATAACCTATCTATCGACGATTTGCCAAACTAGAATTAGGAATTGGACACATGATCCATAGAAATAATGTCAAATTTCTATCACTAGTGGGGGGCAAGGTAGCGGAATGCTGAACATGTCGTAAGGAAAGTTTTGAGTGTTAATGTGGATGGTTATAAGAGTAGACGAATATAAAAGATGATATGACTAGAACTACTAAGATGACGGCTAATAGAGATGTATGAAAGAAAAACACACATGCAGCGCCAACCACAAATAAGTTAAGATAAGGGCAGGAGAATGATGATGAAAATGACAAAGTAGTCAACAAAACTAACACAGCCTTGGTTGATTGATTGACTACAGCAGCGGATACATTGACTGGATTGATAAAATCCATCATAAGGCGGCTTCAATGCTTTCAACAAAGTTATTCCCCAACGGTAGATTGGTGTAAACTATACAAAATTTGCCACACAGCGAAAATATAACATCTGCAATTCAATTCCCCGGCAGACGACTAACCCCGTCGATTTTAAATCTAACCAGAACCGGAATTTCATCGGAGTAGGTTTTCACCTTGTCGACCACCTGTCAACGCATTTGTTATTGGACTCTTTGCATAACATTCTTCTCCTTTATAGTTGTTATTCGTTACTCTTCGTTCCAAGGTAATCTCGTGTCCTGCTGCACACCTCGAGGTGACATCAATAATCATCTGCATCTTTGAGTGGTCACCCGTCCAACGATACTGTCGAACGAGGTGGGCCAAAATAATTTTCATGGATATCATCGCATAGGTTTTGCCTGTATGAAAAACATTTTTAGTCAGTCTTGTGTAATGTCTATTGCTGTATAAATACTTCAGTAAATTAGAATCGCGAAGTTCCGATATGATTTCGAAGAGGAAACAGTAAAATTTGAAATGTCGTGTAGAGAGGGAAAGAGAAAATGATTTCAAAAGAACTTAAACATAGAAAGACATAATTATGACGCACATAATGAAAACAACAAAATGATTAGGAACTCATCAAAAATCAAAAACGAAACAAAATAAAGTGGGAAAGATATTTTGCGTCATATCCGAGCAAAACTCAATCAGAATTCTCTCTTCAATCCACGAAGTTAAGCAGATCATAAAATAATTTTATCAGATATTTCTAAGTTGTCCTAAAGAAATTCACGAAGCAAGAAAAAGCAGAAGAGCACTACTGTTAGATTCATATATTCTAGAGAATTAATTTGCTGTGACAAACCTATACAGGATCTCTTTCCCAAACTAAATGCAGCAAAAGAACTGTTCATCTGCGGCAATTTGGAATTCTCAAGCCATCTCTCTGGCCTAAATTTCTCTGGATCATCGCCCCACACATTACTGCGATGTAAAGCAAGCGGCATGATGAAGACTTGGCTGCCAGCACGTAAGGTATAGTTTTCTGGGAAACAAAAAAAGTATTAATAATAGATTCTGTTGTATTGATCGTATTGTGATTAAATTCATTAATATTATTCTACTGACTAAGCTTCACATCTTTGTCGACGTATCTTGGAAGCAGTGGTACTACAGGTATCAAACGAAGTACTTCTTTTATTACAGCTTCTGTATATACTAGCTTTGATAGGTCTTCTTTTTCCACATCCCTTTCTGGACCTATTACTTCCATTGCTCTGAAAATGAAATCATTTCGAATTAGATATTTTGATTTTATCTCTATCAAATAAAGTCTACCCATACTCTGTTCCACGTACAAATATCATTTTATGTAGCCTACCAGTTCTTATTAAAACGAGTAAAAACATTAAATCACGCCTGCATTCACCGAAGGGTTGGGCAGAGGTGTATAATACACCCTTCATCATCATCATTCAGCCGAAATACGTACACTGCTGAACATAGGCCTCCCCCAAGCATCGCCATATCGACCGGTCCTGGGCTTCTCGCATCCAGCGGATTCCCGCGACCTTCACCAGATCATCGGTTCACCTTGTGGCAGGCCTACCCGCGCTGTGTCTTCCGGTACGCGGTCGCCACTCCAGAACCTTTCGGCCCCATCGGTCATCCGTTCTGCGAGCAATGTGCCCCGCCCACTGCCACATAAGTTTGGCAATTCTTCGAGCTATTTCGGTTACCTTATTTCGCTGTTATATTCAAGTCCCATATAATAGAGGGCGAGCCTATTGTCACCAAACAGGCACAAATCCTGACTCCGGGCTGCCACTAAGGAATTTCACCCGGAAAAACCCAATAACACTTTGCCCGACCTGGGGATCGAACCTAGGACCTCATGCTCGGCAGTCGGGTTTACAACCTCTAGACCAACGAGGCAACAAGTAAAAAGTAAAGTTAACTATATTAGACCGAACCGTCTTCATCATCAGCGAGATTTTCAACTTACTCTTCATACATCCGTTGTTGGACTTGAGGATATGATCCTATTATGGTAAGTATAAACACTAGTTGTTGGGAGGTGGTTTCAAATCCTGCTGCCACCACTGTATTTAATTCCTGCCTTAACTCGTCATCAGTAAAACTTCCGTCTGCTGTGAACTCTAGCATCAAATCAAGGAAGCTTCTGAAATCTGTACAAGAATTTAAAAAATCCACTTTTCTTATTTTGTAATATGTGATGTGTGTTTGAGCAGATGTGTATAGTACACCCTAAAAGTCCCATGTAATGGGGGCCAGCTTATTATCATCAACCGGGCAAAAATCCAGACTCCGGGCTGCTACTGAGAAATTCGACCTGGGGATCGAACCCAAGACCTCACGCTCAGCCGTCACGCTTGCGACCACTAGACCAACGGGGAAGTCAACTATTTTAGCACCTCTTTAAAAGAAAAGATATCAAGAAACATCGTATCAACGAGAAGTCATTACTAATATCAGAGACAGAAACTAGCGGCGTCTTTAACATCAACTTCAAAATCATTTATTTTAAATAGACTAGTATTACTTAAACTCTGAAATTGAATTAGAGGACTGAGAATTAATCTGTCGGTAACTATAGCTAAATATAATCCATTTTCTCAACAAGAAAATATAGCTGACAACCAAACAAGCATATCGTCACCACGATGCGATTTTTTTCTTTAATCATATAAATGTAATGCATCAAAATATTGCCGGTCTCTTAAGCAAGTCCGACTTACTGGTTATTTATATACAGGAATTGTTAAGTAAACAAATTAATTTAGATGTTATATGTATAACCGAACATTTCATAATGTCTGGCCAAGAGAAACTTTTACATATACCAAATTATAAGCTAGCGGCATGTTATGCTAGACAAAATATTAAGCGCGGTGGAGCCTGTATCTTAGTTAAGAAAGGCATCGAATATAGAGACCTGCATGACATTGTTAGATATTCGGTAACAGGAATTATAGAATGTTGCGGAATTGAATTACCTTCACAAAAACTTTCAATCCTATGTGTGTATAGACCACCAAAAACTACTAATCTACACCAATTCTATGAAAACCTAGATATTATACTTAAAAAGATTTCCAAACCAAACAAAAAAATTATTATATGCGGAGATTTTAATATAGACATTCTGAAAAGGAACAGAATTAGCATGGATTTTGAATATTTTCTGATGAACTACAATTTGAAGCTGGAAATAAATAAACCGACCAGACCTCATAGTAATACTTGCTTGGATAATTTTGCGCACAATTCAAAACAAAGCTGCCAAAGTGAAATAATAGACTTCGGATTATCCGATCATACGGCTCAAATATTTACAATGAAAGTTAGTAAGTTTAGTCAAATTAAAACATGGAAAATATCAAGACGAGACTTATCTGAAGAAAATTTAATTATCTTCAGAAATCATCTCACAAACTTATCCTTTTCAGATATTTATGGCACAGAGGATCCAAATGAAGCCTATAATAACTTTTTAGAAATATTTCAACTCCTGTATGATCTATGCTTCCCCTTCAAAACAGTCTTATTAAGATCTGAAAAAAAGATCAAATGGGTATCTAGAGGTATTAGAATCTGCAGCAAAAAACAACGCCAATTACTCTGGCAACAAAGACTTAATTCTACTAGTGAAAATAAAACGATATTGAAAGAGTACTCAAAAAAATTTAAAAAAATTATCAAACTCACCCAGAAAGCACAGAACAACTTTCTAATTAAAATTCCAAAAATAAATCTAAAACATCCTGGCAAATAACAAATAGTACAAAATCTATAAGAGAACCCATAACAAGAATAAAAAAACATGATTTAATTTTAACTGACCCTAATGAAATAGCTCAATCATTCAATGATTTTTTTATTGATCAGATCTTAGATCCACCCCTGAACATAACTAAAAATGATGTAAGAATAACGTATAACCCTCATTCTATTTTTATGGCCCCGGTTGTCCCTCAAGACATTACAAGGGTGATAAAATCTTTAAAGAATAAGAAGAGTTATGGATATGACGGTATTTCAACAAACGTTATAAAATTTGTCTGTTCTACTATAGCTAACCCTCTAAGCCACATTATTAATGCAAGCATATCTGCTGGAACATTCCCCGATAGCCTTAAAACCACAATAGTTAAACCACTTCATAAGAAGAACAACAAAGAAGACATGGCTAACTTTAGACCAATAGCTTTAATCCCCGTATTTTCCAAAATCATTGAAAAAGTAATTCATGAATCATTTCATTCATTTCTGTCAAAATATAATATATTATGTGAGGAACAAAAAGGTTTTCGTAAAAATAAAAATATAAACATGGCCATATATGATCTAATAAATAAAATAATGAATAATGTGGATAAAAAAATACCAATTTGTGCCATTTTTACCGATATGACCAAAGCTTTTGATTACGTGAATCATGAAACGCTTTTGGTCAAACTTGATGCTTACGGTATACGAGGTAATGCTCTACGTCTAATAAAATCGTATCTAAGTGGACGTCTTCAATATACAGAAATATCTAAAATATGCGTCAAATTAAAACGTGAGGTTAAATATTTATCTGGTCCTAGGGAAATTAAATATGGCGTTCCGCAGGGCAGCGTACTAGGGCCATTACTATTCTTGCTGTATATAAATGATCTACCCCGACACATCCCCTACCCTTGTGTGTTATTTGCCGATGACACTACGATCCTAATAGACTGTCTCAACAAAGAGTATTATGAAAATGCAATAAATAATTCTCTAAAATTAATAATAGACTGGCTCAACGATAATAATCTTATCATAAACCTCAATAAAACAAATATAATTCATTTCTATCAAAAAATTCTTCCTCTAAACCTAAAAATAAATTATAAAGGACAAACTATTGATAGCGTTAACGTGGCTAAATTCCTGGGTATATTGATTGACAGTCAATTAACTTGGAAACCGCAGGCTGAAGAAGTTTGCAAAAGATTAAGCACGTCTGCGTATGCTCTCTACAATCTGTCCAGGAAAGTTAATGTTGATACGTTAATGGTTGCTTATCACGGTTTGGTGGTCTCTGTTCTAAGGTTTGGTGTAGTATTCTGGGGTAATTGTTCCGAAAGGGAGTCTATATTTAAAGCCCAAAAACGGTGCATAAGATCCATTTTCAATCTGAAGGTTACAGATAGTTGCATTCCTTTTTTCAAGAAACATAAAATACTAACTTTTCCTAGTATATACATTCTCGAAGTAGCTATTTTTGTTAAAACTAACAAGCATCTATTTCCTGCAATAAATGATACGAGGCTGCGAACTACTGCCATGAGATCAAAATATCAGAGTCTATTGTGTACGGGTAGATATAACACTGCTTTGTTTAAAAAAAACATTGCTGGTATGTCACCTATCATATTTAACAAATTGCCAAATTGTATTAAGGACCAGCCCTTAATGAAATTCAAGAAACTCCTGTTGTCATTGCTGACAGAGAAATGTTATTACTCTGTTACTGATTTTATAAATGATGAACTGTAATATTTGCAAATAATTATTATGTAAATAATTATAGACTTAGCTGATCCATGATCTCATTTTGAATGTAAGTACCTAGTTTCTAAATTATCTGTAAGTTAACTACAAAAATTTTGTATGCCAACAGGCAGAATGTACTGGGAATATATCTAAAACTAACACCATTATTGTAACACCTGCATTCTATACAAATAAAGAAATTATTATTATTAGGACAAAAATGTAAACAAAGATATGTCACTGTCACAATGACATTTCAGGGGTAGTCAACATTTTCCTAGATAGGTACTCTACTTATTATCATAATTCCAATTCTTGATGAAAAAGTTAATTTTGAACGTTAATGTTACAAAATAGAGCCCCCAAAAACACCCGCCCTTCACCGCTTTCTAGTGTTTAGGCTAACGTTGAAAAGAGCGACGATTTAATAAAAACGTTTTTCTTTCTTTAAGTGTATACTTACTCGGTAAATCAGTTATGGTTTCGTTTGATTCATTCTCCGCTTTTTTTCTCTGTATGACCTATTTAAATATCGCAAACATTATTCGTTAGTGAATCATACCTATGTAATCTTAAAAATAAACAAACAAATGCATTGCTTATCTTAAAACTGGGCTGACTCCCAACAGCTTCGAGTTGGAATCAATAAAATTTGACTTCGCATGAAGAATACGAATTGACACTCATCATTCAGTCGAAAGATGACCACTGCTGGACCTAGGCCTCCCCCAAGCATCGCTACATCGACCAGTCCTGTGCTTCTCTCATCCAGCGGATTCCCGCGACCTTCACCAGGTCATCGATCTAACTTGTGGGAGGCCAACCCATACTGCGCATTCTAGTACGCGGTCGCCACTCCAGAACCTTTCAGTTCCATCGGCCATCCGTTCTGCGAGCAATTGACACTAATTCGAATCTAATAATTCGATTGATTCAAATCTCGAATCTGTCGGGGGTAAGGCGTGTAATGTTGAAAAATATACTTCAGTACCACCACTACTTAGGCCCTTGACGGAAATATACATCGAAACGCTCATCATTCTGTACCAATTTTACCATGAGACAATCACTAAATTCGTGGAAAAAAACAGCTTTTCCATGTAAAATAATCAGTTATGCGTAACAAAATGTTTGGAACAGCAGATAATTTTTTTCACGAAGTCACAGTTTGTCCCATAGTAAAATTTGTACAGAATGATTAGCAAAGTGCATAGTTTTCGGATATAAAGCGAACAAACCAGTCATGCTGAAGAAGTTATTACAAATAAGTCACCCTTTGAGCCTAAATCAGTGCCTGCAAATGCTTAATTTACAATAAAAACACCAAGTCCACTTAAAACAGAATTCAAGCTTCTTTACATTAAAATTCAAAATTACCTCATCAGAAATGCGGTTCAAGAAATCAACCAGATCTTGTTCTTTCTTCTTCAGTCCAGCAAGCTTGTATAACAAGTCACTCTGATACCAAATCTTGTTCATTCTGTTCATCAGTACGTGAATCAATTCATCAACTGTGTGTACGTAGTTATATATGAAGTCCTTGTCTTTATCTTTAGTGTCTCCAAACGCAGTTACTGAAATCATATGGTTTATAACATGGATAACAATTGGTATTAAATTTTTTCGATGATTCGAATCTAGATCGTTGGTTACACTGAGTATTCTACCTAGCATTTTTCTATCTGTGTTGGGGTCAGCTTTCAGCCCAACCTGATGTGCTTGAATACTAGTATTCTACACGGAGCATCTGACATCAGTAGCTACCTACTGTCATTCTGTAAGAAACCCACCTCAATATCGACGGTTAGCTCGATATCCATAATGTCACAGAATGGATAATAGAAGCAAATAACACACAGATAATCGACAGTATAATCAATAACGCGTAGTTTTGTTATCCACGCTGTGTCACGAAAAGTGTCTAATTGACAGTCGCGATCGAGGTGAGATTCTTACAGAATTGCACTGCAGATCTCCGCAACCCAGTTACTAGGCAATGCCGATACAATGCCTAAGATTCGACCGGTTGTCAGACTTTCGGGCTTGTAACTACCAGTAACGACTGTTGTAGGTAATCTTATGACATCCGGGACCGACGGTTTAACGTGCTCTCCAAGGCACGGAGGGGTCTCGATGTTTAAGGAGATCACCCATCCATGGACTGGCCGCAGCAAGCGCAGCTTAACCTTACAAGTCATATGATCCGCGTCTTTATTAATTAACCACGAGACCCCTCTAACACAAATTATTTTATTATCATTATCATTCTAGTCTTTTTCAAAGTTATTGTGAGGTCGCTATTTTGCTGGGAAAGCAATTATAAGGCAAGTATCTAGATCTAGTAGTGGCTGAATATCAATATTTTAGGCAAAAGCAATTATGTGATCGGTTTTTGAATCCACTAGCAGCTGAATATATCACAATTTGATGCAAAACGACTGCTATTTGACCTCCAAAACCCAGCTAGAAGGAGACGATAACGATCAGGTCTTGACCTTTAACTCTAAGGTTGGACCAGTTGTCAGACTTTCAAGTCGTATGTTTTTATTGCATTGAGATAGAAACAAGAATTTTCATGACTGTAAAGTAGTAAATTTAGTATTTGGTATTAATTTTAACATGATACCTAAAGCCGTTCCTGAGAAAAAGGGTCTTGATGAGGCAGCCGCACAACAAAGTGATCCTATTGATAATTGCGAGAATACTATAAATATACTTACTGCAAGAAATCCTAAGAATGATGTCTCTCAAAAGCATGACGTGGTCAAAGGGTCCTTCGCCGACATGATGCTCTAATTCACTGAGCATTCGTCTGGACTGTCTGTTGAACACCTCGAAGAACCCATTGATCACCGGTATGCTGAACGCTGGGCTGAGAACCTTACGGTGGTGCTTCCATAATGCTCCTGCAGAATTGAAAAAGTACAAGGCAGTAAAAAAAATGACCGAATAAGATATTATATACTTAATTCACGCAATATAATTAAAATTTTATAAGAAACACAAGTTATTAATTAAAAAAACAATTTGAAGAAAAACTTTTATAAAATATTAAGCTCTTGTATTCCAGGGCGTCAATTCTCCTAAAATAAATCTTGATAAATCACAACCGAACCAAGGCCGAACCGTTCATTCAGACAGTTCTCAATTTCAAAAGCTATCAAATTGTTTGACACAAAAAACAAAATCAATCATTTTGAAAGTTTTCGAAAACAAAAACTGACTGACGGTTGTGGTTCGATTGCGTTTGGCAACAATTTATTTTAGGAGAATTGGGCCCCAGGTAAAATTCATCCCATGAATCATTGAAAAATATTTATTCTAGGTAAAATAAGTATTCTAATTAACTAACCAGACGCTGTCAATAGTCCTTGTCCAAGCCATGGGTGAGCAACTTTATATAGAAAGTGCTTTTGCAAACAGCTGTTTGCCACCGTATTAGCATCTTCCGGATCGGCAATACCTTAAAATAAATATTAAACTGCCAACATTAAAGAAAAGTAGTCAGAATTTTTCAAGTACCGAGACGGCTTCTATGCTTTAGTACTTATTCTAAGGTCAGAATTTAAAATAAACAGTAACGAACTGCGATTTAAAAAGAATAACAGCGACATCTATCACTCCACATGCCAACTACGCAACACGGCGGTTGTGTAGCTGACTACAGTGAATACGAGGGGTAATTCTTAAGATGACGTCACAAATCCTACATCGCGATATCAAAATGTAAAACGCAACGCCCAACATCAACCGTGGGGCAGTAACCCGCTAGGCTCAAAACTCGCCTGGTTGGAGGCTCCTCCCTTTTCGTTGGACCATCATACCTCCATAACATATATGTATGGACACCATACCTCGTTCCTCCACACAATTGATAACTTTCTTGTATGTTGTGATTTTTTATAATGTTACACACTTTTTCACAAAACACTAACGCCTGTAATCCCCGATGGGATAAACAGAGGTGTTCTCCTGTTACAGGGGCCTTATTCTCCTAAAATAAATCGTGATAAATCACAACCGAACCAAGGCCGAACCGTTCATTCAGACAGTTCTCAATTTCAAAAGCTATCAAATTGTTTGACACAAAAAACAAAATCAAACATTTTGAAAGTTTTCGAAAACAAAAACTGACTGACGGTTGTGGTTCGATTGCGTTTGGCAACAATTTATTTTAGAAGAATTGGGCCCCAGGACTCTATACACCCACATTTCGCCTTTGTAAAGGTGGTAAGCTTATTGCCATTTTTCGGGAACAATTTTCGTACCAGGTTCCTCGCCTCTTACGACTCGCTTGCCCAGCGACGGAGGAGAATCGTGTTCTGAATCCATTCTTCCACGGGCTTTGCCTTCCTATAGATGTAGTTCCTTCCTATTAATCGCTTCTTAAATTACGATACCCATAGGTACTGGTTTGGCCTCTTCTTTACCAGGAACAGTTTTAAAACAGGTGTCTAGTTCGTCAAGTCTTCCAGTTCCAATTAAAATTATTACTCCATATTAAATAACAGTTCAATTTTGAAACTTACCATAGTATAGATCTGTTCCAAATTGGCCATATGTCACTCCACCATTGTTTATGCAGAACTCCGCCATTGACTTGAACATTAGCCATAAACCTGTAAGCAAAAGAGAGACCTCTCAGTCAACACATAATGATGACTAGCTGTACCCGCGACTTCATCCGCGTGGAAGTCGGAAAACAACATTTTGTCGCAGCAACTAAACAATGTATTTGTATTATAACTTTCGTGAGACACATTCATATTTATGATTATTTACGGTTTACTCTACTAGGCGACTAGTCGGGCAATCCCGAAAAATGCACGTGAGTAAACCGTAAATAATCATAAATATGAATGTATTTGTAGTCATTTTTTTAAATCTAATCACATTTTATTTCCAATAAACTCATCACCCACTCTCAATAGCGTGATTATTTGTACTCTATAACGCCCCACTCTTTTACGGACATCTTTAACAAATTTGAACTAAATCTGTTCAGTAGTATTGGCGTGAAGCTCCGACATACAAACAGATAAACAGACAAACAGACAGAAATTCTAAAAAATGAATTTTTGGCATCTGCATCGTTTTTAATACACGTAGCAATCATTTTTGTCCAAAAATATTGAATGTATTTATTATATATACAGGCTGTAAGGGTAAACACCGTTATCCTTGAAACCAGTGCTGCAGTGGTTTGATTTCATTTATAGAACGTAAAATCAATGAAAAATAACAAACTTTTTTTTATTCTAAAATTTTCATTTTTCCACGAATGCATTTCAACCTACGCGCGGGGGCTACAAGCTACGGGAGGGGACGCGGGGAACTCGCCACGTGGCCCGACGCACGGCCCCGCACAGTTTGCTACTCCATTCAGTCAGCTGACTCGCTAGCGAGTGCGTGTACGCCGCGTCGTAGCGCCGCCGCGCCGCTCATTTCTCGCGCGTGTATACAATTTTTTTTCTTTTACTCTTTCTTATGTTCTTGTGTTCACGTCAACTACCCATGGTTTGAGTGATAACGGTGTTTACCCTTACATGCTGTATATACGATTTTATTATACACCGTGTCCCAGAAAGTAGTGTCAAGCGGAAGTCCACAGGTAGAGCACCCTTAGAGGTACCCGAATCACCCCCATGTATGTTCCGCGATTTTTTGTAGTTTTCGAGTTATGATTTCTTTTCATGCCTATATTGACAAATAAAAAAATATTGACTTTAATGAAATTTTTGATCGTAGTGCCATGAATACATGATAAAAATACGTGTTCTATTCATCTAGTTAAGAAATAAAAAAACTTTAAAAGAGGTAAAAACCGACTTCAAAAAAAACTAAACGGAGTAAAATAATTATCATTTAATAAAACTACCAGTTTCAGAAGTCGGTGCATTCAATTTGTTTCGGCGTAGAACACCGACTTCTGAAACTGGTAGTTTTAATAAATGATAAATTATTTTACTCCGTTTTGAAGTCGGTTTTAACTTTTTTGAAAGTTTTTTTATTTTTTACTTTTTAGGGCCACAAATTACAATTACAATAGTGTAGGTACAGTCGAGTTCATTAATATATTGGCCCTTCCAGGCTTCAAAAATATATGAACGTTAAAAAAGTTCAGAATATTGTGACAACTCCAAGCATCATTAAATTGTGGTCAAGATTTAGATTCATTAATATGTGACTGCTTTTTTTCAGTAACATGTATAGCCAAAGGCACAAAAGACTGAGAAAAAGCAGTCACATATTATTAAATCCAATCTTGACTACAATTTAATGATGCTCAGAGTTGTCACAATGTTATGAACTTTTTTAACGTTCATATATTTTTGAAGCCTAGAAGGGCCAATATATTAATGAACCCGACTGTACAAAATCTCGAACTAGCACTACAACTAGAACGTCGTCTACATACGATTTGTGTTTTTTTTTTGTTTTTGTTGATTTTTTCAAAAAGTGCTGAATCAATTTTAATAAAAAATTTATGGGACCACCTCTGAAGTATGGCCTACCAAACAAAAAAAGAATCATCAATATCCATTCATTAATTGGCGGAGATATAGCGTAAATAACACAAAAAAAACATTCAGACGAATTGAGAACATACGATTTGTGTTTTTTTTTTGTTTTTGTTGATTTTTTCAAAAAGTGCTGAATCAATTTTAATAAAAAATTTATGGGACCACCTCTGAAGTATGGCCTACCAAACAAAAAAAGAATCATCAATATCCATTCATTAATTGGCGGAGATATAGCGTAAATAACACAAAAAAAAACATTCAGACGAATTGAGAACCTCCTCCTTTTTGAAGTCGGTTAAAAATAGCTATTCACGTCACCATGATCAAAAATGTTATGAAAGTTCGAGTTTGGGTAAGACATGAATAAATGAAATGAAATTATAACTCGAAAACTACAAAAAATCGCGGAACATACGTGGGGGTGATTCGTATACCTTTAAGAGCGATTACGCACTGCATCCGATCCGAATCTGTGAAAATACGGATATAAAAAACTCGGACCGAATTCGGATATTGCTTTACGCACTGCATCCGATCCGAATCCGTGAAAATACCGATTTAGAGTAAAAATCTCGGACCGAATTCGGATGTTGCTTACGCACTATTCCGATCTCTGATTCAAATTCAAACAATTCAGTACTACGGCTACTTCGATCCGTCAATTGTTCTTTCGAATTAGAAACTCACGGATGACGGATTGAAATCGGATGACGGATGCCGGATGTAGTGCGTAAGCTACCATACAAATAGTTCTATGGCTACTTCGGTCCGTCAATTGTTTTCCGAATTAGAAACTCACGGATGACGGATAGAAATCGGATGACGAATGCCGGATGTAGTGCGTAAGCTACCATACAAATAGTTCTATGGCTACTTCGGTCCGTCAATTGTTTTCCGAATTAGAAACTCACGGATGACGGATAGAAATCGGATGACGGATGCCGGATGTAGTGCGTAAGCTACCATACAAATAGTTCTATGGCTACTTCGGAACGTATTTTCACGGATTCGGATCGGATGCAGTGCGTAACCGCTGTAAGGGTGCTCTACCTCTGGACTTCAAATCAAATCAAATCAAAAATTTTTATTTCACATAAACCAATACAGGCGCTTATGAAAAGTCGAATTTAGGTGCACGGTTCCAATTAGTCGTTTCCTATGGAGAAGAACCGGCAAGAAACTCCATGGTTACTCTTTTAAAAAAAAAGGATATCTTTAACAACTTCAGTAAATACAGTAATATGATTTATGATAGTTAAGAGAGAACAATGTAGTCTTGACCACAGACCTGTGAGTAATGTAATACCAAGTCTTGAGTACAAAAATTAACCAAAAAGAAAAAAATAACACAATATGAATAATAGTAATTTACACAATTATATGTATAGGCAAGTCCACGAAGTTCTCACATTTACAAAAGATAAAATGAAGTTAAACTATATAAAACAATTGACATGATTAAATGTCATCAAAACTTAGAGAAAAAATTATTGTAAGATAAGATAAAAGATATCTTGAGAGTAACGACAGCAATAAAAATAAAAAATAAAAATCATAATTGAGGATAGTTAATAGACATACACATACGTCGTTAATGAGGTACCAGGGAAGCCACATGTGCAGGGACTAATGCCAAACATCCTTGTCGTCAACGTAGTCCTTAGTCTTGTAGTATGCTTTTTGAGTGAGGACACGTTTAATATGGGTTTTGAATTTTCCCTCGGTAACATCTGTTACAGATTTCGGCAACTTGTTATAAAAACGTACGCCATTACCTAGAAATGACTTACTAGTCTTGCTTAATCTAAATTTAGGTATCACAATTTTATGTTTATCCCGTGTATTTTTATCATGAAAATCGCTCCTAACATTAAACAAATGCAAATTTTTTCGCACATATAAAATATTTTCTAAGATATAGAGTGATGGCAAAGTTAGTATTTTAATATCTTTAAACACGTTTCTAAGGGACTCGCGGGAACCCAGGTTATAAATTACACGGATTGCTCTCTTTTGTAGAATAAAAACTGAATCTACGTCAGCTGCTGAGCCCCACAACAGAATGCCGTAGGACATAATGCTGTGGAAATATGCGAAGTATACTAACCTAGCTACCTTCCGCTTGACACTACTTTCTGGGACACGATGTATGTACTAGTCGCGCGCAGAAGGTTTGCCGATGACTGCCCCTCCCACTTCACCGACCGCTACCCGCGCTCGTCTGGCCTACCTACTAATCGTACCGACCATCGACGCGTGACGTCATGAGACTATCGGCAAACCTTCTCCGCGCGACTTATATAGATAAATCTAACTAGAGTTATGAAACAAAACTATTCTGCCTAGCCTTTTTCCAACTGTGTTGGGGTCAACATCCAGTCTAAGCAGATGCGGCTGAATACCAGTATTTTACACGCACATTGCCATCAGACCTCCGCAACCAAGTTACTGGGCAATGCCGATACGAAACGGGTACAAATCCAGAGTCCGGGCTGCTACTGAGAAATTCCACACGGAAAAACCCAATAACACTTTGGCCGACCTGGGAATCGAACCCAGGACCTCACACTCGGAAGTCGCGCTTGCGACCGCTAGACCAATGAGGCAACTAGTGTTTTAATATGTTTATGTGTACCTATGTCTATTAACTAACCTCATTACGATTAGCTTTCTTTTTTATTACTAACGTTACTGTAAGTGATTTTCTTTGTAGTGTTTTTTTTATAATACGTTGCCCCACACTTAGATTTCTCTTGTATCGTGGGTGCGTTTACAGACACAAATCTCACAAACGAACGCCCAGACCCGGAACAACCATCTGTAGGCCATACAAATTTTTGTTCCGTGTGGGAATCGAACCCACGACCCGTAGCGCAGAAGCCAATCGCTTAGCCACTGCACCAAACGTGTCGTCGTTTTGATGACAATTAACCATATGTCAGTTGTTTTATATAGTTTAGCGTCCTTTTACTTTTTGTAAATGTGAGAGCTTTGTAGACTTGCTAGATGCCTGGATACCTAGTTAATTTGTGACCATATTTTTCATTTTGTTTTATTTTTGTGTGATTCCTGCTCATAAGTCTACTTTGCTCTCTCATAACTATTCTAAGTCATAACTGTACCCACTCAAATTGTTAAAGATATGGATTTTAAAAGAGTAACCATGGAGTTTCTTGCCGGCTCTTCTCCATAGGAAACGACTAATTGGAACCGTGCACCTAAATTCGACGTTTCATAAGCGCCTGTAATGGTTTATGTGAAATAAAAACTTTTGATTTTGAATACCTATAGTTCTGTGCTGTTTGCATACACTACTTTATCTAAACTCATGCAATTTAAATGAAAAATGAAAGTTTTAACGAAAACAATATTATGTCGCCCAAACCCAGCAGCCCAACGCGCATACGTCTTAACGCGAGCAGTGACAGAATAAACTTTAAAAAAAGTAAAAACCGACTTCTAAGAAATACTAAAAGGAGTAAAATAATTACCTACCTAATATAAAATTAACAGTTTCAGAAGTCGGTGGCTTCTATTTGCTTCAGTGTAGAGTTGCACCGACTTCTGAAACTGTTAATTTTATATTAGGTAATTATTTTACTCCTTTTAGTATTTCTTAGAAGTCGGTTTTTACTTTTTTTAAAGTTTATTTTTTATTAAATACGTTTTAGTGTCATAATTTTAACCCCCTCCTTCATAACCCTTCTTTTTGGCTTTGACGTAGTCGGGCATAAAAAGTCCTTTCAAATGATACCTTACACGATATAATGAAAACATTCAAAAGGGGGGGAGGGGGGGACACGCACCCCCTCCTCTTTTCCAGTAATCAGTTCCCAACAACAAATATAAACAAAGCAATATTAGTAATTTGAGAATTTTGCTTTGATCCGATGAGGAGTTCCGTTCCATATCTCTGAAGTTCATGGTCTAATCATAACAAAATTTAAATGGGACCAATCGGAAAGTATACCCTTTCGAACAAAAAAAGAATTTTTCAAATCGGTTCATAAATGACGGAGATATGAGGTAACACACATAAAAAATAAAAAAAAAAAAAATAAAAAAAAAAATACAACCGAATTGAGAACCTCCTCCTTTTTGAAGTCGGTTAAAAAAAAGTGCGGCCGCAAAAAAAAAATTAAAAGCTCCTTGGTCGATCCGTAGTGTACTTTAAGAGAAAAAAAGTTATTTCAAAGCATTATTTTACTAAGAGAACTCATCATCATCTGCCTAGCCTTTTCCCAACTATGTTGGGGTCGGCTTCCAGTCGAACCGGATGCAGCTGAATATCAGTATTTTACATGGAGCGACTGCCTATCAGACCTCCACAACCCAGTAACTGGATAATACGATACTCTTGGTAAGACTGGTTGTCAGACTTTCTGGCTTCTGACCAACAGTAACGACTGTCAAAGATCTACAAATGACAGCCGGGACCAACGGCTTTACGTGCTTTCCGAGGCACGGAGGAAACTCGCTATGGTAAACGGTCACCCATCCACAGACCAACCTCGGCAAGCGTGGCTTAACCCGGAAGATCGGTCTATGCGGCTGTAATTATTTAGACACGAGCTCCTCCAATCCAATTAAAACTTCAATTATAATGAGGAAAAATCAAACTACAGGCTGTTAACGAATTCGTGTAATTTCTTCAAACCACGTGATCTACTGGTCACACAGATTAACCGTAAATGGAAATTTTTGAAAAACAATAAAAAAAAAAATCTTGCTTTTTTATTTCTGAGTCATTTTAGAGCCTTGAGTTATCTGACTGCAAAGAACGATATCGCGTTAGTCGCGCCTGCCAGCCGTGTCGCCGTGCTTACATTAATGTAAGCGTGGCATCGAAATGTTCACACAAATAAATCGTTTTTTTTTTTGCAAAAAAATAAATTCTTATTTTTTTACCGAATCCTAGGTAGATGGTTTAGATACGATCGGTAGCAAAGCCGCATGAATTTTTTTTTTTTTTTTTTTTTTTAATCGATCTAAATCCCGTGCGGGGCCTGTTTACAGCAGTAGTAGATCATATGGTTTTAAGGAATTACACGAATTCGTTAACACCCTGTATACAATTGCCGTCAAGCAATAAGACAAGAATAAAAACAATCTAAAACTATCATTAATGTAAACAACGAAAGAGAGCAATGATTTCTTTTTTTTAAGGAAATTCTTAATACTAGTTCGACAAAAGCGCATGCCCCTAGCGCACGCTAATCCGTCTATTGTATGTCAACTGACGATTGACCGAGGTGCACCGGTGTAGACGATAAGCTGCATGCGTCTTATAGCAATCAATATTGCATGCGCTTGACGCAAGAGGAATTGAAAGTTGATAACGCAAGATGAACATGAAAGCGCACTGGCATAGACTAAACATACCTTTATGGTACCATTTTTGAGTTCATAATTGGAACTTTACGACATGAGTGCAGATAATAAGCTTTATAATATGAATACTTAATGAGTCTCTGTAATTATAACGCTGTTCCGCTATTTTATCAGAAATAATATATGAAAAATAAATTTTGGTGAACAAAAGACCGATGACTAACAAGGATGTGATAGTTTCAAATGACTTCATTAAAATAATTTTGCATTAATTACTGTGATTTAGCATGCAGTGCGTGATGTGTGTATATGATGAGTGTGTGTGTACGTGATTATATTAAAAATATATGAAACTTATTAAAAAATACCGCAATTTAAATTTACACATATACATTACATGTATACCTAATAATTTACTTAGTTTCTAAAATTAAAGATTAATTTATTAAATTAAAAATTAAATTTGGAATATTATGGGTACGTTGTAGCCGTTATAGGTATACTGTGCCTATGTAAAAACAGTGTACAACTAAAGGTCAAAAATGTTAAATTACGACATTTTTTTTAAAATAATACTTTTTGTACTACCCATAGTCTGATTATGCATAATTAAGTTTAAGTCTAATTATTTAAGTTGTTTAAAATAGGCCCTGAGCAGACGACGGACTACACACACCATCGAAAACCTTATACCTCTCATGTGTGCAGGTTTCTTCAAGATGTTTTTCCTTCAGCGCTCCAGTACACGATTCCGCACCGACACCGCACCGACACCGCGCCGCCACCGCGCCTCTTTGCTGTGTATACGCTCGCGACCGCACCGCCCTCGCGCCGCCGCCGCACCGCCACCGCGTCCGTGCCGCTTGATTTTACTATACCACTATACAGTTGTTAGTAATACATTGCTAGCTGCGAAGAGCATACGCGTAGTACTCGCACGGATATGTCTAACTTAACGAATAAAAAGAAGTTAGTGTTGGCTTACTACATGTACAGAAAATGGATTCTAAACTTTTGTCCCATAACACTTCTCTTTCCTCCACTAAAGTAATCAAAATTATTCATGATAGGTTACTAAAAATTAAGTGCGTACATACATGCGCAAACGTTGGCGGCCGGTAATGGAATAAGCAAAGTCAAACAGTGGCGAATGGCGGCGCGGTGGCGGTGCGGCGGCGGCGCGGTGGCGGCGCGGTGTCGGCGCGGCGGCGGCATCGTGTACAGGAGCGCTCACGGTTAACGCAAGTGACAATCAAATTCCGATCCGCACATGAATTCCAAAAGTCAGAGGTGCGGACCGGGATCGAATTCAGACCCTAGCATGGAAGAAAAGCCTTCAACCGCTAGGTTATCACTGCTTTAACAACTACTTACTATAAAAATCCTTACTAATATTATAAATGCGAAAGTAAGTTTGTTTGTTTGTTACCTTTTCACGCCTAAACCACTGAACCGGTCATCCTGAAATTTTGCATATACGTTGTCAGGTGTACAGAAACGGGCATACCTTTTATCCCGAAACAAAGGACTGTTCCCGAGGAAAATAACAATAACGTTCATAGATGGCGCCACGTGTCTTTCGAATCACGATTGAATTTTATTATTTAGTAGGGTGTTAAGAGTTTTTTTGAGCATAATTAATGCGAGCGAAGCCGCGGGCGAAAGCTAGTATTTTATAAAATATTGCGACAACTACTAACATTTTTAGGTTATGATTATTAACATACACACATCAAAAAAAATTTGCGATCACTAGCATAATTATGTATGTGAAGATTCCGAATTCAAAGTCCAACTGAAATCTGATTTATATTTATCTAGATAACTATCAATCTATATTTATCATGATAATTATCGCTTTGAATCCCGATTATAAAATTCGGCTTCAAAAAGGCTACATAATTTTTCAAAGTGATCGCAAACTTTTTTTGATGGTTTATATTTATGTATGGATGTGAATATGATATCTAGTATTTATTGGGTTATTTAATTTATATTTATAAGTGTAAATATTAGTGGCAATAATGACATCGCAACACATATATAACACTATTAAGTGCACCTACCATGTTTTCTCTGCACCACCCTAAGGTCGATTGGTAGAAAATGCCTAAGGCCTTATGTCCGCCTCTGTACAAATTTTGTACGAAAGAATAAATAAATAAATAAAACAGTAAAATAATCGAATGAATTACGTAGGCTACAGCCGAAGCATCGAAAAAGAAACCAAAATTGTTTTAACTAATTTAATAAAATAAAACTACCTATTACAATTTATTAATGGTTAGCCTAAGCTCCTATTCGAAGTGAGAATATGAAATGACATAAAATGAAATAAAACCTAATTAAATCGCGAAAATAACATGCGTCACAAAGTGCAACATCAGCTTGCCATTTCCGCTGGTCGATCAATGTCATTTTAATATTACTTAATGTTTTAATAGAGCTGAGTCGACGATTCCCTTCAGGTAGCAACGCGTAACAAATGTCTTTAGTGACAACCTACCTTTGTATTTTTTTATAAACGTAGGTCAGTTTTGTACACATTATTTTTACAAACGTTATTTCGTACGCCACGTTGAAAGTCCTTGACAGAATATATTTACATATAAAACGCTTTTATAACGCGTGTAAAGAATGCTCGTGGCTATCAGACCTATAGCATAGGCGCAATAACACTTGGTCGTTTGCCCCAATTCGAGAATTGAAAATTTTCATCACCATCATCATTATTCAGCAGAAAGACTTTCACTGCTGGACTTAGGCCAGCCCCAAAGGGGGGTTTGCCATAATCGCCACGCTTGGCAGGCAGGTTGTCGATCGCAGTATGGTTGTTAAAGTACTCAGAGAACGCTGCTGCCCATCCTCTAGTGAATCCCTTAGTCGCCTTTAACGACACCCACGGGAAGAGATGGGGTAGTGCTATTCTTTACGTCCGGCACCACACGGACGTCCGGCATCACACAGACGTCCGGCATCACACGGACGTCCGGCATCACACGGACGTCCGGCATCACACGGACGTCCGGCATCACACGGACGTCCGGCATCACACGGACGTCGGCACCACACGGACGTCCGACATCACACGGACGGTTTTTATCTTATTTTGTATTAAAAATGATAATAAAAAAAAATATAATCAGCCCATTACTGTCCCACTGCTGGGCACGGACCTCACCTCAGAATGAGGATTTAAGACCATAATCCACCATATTTATGATTAGTCACGGTTTACTCACGTGCATTTTTCAGGATTGCCCGACTAGTGTTGTCTAGTTGAGTTCGACTCGCGACCTCGCCGCGTGATCAGCTCATGATTAAGGGCTCTGTTTAGGTCCGAACTAGTCGGGCAATCCCTAAAAATGAACGTGAGTAAACCGTAACTAATCATATATAATAATTATGTCAGAATCGAGTCGTATCCAGGACACCAACGCCATCTGGTTGGCGTTTGATGGAGTTAGTGACGCTCGCACCATCGAGTAGTGACTTCAGTACAAGGACTTTATGCGTAGTACTTATTACTTCTATGCTTCAGTATTGAATGTCAAGGTACTCTCTATGGCTGGCGATCGACTGAACCATCTCGTGTCCTATATAACATCATTGCATCTCGTGTTCTATGATACTAGTCGCGCGCAGAAGGTTTGCCGATGACTGCGCCTCCCACTTCACCGACCGCTACCCGCGCTCGTCTGAATCGTACCGACCATCGACGCGTGACGTCATGAGGCCATCGGCAAACCTTCTCCGCGCGACTTATACGTGGCTTGTTATATTTGCTTGCCTGTTTACTGTACCTAATTATAACTGTTAGAATTATAATCTGAGTGTACTATTGCATTTTCTTTATCCAACACTATCCACTGGAGCCCACAGTTATGAGTGCTAATGAGGATTGTGAAGATGTTCATCCGTCAAATATAAATGTGTCTCACGAAAAGTTATAATAATAAAATAATCCACCATGCTAGCCAGCTACGGGTTGGCGGAATACACACACTATCAACAACTTTATGGAGTCCCCTCAAGTGTGCAGGTTTCCTCACTATGTTTTTCCTTCACCATTAACGCAATTGGTTGCAAGTGGTAGTAAAATTCTGATCCGCACATGAATTCCAAAAGTATGAGGCAAGCGTTTAAATTATTTCTTTCACTGCTTTAATTATTATTTTATTATGCTACTTTTGGCAATAGACCAGGCCTATAAACGTAAAAATATTCTATTGCTGTTATTCATGAGCAAGAGGCGTAACGGATATTTAAATATTATATTTATTTAGCAACTACGACTAGGGTTGTCACCCGTCTCAGAAGGACTTGGGGCAAGGCCCCACAGAAGGAGAGGTCCGCCAGGGGCTGGCGGACCGAGGCCTGCCGGGGTCGCGGTGCATGCAGCTGCGAATCCCGTGACCCCGGCCAAGGGTCAGGAGAAGGAACACCGTGGGTTTTTAGCCGGTAAGAGTCCGGCATAACCCTTTGCCTTCCCCAGGCGAAAGATATCCATAATGATTTTGCCATGATAAAAAAAGGGTTGTCACCCGTACTCTACAAGGTTAGTCGTTAAGGGGCTAAACCACGAGCCACACACGTATCACTGATGATTGTTTTAAAACAAGTGTTAAAGCTTCAAAATTCGATCATTTTTATTTCCATGCAAATGATTATTACTTTTAGTTTTTTTCAAAAAATTATACATCCCTTCATTAGTTACGAATTCAAAAAACAGAGCTTCTTATCCGTGACTGCAAATATGACTTAAAATGTAAAGACAGCTAATCATAACTACGGATAGATAGATTTTATCGTATGTTTTAAGAAATCTTGGAACACCTATTTCTCTTAAACTATTGACTTTTGGGAAAAGTTGTAGAACAAAAGTTAGTCATTTTTATGGGTACTTTAACACCGTTTCAGATTAGTACCCCGTTTCCGACTAACGTTGATGATAAAGTACGCTAAAATACTCTTTTTATCAAACACCATTCTCACTTGCCCTTTTCAACGTGAGGTTTTTTTTACAAAACGTTGCCATACAGAGAATGACAAATATATAAAAAAAACATGCATAGTTAGTTTTTTTTCGGTTTTTGATGATGGCGTTTACGTTTTTTTTTTGCAGTCTCCTTATCAGGCTACAATTTATGAAATGACCGCTATGTCAGTACTCATCTTTCGTTGTACAAAGTAAGCATAGTTTGGACTTTTTTGGCATAATTTTATTATTCTATGATGGCTGTGAATTAAAGATTCGCACATTTCTGAATGCAATTGCAACAAGTTTTCAAGTATTTAAAAGTGATGAAAAAAAATGTATACAGACGTAAAGATTAAAATGTTTTAATATATATTTTTAAACATCGTCATTTATTTTTACGAGTAATATCCTAAAATATAAAATAAATGTATTATTTTATGTTTCCAAAAAAAGAAGGCAACCCTACCTCCATACACGCATACTCAGAAAATAAAAACTATGTAGTCAAAAATAATAGTTAAACAATGTTAATTTTTTTGTTGAAAGAGATTTTTTTGCTTTGATTTGAGCGCTTGTGGTCTTTATGGATCCTTTCTACGTAACCGGGTAGTTCAAAGTCAAAGTCAAAGCATTTATTTCAATTAGACCATTTATTTACAGGCACTTTTGAATTGTCGAGAAATAAAAAGAAGTTACTGCCGCGTTCCAAAGTGTAGATTCCTATGGAGAAGAACGGGCAATAAACTCCATGGTTACTCTTTTTCATCAGACATATATACAAAAATTTGGTTACGTTGTGAATAACAAAATAAATGTGAGAACAATGTAAGATATTCTATACTAATAAGAGTACCTATAGTTATAGGTGAGACCTGAAGGGTCTCCAGCCAATAATGATTTTTGGTTGCGTCGTTTTTTTTTCTGTTGGACTGCTGTGGATGCTCCTAGGGGACCATTTCTACGGTAGTTATTGGCAAGACCTGAAGGGTCTCCAGCCAATGGGGATGAAGTAAAATACTTAACCTAAGCTAACTACTTGTACTACACTATTTTTGTGTAGCTTCTTTTTACCAGCTTAAGGACAAGATCGACGCAAAAAGTATGTTTGAAATCTTTTCACTCCATTATATGGAGAGTGAAAATAAAAAAATAATCTCATGCTGTTACTTAATAATTTTTTTGTGTCGTGAAAACGTCGATTCGTTTTTTTTTTAATTTTTTTTTAATTTTATTTACTTAAATTCTCGCTAGTTTAATGCGATTTCAACGATATTTTTTCAAAACTAGGTTTTATTATTTTGACGTTTGGTGCAGTGACTGAGCTTGGGCTTCTGCGCTACGGGTCGTGGGTTCGATTCCTGCACGGAACAAATATTTGTATGGCCTACAGATAGTTGTTCCGTGTTTAGGCGTTTGTGCATGTGAAAATTTGTGTCTGTAAACGCACCCATGATATAAGAGAAATCTTAGTGTGGGGCAACGATTTTGTTAAAAATAAAAAATATAATGCTCTATTGAATTGGTAATAACTACAATATATTGTATTACAACCTTGTGGACGCAGAAGTACCTTAATACAAATATGTGCCCGACCCAGTTCTCGAGAATGGTCATGTCACATTGTACTGGGATCGATCCATCACCACCGACAGGACTTTCGTTGCCAATAAGCCTGACATAGTGGTGATATATCGATCAGAGCGTCTCACAATGATTGTTGATATCACGGTTCCGCATGACGTGAACCTTGTGAAAGCTGAGAAAGATAAAGAAATGAAATATCAAGACTTGGCACATGAGGTTGTTGCTATGTGGGATGTTGATTCAGCAATCATTGTGCCGATAGTCGTTACAGCCAATGGTTTAATAGTCAAAAGCCTCAACCAACATCTAAATAGGCTCTCGTTGGGCAGCTGGATCAAGGGCCTGATACAGAAAGCGGTACTTCTGGACACGGAGCGTATTGTTAGGAAGTTCCTCTCTCTGAAGCCATGACCACGGGAGCTTGGACCCTGTTCCTGATGCCGGTGGGCTACTTAATTTTTTTTGTTTTTTTTTGTACTGTAATATTTAAAAATGTAATTTTACATGTATTTAGAATGAATAAATGGAATATCGTGTTACAATAATAGATAAAAAAATGGGCAGCGAACACTAAGACTGCTCCCAGTACTCAAGCCGTTCGGATCATTTACCATATAGATTTTTTTTGTTGCTCCTCAACCTCGCCAAAAGTGTATGGCTTAAGAAAAATAGACGTTCAAAGATTTTATAAAAAATACGACAAAATCTATCTATCCTTAACATCATATTATTATTTAGTCATATTTGGAGTCACGAATTAGAAGCTCCATTTTCTGAATTCGTAACTGAAGCAGGGATAAATTGATTTTTGAAGAAACTAAACTAATAATCAATTTGTAAGGAAATAAAAATGTTGAAATTTTAATTTTTTTATTTTATTTTTTTTTATTTTATTGGCTCACCAACAATTGTTAACACTCAAAAATTACAAAGGATCTTGCTTATATATAAAAGTCTAGTGTTACAATTTTTTACAGGTAAGCACCACATGCGCTATAATTTTATGGTGTAATCTAAACAATCTAAATCAATCAAATCTAACTATTTAATATCAATATAAATCTAAAGAGGTTGGCTACATTGCACTATATATTGTTATATGTGATTTTACGGAACTTCCCAAGTGAGTCTGCATATATGTCAACAAGATCGCTGCAACCATTCAACAGTTTGCATAGCCGGGGAATGGCAGAGTTGGCGCCGAGAACGGTTCTGCGAAGCGGAGGATGAAAGGGGGTAACAGGAGCGCGAGGGTATCTTGCTGGAACTCGGAATTTTATTTTGTTTAACAATTGAGGACAGTCTATTTTGTATCGCACTATCTTAAATAAGAAAAGAGAATCAATCATATTTCTGCGTTTCTCTAATGAGACCATCTTGAAGTGCGACAATCTAGCGTCATACGATGACTTCTTTTTGGCTATTCCGGAAGAATATGCCAAATGCCAAAGGAACCTTTTCTGAATTCGCTCCAGTCTTAACTTATGTGTGGCATAGTGCGGTCTCCAAACCGTGCTGCAGTATTCCAAAATGCTACGTACAAGACAGTTATATAATAAAATTTTGGTTTTACTGCGTCGAAAGCCAACTACATTCCTAATGACGAATCCCAGCATTCTAGATGCTCTGTTAACCACGTTCTCCACGTGAGGCACAAATGTGAGTTTATTATCAAATAACACGCCTAAGTCCCTGATCTGTTCTACCTCTTGAATAACATCAGAACCAATGCAATACACAGATGACACCAATTTTTTTTTTCTTGAGTACTTGACGTGATAACATTTTTTTATGTTTAAATTCATGTCATTGTCAACACACCAGTCAACCAGCCTATACAAATCACTCCGAAGCAACTCAACATCTTCCCTCGAATCGATTACTTTACAAAATTTTAGGTCATCGGCATACATGAAATATTCGGAGGAACGGAAACAATGAGGGATGTCGTTAACAAAGACATTGAACAAAATTGGACCGATATGGGAGCCTTGTGGAACGCCCGACACGGCCCTGCAGATGCCTGATTGAAAACCATTCACTGCGACAAAGAAGAAGCGGTTTTCTAAGTAAGATTTTAACCAAACCAAGAGATTACCTGTGATACCATATGCCGATAGCTTATGTAAAAGGATATTATGCGAAACACGGTCAAAGGCTTTACTAAAGTCCGTATAAATTACGTCAACTTGTCTGCCGGAATCAATAGCATCTACCAATGTTTCAGTGAAAGTGACCAAGTTCGTATTCGTAGATCTGGAACCGACAAAACCATGCTGGGAGTTACTCAGATAAAGCTTTAAGTGTGACTGTATGTACGGACAAATCAATGACTCCAAAACCTTAGCAAGGGTGGATAAGATAGAAATAGGCCTATAATTAGCTACATTATTACTATCACTACTTTTATAAATAGGTACAACCTTAGCTTTTTTCCAAGCTTTAGGAAATATTCCCGAAGAAAGTGATTTATTAAAAATCAATACTAGTGGAGTCGTCAAAGGAACGGCGCACTTGGAAATAAATATAGGGGGTATCCCATCAGGCCCAGCTCCTTTTCGGCAATCTAAGGTCTTCAACTTCTTGATTAAACCATGACGTTCTATGATCGGTGCTGTGAGATGCAGGCTATTATTTTTCATATTTTGAAGATAATCTGGGAGCAAGGAAGATTGAGTGGTCGTCCCGCTGACAAAAACAGAAGAAAATTGCGCAGCAAACATTTCACAAATCCTTTGGCCGTCGGACGTAACTATGGTTCCATCAGTCATTGTGACCGGAAACGAGCTAGAACCACCCCTCTTATCCTTAATATATGCCCAAAATTGTTTTGGATTTTTTACTATTTCAGTTTCAAGATTAGCAATATATTTATTATAGCAAGTAGTTGCCAATCGCGAGCATCTCTTGCCCAATAACTTTAGTTCTATCTCGTCCATCGGATTTTTATATAATTTATAACGCATCCTTTTTTTTTCCTTTTCTTTTATGGCTCTTATTAAGTTTCTATCAAACCAAGGAGGGAATTTACGTTTAGATATTCTCATGGAGGGTACGTACATTTTAATAATATTTTGAATATTATTGTAAAAAATATCAAGCATTTCGTTCACATCAATTATGTTGTCCAATATTAGGTTCCAGTCTACTTCATTAATATGTTTACAGATCTTTTCATAATCTGCTTTGTAAAAATTTGGTCTCAAACTATTAGGATTATATGGAAGTCTGGGATCTTTAATTGCTTTCAAAAAAAGTTCTAGTGGAGGGTGCAGGGGATCAACTTTACATAAAGGATTTTGTGCAGCACACACGCTGCCAGAAGGCAAGTTAGTTAGAGCAAGATCCAATATTCGTCCAGAACTATTGCAAATGTTGTTTAGTTGCACGAGTCCGTTTACATGAACGAAATCTGTCAATATTTGGCTGATACCAGGTGGCGTATACACATTGGTTGAATCACTTACCAAACTCCAATTTATAGTACTTAAATTAAAATCGCCCACTATATATGTATGCAAACCTGATTGTTCGAAAACAGTACTACAACAATCCAAAAAATATTCCAAGGTTACACGGAGCACTGGTGGTGGCAAGTACACAGCGCACAGAGCTATTTGACGTATCGATTTCGTGATAGGTGCTTCAATGGTAATCCAGAGATCCTCGCATCGGCTTTCCCAATGATACATACGTTTTGAATTAATTTTCTTTAAGACTGCAATCAACACACCCCCCCCGTTCTTTTTAGCATCTCTATCCCTTCTATAAACCACGTATCGATTGTCAAATAGCTCTGCGCTCATGACAGAACTGTTCAACCATGTTTCCGTTAAAATTACAATGTCATAGGTTTCGCAAGACAATTGACGACAAAAGCTGTGGGTTTTTGTGCGTAATCCTCGA